>JAHTLZ010000348.1:23606396-23640642 GCA_023846285.1 Phrynocephalus versicolor
GGGGGACGGCAGGGGGTGGCAGATGGCAAGGGACGGTGACGAGCATGGGGGCAGACGGCGATGGGCATGGGGGGTGAGTGGTGATGGGCCCGGGGGACAGATGGTGGACCGCGACGGGCAGCGAGGGGCGAATGGCGACGGGCGGCTGGCGGGCGGTGGGGGGACGGATGGCAGTGGCCAGTGGCGGGGAGGCAGCAGACTGGCCAGCGCCCTCTCTCCATTTTGGCGCCCTAGGCAACTGCCTAGTTCGCCTTAATGGAAGCACCGGCCCTGTCTACAGAGAAGAATTAGCTTCCAGTCTTCCCTCAGTAGACTACCTCTTATTGCTTAGTTTATTTCAACTAGCACTGACTGTCTCACATTGGTGAAAGAACAAAAGGTTCTATTTTACTCACAGTTCTTCATAGTTCTTCAAACAGTTCTTCAAACAGCAATCTGTAGAAAATATATTAACTGATTATGTGAACAGCTTTATGGATTAACTAGCTTTGTGACTAATTTGCATGACTTGCTGACTGACTACATAGTTCTAACTGCCTATAGATTGTCTGGGTAAAAATAATGGGAGAAAGTTCTCAAGTAGAGAGACATGGCTCTCTTCAAAAGTCTGAGGCATAGAGGCAACAATAGGCTACTGCTGAATTGACTAGTAATGCCTATCAGTATAAGACTTGAGAGGAAAAAAAAGTCTGAATATGCTGTATTGTAATGGCAAAAATTATAAACTATACCAACAGAATATGGTTCAAATAATTCAATAAAAAGTGAAATAAAAAGGGGTGTAGATAAAATGATGGGGAAATACTTGTAAAGAAGGAAGCAGAAGCTAAAGGGGTAAATTATAAACTAAGACTAAGTAGAGATGGGCACAAAATGAACAATTTTTTGTTTCGTTACGTAATGAAACGACAAATGATTTTTTTCTCTAAAATGAAACGAAACGAACAGAAACACTGGAAATTTTGTCGTGCGTTTTGTTTCCGTTACTGCAATATGAGTGAATTGCTTAAAATCCTAAAAAAATTAAAAAAAAAATGAAATAAATGGTAACGAAATGGTAACAAAACGAATGAAAACAAAAATGATTTTTTTTGCAAAAATTCACGAAAAATGGAAACGAACTGAAACAGACCCTCCAAACGACAAATGACAAACAAAATGCCATTTTTTTGATTCGTGCCCATCTCTAAGACTAAGAATGTACATGTATCTAGGTTGAGCATACATTTCAAAAGGGTAAGCAAATTTAAAGTATACAAGTAATGTACATAAACATATGAAGCATTTAAATTGTGCAAAATTATATGTAGCCTTCTGTCTTTGTTACCCTTTTTGATTTCCCAATTTGAAAAAAGAAAGAAAGAAAAGTAAGTAACGCCAGTCCAGAAAGTTCCTTCCCAGCCAAAAACCTTTTCAAGGCAACATAATTCCATCGCTTTTATCCCTGATTCTTTGTGAAGACTGCAGAAAGTGGCAAGGTAAGCATAAAGCACTCTTCTTTTCTGTTGAAGTGATGTCTGTGCTGGTTATTGTGGAGAGGTGAATCATTTGGGAGGCTTCCTGAATGCGAACTCTTGCTCCCTTGTCCTTCCGCTGTGCGGCAAAGAGGAATTAAATATATTCCCACAAAACATGTTATAACATTCCAAACGGCCTCTGTGGAAAGTTCTTACCCTTTGCTTTTCTTCTTTCTGAGACTACTGCAGATCTGATTGTGGGCTGATAGGGATCTGAAAAGTGACTGCACTTTCTCCAGGGTGTCTTCCCACATTTGCTGCTACTCTCTTTTCTTCCTCTCCGCAATGCATGGCTGAACTTCATTCTCCATTATTATTTCTTCTTCAGCCACTACTGCCCTCCCTGAGTCCTCCAGTTATCAAAGTTATCAAGGTCCCACCATTTCCTTTGAACTGGGGACATGGACACACACACACACACACACACACACACACACACACACACACACACACACAAACACACCTTTGTAAACTGTTTCGCTGACTGGTTTGGAGGAGCCAGAAAATAATTTCAGAACTCTCTTATTTTTCCTTCTTATTGTTCTGTGCGGTCAAGTTTGAACCAACTTAAAGAGAGCATAACAGGGCTTCCAAAGTAAGTGAGACATTTAAGGAATGGGTGGTTCAGCTCCACTCCCCTAGTGAATTTCCATGTCCGAGCAGGGATTTGAACCCTTACTTCCTGAGGGCTATCTGTCACTCTGTACCAGTGGTTCCCAACCTTTTTAAGGCTGCCATGTTTGCATAAAAAGGCATTTTAATAGGGTAAAGTCATGTCTTCTAGGAAATTAGAGGCTTCTTTCTCCCCCCAAATATGCTAACATTAATATTGGACTCTGAACGGTTAGGGAAAACTATTCATTAAAGGCTATAACAGAGGTTGTGTTCAGATGTCCAAACGTTTATTGAACTACATGAGATTTTTACTCCCAAGTAAGTGTCGAAACTTTATTTAGTTCCAGCCTATATATGCTTCACTTTTATTTCATTGTGGTTCAAATGTTCTTGTATATACTGATCTGAAACTGAACCACCAAGTAAATAGTATGAAAATGTGATTTCATTCTTGAATGAACTTAGACACATTAAAATTGCTACTCTGAACCGGATAATGAAATAACAGGGGGAAACACAACACTGAACACTGGATGAAGTCAACATATATTAGTAATTTTCATTGTTTGTGTAATGTCAATTGCAAGTAATTACCCTTAGACTGAGAAGGATTCATTAACGGGCTACACCGAAATAATTACGAAGCGTATTATTACGACAACTCTCTGAATTAAGCTAAAGTACCAAGATACACAGTTAGCCAATTCTCATAAACCAATCTGCATTATAATCTGTAAGTACTGGGTGTATTTATTAGGCCTTGGTTCGAAGATAACTAGATTGTCTGCAATATGCAACAGCAGCTGTATTGTTTGGAGAGAAATGACAAAAGAATTCCAAGTCTATGAAGTTCTTCATCTGTCTTCATTAAAAACAAAATGTAAGATTTCTGACTCCTAATTTATGTTACTGTTGTTCAATGTATGCCTGTAAAACTAGTAGATGGCTCAGGAAAGGTGCCTCTCTTTAAAATACATGTCAAATTGATAACAGTTACCAGAGATTATAGGAATCAGTGCAGGGGGATGAATACTGTAGGTTTTTTGTTGGTTGGTTTGTAAATGATTTCAGGTGGAACTTACAATAACCCTCTCTCTCAAAAACAGAGTAGTAGAACAGGTTGGAATTCAAGGGTCCATGATTGGAATTCTTCTTTTAGGACGTTTCCACCTGAGGAAGTGGGGGAACAGGTAATATCTGCCACTTCCCCCTTCTAATTTTATCTCCTGACAATCTGCTGTGGGGGCTTGGAGGACCTTAAGAATGGCAAAGGAGGCAATGCTTTCTTAAGCAAAAGTCTCTACTGGAGAGGTTCATGAGATAGCAAGTAATTACCCTGCATCCCACCTTGCTCTCTATTGATGATGGTGATTAATTTCGCTATGTAAATAGAGTCTTTGTATTAACTGATCATTTCAGTATTGTATCTCCATTGTTGCTAATCTTAGATGCTGTCTTTTAATTTTTGCAAGCTGCTTTGGGTCCCTTTAAAGAGAAAGGCATGTTATGTATAAATAAATAAATAAATAAATAAATAAATAAATAAATAAATAAAGTGAGATATACAAAACAAGCTTTGCAAGACAGAGATAACTCCTTGACTTTCATGGTGTCTAAGTTTCTGCAGGGAAAGGAGAGCAGGAAGTGCAGCAAATGGCACTTTCCCATGAATACAGTAGCTAGCTACCTATCATAGTCTAACACAGTGCCACTAGCCGCTGCTGTGGTTTTGAACTCCTCAGCTATGTATTCAAGCGGCTGAAGTTTAAGATTGAACTAGGCAAGGCTGTGAATTTGTAATAAACAGATGGTCTGGTTTTCCCTCCAACAACATCATTTGCACCCGTTTTATCCAACATGCCAATTAAACTCATGTTTAACACTAGAGATGGGCATGAAACGGAAAAATGGTGTTTTGTTTCCGTTCTGTTTTGTGCCCATCTCTCTTCGTTTATCGTTTTTTGGACATGCATTTTTTAAAAAAATTCTTTCCGTTTTTTGTGTTTCGGGGTTCTTCGTTCCCGTGAATGAGAGCGCCAGGCGCACTGTCAATCCCCACTGGGAAGATCCCTTTAAATAGACCCCATTCTGCCTCTGCATGCAGAGGCAGAAAGGGAGTCTCTTCTTCCCCGCGCCGGTCATGACAGTGCCGGGCACTGTCATGATGACCCGCGTGTGGAAGATCCCTTTGGGACCTCCGTTCAGTCCCTCTGCATGCAG
Source organism: Phrynocephalus versicolor (assembly GCA_023846285.1). Classification (NCBI taxonomy): domain Eukaryota; kingdom Metazoa; phylum Chordata; class Lepidosauria; order Squamata; family Agamidae; genus Phrynocephalus; species Phrynocephalus versicolor. The sequence goes on from JAHTLZ010000348.1 coordinate 23,610,749, forward strand.
AGGGGCTGAATGGGAGTCTCGCCTTCCCGGCGCTGTCATGACCAACGCGGGGAAGATCCCTTTGGGACCCCCGTTCAGTCCTTCTGCATGCAGAGGGGCTGAACAGGGATCTCTTTTCCCCTGCACTGGTCATGATAGCGCCAGGTACTGTCACAACCCATGCATGGAAGATGCCTTTGGGACCCCCGTTCAGTCCCTCTTCATGCAGAGGGGCTGAATGGGAGTCTCGCCTTCCCCGCGCCGGATCACAGCCCCTTCTCCACTCTGCCCCGGTGCCTGACAGCCTGGTGGGCTGTCAGGCTCCAGGGCGGAGGGCAGAGAGAGGGGGCTGCGATCCGGCTTCCACATGCGGAGGCTGGATCACAGCCCCTTCTCCACTCCACCCTGGTGCCTGACAGCCCAGTGGGATGTCAGGCTCCATGGCAGAGGGCGGCTATAGCAGGCTGCCATCCGGCTTCCGCACGCGGAGCTGGGATCACAGCCCCCTCTCCAGCGATCCCTTGTGGGAGAAAGCTGCAGCCTCGGCTCTGCTTGCAGAGACGAAACCGCGGCCCTCTCCCAACCACCCTCCACCGTGGGGGATGACAGCCGAGCCGGCTGTCATCCCCTCACTGTGCAGATTGGAGATTGAGATAGCCACGGCCTTGCCTCCACATGCAGCAGTGAGACCGCAGCCCTCTCTGGACTGATCTCCGCAGCGGGGAGGTGACAGCAGGGAGTTTTGAAAGAGCTCCGGTCCTGCCTCCACATGCGGAGGCGAGAACGGGGCTCTCACAGTCCTGCCCCGCTGGTCGGCTGTCATCGCTAGCAGGGAGGAATGAACCAAACCTAACCAAACTAATTTGTTCTGGTTGTGTTCAGTTCATTCCTAAATTACTCTGGGCATCATTATTCGTACCGTTAGGTAACGGAATGAATAACGGATAACAGAACGAATTTTTTTTTCCATTTCGTGCCCATCTCTATTTATCACCCAATGACTGATCAGAATATCTTTTTAAAAAATTGTGTGAGGTGAAGGTAAGGAAATCCTATGTCAGGAGAATGAGATATCTTTTATCACTTTCAAGTAGAGATGGGTACAAAACAGAAAAATGGCATTTCATTTTGTTTCATTCTATTTCATTTTGTTATTAATTTTTTTTTTAAAAAAAATTCATAACACAATGAAACAATATGTTATGCTATATGCTCAAAAGTTGGGACAGCAGGCTTAGAAATCACAATATGTCTGCAAGGAGATGAGACCTAGGAATGGATGACGTACCAGTAACATATTGTGGTATGTCTGGGAAGAGATGGGCCACCAGGTAGTTCAGTGTGGAGGATGATTTAATGGTAATTGGGAAAGATCCCATGAAAAAAATCATATGAAATCAAGAGGATATGATAAGATCTGGCTTCTTTTACTCATATACATTTTTATTTAAATTTAAAGAGAGAGAGAGGATTGTCTTAAATTTAAATAAAAGCAGTTTATGGGTAAAAGAAGCCAGATCTGACCATATCCTCTTGATTTCATATGATTTTTTTCATGGGATCTTTCCCAATCACCATTAAATCACCCTCCACTCTGATCTATCTTGTGACCCATCTCTTCCCAGACAGACCACAATCTCTCACTGGTACGTCATCCATTCCTAGGTCCCTTCTCTCTGCATATAAATTGTGATTTCTAGTCTGCTATCCTATTGAGGATGGAATTGGTATGTTCTGACTAGGTAGTGATACCATGAAAAATAAGGCTCCAAAACATTTATTCTAGCTAAATAAATTATAGGAACTGGAATACATTAAAAATGTAAATTAACTGAAAGTATATGACTCCAGGAAGTGGCAGAACACCTGAATGAGAGGATTATGCCCAAAGTAAACTGTGCCTGAGGGACAGGAGGTTGTCCCATTGTCTGGAGTTCCACATTCCCTGTCTCTGCCAGACTGGGCCCAGTTGAACAATAGGACACCAATCTATGGAACATTGACTCAAGGATTTGAACCCTCAACAACTTGATGGCACAGGAAATTGGATGCAACTGTGAACAATCACCCACCAATGCAGATTGAGGGAAACCTTGAACTGGTTGATATGTATAAAAACTGGTGTTAAACAAATGTTCAGGGCTCACTCACACCATCCAGGGTGAGACCACTGACTGCTATTTGGCTTGGCTACAATAAATCAGACTAAAACAGTTCAGTGTTTGCGCTTCCTTACTTTATTTGAATTTAATTATTGGACACTGGTTCCAAGCCAAGCACTGACTCAAAATAATCTGTAAAAACTGGTAACAGTAGGATAAATCATTTCATTTTCTAAATGAAATTTCATTTCATTACTTGATGCAGCACTTGCTTGTGTTTTGTTTTGTAACATTGTGTTATACAATGAAATAGCATGTTTTTCATTTTGTGCCCATCTCTATTTCCAAATGTAGACCAAACTGCCTCATATAATCTGATCCTTATTTGGATCAGAGTTGTGATGTTCAGAAAGGACATTAAATATGCCCTCCTCTTCCATTCCAAATCAACATTCCCCAATACTCATTTACTTTATCTTCCTGTCCAAACCCTTAGCTCTTAAAATTCTGTCTACGCTCTAGCCAGAAGAGCCATGATCAGGAAGTTGAAGACTAAAAACTGGGTCTCCCTGTTTGGGAACCTAGGATCTATAGCCAGGTCCTTAATCCAGTGTAGGAATGATTTTATTGAATAAACTGCATCCACAGATGCACCTAAAGGTGAGTTCTCTATAAGCCAAGGCCTAACACACACCACAAAGTCATACAAAGTATTACAATGCAGCATGGTTTTTCTATGGTTATGAACACCATGTGTGTCGTTCTTGCTATGTTCAGTTTTCCAGAGTGCACAAAATAGATCTTATTTCATAAAATAAATGCTTATATGCTCATTTCTTGATTTGTTCATGGGATTGCCAAGAAAGAACATCCATTCCATATGTCACCTGTGATTGGAATCTGAACTGCTATTTCATACACAGATGGGAACAAGTTATGCAAGGAAAAAGTCCCATATGTTTGAAGGAAGTAGGCTGGAGATTCCTGCTTTGTCTAATGCAAGTAATAAAAAGATGGTAATTAAATGAAACCACACACATTTCTGAAATTCTTCTATCTAGCAAGAGGATTACTTCCAGTTTCTGGGCTGATAGACTATGAGGCTGTACTTGCTTGGTAGAATTTTGTTGTTTAAGAAGTCATAATTTTCACATTTAATGGGAAAATCCACAATAAAAATGGAGACCCAAGGTCTAGAAGTATCATCCACCCCTCATATTTGTAAGGTGATTCACCAAAATATCACGTGATTCAGTCTGGAAGGTGGCACCAGACTTCAATGAAACAACACAAAGCTGTTTACATATTTGCTGCACTTGTGGAATGTCTCCACATCAAAAAGCAAAACAAAACAAAACAAAACAATACAAAACCGCCACCACCACCAGAAGTAAAAGCATATGGCTGCTGGGAAGAGAGGTGAGGCCTTTTCTTTCCACCTTACCTCTACCTACTTTTCTCCTTCCTCCTCTCCTTCCACCCATCCCACCATGGGCCCATAGGTCTTTTAATACGGATGGTCATGAAACATCAAAATGGCGTTTCGTTTTTTGTTTCTTCCCTCATTTGTTTCATTTATTACAAAATGATTTTTTTAAAAAAAATCATTTTGTATTTTGTTTTGTTGCATTTTGCATTTTTCTTCTTCTTCTTTTTTTACACTATTGGTTTCTCCGACTGACTAGCTGGCCCATGGGGAGGCCGGTGAGCACTTTTTTTTTTTTTTACCCTAGTGCCGACCAGCTTGCCCGTGGACCGGGTCGGCATGGTTTTTTAAATTTTCATTCAAGAACAAAAGGAACAAAAACATTGAAGATACCCATATTGAAGCAGCTGTTCCTTGCATCATGGGACAAACAAATCATCTGACTATGGCAGAAACCCTAATAAAAATGTACTCATACAGAGAAATGAGAAATTAAGGTGACATTTAGCAGCTCCATAATGGCAAACAGTTTTTAATGAGATATACTTATATGCCATAATGCAAAGGTTATTCAGTTTTTTTAAAGGAAGAAAAGACAACAAAAACATATATCCTAATGATATCACAATGCATAACCCATCTCTTTGAAATGGTGAAGCTTTGGTTTTTTGTAGTTCTCTCTCTCTCTCTCTCTCTCTCTGTGCGTGTGTGCGTGTGTGTGGTAATTTATGGGGGAAAGATGAAAGAAGGAAATGGGGAAAGGCATGTTTTGTCCAAAAACAAGCAAGCAAAAAAAAAAAAAAAAAAACAAACAGGTAGAAGTGGCACAGGGCTAGGAAGCAGTGGAGAGGCAACCACAGCGAACAAGTTCTCGTAGAAACATCAAAACATGATACACACCCTGAAAGTGCATGGAACATCATGGATCAAGTCGCTATTGTGTCCCACAGGACTAGAACATGCGCCAAGGCAAATGAGTAATATGGAACAAAAATACAGAAATGAACCCCCTCCAAAAAAACAAAACAAAAAAAACCCATGCTGTTAAAAAAAACAACAGAAAGCAAAGCTACATACTTATCAAGTGTCACGTGTTGGCCACGACACTACCGGTTTTGAGGCGTTTGTCCCGCTCTCTTCATGGAACATTTATTTTACCGAAACTATCCTGGGTGGCGGCGGTTGGAGGGAGTGAGGTGAGCTCCTTGGATTGAGCATGGCATTTGCCCATTTTTAAGCTCCTTTTGATCCTATCCACTCTTTGACCTTCTTTTGGCTCAAGGGACAGTAGGGGTGGGGTGGGGGTGTATTGTGTGTGCATGCTGGAAATAGTCCCCAGCTTATCTCCTTTCATCAAACCAGACCCAGGCTCCCTGCAAACTGTGGGACCAGTAATTGCTTTTTTTCAGACAGCTCAGTACGGATCTGACGTGCAGCCAATCAGCGCCTAGTTTACTGGGTGATGGAGAGTGGGCTGGGGGATTGCCAACCAAGCAAGGTGCCTCCTTGAAGTGAGGAAGGGAGGGTTGAAGGAAATGTTTGTGTGGAGGGAGAAGGAACTGAAGATGGGGTGGTTAACCTATTCATTGCCGGTACCAAATCGACTAGTGTGGCGCGACCGGTGCATGGAGAGCTTACTTACTAAAATTAGATATTCAGAACAGTGAATATATTTAGAAGAAAGGGAGAGGAAGCCTACTTACAACTAGCATGGCAACCAATGGAGAGCTGGAATTATCAGAAGGTAAGGAAGGAAGGAAAGCAACAGTAGTAGCAGCAGGAGTGTTAGGGATCTGTGATGCCACCGCCTTTTCTTCTTCCCTTTGGGCACACAGATCATGCTGCTCCTGTGCCATGGGAAGGGCTGAGGATGAGGTTTCGGGGAAGGGGATTGGAGGAAGAGCCTGGGGTGGGCTTTGGGTGTATTTGCAGCTCCCGGAATGGCAGGGTGGGGAGGAAGAGGAAGAAGAGGTGGTGGCGGCGGCGGCAGTGAGGAGGGTTGGTAGGGCGGTGCGTGTGCAAGTTTAGGTGTGTGTGTGGATGTGTGCTCCCTGAACTCCCCAGGTGCGTGCATGCATGCGCACACATGTGGATGTTTGTGTTAGTGTCTGCATGTGATCGCTACCTTGCATGAGCATTACACCTCCCTTCTCCCATCCTCGCCAGCGGCGGGGGAAAACTTGACAGCTATGAGGCGACCTGTTCTGGTTTCACTCATTGGACACTATTTTTCAGTCTTGGGCTACAGGTATGTGAGCAGTGGGGAAAACATTGGGGCCATTGTGCCGAGAATGTTGAACAAACGCTCCGTGTGGTTGAGCTCTTAATCTTATCCTTAAGTATCTCTCTATATTTGCCCCCTCCACAATCCTCATAGAGAGCAGTCCTATATATGTCAGTCAGAAGGGCTCAGTGACACCTGTTACCTCATAAATGGTGTACAGTTGCAGCGCCAAATAGTTGAAACAATGACAGCAAAATCCTAAGCTTGCCTATTGTACATTCCGTGATGTTCACTGGGGACTCTGGTAAGTGGGTTTGGGACTGCAGCCTGCAAGAGAAACCAAAAGAGAGACCCATGTGGGTATGCTTTTCCTGGTGTGTGGGGAATGCAGGGACAACCACCATAATCACAACCTCTCTCAACGGCTGGAGGGCAACTGCTTGGCCATTTTAATTGCTGATCTGTTGGGCAGTTTTTCAGGGCAAGCGAAAGGCCGGCGAGTCTTTTTGTTGGAAAACTTTAGCAGCTGGGTAGAAAAGCCATAGAGGAGCTGGAACGAGAAACCAGAGAATTTAAAGATGAAACATTTGTGTTCGACTGTGAGACTGCTTATTAAATTTACCCATGCTGGTGCTCCGCAATTGACCATCTGGCTCTGCGAAGAACAAAATTAATTTACATGTTGACCAACAGTACAATCAGCAATTTGCATTACAATGAACACCTGTTATCATTTTAAAAAGCCCCCTTTTCCTGGAAAGCTAAATAGGATACATCACTGATTGTTAGTGCTGGTGAGGAGACAGGCTCATGTCACCCACTTATGCGGTTCAAATGATGCATAAGCAAACCGACTGAGTGGACTGCCGAGTAAATGGTTGAAACAATAGTATTTAAGACGTCCGCTGAAACACTACTAATTATATGTTTGTAAATATTCATGATGAGGATACTTGGAAACACAATGTTCTGTAAACTGTCAAAATTAGATGTCTGAGTCTAAAATCATTGGCTTTCTTCCCTGGATTCTCTCGCACCCTACTAAATGATTTCCTTTCCAGAATATCAGTAGCAAAATGTTATGAAATATCATTTTTAGAAAGGGGACATGGCACTAAGAACTGGTTAATTGTACAGTAGGTCTCATATCTGTGAAATTTCTGGATTTAGTCAGACAAGCAAAGACCCAGGTAATAAGTACGGTGGCTATATTCTACTTCTTCAAGTTCCAGTTGCCTAATTGTTATATTATGCAAGAAAGGCAGGGTTATTAAGTATAATAATACTTGCAGTGATTTTTACTAATGTATTGCAGCCTTGGTCTCATACAGCTACCCCTGATATGAGAAAGCTAGCGTAGCATAGTGTCTGTGAAGATTCCCAGTCATCCAGGTGAGTTTGGGAAGTTTAGTCATGGCAACCGGACATATTTTCTTGAGACACTGAAACATTTCATTGCTCATCCAAACATCTTTGTCAGTCTGAGGAAAGCTAGTTGCAAGTCTTCCATTTTATACTTCACTTTGACCTCATGTCACCCTGGTCTGAAATAGGCTCATAAGATGGACAGTGGCCTGAACAGGTTTGTTAGGTAGACAATAGTTTTCCATTTTATAATTCACTTTGACCTCATGTAACCCTGGTCTGAAATAGGCTCATAAGATGGACAGTGGCCTGAATAGGTTTGTTAGGTGGACAATAGTTTTGCATTTTATAGTTCACTTTGACCTCATGTCACCCTGGTCGGAAATAGGCTCATAAGATGGACAGTGGCCTGAATAGGTTTGTTAGGTGGACAATAGTTTCAATAGGGTCATTAGGTGGGCAGTGGCCTAAGGTGCATGAAATTCCCATCTTTACAACCTTCCCAATACTCATAAAGTATGAGTCATTAGCCATGGCCTTGCTGGTGGAGGTATGAAGTATTTTTGATTTGTCTGGGGATTGTTGAAACCACTGCCTGATAAGCAGCAGATAGGTGGTCCCTGAGCCCCCCCCACCTCTGTTGAGAGAGGGGTTTTCAGTGCTCATGTGAATGGCATTGCATAGTATTTAGAGGCCAATATCTTCCAAAAGGACATTTTCACTTATTTATCATTGTTTGAAATTTCCAGCGTGACAGTCTTTGTTTATTTGTAAAATATTCATTCATGTATTTATTTAAGTGATTTATATGCTGCCTTTCTCCCCATAGGTGACCCTAGGTGATTCATAACAGATAAAATAAGAAATTTAAAAACACTATTTTAAGCACATTTTAAAAAATCATTACATTAGTATTTTAAAAAAAAACCCAAGTATAAAAACAATAAATATTCTCACCTCTTAATTTTGAATTGTCAGAGAACAGCCATGTGAGGCACATTAGGTTGACAGATGGTAAGTCACCTAATAAAATGAACTTCTTGGCTGACCGGGTTTTAATTCAACACTTTAACCTCACTGGCGGTTGCATGTTTCTTCAAGGGAGAAGCAAGCAGTCCATGCAAGGCAGACCTAGCAATACGGTTGCAGCTGTCCTATGCCAGCATCAACGCCCTGGGAAGGAACCATGCTGGAAAACCTCAGTCCATATGAACTGACCCTTTCACAGATACCTAGGAATAAATAGTACGGTATGGTGCTGCTGCTATCCACTGCTGCAGCCCTCAGTAAAGTGTTCTCACAGCAAGAAAATAAGACCAACTGATTTCTTATGCTGGAGCCAGGAATAAGGATCAAATTAGGCATTTATTTATTGTATTTTACATGCCAAGAGAAATATACGAGTATATTCCTCTCTTGCCTGTAAACATTTTTATATGCCTGTTATAGCGTGCATGGCCTGCTTTTTACCTAATGCGCTTGAACTAGTACCCAGTTTTCTTCCTTATTTAAGTAACATTGCTGGGATACTAAGTGGAAGAAATAGGGGCTTGCTCAAGGTTACCCACCTATCTAAACCCAAGGCCTAATGCAACTCCTGCACTACACAAGCTCTGAAACCAGTATTTTCACACAGTTGGACGTCTATGACATTTAGACTGAAGTGCCAGCGGAGGGAACGGTGGCATTTCTTTCTTTCGCCTTCTGATGCCTTCCTACCAGAGACCAAATCCCAACTTGACATGACTTGCCATTTGCCTCAGCTGCAAAACAATACTGCTGTACAGCAGGGGTGTATCGGGGGGGGGGGGGGCAGAAGGGTACAACTGCCCTGGGTGCAGCAATCTGGGGGTGCCTGGAGGGGGAGGAGGAGCGGGGCTGAGACAGCCCCCCTAATTGCCTGGGACCTGGAGCCCCCAGGGGAGGAGCCGGCAGGAAACTGGGTGGGAACCTTTTTAAAAAAGGAGGGAACTGAGGCAAAAAAGGTTCCTCAGTCATGAGGAAGGTGGACACGTCACAAGCTCCCAGGCTCTGGCAGCATGTCAGCAGCTGAGGCATCCCCTAATGGGAACAAGCTGGGCTTAGGAGAAGAAAAGAAAAGAAAAGAAAAAAGAGTTAACATGGAGCCTCCCAACTTGGCTTGATGAGAGAAACAAGAAGTGCCGGACGAGAGAAACTGGATGGTAGAAACGAGAAGGAAGGCGACGGTGCCACTGCCACCAATGGCAGCCCCTACAGCAGTGATGGTGAACCTTTTAGAGACCGAGTGCCCAAACTGTGATTCAAAACCCACTAATTTTTCACAATGTGCCAATACAGCAATTTAACCTGAATACAGGTGGCTGTGAAGGGGCAATGTCGGGTGCCCACAGAAAGGACTCCAAGTGCCACCTTTGGCACCTGTGCCACAGGTTTGCTAACCCTGCCCTACAGCATGCAGTCATCCCACCTTCGCCTGAGGTAGGATGAGGTGCCACCTGTGCCATCTGGGCCAAGTGCTGAGGAGGAGGTTCCACCACTGGTTGATCGCCAGGCTAATGGCCATGGGGCTCTGGGCTGCCTTTTTGGAGCTGATGGCCCAGAAGGAGGAGGAGAGCCGTGAGCAGAGTGAAGGCAGCGCCCGTCCCGCCAGGGATCCCGTCCCGCGCCCTCGGCCCATGGAGAGCGAGTGAGGAACTGAGCAAGAGTGCAGAGGCCATGCTGGGTGGGTGAGAAATGGTTTGGGGGGGGGGGAGAAAAGGCACAAAAACTGATTTTGTCTGAGGCACTCCAGACTCTAGCTATGCCTCTGCTGTACAGAGACCTCCTGCTGAGGTAAAAGCCCAATGTTGGAAAGGAGATCATTTTCAGCACGGCAGCAAAGCAACCAGGAAGGGTCACCCCTTTCTCTCTGTTTTTATGGTTCGGATTCAGGCTGCTTCCGGGTCATCTGCTGCTTGTAAAAGTATAAGGATGGTGAGGTATTCATGCAGTTCCTTTTGGAGTGGTGCCCTTCCATGGGTCTGGACTGGTTAGAGGGCATTAAAAGTGTTGCACATCAGACAAGGAGATCATAAATAAAAGAAACAGAGCGAGACATGCCAGGAGGCTATTAGGCCCTTATCCTCTGCTCTTCACCTAATAAATGTAATATCGGTTCATAGCTGAGCCTGCTCCCTCTGTAGTGTCAGCTCCTCCCACCCAGTTTGCCCTGTCCTGTCCTTCTTTTTCTTCATTTGTTATTTTTGTCAAGGGAGGAACGGGAGAAAGGAACAAGGATAATTAAGCTGAGAGGAAGGAAAAGTATATGGGAGAAAAGCAGGGAGAGGAAGAAAAAAAAAGCGGGGGTTGGGGAGGGCAGAAGAGTACAATCACATTCTCGATATGCTGTTTTCCCTTGCAGCAACCTCCTAGCCCACTGTAATGCACTCCATGTGGGCTGCCTTTGGAAACTTCAAGGGGTCCAAAATGCTGCGGCCAGATTGTTAAATAGAGCTGGTTACAGGGAACAGCATAACTCCCCTGTTGCACCCACTCCACTGGCTGCTGATCCTTTTCTGGGCACAATTCAAAGTGCTGGTTTTAACCTATAAAGCCCGAAAGGGCTTCCGTCCAAACTATCTACAATATCACATCTTCCATATGAGCTTGCCTGGGCATTAGGGGAGGCCCTTCTCTCAGTCCCACCACCCTCATAGGTGTGCTTGGTGGGTACAAGGGACAGAGCATTCTCTGTTGATGCTCCCCAGCTCTGGAACCTCCCTCCCATGGGAAGCCAGGCGGGCCCCATCTCTGGTGCTGTGCTTCTTCAGGCAAGCAAACACCTTTCTCTTCAGGCAGGCTTTTCCTTAATGACTGGGTGTCTGAGAAGGAGTTTTTAAATGATAGTGCTGTCTTATGCCAAATGATCTTAGTTATTATTTTAATATAATACTTCAAAATTATTTTAAAATATTTGCATACAGTACCTTCTGTTTTTAGCTTTTAAATGCTGTTTTATGTTGTAATCCACCTTGGGCATTTTCAGGGAGAAAGGCAGGATATAACTATTTTAAATAAATAAAAAAAAATAAAATTTAATGGATGGGCAGACAAAGAAGCAAGCAAACAAACAAACAGACATCTGGTATCAAGAACACTTTGACCTGAATTCCTGCCCTGACTTTGTTGTGGTTCTGTTATCTTTCTCACCTTGCTTCACTCCTGACCATGCTGCTTCCCCCCTCCAGCTCTTTTACTCAGTCAGTCAGGTTGCCACCTGTCTTTGCTTTCTGTATCAGCTTGCCCAAGGTCACTGTGTACAGTGTGGCTTATCTGCCAGCAACCAGCTCCTAGGAACAATACCATGATTGATGTTAAGGTGAGATGGAAGGGCCTGGATGACTAAGGCAGGAGACCTTCTTGTCCCTTTCCATCTCCTGGATTTTGTCCCCCCAAATGTTGTTCTGTTACAAGTTACCAGCCTCTTTCTCCTCTTAAAAACAAAGAAATAAAATGGCTTGCTGCCCTTGCTGATGGGAGGACAGTGTGTTCCTATACATGGATGCTAAAACTATATATTTGTTTCCTGGAAGGGAAGAGGAAAACGCCCCTGATATCCCTCAGCAGCTAAATGTGGCAACCACCAAGGCTTAATTAGTTGCCGGTTTATATTTATTTATTATATTTCTTTTAATATTTATATGCCATCCATCTTCCGGAGGAACTCCGGGCGGTTTACAACAGAATGCAAACAAGAATACAAAATAAAAAATAGCGATAATAATAAGCATATGAGAACATCATACTAAAACATCAATATAAAACCACAAGGGAAAAAAATAAATAAATTGGGGCGATGGTGGGGCAGGAGGGAGGGGGAAAATTAAGCTCTGATGTTGCTTTTGACACTTTAGGAAGGGCCCCTTGGCCCCAGTGACTGATTTGGGCAGGCTGGGTTTTAATAGCAGATACACACATCTACTGAGGTGTCTATAAGGTATGATCCTTTGTTGAGACGCTACCACCCCACCTGGAGGGGGAAACCCAAATAATCCAGGCCGCAAATTCGAAACAAAACAAATGATGAATTATTTTGAGGAAATGAGCTGGTATAGTTGTTAGGTCAGTTTTCCCGAAGTGGGGAGAGTGGAGTCCTCAGACTCTCTCTGCAGTTGCTAATCCTGGGATTGTGTTTCTTTAAATTGGTTTTAGATTAGACAGCCAGTCAAAGTGACAAAACCCTCAGAGAGATGACTGCCTCCAGTGAGGCAAGAATGGAGCCATGTTGGTCACATGTCAGAGGCTGTTACGCTCTGACTGAAATTCTCTTGGTCTAACTACAGGGTTTAAATGCTGATAATGTCTTCTGCCCATGGTATGATTTGTTAATTTAATTTAGGCTGTGGTCACACCTGGGTTTCGATCCTAATCTTCTGAAGGTCCGGCTTTTCCTCTTCTTCCCATCACGTGATTTAAATGTGGGAGAAGAGGTCTCACGTCAAAATCTGGTTTTTCAATTTTAAAGTGCAGTTCAGCCCCCTTGGCCAGCAGGTGGCGCTAGCACTTGAAAAAACGGAAGACTTTTCTGGGGGAATTTAATTCTGTGTCGGACTTCCTGTTACTCCGATATGCAGGCAAATTAAAAAAACAGCACCGATCAGCCCCAGGAACAGCCGGTGGGTGCTATGCAAAAAAAATATAAAAAGAAACCCAGATCATCAGCGCGGTCCCATGGCGTCTGCCTCCTTAAAAGCCGGATTTCAAAAGCGAGGCAAAAATTCCCCAGCCTGGAAGGTAGGTCACAGAAACCTCGGTTAAGGGAGCATTACCGGGTTTTCTTTTTCCTTTTTTTTCAAAAAACGGGGTGGCCATGAGGCGGTATTTTTGGGCATGATTTATTTAGTAATTTAAACTCTCTTTAAAGGGACATGTGACCGAGCCCTTAGAGAACCTATGTGTTTCCAGCCTGGGACCTGATTCACTGTCTAATACCACATCACACTATTTACAAAAAGATTGACAGCCGCAGCCTCACAGTACTTTTGCAACTATCACAGATGAAACCAGTGACTTAAAGGAGTGTGTTCCATTTAGTTATTTAATGGGATTTGTGACTATTTTGTCTCTGGAAAAAAGCACAGGAGAAGAAAATGATCCTGAAGCTGTAGTTGCTAAGTGCTTTATTGCTAAAGAAATTAGCAAACTAAAGCTCAACAGCTACCCTGGAACCTGCTACTGAAAGTGCCCCTGAGAGACAGGGCTGGATCTGGTTCCCTGTGACATTGCCATCACAACAGCAGGCAAGGAACAACAGAAAACATAGCCTGTTATACAGAGAGGCCTTAATGTATGGCTTTCAATTCCTGGCTTCCCTGCTGGCTTTCCTGTTGTCCTTATTTGAAATGGGCATGAAATGCCAAAATTGTTTTTTTTTTGTTTCTTTCATTTCATTTGGCACGAAATGAATTTTTTAAAAAAAATTGTTTCATTTTCCTTTTTTATATTTTTTTAAATTTTTTTTTTACATTTGACCGGCCCGGTTGCTCGGCACTTTTAAAAAAACCTAGCACCAACCAGCTGGCCTGTGGGCTAGGTTGGCACTTTTATTTTAACCTAGCGCTGACCAGCTGGCCCTTGTCAAAATAAATAAGAAACAAAAACAAAACAGAACGAAACAAAATGAAAAAAAAATTCTGTTTTGTTTCATTTCATTTTTAAAAGGGCACTTTGTTTTTCATTTCGTTCTGTAATGAAATGAAAAACAAAAAATGAAATGAAACAACATTTCATTTCGTGCCCATCTCTAGTCCTTATCTGTACTAGGGCTTGGGCTAAATTCCTATGATAGGGCATCTGCTAGTTGAAAGGAAAGAAGTGTTGAGGGTGTGAAGTATGGATGCTTTACTAATTCTAAGGTCAAGTCTGGGAATCTATTGGAAATGAACAATGTAGAAAGGAATGTAGATCTTTAATGAAGAAAATTGTATCTGGCCCATTCCTGGTATCACTGTCACTCCATAGTAATACCAACTCTGAAGTTTTAATGGCTTTTCCAGGTATTTTTACCCTGTGCCTTAAGACAAGGTTTCTAAAAACGAAAACAATTCATGCCAACAATTTAATGCAACAGTGGTCTCAATAAAGCCATAGAACAACACCGAATGATAGACTGTTGGGAGAAAAGAGCAAAATTTAAACCCATTAAAACTTTGTGTCCACATTTCTCAAGAAGCCTAGGCAAGCTGAAAATAAAGATCATCATGGGTAGGAAATTCTAAAAATGGGACACCACTATAGAATGCAATCTGTCTCAGGTCACCAGTTGCCTTACATAATATGGTGGTGAGGGTGAGGAAGATGAAGAGAAGGGCTCAGAAGATGGTATTACTTCATTGCCTTTGTTGTGTCCTCCGTTAGCTAGTCAATTGTCAAGTGAATGGAATAGAGAAGCCCTCAGAAACCTGGTATGGTAAGTGAGTCAGGCACTTTGCAAGCAAAGTTGCTTACATTCATACAGCTTTTGACGCTGCTGCCAGTATACAGCCAAGTAAGGTATATAAAGCACCACTGAGTCAGTCATGTGAGAGAAGATGCAGTTATTATGACATGATGATTTGTGTTCATTTCTGGAAGTTGCTATTCCAAAAGTTCTGGCCAATGGCAGTACTCTCAGACCTTCTTCTTCACAGGTAGTGATTCCTAGTGGGATTGGCTGGGTGAGTCCAGACAACAGTTAAAACCTTTTTAAATGAGAGGTTGCCTTCATGGGGTTAAAAGAAGTGGTAGTGTATCTGTTTTAAAAGTCGTCCCTTGAAGTGCAGTGTCTGATCTCAAAATCCCATTATGGAACAAAGTTCTCAAGAAGATGAAGGGTCAGCAGCTCCAGGAACACTTGGATGGAGAGAGTCGGTGTCCAAACATTGGCCCTCCAGATGTTTTGGACCACAACTCCCAGAATTCCAAGCATGTATTGCCAGTGAGAAAGGATTGTGGGAGTTGTGGTCCAAAACATCTGGAGGGCCAAAGTTTGGACACCATAAAGAGTCTAACCTACGATAAGATGGTTTCAATCCAAGTTTGGTACTGAAGTAGTCTTGGCTGCCCTGAAGAAGGGCCTTTGCTGCAAGAGAAACAGGAAAGGCCCATCCCTGCAGACTCTCCTGGACCTCTTGGTGCTTTTTGATACCATGGCTTGGCCCCGGCTTATTTGGCGGAGCGTCTCCCCCGACAATTAGACTTGGCCCGACCCACCCGCGCCTCGGTGGTCTTATCACTGCGGACAGTCACTCCGAGGTAGG
This sequence comes from Phrynocephalus versicolor, assembly GCA_023846285.1. Classification (NCBI taxonomy): domain Eukaryota; kingdom Metazoa; phylum Chordata; class Lepidosauria; order Squamata; family Agamidae; genus Phrynocephalus; species Phrynocephalus versicolor. Next base: position 23,626,103 of record JAHTLZ010000348.1, read on the forward strand.
CCCGTAAGGCTAGTACTCGTGGACGGGCCTTCTCGGTAGTGGCTCCATCCATTTGGAATAAACTCCCCAGTGATCTACGGCAGGCTCCATCGCTGGCAGCGTTTAAGAGGAATCTTAAGACCATCCTCTTTCGAGAAGCTTACGGCGATGTCTAAGGACCCAGTCCGGTCTTTTTTATTTTTTTTATTTTTTATCCCGCCTAATTACTCCTGGACATCGTTGTTTTGTTAATTGTTGTTTGCAATCGATTTTTATCTGTTTTTATTCTGATGCTGTGAACCGCCCAGAGTCCCCATTGTGGGAATGGGGCGGTATACAAGCGTAAATAATAAATAAATAAATAAATAATTGATCATGGCAGCTTATTAGACTAACTGTGGGTTAGGAACTGGAGACAAAATGAAATGCTGGTGCTGCACTGACATGTAGGAACATTTGCACAGAATTACCATGGGATGTGTGTGTGAAGGACTCATGTGCCCCATTGCTCTGCAGGATTCCATGGGGTCCCCCTACTCTTTAAAATCTTTATGAAGCTGTTGGGAGAGATTAATTAGGAATGCTGAGTGTGGTGTTAACAGTCTGTTGCTAAGCCCAGCTCAATTTATTAGGTGAGGTGAGGCATGGATGGGTATTTGGAGGTAGCAATGGGTTAAATGGGTGCTGTTAAACTGGAACTGAATCCTGAGAAGAAGGCAGGTGGATGAATGGGTTGTTCTTAGTAAGGGAAAAATTGTATAGATGGCCTAATTTGGATGGAGTTGCATTTTCCCTGCTCCTTTTTGACATGTGACTGTCCTGACATGGGCTGCTGTCATCCAGATTGGTGACCACATTGACAGATAATCTGGGAAATGCTCTAGGATTTGGATCGTTAGATTTGCATTATTTTCTGTTGACTACACAATGTCCAAGACCGTGTGAATGAATCTGGAGTCCCCCCTCTGAATTCATACTTTTCCCGTTCTCTGCTGGGGCTTCTATGTTTTCTCAAATCAAATGCTTTGCATTGGTTCAGGCAGTGCAACCGATGCAATGGAAGGCAAGAAACTGGCTCACCCATTTCCCAAGTTTAAGGTGTGGAGAGAAGAGGCAAAGGGACACCGTGGGAACATCAGCTCCTCTCAGCTGAGTACTTCTTTGTCTCCAAGTTGTTAATTGTGTTTTCAAGGCTTGGTGCCACCACTGGTGTACTAAAGCAGCTAGGGTAGGGGGAGAGTCAAAGGGCGCTTTTACACAACCCCTAAGATCCGCTGGTCACTTAAATTCGGACCAGAGATCTTAGGGGTTCGTCGGTCTTCCCCACCCCTCCCCACTTCCTTGATCCTGTATGCGTGATGGGAGGGAGAAAAAAGGGGACAAAAGAATGCAGGCTCACCTCCGTTTGCCGGTCCAAGCCTCCCGTCATCCTGATTCCTTCTCTTAAAGGGGCGGGAGGCAAAAAACAACAAACAGAAGCGAGGAGAGCCTGGCACTGACTCCTTTACATCCGGATCTGGGATTTTTCACCCCCGGAGAGCAGGTACCTGAAAAGTGCACTGGGACGCATTTAGGTGGGCGTGGCCGCACTTAATTTTCTGTAAGCTCCAGAGCTGGTGGGGAAACAATTTTAAGCTCCAGAGCTGGGAGCCATTTGCGGCGGAGTTTAGGGGTCGTGTACAAATACCCAAAGAGGAAATCAACAGAGAGTTTAGAACCCAGCCCTTGTTTCTAGCTTCTTTGGGTAGCTCTGTTGTCACTGCCTTTTGGAAATCTGGTTGGAGGCAATACAGCTACCTTAACAATGTGACTTCTCGGATGTGACATTGCTATGGATCACTTCCTATGTTTCCAGTTGTAGAGTTGTACCATTAGCAAACATGTGTCCTGAACAGACATGCACACTTCCCTGTGTGTGCGCATGCCAAAGTGTGCATTTGTGTGTAGCAGGGGGCGGGTGGGTGAATGTTTGATGCTGTAGGAGTGTTCCCTAATAGCTTTGAGCGGTATAAGAGAAAGCCGTTCAAAAGCTTGCATAATCCAGCTTCTGTTGTTCAGTTTTGCTGAGAAAGGAACAACACTGTTTTTGTTTTTAAAGTCCCGGAAGTCCCTGAAGCAAACAGCAATTTTAGAAAATGAATGTAAATGGCAATGTTACATTTAAAACAAAAAAAAAAAAAATCTGCCTTCTATTAAAATTACTGAGTGTCGATTTTGCAAGAGCACTAGTTTAATGGTAAATATATAAATGTTAATGTTGTTGTGACATTTGGAAAAAGGCATTGGATTCCAGGCATGTTCACTTCAGGCTGATTAAAAGTGATTATGGGGTATGAAATTTGTTTTTGGCTCCCATGAATAAATCTTTCCAAAAACACATGAAACACTAATCGTCAAAAACATTGCAGAAGAGGGAAATTAAAATTCATTGGATTGCTTTTCAGATTTAGTGTTTTTACTCTTTAAAATTCTTTTTGAAGGAACCCCTCATGCAAGGTTCATTTGGAACTTCCAGTGAACACAAGGTTCTATCCCAAGGCATCTGATTTGATCAGGGAGGCTGCTAGGGTACTCCCCATCCACCATTTTAATCAGGAGTGTGTAGTTCCCAAAGACAGAGGATTCAGGCTGTACCCGAAGATATAGGTCATTAGAGCAACAAGATCAAGAACAAGAACAAGAACAAGAACAAGAACAAGAACAAGAACAAGAACAAGAACAAGAACAACAACAAGAACAACAACAAGAACAAGAACAACAACAACAACAACAACAGGATGAGCACCCTTTACAAAGACAGCTGTCCCGGGTTCACCTGGGCCTAGTGTGATTGATGGGTTTTGTTGTCACCAATTAAATAAGACGGATACACCATTGCAACAATGGGTGTCAAGCAGAGCAGGCACAACCAAGCACAGCATTCAAGCAGTTTTTATTCCCTAGCCCCAGGCCACAAAAGTCTCTTTCCTCATAGGATAGGTGAAGAGGTTCATAGACTTTCTGATTTGCCTACTCTAATTAGTAAGCAATTAAACTACACACCCCATCTTTATTCCTCACCTACTATCTATTCTACCCTATCTGTTCCTTTGTTTACACTCATACCTGAAAGTCCTTTTTCCTGGCTGTATCATGGTCTGTCTATTTCCTCATCAAGGGGGCTTCAGTTCAAAAGTTCACGGTCTGCAAGCCAGCTCCTTTGTCAAGTCTTTGCATCAAGCATAAGCATTCTGTTTATGCTCAGAGTACATAGTGAATTGTGAAAATAACATCCTTCCATTTCTCACACTAGCCAATGATAGTTCTAAGAGATACACAAAAACAAGAATAGCGGACCACACCACCAAGTGGGGCAAACAACAACAACAACAACAACAACAACAACAACTTGGAACTGCAGAACTGGAAGGGACCGTATGATTGATCCACCCTCTGTCATGGAGTCACAGTGAGGAATCAAACTCCCAACCTCTGGCTCTGCAGCCAGATACTCAAACCACTGAGCCTGGCTCTCTTTAAATTTAAATAAAAGAGGTTTATGGGTAAAAGAAACCAGATCTCACTGTATCCTCTTGATTTCATATGATTTTTGCATGGGAACTTTCCCAATCAGCATTAAATCATCCCCACACTGATCTATCTGGCGGCCCATCTCTTCCCAGATGGACCACTATATCTTACTGGTACATCATCCATTCCTAGGTCCCACCTCTCTACATATATGTTGTAGTTTCTAACTTGTTCCCCCCCCTTAAACTACCCACAAAATAGGGTGTTTCTAGAACCTAGGGGAGCAGACCCATAAACTATAACAAATCATTTCACATTGTTTTGTTATGATTTTTTTCAAAAAATTATTAATAGTAAAATAGCAAATTTGTGCCCATCTCTACTAAGAATCAATGGGGATGTGATAAGTGAACTAGAGATGGGCACGAAACAGAAAAATGGCGTTTTGGTTTTTCGTTTGTCGTTGAGAGGTCTGTTTCGGTTCGTTTCCGTTTGTTGGGGATTTTTTGAAAAATTTCATTACCGTTTTTCATTTTTTGTTTGTCATTTCTACCCGCTTTTTGTGTGATTTTTAAAGCCTTTCCGTGCGCAGGCATCCCCCACGCCCCAGACCTGAGGGAAAACACTTAAAAAAAAAAAAAGGATGCTGCCAGAGACACAGTATAGACTAGGTATGCAGGGAGGCTGCAAAGGCAGCGGCGGACGTTGCCCCGGGTGCGAGGCAGCTGCAGAGTGACTGTACTGCGGGGCAAGAGAGGGTACTCACCGAGAGGTATGCAGCACGCACGCACACAGGGAGGCTGCAGGACTGAAGCTAGAGTCACAGAGACAGCAATCCCACCCTAACTCCCACCAGAGACTGCAAGGACGACGGGGGCTGCCAGAGCTTTTTATGCCCTCTGTGGCTGCCAGACCTGCCCGCCCAGTCTGCAACTTGGGCATGCTATTGGTTGAACATGATCCCATCACATGGCTTGCCTCCATTTTGTGGCTGGTGGCGACATCCATTTTAAAGGGAAAAGAAAAATACATCGCGATGGGAGAAGACAAAAACAAACATTTTAAGGACCCCAACCCCCCTGGTAGGTATTATCAGACAATATAAATAATTATTGCTGCGTTTTTATGGATGTCCAGGGCGTTTTTTAACATTTAAAACAGCTCATTTCATTGCACGTCACTATTAACGGAAACGAAACGTAACGACCACAATTTTCATGGTTCTGTTCGTCTCATTGCATTTTCAGCACAATTTTTGTTTGTCGTTTTGTTACGTAATGGAAATGACAAACGGTAACGGAAACAAAAATTTCGCCGCTCCATGCCCATGTTTAAAGTCAACATCTAAGTAAACTCAGGCCTGCCCTAGTTTGGGTTGCTATCTGGACTTAGACCATCAAAGCCAGGGACTCCCAGTGTTTACCCCCACCCTACCCTGATAAAATTCATTAAAATTTTTGTAACAGACAGTGTTAGCCATTAAAGAAATAGCCTGAAAAAGGCTGGGTAAATAAGTATGGTAAGTCTTTGGGTAGTAAGAAGGCTGAGATCATTTTGCTCAACAAACACAACCTGAAGCCTTCTTCAGGTTCTGATGCTCATTATGACCAAGCTGGATAATGAGCAGAGGAGGGCCAACACAGACTCTGATGTTGAGGGGCTGGTAAGATTTGTACCCTCACCCAACCTCCCAGTGAGCAAGCTGGATGCCTTAACATGAACAGATGAACCCTGTGAGTAAAGACGTGCCCAGGGATAGCCATGGATCATAGGGTTTCTCAATTGCAGGAAGATGAAATGCAACTCTTTCAGCTTCCCCCTAGCCTGAGCATTGAATCCTCCCACCCCTGTTTGTTTGTTTGCGTGCGTGTGATTTATTCCTTTGTCCTCCTGCTGTTTGGCAAAATGCCTAGTTAAATTGTCTCACGTCAAGGATGTGTAAGTAAATGTCGGCCCTAGCAATGTATATGCATAGATGATGAGAACAAACGACACATACCTCCGGGAAAGGGAATCAGATCATTGCAATATTTTTTGTTTCTATTAGAGTTTTTACTGGCAAGAAATTTAGCTGAAATCATATTTCTTGTTTTATGAACAGCTACATGAGCAGGGTACATTTTCTGATCATGCTGAAACTGTAATCACTGCTTTTTGTGCCCCATCACTGCCTGAGTGCTGACATAACAATTGCTCTAGTAAACTTTTATCTGCCTCTGCCAGCCACTGAAGGGAACACCTTTATGCTACAATAAAATGTGTGTGTTTCTGTACATGGTGTTCTGGTACAGTGTGTTTCTGTACATGCATGACTTCAGCTGCAGTGGTCCTTCAGTTTTCCCGCCTCTCCTGTCTTGCCAGAGCATCACCTTCAAAATCTTGTATCCAGAGACAGTATTATGGGATGTCAGTGTTGTGCTGAGACCGACATCCCAGTGGGGTTGGGTTCTACTGAGTCCCACAAACTTTCTAGTTCTGTTCATTCTCTTCTTCCTATTGCTAGCCTCCTTTCTTCACATGTGTAAGAAATTATGCTACCTGTGGGTACATAGAAGACACTCCCCCCACCCCATACCACAGAATAACAACTATGTGTCAATGCTAAAGGATATCTTCTCTCCCCCTCCCCGTGGGCAAGAGGCATGCTTCAAAATAATGTTTCATTTGTTTCTCTAGTAATTTTGTTTTGTTTTGTTTGTAACGAATTTTTAAAGTAGTTTTGTTATGAAACTAAACAAAACGAAATGAAATGCTATGCTCCCCTGAGTCCTAAAGGACCAATATGGCAGGGGAGCTTCCTCAAGCTCTTCCCTATAAGCCCCTGAAATTTGAAAAGATTTGGGGGGCGGGGGGCTGAGCTATTAAACTCCAAAAGGGGTGCCCCTAGGAAAAAATCTTTCTAATTGGATTTGGAACTTCGGAAACCAAGCCTTGGGTGAGCGATTAGCGCCGCCACAGCTTGGCTTCTGATTCCAATTAGAAATATTTTTTCCTATGACCACCCCCTTTGGAGCTTCATAACTCAGCCCACTGAACCCCAAACCTCTTCAAATTTGGAGGGCTTACAGGGAAGTGCTTGAGGAAGTTAATCCTGCCATTTCCATGTCGAAATGTGGCTGTGATCCGTATTTTTGAAAATGAGAATTCCACAGTGCTTGAGGGTTAGGTTCCTCAAGTGATTCTAGGTAAGCCGCCCATAGCTAATTGCCAGAGTGTATAAGACATGTGCCAGTAATTTAGGAGTTAATTTAACCACCAGCTTAACCCCAATTATTCAAGAGTGTAAGGCAAGACACCTAGGATACATAACAAGGGGGAGGGCTGTTGGTGCTTCCCCTTTCACACATCCCAGCACTTCTTGGCTGGGGTGACCAACTAATGATAGGGTGTGCCCTGGAGTAGCATCTTTCATTTGCCCTGCCCTCTTCCTCTGGGCAGTGGTGTGGTTTGGGCCCAGCAAGGTGGGGCAAGTCAAGGGAGGGCAACATGACAAGCTGGAGTCAACCAGAATTTTACCTTTCATGGCTTAACATAGTTCTGTCCAAGGAGGATAGAAGGAGAAGCTCTCCCTTTTTCAACGCACCCTGTGCATTTCTCTCATACAATCATGAGTTTGATGCAGTGTTTTAAAAAACCTAATCTTCTGTTCTAAGCCACCATAATAACCCTATGCCTCAATTCTGTCTTATGGATAGCCTTTTCAAGGTTTTCTAGGTAGAGAGCGGTTGACCATTCCCTTCTTCTGGGAGCATCTTGGGATTATGCAGCTTGCCCAAGTTTACATAGGCTGGCCGTCCTCACAGGAGGCACAATGGCAGATGGAACTCCCAACCTCTGGCTCTGCAGCCAGATGACTAAACCACTGAGCTCGCCAGCTAAACCACTCAGGGCTCTCCTATATTGCATAATAGAGAGATGCACTTAAGAGATCACAGGTTCCACACACAGATTCTTTCACACATTCTCTAGGATGAGTGAACATGCATATGGGGAGGGGGGGGCAGAAAGACATGCCATAGCTTTCCCCCAGTGATATGGCCCCACAGGAAGAATTGGTATTCTCTCTATACCCATTATAAAGAGCGTGCACATGGAGGGGAAGAACCTGCTCTCATAACATTATCTCCCCATTATATCTTCATTTAACTATAAATGGCTGCTGTGCTAATTTCTTAGTAATAGGGCTTAATGTCAGAAACAGCAGGACCAGCCCTACAATTAGGCAGAGTGAGGCTGGAACCTCGGGTAGCACAATCTGATGTTGTGAAAGGGCAGTAAATTGTTAGTAGTTTAATTTCTTAATATTACCTTTTTTACTGCGCGGAAGGGGAGTGATATTCACTGGATTTTCTTTCCCAGATGCCAAAAATAATTTGGCTGGTCTAAGGTACTGTCTTTGCCCTATCCCATGTTTTTCAACATGGAGGCAGTTTTCCTTCCACCCCACAAAGTGTGTTACATATAGTTGAGGCTATCTGGAAGTTGATTCATGGCAACTGGACTTCTTTTCTTGTGAGGTTGAGACTAGAGATGGGCACGACTTAGCGGTATTTTCGTTTTCGTTACAGAAACGAAACGAAAACGAAAATCGGCACCAACCTGGACCGAAAACGGAAACGAAATGACTAATTTCGAGCCAATTTTCGTTTTTCGTTACTGGAAAAGCACTCAATTGAGCTAAATGGGGAGAAACGAAAAAATTTTCGTTTTCGTTTTCGTTTTCGTTACGTAACGAAACGAAAACAAAAAATTTTGAAATTAGCCCACGAAAACGGAAACGAAACGACTCAGACCCTAGCCGAAAACGAAAACGAAACTTTTTTTCTGAGTTGTGCTCATCTCTAGTTGAGACATTTTGCTACTCATCTAAGCAGCTTCATCAGTCAGAGTGACGAAGCTGCTTGGATGAATAGCGAAACGTTTTTGATCTCACAAGAAGTACAGTTGTCATGACTCACCTTTCAGATAACCTCACTTGGAGGACTGACAATCTTCGCAGACATAATAGTTGAAGGTTTTAGATCAAATCTGGAAGTTGAATCATGGCAACTGGACTTCTTTTCTTGAGAGATTGAAATGTTTCACTGCTTATCCATCTTATAGTCAACTTTGACCTCTTGTCACCCTGGACTGAAATAGGCTCATATGATGAACAATGGCTTGAATAGGCTCGTTAGGTAGACAACAGTCTCAATGGCCTTAAGGTGAACCACGGCCTAAGGTGCTGAAACCCATAAGGTATGGGTCCTTAGCCATTGCCTTGGTGGTGAAGGTCCGAAGTATTTTTGATTTGTCTGGGTATTGTAGAAATCACTGCCTGATTACACTTAAAGCAGCCTGACACGTGGCAGATAGACTGTGCTGAGCCTCCTACTCTCGCAACTAGCTTTCCTCAGACTGACGAAGCTGATTGGATGAGCAGCGAAACATTTCAATCTCACAAGTACAAGAAGTCCGGTTGCCATGACTCAACTTCCAGATAAACTCATCTGGAGGACTGAGAATCTTCACAGACCTTTCAGAGCAAACACCTCAAATATCTCAGGTTGTTAGAGCAATTTGGAACAAAAACTCCGAACTGCAGAAGTTTATTTATTTATTTATTTATTTATTTATTTATTTATTTATTATTTTGCACCATTGTTGAATGAGTATATTTGATAGCTCAGTGGTTTAAGCCTCTGGCCTCAGAGACAGAAGTTGGGAGTTCAGGTCCCCACTGAACCTCCTTGACAGCTGGACTCTTAAGATGATGATGATGATGATGATGATGATGATGATGATGATGATGATGATGATGATGATTTCTCATATTGCTGGGATTAAGGGAAACCCAAGACTTCCAGGCTTCCTTTTAAGAATCAAGTTTTGTTATGTAAACTTCCTCTCTGAGTCCTTATATGCTAACCGGGTTCCTTTGGAGATCAATCAGACAGTAAGCCTAGGCTAGATGAAGAAGGTCATACTTGATAAAAGCTTGATCACAATTCTTTACACACTAAATAAGGAATTTTGATGCATCAAAAACAACAAGAAATTCAAAATTAGCACGCTAAGACGGATATATTAATATTTTTTCTTTTTAACATCTACTTTCCTGACCCATACAGGACTGTTCTCTTTTATGCAGTTCATAACATTAGGGAGACTCAGGTACAAATTGCTGCTCCATCTTTCTTGGACATCTTGGGGCCATTTTCAATCTCCCAGCCCCACCCATGTCACAGGATTGTTTAAGAATAATGTATGGGGAAGTGGGGTTAAGTCCTGTGGGTGCTCTGAGCTCTTGAGAAAAGTGAACAGTCAATTGAGGGAAATAAGTGAAACCAAAGGGGTGAAGCCAATGGTTAATCCCAGGGAGATCCATAAAACCGGTTGGATTTATACAAGTGTTGCTTTAACAAGGTTCCATGCAATGGACATGACAACCGGATTCAGCTCAAACAAATGATGCTGTCTTTCCCATCCTTATGAAGTGGGGCAGGCCATGTGAAAGCTCAGATGCCATGATAAATGGCTGCTTTAAGTGTCATCAAGTAGCCATGTAAGGAGCAGTGGCTGAGTGGTATTCCATTTACCTTTCCAGGGAGGACAATAAAACTTGAGTTCGCCCTGCTGAGTGGGTGCCCTCTGCCACTTGACAAATCTCCAGGTTAAGCTCGGGGTCATCCGTTATGGCTCTCGTCAGCAGTCTGCGGAAGAAGTGGAAGCACTACCATTGGCAAACGGAAACCAACTGCCTCTCGTTCCCATCTACATTCCATCTGCTGCAGCACGCCAGGGGCAGCCCTGGCTTTCTAAAACTATTTGCTTCTTTTCAGAAAGCAGAAGAAAAGGGAAAGAAGAAGGGAGGGAGGAAAAAGAAACCCCCCTTCAGCATCCATTTGGTGGCTGAATGAGTTTTTTTTTTTTTTAAAAAAAGCCCTATTCCACTAAATATTACACACCTCTTCATCAGAATTATTCCATGCTGGATTAGGGGGAGCCAAAGGGAAATTCTCCACGCTGGGGGTGCATCCTGTCATGGGGAAGAGGAAAGTCATTTTGAATGTTAAGGGGGGGAAAGCTTCTTGCCGGGGTTCATGACTCACAGGAGGGAGCAGCTCTTTGCCTGAAAGGTCTAAGTGGCATTAAAAAAAAAAAGGTCAGCAAGCCCCTTCACAGCAGGAGACCTAACAAAGCGTAACCCATCCTTCTTTGTAAAGTAGTCATACTTGCCTAATCCACCATAAAGGGACTTTGATAGAAAAGAAAATGCTGAGGAGAGAGAGAGAGAGAGAGAGAGAGAGAGAGAGAGAGAGAGAGAATGAACCCAACAGCGTTTCCAAAGGGAAAGTGCCCTTCAGGAAGTATCAGACTTAAAAAGCAGTAAAAGGTAGGCAGTTGTACTGAGAACACCCACAGTATTTAGAGAAAGTTGAGTATATGCATTTTGCTTTAAGAGAAAGGAACCAATGTCACATAATAAAATGGCTGGGCTTCTTAATGAAAGGCAGCTGTGCTGCGTGTCCCTCCCATACATCATTTCACATTTACTCCCTTTCATCTTTGCAACCCACCAGACTTTGCAAGGAGAAAAATGGCACGCCTGTATTGACAAATTAGTTTCAGAAAAATTGGGGCAAGTTCGCTTTGCCTGTTTGATTTTACCGCCGCTTCTTCTTCCTTCGCATTAACCACCTGTCATCATGGAATCTCCAGAGGAAATCCATGCTCCACATATAATTCCCACAAGATTCCTGCTGGTAAAAGAAGTGGAGTAGCCCCAAAGTAATGTATCACTTGTTAAGCACTTCTAAGATCTATAAATCACACTGCCAGTGAGCTACCTCAGACTTCTTCGGGAGTTCAGGTGGTCCTACAGCCGATTAATTCAGTTAGCAGCATGCTTGGGTAATCCTAACAGCAGTTGAATGGCAAGGCAGACAGATGATATTACATCACCAAGGTCTTGCCTGATTTGCTCTAGCTTTAAAGCTTTCTGTCATGTATATTAAAGTGGATCACAATTGGTAATTTTTTAAAAACATAGCCAGTATGGTGGAGTGGTCAGGTTGTTGATCTTAGCCTGGGAAGAGTTGGGTTCCAATCTCCATCATGAAGCACAACCGCAGGCAAATTACCACTGGAAATCCTGTTGCACAACTTTATGCCACCGACTGTGTGGTGGATGGTGTCATCAGCCATGGCTGGTTTTTGAGACTTAAAAGTTTCCAGTTCTTCTGAAGGGTCCCAAGAGTCCCTTGGGTCCCCTCTAGCCCCGGGGAAGCTTTGGAGGGTTGTGAGATTGCATGTATGTTTTTTTAATGTTCAAAAAGTGCTGCCGGCAAGCTAGTCAGAAACTTCTAATTCTCAAAAAGAGCTGTCATCAATTTTAAATGGTATATAAACTATAAAGCTGGGTGGCAATGGGATTTCAGCCACTGTTGATTAATAGGATTTGTTAATGGAATTTAGATCCCACCTTTTGACCAGAAAATAATACTCATGATGGTTCACACGATAATAAAAATCAAATAAAAACAAGTGGGGGAAAACCCACCACATTTAAAATTCAGAAATAAAAATAGAAACAGAAGCGTTGAGCTGGATAAGAGTCCTGTGACTCTAACACAGTCATTATTTACTATCACTCAGCCTAACCTAATTCACAGTGCTATTGTGAAGATAAAGAGGTACATGTATGGTGCTTTAAGCTCCTTAAGGAAAGAATGGGATACAAATAGGACTAAATTATCTAGAACATTGGTTCCCAAACTTTGTGTGTGTGTCCCTGAGGAGAATTAAAAAAACACTGGAGGAGGGTGTGTGTGAAATTCTAAGACATTGAAGAAAGAAGTATTTTTAACAGCCTTACCTTTTTTTATTTTTCAAGCCTCACTCCACAGAACTGACAAGTAGGAGTAAGTGGTAGTGCTTCAATCAATAGGGAAGCAGAAGAATAATGTACAAGGTAATCATTTTTATGAATTGAATTGTTGTTGTTTAAAGGTGTTTGCATGCAGTTAAAGTAGAGGCGGGGAGATATAAGGTTTTCTTAAAAATCAAAGGGGCCTTGTGTGGGATGCCAACATGTTTGGGAACCACTGGTCCACAGATTTTATACATTCTTTCCCAGGCTACGTAGACTCATGTTTAGTAGGTTTACTTATAGCTAAACTCTACTGAATTAGCAGGATTTATATTCTCACACATGTGAGCAAGTGTGAATGCAGTCTGGTCGCGATGGCAGGAACTCGCTGGTGTGCTTTGTGACACACAAATGCCAATCTGTCTCAAACCCAAGATCTACAAGATGATCGTCTGCTCTGTTGCACTGCATGGCACAGAGTGCTGGTTAGCAACAATGGGTGTAGAGAGCTACCTCCATGCCATGGAAATGTGTATGCATTTTGGGTATCTCCCTAATTGACCATGTCACAAATGATACTACCTGATAGCAACTAGGCATAGTAGCAATAACATAGAAGATGAGAGAAAGCTGGACTCCACTGGAATGGAGATGGCCTCAGAGCAGCACCTTTCACTCTACCCCAAACTGCATATCACCTGGAAATCAATGGATGATTATCTCAATAAGGAAATGCAAATAGTCACCCTGCACCCTGAAGACATGGCTGATCGGGCAATGTGGCATTTCAAGATCCACATCTGCAGGAAAACACAAAGAAGAAGAAGAAGAAGAAGAAGAAGAAGAAGAAGAAGAAGAAGAAGAAGAAGAAGAAGAAGAAGAAGAAGAAGAAGAAGAAGAAGAAGATTTTCTCACACATTTGCTTATGATTGCAGCCTGGGATTGACTGGTAGACTGAGTTCATACTGAAATGCCTAGGGATAGAACTGGAAGGACAGAGAGGGAGGGAGGGAGGGAGGGAGGGGAGAGAGAGAGAGAGAGAGAGAGAGAGAGAGAGAGAGAGAGAGAGATTGGGTTTTTCAGATCTAAGGGACTCATAATCAACCTGCAAACCTTGCAAAATTGTGTGTGGTCCTATCGTGGAAGAATACATGGGTATCTGTGAAGCGGTGATCCAATGCGTACTGGACAAGACTGAAGCTGGTACACACTTCTGGGGGAGAAAGTTTCACTGCACTTAATGTTTTTGAATATAGAAGGAATTGAAATGTGCTGTTAAGTGGAAATTTGATGTTATGATTTTCACTGAACGTATAGGTATGGTGAAATCTCCTTGAAAGAGCACAATTTAATGTGGATAATTATAAACAACAATGGAACAGGTCTGGTAAGTATGGATAATGAAATCAAGTTTTACCTAAATATTTTGATTATGGATAGGCAAACAGCATAATCCATAGGAGGATTTTTCTTTTTTTAAAAAAATCAGTGTTCTTATTTTCTTTATTGCTTCTTCTTTATTGATTTGTGGTGCATTTCAAGAAATTATTTGCAAGCTGCAAATAAAACTGGAAGAAAAATCCAACTCTGAAATACAGAAACGCAGGTCAGAAGTAGAATGCCATCCAGGATAGCTACAGCACTCAGAACTGTGCCTTCAGCTCAGAACTGTGCTTTTTCCCACCCTAGTTAGCATCATTACACAGTGTCCATTCAAACCTTTTCCAGCAGGGGGCAAGAAAGTATAAGAGATGAAACTAGTGAGCTGGCAACGAACTTCCCCCACCCTCCCTGCCTGCACATTTTCCCAAGACAATCAGATCGGAAATGTTAAACAGAATAGCCTAAGGAAGGAACATGAAAGCTAGAAAACATTCCCTCTTTAGATCGTAATGGCTTTTAAACATCGCCTTTTAAGTCTTCAAGGATTTCCCTAGGAAAGACAAAGTAGTAAAAGAGCATGGAAGACCACCAAGGCTGCCACCTGGCCCACACGTCCATGTTAGCGCCCTGGAAAAATAAACTTAAGCCCTCAGCTTGTGCCATACTATGGAAGAAGGCATTGCTCCCAAGCTGTCTATCTGACGTTGGACAAGAGAGCTTATGGAGGAGAAACACAAACCTTTCTCAATTTTTTGAACTTGCTTTGCCCCCTTCTTCTTCTTCTTCTTCTTCTTCTTCTTCTTCTTCTTCTTCTTCT
>JAHTLZ010000348.1:23640652-23662836 GCA_023846285.1 Phrynocephalus versicolor
TTCTTCTTCTTCTTCTTCTTCTTCTTCTTCTTCTTCTTCTTCTTCTTATTATTATTATTATTATTATTATTATTATTATTATTATTATTAACTTTCCAATAAAGGAGGAGGGGAGCAAACTTTTATTTTTTGGCACATTGGCTGTCCCATCCCAACTTCAAGAAACAAAATACTTTCTGGATGGGTGTGACCAGAAGATGGGAAAGATGCACATCCATTAACGTCAGAAAGGGTTGTTTTGCAAGGAGCCATTTTCCTTCTTTCTGTCGGGAACCCTCTCCAGTCCAGACCTCCAAATGTCAAAGCCCTAGAGCTGGGCCAAAAGGGTCCAACAGCTCGGACACAGATGGGGTTTCAGCTGTAGTGCATTTCCTTGTACGTTGGTGACTGCTGGGAAATTGTCAAATATTTCTGTGTGTGACAAAGAAACTCGGATGGAAGAAGGGAAGGGAGGGTGTTGAAGGATGCCAACCTAAGAAGAGAAAGGATTTTTACAATGGTGTAGGATTGGGTGGGGGGAAGCTTTGGACAGGCATTTAGTACATTGGAATTCATGACATTGCAGGCTCTTAAAATAAATTGTTCTTTCCACTTCCTGCCAAAACGTGAGCTGTCTTAAGTCCTGGTTTGGGGAGAAAGTCAGGATATAAATCCAATAAATAAAGAGATCAAGAACGAGGATTTCAGGGGGCCAACTCCAGAACACATCTTTAGCTCCAGGGGTACTTTGTCTGCATGTTCACTTTGCCCTGGTATCCAATAGACCCTTACAAGCACTTTTTGTTGTCACAGAGAGATTAAAATTGACAGCCTAGAGCTGTCAGGCACACATATGTTGGTATTGACTAGGAGGAGTCAGGGTTCAGCCTTGCTCCTGCCTCACTGCCTCTTGAAGATGGAATCACCTCATGAAAGAGAATGAGATGGATCTATGGAGATGGAAACCTGAGCCAATAGAAGATACTGTGCCCCTTTGGATGCAAAGTGCCGCTCATTATTTACTTCACCTTTTCTGCTTTGTTACCTGGCAGTGGCCACAAAAGGATGTAGAAAGCATGTAGAAAGCATAGAAGACATCGTGTCACAAATATATGCTTCTCTCTCCTCTCATCTCCTGTTAGCAAATCACCTATTCAGCCTAAAACACTTGAAAACAACACCAAAGCTCAGAAGAGAATGCTGCCCTTTGAAAGACCTTGAAGTAAGGACGAGAAACAAAGGACAAGGCTAGAGTGACTGTTCCTACAATCTCACTTCTCTTCTGGCAGGAATGAATGGTGGGGACCTGTTTACTGCTACAAGGGAGGATGTAGGAGCAGCACACATACAAACACGGGTTGCAATCTAAAATGAGGTGGACCACCTTTCTTGGCTCTGAACCTTACTACCATGTTCTAGAAAGGATCTGAAACTCTGGTTCCTTGATACTGATAATAGAGGAAGCTGCCTGGTTATACGTATAGCAGCTATGCTTGCATGGATGAACAGAGTCATGTTAGTGCATTGCCAAAATAGTTCTAATAGTGTGTATATTGCTATGCTCTCTTTGCAAAATCATATTGGTATAATTTTATGACACACGACTACAATAATGTCACCACCCTACAACAATAATATTTAATTTAATTTATCTGAATGTTTCCTGTCCCCCCCCCCCATTTTCAGGTTTTGAGAGTCGAGACTCCTTCGTGCTCCCTTGTGATCTATGGAAGCCTCTGGGAGCCTCAGAAGAGGGAATCTTTTAGTAAACCCTGCCAGTCCTGCCACCTGGATCGGGACTGTCCCTGCTGATCAGCCCTGCTATCCCAAGGCTTCCAAAGGTTTCCCTAGGGCAAAAAGGATCTCTAGGGTGCCTTTGGACCTGTAAGGGTGTGAATGTGCAGATGAATCTTTAAATTAAATTAAATTAAATTAAATTAAATTAAATTAAATTAAATTAAATATTACCATGGTGTGCTGATGACATCCTAGTTGCATGGCATAAAGTTGCAAGAATAGGATTTTGGTCTATGTCTTGATAGGCCAAAATCAATGGGGAAAATCAATGCATAAAACTCAGCTCATTTCTAAAGTGTTAAAGGGGAGTTTTACTATGCCTATTGTAGTTCAGACATTTCATGAGAAGATGTGGCTCACTGGAAAAGTCAATAACATTAGGAAAAGTGAAAGGTAATTGTTAAGAAAAAGATAATTAAATGTGAGATGAATTGACTCAGTAAAGGAAGCCATGGCTTTTTGTTTCCAAGTCCTGACTGGTGCTGTTAGTGACAGGACCTTTTTTTTTGGGGGGGGGCACTAATTCATAGGGTCACTGTAAGATGGAGGTGGCTTGATGAGTATGACACATAATAGCAAGACCAAGCCACTAATGTCTTGTCAGAGATGACTCTGAAATTAGCCATTTCTTTGTCTAAAGTTGGTGGAGATAAACCTGAAACATTGAGGAGAGACAATTCCACCCACCCCTTTTGGTGGGTACGGATTTAGCTTGGGGGAAGTCTCACACTTTGCAGGCTAATAATAGCATTTTGAAAACAACTCGAGCACATCCCAAGTTATTGGTGTGCTCTCTGTGTGTGTGTGTGTGTGTGTGTAGACAATGTTATTACTTTCTAATATTCCAGATTGTTCATGTGAAATAATTTTAGAACTTTGACAGAAGTACATTTCATCAGACTGACATTAGTCACTCACCCAAGGTTATTTATTGTAAACTTCCCAGTGTGGTCTTGTAGCCAGATAGTTTGTTTGTTGGTTGGTTGGTTGGTTAGTTAGTTAGTAAGTAAGTATATCATTCATTCATTCATTCATTAATTCATTCGTTCGTTCATTCATTCATTCATTCATTCATTCATTCATTCATCCATTCATTCATTCTTAATGTCTTTTCCCCTCTTAAGTTCAACACATGAGTAAATTATAATAGATAATTACACTGGAGTTCATTTAAAATGGTACAACAGAGATTCAGAATGAAGAGATGATAAAAAGCTATTTATATTTTAAATAAATAGAACAAACAACTAGATGAGTTATGTACAGTTCCACGAATCAGATTTTGCCACAAGGGAGAAAATAAACAGAAAGTTCACCTTCACTCAACATTTTTGCATGCAATTAATTTATTGGACTGGAAATTGATTTCCTTCAGGAACATGCTGAAGCCCATTCACAGACCCTTAGGGTCCATCTGTGTGAGAGACAGCCCTCCGTGAAGAGGCCACAAAGATGCTGCTTCCTCTATTTGTTCTAATAATATGCTGTCAAGTCATTTCTGACTTATGAAGATCCTTTTTCAGGGGTTTCCCAGGTAGAGAATACTCAGTACAGTCGTGGTTTACCATTTCCTTCTGCAGTGCCCTGAGACTGTGTAGCTTGACCAAGGACACACAGTCTGGCTCTTCTCCCAGGAGGCACAGCGGGGAATTGAACTCACCTCTGTTTCGGTAGCTAGATGCCCAAACCGCTGAGCCGCCCAGCCATCCAGAAATAGCATTGTTAGTTCATATAAATTAGTTTTGGTGAGCCCTCCTCTATGTCTGTATCCATCAACTCCACAGGGCCTACCTCACGCTCAACAAGGTTTATTGGAATAGAGAGGGGAAGCTTCAGGAGTTTGCACCAGCCCTGTTACTTGACTCAGGGACAAAGTTGACAGGACTTGCACTTGCACAGTCTCAGCTCATAGGGGCCCTAAATGAGTTCCGCTGGGGGTCAGGAGTCTGTAATATGCTTTAGCAGGGGACCCCATAGAGGAACAAAACTGCCCCCTCCTCTGAAAGTTGGCTTGTAAGCCCACAGAGTGGCAAGACACAGGGCTTTCAAGTACAGTGGACCCTCGTATAACAAGTGTTTTGTTTAACAGAAAATCCGCTTAAAGGAAAAAATGTTCAGAGATAGGGGAAAATTGCTTAACAGAATCGCCTATGGGGTGAATCTGTACAACAGAAAAACGGTTGCGATTAGGGATTAATCTGTTTTCAATGCATTCCTATGGGAAACTGCAGTGGTAGTGGCGGTGGCTGCTGCTGCTGCTGGAGGCACCACTGGGCTTCTCTCCACCTGATTTATCTCCATGTCGGTTGTGGGTAGGTATGGGGCCCTCCTGGCTGAGTGCAGAGTGACGGCAATGGTCTCAGTGTCCACGCCAAGTGTGACTGCTCAAACTGGACCCTTCTTGTAAGCTGCCTTGCCTTGGGGGTACATGGAGCTCTGGGAGCACCCCTCTCCAAGAATCCTCACAATAAAGATAGTCACAGTCTTCAATGACATCTGGTGGCTCCTCAGTGTTGAGAGCTCCTCTGCCTTTTTCCTGGGCATCTGCTCAAGCACTGTTCTCTTCTGGATCCAATGACTCTTTGGTCATGTGTAGATGTCCTTTCTCCTGCCTCTCATTACCACCCTCAGCCTCCTCTAGGGGTTCTCTTATAGTCCTCAACTGTAGAGAAGTTTCCTATTTCATGCCCTCTACCAGGTGGCTCTCCTCACCAGAGATACCCTCTGCTTCCTGAGTTGGATGTTCCTCTCGCACATCCATCTTGGATCTAGCATGAGCTGGTACCAGAGGTCTTGCCTGGTTGTCTAGGGTGGGGAGCATTGGTTCTCTAGGGGTGGCAGCCGTGACCCCCTCACAGGAGACAATGAGGGTGCATCTTATTTACATATCGAGAGTAAACTCCATAGTGCTTAAAGCATTCTGTGGGTGGTTTAGAATTTAGTTATGCAGGCTACACATTGCTTCTCCCCCCCCCACTCCCAAGTTGGGTACTCATTTTACTGACTTCAGAAGGATGGAAGGCTAAGTCCACCATGAGCCGGTTACCTGAGATTGGAGCCCAGGTCATGAGCACTGTTTTGGCTGTGCTACAGCAGTTTAACCACTGTGTTACGAGGCTCCTTGAGGGAACCAGAGAGAATTGGCCACTAGAAACAATCTTAATATTGTGGATTGCAACAAATTACTTTTGTAACTAGAGGAGGGCACGAACCAGAAAACCCATGGTTCGGGTTCGACTGGTTCGGGCCCATCCTTGATTCGGTCCGGGTTCAGGTTCTTACCGGCAGTGGTGGCGGCTCCGTGGTGGCGGTGGTGGATCCTGGCCCCTGCGGCAGGGGCTTTTGAGGTGCTGGCATGGGGCCAGCGCCTCTTCCCCCCACCAAGCACCCACCGCACAGCCCCTGGGGCCAGGTGGGTGTTTCTCCCCCGCCTTTATTTTAAAGCACTGACCCAGCCACCCCTGGGGCTGGGTGGGTGCTCCTTTATTTTTTATTTTTATTTTTATTTTATTTTTAAACTTTTTTTCAAGCGCTGACTGCGTGGACCCTGGGGCCCGGTCAGCACTTTTTTAAAAAAAATATTCATTTTAGGGAGCCGACCATGCCACCCCTGAGGCCCAGTCGATGCTCCTTTATTTTTATTTTTATTTTTATTTTTATTTTTATTCTTTTTTTTAGTTCCGACCACATGGCCTGCGCTACAGCTGTAGCATGGGCCGGTCGACTTTTCCCTGCAGCCAGGAAGACCAAAGACCGTCCAGCACCAGGTAGGAGACATTGCCGCCATTTACGAACCAAACCGAACCAAACCAATTTTTTTCCAGTTCGGTTCGTTTTGTTCTAAATTCAAACAAATTCGGTTTCGTTATTTGTTTCGTTAGGTAGTTTCGTGCCCATCTCTATGTGTAACACATCTGCTGCTCTTAAGCAAGGAGGAACGTAATGGGAAACTGGTGTCTTATGATCAGTCCTGCATGTTTAGAGGCAGGGGATGATTCCTCGAGTCTCACTAGCCTCCATGTATCCAAATACACACACAACAGTGAGGTGTTTCTTACAACCTTGCACAAAACAGCAGCAGCAAGATCAACACTCAAGAGATGAATCTTACCCGAGAACA
The DNA here is from genome assembly GCA_023846285.1 of Phrynocephalus versicolor. Lineage (NCBI taxonomy): Eukaryota > Metazoa > Chordata > Lepidosauria > Squamata > Agamidae > Phrynocephalus > Phrynocephalus versicolor. The sequence goes on from JAHTLZ010000348.1 coordinate 23,646,549, forward strand.
GTGTTAAAATCTCTCCTTCAGGGATATTATTCTAAAGGAAAATATGTAAAATTGAGTAAACATTTATTTGAAAAAATAATCATGCAGAATGCAGATTGCCTCTGTATTTCTTCAAGATTATGAGGTGCAGTTCCAAATTAACCTTCCCACGCCTTCACAGAGGTATCAGGTGAACAGAAATGCTGTGTTTTACAGGATAACATGTTCCCTTGGCTTCTATTTTGTGTTCAGCATTGTAAACTGATTAGAAAACTGTGACAAATAAAACAAAGCAAGTAAAATATTCACTTCTACTGAATGAAACTGAGCTTAAATATATGGTATATGTATAAACTGCAAAAATACTGGATTTATCACATATTGCTTGCATAGTCCCAAACATACAGTAGAGAAGGTGTTCTCCAATTGGAACGTAATGAATAGTAAGTTGCTGAAACACTAGTTATTACTGGCACTGGCTGAAAGGAAACCAGAATGGAAGACTAAAGGCATCTACTCCGGAGTCTAGGAAGATGCAACTAGAAAGGAAGTGGGTGAATGGTAAAAAATAAAGGCAGCAGGGCAGATGGAAGGTGGCTGTAGCTGGGTCTATGAAAGGTTTAACATTCTAGGAGACATACTCTATGAGAACTGAAGACTGCAGCATTGCTGGTCATAGTGTAAAGAACCTATGCTGATCTAAAGGGGTCTGTTCCTGTTAAAACAGTATAGCGTTGCCATGCAAAATACACAAAACCTGTTGTTCTAGAACCTTGCCGTTCTAAGCCAAAAGGAGACCAAAATGTTGTAAAATGACTTTGTTACTGAATAAATATTTTTTCTTTTTTAAAATTACATCCAATCTGCTATGCCTTGTCATTTGAAAATTATTTATTTATTTATTTATTGTATTTATTGTATTTATTGTATTTATTGTATTTAAAATATTTATATCTTGCTTTTCTACCCAAAAGGACCTGTATGCACACATACTGTGCATTTTTGTGTGTTTTATTTGCCAGGGTCCAATTGTGTACATCTGTGGATCAATGAAGGCCTGTCAGCATATCTATCTTTAGATAAGCGCCTCCCCTGCTTCTCCCCACCCTTATTATCTGTTCTAGGAGGCTGGGAAACTTCCAAGGCAGCTCTTTTGACAGGGATTCCCCCCCCCCCCAGCCAAATATGATAGACTCCTTGACCTTTGACCTCTGTGGAGTTTAGCTGAGCCTCACAGGGGCTTGTGATATAAATTGCTGGCTGGCCTGCATTGTACTAGATGGATCACCTAGGCTTGAGTTAAGCTTAGGCTTGAGCTAAGCTTCTGGTGGGCTGCCTGTGAAGAAGGCAAGATAGCAGTCCTCCCTCATTCCACCTTCAGAAGTTTTTTGCTTCCCACTGTTTCCCAGTTGTATCTTCCTTCAATATTGGCAAGAAGACCACATTTTACATAATACCCAAAGGGTACCTTAGGGAGTCACTTAGCACACATAGGTCTGTTCCCCAACAATATGGAACACCTGAGGGGATTTAGGAGGCAGTCATATTATTCTAATACTGTAGAACAGTTGTACTGTAGAACTCCCCTTGTTGTCCTCTCGTATCTGACACCATAGGCAGCGGCCTCATTCTGTGTAATAGCAGGGCCAGTTTTGCTTCTGGTGTGCTTCTCTGAATGTTGCTATGAAGACCCAGCAAATGGAAACAACCAAGAAATGACTGTGTGTTGTGAACTTAGTTTTCATCATTAGATATGCGCATGTTCCTAGAGATTAAAACATGCTCAGTAGAATTGCCGTGCTGTTATCATAAACAACGGATACATGTTTGGCTTTTGGGCATGTACATTAGTTATTCTAAATATAATAGCAAATCTGTTCTATCAGCAGCTCATTAACTCAGTGTCAGGCAGCTTGCACGTGGAGAATGATCACAGCTTGAGTGGAAATTAGCATGTTTGCAAGAAAAAATATCAAAATGTTCAGGTATTTGGCAGTTCATGATCATGTAAGGACTCGTGTGGACACCATGTGCCTCCTTTTGTGCCCCCAATGTTTTCAGAATTTCAGCTTATAATGTGCTAATTTTTGTATCTTGCTATGAAGCCTTCAGACTAGTAAATGAAAGATCTAATGAAGAACAGGTTTAGTAGTAATGACTGATAACTAAGGATGAATGAAATACTGTATATCTCATTGTGTTGCTTCTTCCTTGCAAATCCATGGCGTGGTTATCCAAAACAGCCAATTAGAAATAGTAAAGTTTTGTCTTGATTGTACCTCTTCAGATACAGGTAGGGTTTTGTAGGATAAAATGGTTCTCCTTTGAGGAGCTGTGGCTGCACACAGAAATCTAAATGTTCTGAAGAGCCTTTCAGGCTAGTTTTCTCCCTTGCATTTTAGTATTCTACAATTCTTTGATATACTGTACAACGGAAACATGTATAACAGGAATTTCTTTTGTGTGCATCCTGTTATTATAGTTCCTGTAAATCAGAATCTGTCAAGCTGCCACCATGACAGTATGCATTATTATTTTGACTAACAGTAACAGAGCTTAAATATTCCAATGGGCTGAAACTACAGGAGTCTAGTAATAAATAAAGCAAGTCACAAGATCTGAAACGCCATGTGATACTCATATAAACACACTGCAACACTCTACATAGTAATAGAATCTGAATCCAGCCTGAATTCTGTGCTGAACTGTCAGCCATGAATAAGATTCTTTTGCAAGGTGATGTATTATGCTTCCAGGCTTGGGGGGGAATTTAGTGGAACACTTTGAATTTCACAAAATGAGTCTCTTGTTATTCACAATTATATAACAGACCAGCAAAGTTAAAAAAAATGGCTATGCTGGGCCAACAGGGAACTTCTGTGCATATGGGAATAGGGTGTGTATGTGTATGGGCGGTGTTTGTGTATCTAGTAGGGAGGGATGAATAAAAACAAGTAGATATTTGTCTCTTTTGGGATAAATATGAAGTCATGAATATTTAACAAATCTGCAATATTTGGTGAATATTGAAATTTTATTTTTTTCATTCATCCTGATTTATTAGATCTAGACCACGTTGGCAAGGACGTTAGCAGCCAACTGGCAACAGCAGTGCCAGCTTTTTCAGCTCTCCTGCTCTTTCTGATTCAAATCTTTGCCTCACAATCCTGCTGTTTCATAGGAGTTGCACTAGCTCAGGGGTCCTCATACTTTTTAAACAGGGGGCCAGTTCGCTATCCCTCAGACACTGTTGGGGGCTGGACCCTGCAGCTCCCCAGCATGGCTCTGAGGGGGGAGAGGCAAGGCCCAACCCGCTTCACCCCGCCCCAGCCCAGCATCTGCTGGCCCACACAGCGGCCCCACTTCTCCTGCAGCTCCAAGGGGGGTAGGGGAGGGCCCATCCTGCTCTCACACACACCCAAGACACGAGGGCAGTGTTGGGCTTTGCTCTTGCATTGGTGACTGAGGCGACAGCTGCTGCTGCACAGTGAGTTTTTGGCTCAGTTTGGGGTGGCAACGGGGGGGGGGTTCTGCAATGGCTAGTGGGCTGGATTCAGGACCTTGGCGGGCTGCTTCCATCCCACAGGCCATAGTTTGAGGACCCCTGCACTAGCTAATTGTTTAGCAGTATCTTTTAAACCTCATTTTAAGAGAGCAGCTTCTTTCTTTCTCCTTCCACGTCCTACTTCATTTTACACACCCTTGTCATGTCTCTTTTTGCTCGCCTTTCCTCATAAGGAAATTGCTTCTCGCCATCTCTTAATCTTTCTGGTTGGCCTTTTCTGCATATTTCCAGTCCTATGATGCTCCTTTTCAGATGTGGTAGTCAAGGTACTTGACTATGCCAGACATGGTTGCACTATGGATTTGTGTACAGATGGTATGATATTGGCAATTTTATTTTCATGATGTACTCCTTAAGGTAGTACACTTTGAGGTAATACAGGCCTACCTCCTCAGCTACACGGAGGTCCCCAACTACATAGAGAAGTGCTTAGCATTTCTGTCTGTCTTCTTTTCAGTGGAGAGCTCTCTCTTGCTGCTCACTGGCTCCAGATAGCAATCTTTAGAACACCTGAACAGGCCTGAGGTAGAGATGTAAAATTTTGAAGCTTAGAAAAAAACCCACCCCACCCCAAAATTGAAAAACAAATGCTACATTAGCACTCCCCATCCCCTTTTACAGCTTGAAAGTCATTGTGTTACTTTAGGAACATAAAATATGACTATGGACAATTTCACTTGGCACAAAATTATCACAACTAGCATATTAAAATATAGTGTATCCAAACAATTATTGCAAGCAGAATTTATTTTTTAAATAATATTTATTTGTAATTCCAAGTAGCAAATGGAGTAACAATCTCCTGAACTGTTTACTAGTTTATGTGGAACAAAAAACCCTCTACAAAACAATGTTTAAAAATCCAGAATTAACAATTCATATTTCCTTTCCACAGTATTAAATAAAAATAAAATAAAAACCTCATTCTCATAAAAAGAATTGAAGGGGTGGAATGTATAGAAAGGAGTGGGATTAAGTTTCAATGAATGGGCATGAAATTTAATCAGAATTATTTTTGTTCCTCTGTATTTTTTTCCAGTGCTTTGAGACCTAGTGAAAAGGACAGAACAGAACCAAACATACCCACCCATATGCAAAAACAAAAGTGAAACCTTTTTCTTTTTCTTTTGATAATAGCAACACTTTCTAAAAGAAGAAATGCATCTTGTTATTGTATTGGAGAGTTCAGTTTATAACCTAGGACTTGCTTGTCCTCAGTGCACAGAAATTCGAATAATCTGATCCTACGCATATTTTCTAGAAATGAAAATATTTTATGGAATGTTAAAATAAAACATTCCATAATCATTTTTTCTTTTTCTTTTTTCAATTTTTTCAATTTTTCAGAAAAAAACCCTAAAAGCCTTCATGAAAAAAACAGAAAAAATGTTTTTTTTCCCATCCCCCCCTGGTTTTATTCTGGGCCTTCACATCTCTAGACTGAGGTGGAAGAGGCTGCACACTGTGATGAAAGCTGGTTGAAGCTATTTTGCAGTTTTCAGATGTAGTCACCAATTCCTTCCATCACCAGACCAAACTGAATGGTGCATCATAGTTCTCCTGTGTGTTTGTGCTTTCACAACTACTTTTCTTCGTTTCAGTTTCCAGAGAATGAGAGTGAGAGACAGTCTTTCGCTGGAGCCATGTGGTGAGTCTAACAAGGAATCCAGTGCTCTTCCCTCCCACGTGGATCGGCAGTCATATAAGGTCCCACTTCTTGACTTCTCAGTACCTCTCTTGGGTTTCCATAAAGTTTGCAATTGTCCTTCTAATACTGTACCTGCAATACAATTGCCTGCAAACTGTCATTTACTGAATGGAGAGAGTTCCTTGAGATTGTTGGAAAAGGCAAGACAATCCCATGTCCAGCATCTGCTGCAAAGCATGCCAGCAGATTCTAGAACCGCACAGACATCAACATGTATCCAAACAGAGGCTGACACAGTGGACCTTTTCCTCCCAAGAGAGCTGCCCTAAGTGGCTAGACATGGGCACGACTCGGCAAAATTGCCGTTTCCGTTACGTAACGGAAACAAAAACCGAAAACGGAAACGGCAATGATAATTACGCCGCTCCAGCTCAAACCCGACCGGAAAAAAGAAAAATTGGCTCGGGTTTTTCGTTGTTGTTAATGGCATCGCGGCAATCGGGCGATGCCATTGCCAAGCAGCACAGAAAAAAGTTTTAAAAAGAAAGAAAAAAAAGAAAAAAAAAGACTCCCGGCCAAAAAAGCAGGTGGAAATATGCCTGCCTGAGGACACCTACCTGAGGGGTGGTTTCTGGGGGGGGGTCCCCGGCCTCCCCCCTCCTGTCCTGGGCTGCTTGCACCAGGCTGGGGAGCGTCGTCCTCTTCGTCTCCATGCCATGCGGTGGGAGGGGATCCAAAATGGCGACTGCAATATTTATTTTTAAATCGTGGTCCAAAAACACACCAAAGCACAACAGAAACATGTGAAAATTAGGTATTTTAAATGCCTGGACTTTTATAGTAGCAGCAGTGGGTCTTTAAAGCAGTAAAAGGTCGCACTGATTTTATTTTATTTTATTTTATTTTTTATTTTTTTAGACCTGCCCATGTGGGCTGGGCATGGGATGGGACCATGCAATTTTTTTGAACCATTCCACCAATGGCATGGCCAGGTTTTGACTGACACTTCTGGATGTGCCAGAGGGCATAAAAAGCTGAGGCACCTTCCAGAAATCACAGTCTGCTCTTGGATGTGGTTGATGGTGGAGGAGGCTGTGTGGCTGGCTGGCTGCTGCTGCTATTCGAATTTGGAGGGAGGCTGGAGGCTTTAGATTTAAGTTAGGCAGGCAGGGAGGGAATTGAATTTAGAATAGGAAATAATTCCTTTGATTCCCTGCAGCTTTGTCTGCTGCAGGGAATAGCAGTAGACAGCAGTTTATTCTTTTTTTCCTCAGGCAGTTTGTGAGGATTTTTTTTTCTTATTGGGTAAAGGGGGAGGTTCGACTGGGAGGGGGAGTTGTGGATTTATTTTAAATATATATTATATACTACCATTTATTTTCTATTTTCCCAACTTCAATTTGCTTGCACACACACATATTTGGGGTGCAAGCCAAGAACAGAAACTCCATCTTAAGTGATAGCCTAACTGCCCACTCGCCCGCCCGCCCACGCCGCCACTCGCCCGCTCGCCCACCCGTGCTTCCCCCCTGCCGCTGTCACCGCCCACCCATGCCCCCCGCCCCCGCCGCCCGCCTGGGCGCAAAAACACCTAGCGCCAACCCTGATTGTGGGACGCCCCTATGCTCTTTGTGCTAAATTGTGTTGGAAACGACAAACGACAAACGACAAACGAAACGACAAATTTTTGAAAAAATTCACGACAAACAGAAACAACCCGAAACGGACCCATTCCGACAAACGAAAACTCGAAACGTCATTTTTTCTGGTCGTGCCCATGTCTACTAGTGGCTCTTCTGAGCAATTGAGGTTTGAGCTTTTTTAAGCAGACACTTTTCAGATCTGCTGTGAAAAATATTATGCCACTGACAAAAGTACTAAGGATTGTTTTTCAGAAATTAATGTTTCATAGAAGACAACACAAGGCAATCAAGCACACTACTGCTTTTCTGAAAAATGCACTGTCTCAATCAGCTATTAGTAATGATCTGTTGAATTTTTAAGATTGTATCATGTAGAGAAGTTATTAGCAAATTATGCATGAAAAAATCCATAAAAACAGAACTTTACAGAGTCTGGAAAGAGTTACGTGTATTTCGCTCTCTTCTCTCCCCACATATCATATGCCTTCCTAAGAGGCTACGGAGGCAGCAAAATAAGATCAAGTTTCAGTGTGGCATAGCGCTAGAGTGTTGGACCAGGACTCAGAAAATGTGGGTTCAAATCTCCACTTGTCTGTGGAAACTGAGTGATGACAACGGGAAATGACTCCTTGACTATCTGACATACCTTGAAAACCCTGACAGGATCACTGTTAAGTTGGAAGTACTTTGATGGACATCACATACTGTAGATGATGGCATTTTAAGAATTTTGTAGAATGGACTAAGTTACTGGAGGCTATAGATGGTGGGTAAAATTTCTGCTGGAAAATTGCTTTCAGTTTTTCAAAACAGAAATATGCATGATGGGAAACTGTAGTAGCCCAGGTTTTCTTGCTCTCTAGGGTGGTAGGTGCTGCTGCTATCACTCCTTAATACCTCTGATACCACTGCCACCTGTCCTCTGTCTCACCTCTGATAGAGAGGTGAAAGAAAGCAGTTAGAGAATCATGCCAGCTGCATCAAGTGGTTGGAGCTACTTCTTCCAATGGTGAACACTGAAGGCTACTTTCCTGGAGCCAAGTATTTCAACAGGAGTGCCCTGGGGGGACTGCCCAAGCTGAGAAGGCACAGGGGATGTCCCAGAGCACCCTACCTGCTATGGCTGGATCACAGGAAGGACCCCTCGAAATCCACGAGTAGGAAACAAGCAGAGGGACAGGCCACATACGTTTAAGAGTTCTGATAGCCCTCTAGAACTGCAGGGCCCTTCCTGGGCTATAGGAGAAGCATAGTTAAGTGGACTTGGCCTTCCACTGCTAGACACCAGTGCCTCCTGGTACCTAGTAGTAGTAGTTTGGCTTTGGTAGGCAATGCGCTCTTGAAAGTAAGGGAACAATATTAAAACAACTGAGAATGTGAACAGACTGTGAGAAACAACTGTGCCTGACCAGGGTGAAAAGGGTCACTTCAAGAGTGTAGGAATGGCTTTAGCCACCACCACCACCCCGGTAGTCCTGCCACTGGACCAGAAAGGTCCAGCTTGGATACAGATCAGAATCAGGCTGGTTCATGACCTCCTGTGCATTAATGACCTCCTCTGATTAATATACTAGAAAAAGAACATAAATCTTTACTCAAAATCTGATTTATAAATTAAAGACGTTATTCTTCTCTACCCTGGAGTTAGAGCATAAGACCACCAAGTAATGCAGGATTATGTGAGAATTCACTTGGAGACAGAGGCATATGATGATCTTCTCTGAGGGTAGCTCTCCATGTCCTCCTTCCTTGATTTCAGATAGTTCAAACAGAAGACACCAGAAAGTGAACTTGGTTCACACACACACACACACACACACACACACACACTTTGCCATATACAGATTATACTGACATTTAGATCTTATTTCAACCCTGACAATGGGTCTTCAGATACACCTGGAGGAAGCTGGCTAGTTTTCAATGTGAAAAAGAGGCCAAGGCACACGTGGGCTGCCCCTATCTGCTGGCCCCACAGCATGCACTGTGCATAGCCTTGGTACAAGCGGGTGGGCAAAGAAGCCCCGCCCCCAAACTGTTAGCTGTCGCAGAGGAACCTAGTGACGAACAAAGCTCTGTCCTTTGAGAAAGGGGAATAATCGGGTGCTGATTATTCAGGACTGGGATGATGCAGAATCTGCTGCCTGCAATCAGTGCCTCTCTCTGCCTAATGGTAGGGCTGGTTCTGCTGAGACCTCCGCCAACCTACTATACCCCTTCTCCACAGTAATTATGTTCAGATTCACAGCTTTACATTTGTCTTTGTCAACTTATGTGGTCCCCCCCGCCTATTCTCCTCCTCACACAAAATGATATTGCCTTGACAGAGCTGAATTAGACTTGACAATTACATGATTGCTAAGCCCACTGGGTTATTATCTATGCATTTGGGCGAATGCTCACATTTGGATTCGTGCCATCAACGAAGCTTGTAATGCTTATTTACTTTACTGCTTTAGTTAACCTACTTAATTAAAATGCTGGGGTGGGGAACGGAATGTTACTGAATTTTAAATTTCTGTATTCAGAAATACTGTATCCAGTTGGTTGGTCAATAGATAGGTGCTTAATATCAGGCAAAACCATCTTAACACTGAAATTTAATTTACCGGAGGGCATGAGATGGATAAGAATGAGGTAGAAAGGATCTTCACCAGTGGGGATGGACTCCCTTGTAACCCTCTAGTATTTCCCATTTTTATTCTAAATTCTCATATGCCATTATTGAGGAATTGTGTCTGGAACAGTCTGTTCTCTTCCTTGCCATTTAAGCAAGGAGAATCCAGTAATCCCCTGCACAAGCGGGAATCCTTGCCTTTGCAATCACCAGAAGGAGAGAGCTCTGTCACTCGAACCCTTGCACTCAGCATCTGCTAATAGGATTGTAGACAAAATAAGGAATGGACCAGCTCAGTACATATTGATAATGGGACTCCCAACACCAAAGTAGCCCTACTTGCAAAAGATAGTGAAAGAGAAGGAAAAGAAAGAACAACGAACATTTGGCTAGCTGGCTTTAAACTTTTCTTGCAAAATGTGTACTACAGTTGTCCCCTGCCGTTTCACGGTTCATACTGCAGTCCTGGTATATCACTGGTCCACAGTATATGAAAAAAAGCCCCCCTGGCGTAAGGAGGAAAGGCCTTCCTGGGCCCATCGGAGGCCCTAAAAGTGCTTCCCCACAAACCGGAAGTGACTTCCAGTAAAGCAGAATTGACCTCTGGATCACGAGAAAGCACTTTTGGGGCCTCCGGGGGCCCAGGAAGCCCCTTGCAGGCCCGTTCAGGGCAGCACCAGGCCTGGGGTAAGTACAAGAGCCCCCAAGAGCCCCAGGTCAAATCCCTAACTCCCACAATAGGTGGGGGTTTACTGTACTGTTTCCCACAACATTCAAAGCATGAAAGTGATCTAATGCTGTCAGAACTAGACCAGGCTCCCTCAAATATCTCTGAGCAGTACACCGACCCTTTAATTCTGCTTGCGGGTGATATGAATGCCAGAATAGGGAACAACAATTCTAAAATGGGGGATAAATTTTGACTTACATTTGTTGTTACTGTGTCATTACAGTTGTGACTGACTGTTTGTGACCCCATGCCCATCTTGGCAGGAATACTGGAGTGGGACAGCATGCCGATGGGTATATTGGCTCCCCTGTTCCCCTTCTTACTCTTACGTCCTTTGCAGAGAACACACAGATTAACATTTTCATTAACGGATTAGTTTAATGAAGGAACCGCTTTCTGTTTTCAACTGTACTAGCAGCACATTAATTTTCCAGCCTTCTAAGAATCAACATTAACAAATTAATTTTGAAGCCCAACTTTCCAAGCTCTGTGATCTATTGTTTAGCAATAGCAGTACCAAAATGATTTCTTCCCCCAGTTATACTGGAGAAGATCAAGAAAGCTTTGGTGTTACAGTGGTTCCCCCGCCCGTTCGCAGTTCATATACTGCAGTCTCGCTGTATTGTGAGATTGCAGTTTATGAAAAAAGGCCCCCTGGGGTAAGGGGCAAAGGTCTGTTTCAGGCCTCCCGTACTTACCCCAGGACTGGCGTAGCCCCAAACGAGCCTGTGAGGGCCTACCCGGGCCTTCTGGAGGCCCCAAAATAGCTTCCTTGTGAACAGGAAGTGACTTCCAGTTTGCAGAAAATAATTTATGAGGCATCTGAAGGCCTTTCTAGGCCTGTCAGAGGCCTCAGAAATGATTTTTGGTGATCCGGAAGTGATTTCCGGTTTACTGGAAGTTACTTCCTGTTTGCAGGGAAGCCCTTTTGGGGCCTCCAGAATGCCCAGGAAGGCCCTCGCAGGTCCGTTTGGGGCAGCACCAGGCTGGGGGTAAGTACTAGGGCCCCAGCTGGAGCCCCCAGGCCCGACCTAACCTGCATCCGCATATCGTGGATTTTCAATTATCACGGGTCGGGTCAGGTCCCTAACCCCCGCAATAGGCGAGGGGTCATTGTACCAGTGGCAGGCTTTGGCATGGAATAAATATACATGCTCCATTCAATTCAGCTTCACAGAACAAATTCTTCAGCATCAGTTGCTTTAATTATAGGTCTTTTGCACCGAGAATAGATTGGCAGGTCCTGTGATATTACATTTGCTTCAGAAACAGAACACTACCCTCTTTCAGAGATTAGCTGAGATAAAGTCTCAGAATGGGAGCCTTCCGGTGCTACAGAGCTTGTTTTACAATTACACTCTGGTAGCAGTGTGTGGTATCTGTACTTATCTGCCTGTGGGTGCCAGTCGAGAAGCTGAATATGCAGCTGCTCAGACTTGCACCTGTAACTCATTTGTTAAGAACAAAAATGCATCTAATTGTTCCTTCAAATAGCTACCAGACACCCATCTTGTTCAACATATGTTCCTAAATGTATCTTTAATTGCAGTAAGTATGAAGTGATTCGAAGCTGGGCTTTATGTAGCTCCAGTGCATGAATTCATGAATACTTTTCCCACTTGTAAAAAAAACTGAAAACAGGTTTTTTTTCAGAACCGTTTTTGAAAAACAGACTCATCAATGATATACATAGCATTTGAACAACATTTTGTAAGATTGTTGGATTCTTGGTTTTATAACATGTTGTTCCTAGGTTCCAGCCTAGAGTACTTCTTGGCATTAAAGGCTTATTGAACCAAGATCAACTGCTGTTCAAAATCTTGTTTTGAAATGTTTGGTTTTCCAAACACAAAGCCTGATTTGGGAGGTGAAAGAACATACCTTCTTGAGCTCCTCAAACGGTGGCTATTTGCTAGAAGAAGATGCTGGAAGAAGATTCCCATCTAGGGAATGTTACCCTATATGAGCCTTGCATTTTGACATCACTGTCCAACAATGATCTCTTAAGATGATCACAGATGCTTCGCCAACATCTGAGCCTGGAGATATTGTTGAGAGTGGAGGACACCTGTTCTATGAGTTGTCAGTGGAGCCTCACCACCTTCAGGATGCTTTTCTCATCTAATTGAGGCATTATCAATATTGTGAACCACACATGGAGGGCCTTGGGAATATGAAAGACATTGTGACCAATGAAGAGGCAGGAAGAAGCTCCACACTCTATGATTCTTATGACTTGCTCTACATAATGAGATCCACACTCTGAGTTAAATGCTGTTCAGGTAAGCATCACAGGCACAGTCATGCAGTTTATTCTGCTCAGCAGTTTGACAGCAAGAGCATAATGTTCAACCACAGACTACTGTTACTTGCATGTGTCTGTTCCTCTGTGATGGTGTGGTAATTAAAAGGAGAGAGAATTCACCTGCTTCTACAAGTTGAATCACAATTCTCATCAAAACAGGAAAGTGGAGTTAACTATGGTTATGTGGGATATCAGTATACACACTATAGTATTCGCTTGATAGGACAAACCATGGCTTATCTTACGGAGCCCCGTGGCGCAGTGCTTAAATGCCTGTACAGCAGGTAAAACTGTGTTCACGACCTGGGGTTCAATCCCAGGTAGTAGCCTTCCATCCTTCCGAGGTTGGTAAAATAAGTACCCAGCTTGCCTGGGGCAGGAGGCAATCTGTAGCCTGCATGCTGTAATTAAACTGTAAACTGCCCAGAGACTACTTGAAGTGGTATGGGGCGGTATATAAGCAGAACACTTTGCTTTGCTTTTAACCAGAGTTTGTCATTTCACCTGAAATGTTGAATAGGACTGCTACTGCACTTTAGATTTGGAATGGCTTAAAGACAAATCACCTTAAAACTCACTGTCTGCTTTTCAAATCACTTTTTCTGAAGAGCCCCCTTGGCCACGCCCATTTTTGACCGCTGTACTGGTTTTTCCTGCGATGACCACTGGGGATGGTGTTTTTTTTAATTGGTTCCTGCTCCCCCCTTTGAAGTGATTTGGTTGTATTTGCGGACATACTATGCTGCCTTTTTAAAAATTTCCCCCGTTTCTGCCATTTCCCTGTCATTGTTTAAAGCAGTTCAGCCAAGTGCGAATGGGGAAGCCGATTGCTAAGCAACTACTGAAGTGCGGACTGTAGCGAACACATGACCACGGGAGGAGATAAGGCGATGCAAAATCAAAAGTGGCTGCTCAAGGAAGCGCGGTAGTGGCCTAGGATAAAATGGAAATTGATACCTCTGTTCTTAGCCATCCAGGAAAAGAGAAGATGGCCTGAAACCTAAGCTTGCACACTTAAAATGAAGCCATAACTTGGAGTAGTTAATTTTTTGGATCATAAGTGGCCATCGTGGCTGTGGGGTGGTCATGGGAATTCTGATTTATTTTTAAGTGGCTTGTCCAAGCTTTGTACTAAACTGTGGCCGTGAAAGAGCTGAAGCTGAAGTATAACCAGCCCCCCCCCCCAATCTTGTATCATGGCTACCTTGTCACTTTGAGCCTTTTCACACGACCCCTAAGATCTGCTGGCCACTTAAATTTGGACCAGAGATCTTGAGGGTTTGTTGCTCTTCCTGCGTCCCCACCCCTCCGCACTTCCTTGATCCTGTCTGCGTGAGGGGAGGGAGAAAAAAGGGGACAAAAGAATGCAGGCTCACCTTCATTTGCCGGTCCAAGCCTCCCAGTCATCCTGATTCCTTCTCTTAAAGGGGCGGGAGGCAAAAACAACAACAAACAGAAGCGAGGAGAGCCGGGCTCTCATTCCTTTACATCCGGATCTGGGATTTTTCACCCTAAGAGCAGGTACCTGAAAAGTGTGCTGGGACGTACTTAGGTGGGCGTGGCCGCACTTAATTTTCTGTAAACTCCGGAGCTGGTGGGGAAACAATTTTAAGCTCCGGAGCTGGGAGCCATTTGCGGCGGAGTTTAGGGGTTGTGTACAAATACCCTTAGTTCTCATTTGGATTTGCAGCCATGCAGTTTTTGTCAATGATGTCCTGAAGGTAAATCACCCGTTCTCTCCATACCATCAAAGATTAGACAATAAGGCTGGCAGGATTGAGTAACAGACAAATCCCTGCTTCAGTCTCCAGTTCCCCATTTTGTAGAATTACTATGTAAAATGCCAGGAAGTGAAACAGACCTTGGATCTAGATTACCCATCCAAGCTACCAAGTGAACCTGTAGGTTCTTATCACTTGGGGTGAAAACTTTTATTAATATGAACTGAACTCTGAGATAATTCATCCAGGCTCATTGCTTTATTCATGAAACTTTGGCTGTTTTTTAAAGGATTCCTCAATTAGTAGGCAAGGCCATCTTGTTAAAAGGGAAATTCTTAATAGCTGGTGATTAAATAGCACAATAAAGTATAATGACCTATGTTCACCTGGGATAAAAACAATAGAGGAGGTGCATTAGGCAAAAAGTGCTTAAGCTTTCCATTAGAAGGAAGCAGTAAAATACATACAGGAAGGATTTTTAACAGAAATGCTGCCGTTTTCAGATGCCCCATTGTACCATTAGGCAGAATGAGGCAACCCAATAGAGGATGAGGGTAGTGGTGGCAGTTCCAGCTGTGTCTCCAGTATCCACTGGCCCTTCCCCACTCAGATATTAGTTTTGTGTATGCCATGGATTAAAATCCTGACTTGGGTAAATGGGACAGGATCAACCAACAAACAAGAATTTTCTTTCTCCTTACGGAAATATTCATTTGTTCTTTCTGTCTTGGTCTCAGATGGATTTTGGTTTGGTGCACTTATGTAATATAGAGAAATCATTTTACCGAATGCAGAATTGCAGAAAATAGAAAATGTGGCCTTGATGATGGGGAGTTGTGGTCTGGAAAGCTAAGCTCCAAATAAAAGCGAAGGTAGTTGAACAGTCCTTCACTATCAATGTTCTTCAGTGATCTTAACCACTATGCCAATTTTTGCATATGACCAAGTTCTCTGGGACTGAGATCTTTTTCCATTAGACTGAGAGGCTGATCACACAGCCAAAAACCCTGGGATCTGACCTGTGTTAAAAGCTGTGCTATGTTTCACATTCACACAACAAATCCCAAAGCAAACATTTTGTTTCCTCTGAGCGCTCGGTCCCACGTCTCTTTAAAAACAGTTTAAATTACTAGATAAGCCATGTCTAAAAATGCTGTCCCCACGGCCACTGGGCTTTTTGGAAAAAAAGAAAAAAGAAAACCCGGTAATGCTCCCTTAAGCGAGGTTTCTGTGACTCACCTATGAGGTTGGGAAATTTTTGCCTTGCTTTGAAAATCCAGCTTTTAAGGAAGCAGATGCCGTGGGACCACACTGATGATCTGGGTTTCTTTTTCTTTCTTTTTGCATAGTACCAACCAGCTTTTCCTGGGGCCGATCGGTGCTGGTTTTTTTTTTTAATTTGCCTGCATATCGGAGTAACAGGAGTTCAATCTGGTCCGACAAGCATTAAATTCCCCCAGAGAAGTGGTTCGTTTTTTTCCAAATGCTAGCGCCACCTGCTGGCCAAGGGGGCTGAACTGCACTTTAAAATTAAAAAAACAACAACAACAGATTTTTACATGAGGACTCTTGACCCACATATTAAATCACGTGATGGGACGAAGAGGAAAAGCCGGACCTTCAGAAGATCAGGATCAATGTGACCACAGCCTGAGTCACATTTTTTGGGGAAAGCGAGCTAAAATAATTGGCCACTAGAGGGCTGTTCATATTGGCACACTGTTTTCTTAATTGACTTAAGCCCATGTGAATGTTGCAGCCAGTTTTAAAAGGGAGTATTTCGATTTTTCAGCAGGAATGCAGGAAACAACTCAAAAAAACTATGTGACTTGAGTTGACTAAAATTAAAACATGTTTGGGGGGTTGAGACAAGTAGGCAGGCTCTGAATTTATCAACATATCTGTCTTCTAGTTCTAATGATGGATACTTGGCAAAAAAGAGGCAAGCCTAGATTGCAATGATGGGAAATGTTCCCTGCTACTGCACTGAAATAATTGAGTTGCCCCACTGCAGGAGGCCTTCTGTATGTTGTCCTCTCTCTCTCTCTCTCTCTCTCTCTCTCTCTCTCTCTCTCTCTCT
>JAHTLZ010000348.1:23662846-23674005 GCA_023846285.1 Phrynocephalus versicolor
CTCTCTCTCTCTCTCTCTCTCTCTCTCTCTCTCTCTCTCTCTCTCTTAGCCAGCTGTCCTGCACACTCTGGCATAGGAGTGATGTAGCTCTGAAGCTTCAGCCTGGCTGAACAGGATAGCGTGACACTGCCTCACTCACAAGCAGGAGCTATAGCATTCTCTCAAGGAAAAATGGCATGCACTGCATTGCTTTGGTTAATTTTTTTTAAACCAAGTCAACAGCAACAAGTCTGGATCATGAGTACCAGAAAGGCCATTTATATTGAAGAAATCCCTGCAAAACTGCTGCAATTGTTGCCAAAGCAGCTACTTTCCTTCATGATCAATTTGTCACCTCTTGCTAACAGAATGTACATTTCCTGCTGCGTTGCACAAACCTGAGATCTGGTGCTCCTCATGAATTGGATCTTATAAACCAACGTCAAAGGAGTAGTTAGGAACACTTTCAGCAGAACCACATGTACTGAGGCTGGATTTGTACCAGGTTTGGTGGAAAGGTCTTTATGACCTCAAATTTGGAAGAGTCAATTGAAGACCTTTTAATTTTAAACTTTAAGCTTTGTTCTCAAATAAGGCTTTGTTGTTCTTAGGCGCCATCAAGCTGCTTGTGATTGTGGGCAACTGAATTAATGCTCTCCAAAAGGTCCTGTCATTAACAGGCTTCTCGGGTCTTGCAAAACTCAAGGCCGTGGCTTTCTTTATTGATTCAACCCATCTCATGTTATTTCATCCTCTTTTCCTCCTGCCTTCTCTCCCCCCCCCAGTTAGTCTTTCCTTCTCATTATCTATGCCCAATAAACTCAGGGTATTTGTACACGACCCCTAAACTCTGCCGCAAATGGTTCCCAGCTCCGGAGCTTACAATTGTTTCCCCACCAGCTCCAGAGTTTGCAGGAAATTAAGTGCGACCACGCCCACCTAAGCGCGTCCCAGTGCACTTTTCATGTACCTGCTCTTGGAGGGTGAAAATCCCCAGATCCGGATGTAATCTGGTGAGTGCCTGGCTCTCCTTGCTTCTGTTTGTTTGTTTTGCCTCCCACCCCTTTAAGAGAAGGAATCAGGACGACGATGGGGCTACCGGGTGGCTTCGGAGGTGAGCCTGCATTTTTTCCTCTCTTTTTTTCTCCCTCCCCTCACGCAGACAGGATCAAGGAAGTGTGGAGGGGTGGGGACGCAGGAAGAGCAACGAACCCCCAAGATATCTGGTCCAAATTTAAGTGGCCAGCGGATCTTAGGGGTCGTGTGAAAAGGCCATCAGTTGAGTTATTTCATCGAACAGTGACAGTTCAGACGTAATTTGCTCTGCAAATAAACTTATCTATGTTTTTGCACTCTAGGGAAATATCCACAAAGGTCTCCTGCAACACCACCTTCCAAACTAACCATCTCCCCCACTACCTTTATATACTATTCAGCTTTTCCTGCCTGCACACAGAATACACACAGTGTGGATGACTTTCCACTTGGGTTTTCCACGTGACCCATCCTTTCCTTTAAGGACGCTTGCTTGCTTCCTTTGTAGCCACCATTTGAGGACTCCATCTTCCTCTGATGGCTTGGCTGCTTGTGATTCTTTTCTGAAATTCTTTGATATGCTCCAGTAATAATAATTGTTACGTGCCATCAATAAGTGGTTTACTGATGATCACAGTAAAATTAGTAGTTATAAGTTTTAACAGAATGTCTGTCAGCATGGGATAACAGTAGACCCTTAGGTGGGGATTATGCCTGTTATAAACAGGCAAAGATCTACAAGTTTTTTTTGTTCTACAAGTATTTAAAGGGTGTGTGTGTTTTAAGTGGAACTGTCAAAAATACAGTAATGTTTCGGGAGTTCAGCTGAGCTATTCTTTATTTAGTCTGAAGAAACAAATGCATTTATTATAGTGCATTTCCTTCCTTCCTTCCTTCCTTCCTTTCTAGGTAAAGTAGTAAGATTTTACAAGCATCAACCATGTTATCTTTCTGAAATGAGACTTGGAGGCACTGTTTTATATCGGACTTGTTGGTCCTTCCTAGCGGAGGGAACTCAGAGGGCGGGTTCAAGTTATATCAAGGATCATGTATCCTTTTATGAATCTGCTTGAGTGCTAAGATGATTGGTAGAGACCTTTCTCTTGGTCCTGCCACTTTGCAGATGAGCTTGGTGTGTACATGGGAGAGAGCCTTCTCTTTTACAGCTCCCAGACTTTGGAACTCACTCCCATGGGTAGTTTTATTGTCCTTCCACAAGTACGCAAAGACCTTTTTCTTCAGGTAATCTTTCTGTCAGCCATTGGCTGCTGAATGGAGTTTTTAAATTGATTGTTGTGCCTTACTGTTTTGAATATGGTTTTGGTGTTGATTTTGTTTATCATTTTTTTTAAAAAAATAGCATTTGTTTGATCCCTTTAAATATTTCTATACTTATTTGTTTAGCTTTGAATATTGTCTTTTAATTATGTAAGTAACCTTGAATCCTTTTTAAGGAGAAAGATAGAGTAAAATATTTTAAATAAATAAAATAAAAATATATAATTCCTCTTTTTATGTATGAAGTATGTTTTACAGGAGAGAGAGAGAGAGAGAGGTTTTGGCAACTTAAAAAAATAACTGTTATATTTTCATGTGGGCCTGATAAACTATTCAATTACTAACAAACTATTACCACTTTTGCTGTTACCTGTATCCCCATCTGGTCACAGGGTCATGTATAAACATCATATAACTTCACTCTTATAAGGCCTTGATCCATGAAATCTTGCATTCAGATATTCAGTCTTGAAAGTTTCACATTTGTGTCCCTTGGGGTCTTTTGTTAATGTTTTGTTTCGTTTTTGTCTGGTTTATAAGATCTGTTTTGTTTGCTACATTACTCTTGACATGTAAATCAGATGCACCCTCATTATCTCCTGTGAGGGGGTCACGGCTGCCACCCCTAGAGAACCAATGCTCCCCACCCTAGACAACCAGGCAAGACCTCTGGTACCAGCTCATACTGGATCCAAGATGGATGTGCGAGAGGAACATCCAACTCAGGAAGCAGAGGGTATCTCTGGTGAGGAGAGCCACCTGGTGGAGGGCATGAAATAGGAAACTTCTCTACAGTTGAGGACTATAAGAGAACCCCTAGAGGAGGCTGAGGATGGTAATGAGAGGCAGGAGAAAGGACATCTACACATGACCAAAGAGTCATTGGACCCAGAAGAGAACAGCACTTGAGCAGATGCCCAGGAAAAAGGCAGAGGAGCTCTCAACACTGAGGAGCCACCAGACGTCATTGAAGACTGTGACTATCTTTATTGTGCGGATTCCTGGAGAGGGATGCCCCTTGAGCTCCATGTACCTCCAAGGCAAGGCAGCTTACTTACTGTCCAGTTTGAGCAGTCATACTTGGCATGGACACTGAGGAACATTGCTCTGAGGAAAAAAAATAAAAATAAGACCGTAATGGCCATTTGTTTCCCTGTGAATTTGTTTCTCCCTGTTTTTCTGTAGGTTTGTTTCCATTTCTACTCTTGGAAAAAACTAAAGCTAAATTAAAATTTAGTTGCCTTGGAGTTTGGTATCTGCTCCCTTATTATTTTAGATAGCCAAATCACCTTGTGATGGGCCCTCATATCAATCCCCTTAATGAATACATTAGCTTACGCTATCCCCCCTGCTTTACATAAAGCCTACGTGCTAATAGATCCAAAGTACATTATGCTAAAGCTAGCATTAGCTAGTTACAGTTCTTTTCACCCAGAAGACCCCCTCCCCCAAGCTAACTGGAGAGGGTGACAACGACTCAATACTTTTTGTTATTGTTGTTTCAGGCAAAGCAGCAAATGGGAACTGCTTCCTTCTCCTCGACACTTAGAGGTGTGCAGTGTCCAGAGAAATCTGTATTACCATGACACTTGAGGAAGACTAACGGCAGAAGGGCCTCTCCCTGTACTGTTAGGGTGCTTTTACACGACCCCTAAAATCCGAGGCAAAGGGCTCCTAGATCCGGAGCTTAAAATTGTTTTCCCACCAGCTCCGGACTTTAAACAAAATAAAGTACAACCACGCCCACCTAAGTGCGTCCCAGCGCATTTTCCAAGTACCTGGTCTCTGAAGGTGAAAAATTTCTGATGTGGGTGTAAAGCAGTGAGTGCCGGGCTCTCCTTGCCTTGTGTTTGTTTGGGTTTTTTTTGCCCCCGCCCCTTTAAGAGACTGAAAGAGACTGGAATGGTTCCCAGAGCAGCTCAATGGCAGAGCGGAGGTGAGCCTGCATTCTTTTCTCCCCCTTTCTCCTCCCTCCCCTCATGCAGACAGGAGCAAGGAAGTGCGGAGGGGTGGAAACACAGGAAGAGCGACAACCCCCCAAAATCTCTGGTCCGAATTTAAGTTGCCAGTGGATCTTAGGGGTCGTGTAAAAGCGCCATAGTCTCCAAAATCTATCTCATGCTTCCTTATGGTAGATTCTTCTTTGGTAGAAGTTTACTCATGCAATGTCAAGTATAGGCTACTGGGTGCACAAGCCCTCCCCCCGAGAGACCATAAACAAAGGTGAAGATGGGGTCCAGGGAAGAATAAAAGACACACATGCATCACTTTCCTAAATTAAATACTGGACACCTTATTGAAAAGCCAGGAACCTTTTCCTGAAATGTTCAACGATATAAGCAATCCCTCCCCCCCCCCCAAGACACCAGCCACTTGATAAAGAAGCAAAAAGAGCAAGCAGATACACACACAAATCTCTGGTTTATTTTGCTTTATTTTGCTTGTTCTTCAGGATCCCCAAGCAGAATGTTAGATTTTGTGCCTAAAATGTCTGGGATGTTTAGCTGGGCGGCTCAGTGCATTGGCCTTGCATCAGTCAATAATCTCTTAACATCGTCTTTGTGCTCTTTTAGGACTACTACTGCAATTTTGAGCAAAAAGAGATGGGGAGGCAGAGAAAGAAAAGAAAAGAAAATGGGCCCCTGATAAACAGCACTTTAAAAGCCCTTGCCTTTCAACGGCAATGCCTTTCTTCGTGTTTTGCTCTGGTGCTGTGTTTCAGAGCTGACCCAGTTGGTAATTTTAAAAATAGTTTGTCTAATTCCCTGCTGCGAGTCAGCATTCTTACCACTTCTAGGCGCAGTGGGAGCCCCCAAAGGCAGGAATATATAAAGATTTAATTCTAGAACTTGAAATGAACTTGCGTCCCCTCTTTTAGCAGCCGGCAATCCCTTCACCCCATCCACCCGCAATAAATACAAAGTTATATCTCTATTATACACAAAGAATGTCTTTACAACAGGAGAGTTTTATAACAAGGTAGAATGGCTGACTAACCAAGGAGGGTAGAGGCAGATGGGTCTCTGTGTCCGCCTTGCCTTCTGCCGAATGTCTGCAAGGAAACTGGAAGAAGGGAAACGAAGCTGCCTTCACCGATAAATCAAAGCAGGCTTCCTTGCAAATGGCAAGGAAGCTGACAAGAGACAGGTTGGTGGGATGTCACTTTACACCCCCCAGTTTGGAGAGCAGTCAATTAGACCCTGCAGCCTATGACTCCACAGAGGCTGTCCCAACTCTGCTGGCAACTGGATGCCAAGACGAGCAGGTGATTATTTTTACTGGAAGGCAGTGAAAGCAAAATACTGTTATTATAGGGGACATGTTTCATTTCCAAGCCTCGGCTGTGTTGTTATTTTGAAGGAACCATGGAGATAACAAGCATGGAAAAAAGAGCTGGAAAAGCTGTGTGCAACACCAACCTATAGATCCAAGTTCTTTTCTTTTCTTCTTTTTTTTAATGAAAAAGAACAGGGTAAGGTGAGCTGCCTTTAAATTTGGGGGGAAAAATCTTAGCATGACTCTTACGGCGTGCAAGCTCTCTAGTTGCTGAAATGGTACTTGTGTGGAGGCGCAATTTTATCTTGTCAAGCTGCAGCTGTCTCCTTTACTGTGTTGTCAATTCAGGAGGGAATGAATGCTTGTTCCACCTCTTTTCTTGGCTGCCATCTGTCGAAATGGGTAGTCTGCCTGGGAGTACAGGTGTGCTTCACAGGCTATACAGTAACTTGAGTCCAAGAAGACAAGCAGTAACTGCGGCGAACTCCGTAACATGTCCCTTTCTTCAGATGTATGGGGGGTGTATAGTATGAACTCACCACAGGGGAGAGGGCCAATTCTCAATAGCCAATTTCCTAATGGGATTTTACTCTGAAATAATGAAGTAGCGCAATATGTGGGGATGAAATGCAGCTAATTAATACAGGGTCAGCCATGTGCCTGGGCATGTAACTGGCACACAACCAGACATGCAACCAGCACCTCACTGACTACAGTTTGTAAAGACAACACACATGCTTTCACTTAACTCTTGGAGTAATTTCCCAACAGGATTCTGGCCAGTGTTTTGCATGCAGAAGTCTAATTCTCTTGCTTCTCTGGGCAGGATCAGACATGACTCCCCTCTGGAACCTTGGAAAAGCAAAGTGTTCTGCTTATATACTGCCACATAATGCCTAAAGTATTCTGTGGGCAGTTTACAATTTAATTATGCAGGCTACATATTGCTCTCCCCACTCCCTCCAGTGAGCTGGGTACTTGTATTACTGACCTCAGAAGGATGGAAAGCTGAGTAAACCTTGAGTCGGCTACCTGGGATTGAACCCTAGGCTGTGAGCACAGTACAGCAGTTTAAGCACTGCGCTTATCTGTGAGTGATCTTTCAGGGTCTTACCTTCAACTGTTTTTTTCCTGCTACTCCCAATTGCAGTGGCATAGTGTGGGTTGCAGCACCCAGAGCAAGGCTGCTCTGCTACCCCCTAACCCAAGGGCAGGTTGGGGCAGGGGGGTATTTGCATGTGAGCAAGCACAGTCCAGGCAGGCGGCTAAAGCCCAAGCCACAAAGTGGTCTGCCTTGCCACCAGTGCTCCAGCTTCCTGGGGCTCCCAGGGGCAGGCCTGCCTGCAACAGCCGGCCACCATGCTGGAGGCGAGTAGATGAAGATCTGCCTGAGGGGTGCAGGGTGGGAGAAGTGTGAAGCAGCAGAAAATTCTTGCCCCAGAAAAAACAGGTGGTGTTTCTTCTCCTTGCGAAGCTGTAGCAGTGGAACAGGAGGGACAGGTGAGCTGGGCCCATTGCAAGGCCAGCCCTTCTGCACCATGGCTCACCACCTGTTCCCCTACCGCAAAGAACCATCCTTACCTCACTCACTGGTCAGCCGCTTCCTAGGCCAGGGGGTGCACTTGGTGGCACTGGCTGCTGCCTTGAGTTGAGCACTGGGCATACCAGTGCAGAATGGGTACTGCTCGCTGGCGCAGGACAAGTCTTGGGGCAGGCAGTGCTTTAGGTAGCCACCAGGGCCAAGGATTCTGGGTCTCTGCTACCCCTGCCAGTTGCCCCAGACAGTGACTTTTGGTTCAGACCTTGGGCTGCTGTTGGACTCTCTGCTCCTTGTTTGCCTTCACCAGATCTATCCGATTTAAAAAACAAATCTCAGACTTCTGTTCCAGTGTTTCCTGATTGACCTTTCCTATTACGAAGGGATCTAATGCCTTAATATTTAGAGCATGTTTTGATCTTCCCAAATCAAAACTGAAATCCTGTATAGGCTGCCACTTCATTATGAGCATAAGGCATCGTGCAGGTGTCCTCTTGTTATAAACAATAATATTCTTGAATCTGTAATCCACAGTATAATCCATTTCTCATCTCTAAAGGGAAAATGCAGCTACACAACATGGTGCTTTGTCTAAAACACATCTGGCACCTAATCATTTGCATTTTTTAGAAAAGTTCATTGCGTAGAACTTGTGTGATGTTTTTAAGTTTAAATTGGGAGTTAATTGTCAAGGTGGAATTTTGATTGATCGGCCTGTGGTATATAAGATAAAGGTGAGAAAAACGTCAGCATATGTCAGATTCTTGTGTGTTTTGTCCTTAATACTTTTTAACTGTACAAAAAACTGTGTAAACTTTAATCCCAGATTTTCTTCCAACTCTATTAAATTGATGTTTATGTATGTTTTCCTAGAGGCTTTTTTTTTTTTAAAAAGTCTCTCTTCCTCTTCAGAAACTTAATTTGCCAGAGATCAATGTGAAGACTGCATTACTTAATAGTAGAGATGGGCACGAATTAAAAAAAATGGCATTTCGTTTGTCGTTTGTCGTTTGGAGGGTCCATTTCGGTTCGTTTCCGTTTTTCGTGAATTTTTGCAAAAAAATCGTTTTCATTTTCGTTTGTTTCGTTACCATTTTGTTACCATTTATTTCATTTTTTGTGATTTTTTAAAAGGATTTTAAGCAATTCACTCATATTGCAGTAACAGAAACAAAACGCACGACAAAATTTCTGGTGTTTCTGTTCGTTTTGTTTCATTTTAAAGACAAAATTCGTTTGTCATTTGGTTAGCTAACAAAATGAAAAAATGAAAACAGAAACAAAAAATTGTTCATTTCGTGCCCATCTCTACTTAATAGGCAAAGGTAAATGTAAGGACATGGTGTGCATCTTCTTCTGGGACATTTTCCATAGGTTTATTACATGCTTAAAATTCTCAAAATGCAACTTTCTCTAGGTAGTTTCTGAACACACATGAGACCACAGATAGTGGTGGCTGAAATCAAAATTCGAAAGGTCATGACTGATACGATGGCCAACATGCTGTCACTTAGCATAGTAAATTGTACAAGATTAGTCCCAATGAATCAGTGGAGCTTAGAGTTGACTCGCCAAACCTCCATTGATTTAATATGGCTACTCTAGAGAGCAATTCACTGCACTAAGGAACAGGCTGTTGGCCATTAACTTTTCATTCCTTAATGATACATTGGCTCTTTTTGTATATTTCAATTCAATCTAGAAATTATTAAACAAATTAATAGGAACTTGAGTTCTGTTGGAATATCACGTCATATTTTCACATTCAATGTTTTCAAATCAATGTAGGAAAGCAGTTATTTAAAAAAAAATCCAACACCCCTTTTTGCCAAGGTAGAAAAATGAAGGTTCCAAAACTATGGCTTAAATCCAGCTGTTGGGCTAAACAAATGGGAGTTAGAGCACACTCACTGGACTAATGGGATGTTAATAAGTCAAAATGTTCGTAGGTCCCATGGATTTGATGGGTGAACTATAGCTGGGGCTTGCAACTGGATTTAGGCCAATGTTGTCAAAGTAGAAAATGAACAGAAAACACCCTCCTCAATATATCAGCTGCAAGATCCAGGATGCAAGGAGTGAAAAGGCATACTTCTATCCAGTATAAATGTTTTGTTTGAATTTTAATATATCATGCTTCAGAACTTAAAATAAATTTGGTTTACATTTTTTTACATTATTGAGAAGCCAGGTTACAGTGGAATCTCATTTTCCTTCCATATGAAAATTCACAGCAGCACAATTACCTTCAAAAGCTTTATTTTACATTCTTTTCTCAACTACATACAATGGGACTTACATGAGTGTTGACTTACCATTTAGCAGTTGATTCAGCAGGCCTGCTTTCTAGCTGAGGCTAGTTATCAAATACTGGCTTGGGTATTTCATTGTGTTTCTGAGACCTGTGAACCTCTCTAGTGCATAAAGAGTTATTCCAGATACTGCCTTCCTTAGCACATGGAGTTACAGTACACATAAAAGAGTAGGCATGGTCATTCCAAGTAAATCTCTCACTGAGGTAAAGACTTAGGGCTTGTTCACGTTTACATCTGCCTCACAATAACCTCCTTTCTAAACGGATTGCCCCCCCACTCGGAATGACGAGGCGAGGCAGTGTGTTGGGGTAAACTGGGCCACACTTTATTAACAAACAACATCATAACAATAACAACAGGAGGAGGGGCCAAGCATCTTCTCGTTTGGTCGGAACCCCGGGGTCTCCCGGGACCCCTCCGACCGGCAGCCTTAGGCGAGCCATAAACCCCCAGGTGGGGCCGTCATGGGACGGCACGGCCCAGGCCGGTTAATTTGGTTTGCTCCTCCCTGCCTGTTCTTCTCAAAGCTGGGTAATTCCCAGCACAGGGAGGCGCTAGCCCTCCCCCACCACAGCCCCGTGACCTCCCGGCCCGCCGTGCTGTGATGGTGTGGCGTTTACCTTTATTTTGCCAATGGTATGCTCCCTGCTGCCTTCCATGCTTTTAGCCGCCAAAGTGTGACCAATACAACAGTTCATCAACATCTGAACTCGAGGAACCAGTGTGGGATAGGCGAAAAATCCCCGCTTTCAACGGCCAATCTAGAGTGCGGTTCAAAAATTCCTATCCGGCCCCAAAATAGGCGACCAGGGAAACTCACACTAGCCCTAACGCGGTGGGTGGGCGGGGAACGCTGCTACTACTGCACTGCCGGGTGGGGGGAGGAGCCACCCTTTATAGGGCGCTCCTCCCCCCGCCCATGCAGGACATCCGGGTCCTGCCTCGCCTCCTTTGCCCTCCCCGGGTGTGGCAAATCGGCTCCGCGGCGGGACAAGCCTCCCCGCGGAGCTAGCAATAGATTTAGAAATCATGTGGTAGATACATGGTATTTGACTTGGTGTGTGCATCCTCTTGGGAAAACCTTTAATCCATTTTAACCTGTGTTGCATTTCAGCTGTGAGAGCTACACTGGCTTTTAGAGTCATTCAGAGTGCATAAAATGGTCTGGGTCCAAGCTACCTCAAAGATCGAATCTCACATTATGAACCGGCTCGGGTACAAAGGTCATCAGGAGAGGCCGTTCCCTCCATTCCACCACCTTCACAGGTGCGCCTCAGAAGAACACAGGAAAGGGCCTTCTCTGTGGCTGCTCCCAGACTTGGGAACTCCCTCCCACTGGAGGCCAGGACTGCCTCTCCATCTCTGCTGTCTTTCCGGAAGCATGCAACAACCTTCCTCTTCAGGCAAGCTTTCCCTGAATGAGAGAATTCCTACCATGTGACTTTTATTTGGATTATGATAAGACAATTTCATTGATTGACTAGTGTTTTCCATGTTGCTTTTCACCCCTCATAATGGCTTTTTCTTTTCTTGTGGGCTCTTTATGGCTCTAATGCTACCTTTTAATGTTCTAAGAGGCCTCTTCAAACTCCCTGTTCTTAACTTGAATATGTCTTAGATGTTCTGGCCTGTATATTGTCCCGCATTATTGTAAGCCGCCTTGGGTCCTTTTCCAAGGAGAAAGGTAGGGTAAAAATATTCTAAATAAATAAATAAATAAATAAATAAATAAATAAATA
>JAHTLZ010000348.1:23681740-23691741 GCA_023846285.1 Phrynocephalus versicolor
AATAAATAAATAAATAAATAAATAAATAAATAAATAAATAAATAAATAAATGTTTTATAGGCTACAGCAAAGCCTTTGATAGATCATGAGAAACTATGGGCCATTCTGAAAGGAACAGGCACACCTCAGCACTTGATTGTCCTGATGTGCAACTGGTATCATGGACAAGAAGCTACTGTTAGAGCACAATATGGAGAGACTGAATGGTTTCCTCTAGGCAAAAGTGTCAGACAAGGGTGCATTTCATCTTCTCATCTGTGTAATCTCTATATATAATGTCCTATGGAAAGCCAGATTAGATTCAGATGAAGGAGGAATGAAATTTGGTGGAAGACACATCAGTGATATGCAGATGACACCATTTTACTGGCAGAAGACTTGAAATGACTTTTGGCTGCAGCGCTGCAGTTCAACCACTGTGCTGCGAGTCCAACATGAAACCCTCCTTTCACTGCCTCTGCCCTTCTAACTGTTTGTATGTGGCCTGCTATGCAGCATTTAAAAACAAAGCAAAAACAAAACGCTTCTGCACACCGGAAAATGATTTTGAAAATGAATTGAACTGCAACATTCCATTTTACAGTAGGCAGCACCAGCTGAGGAAGGGAGCAAATGTTAGCAAATACTGTACTGCGGGGAATAGAAAAAGCATGTTTTCTTTTATCTACAAAATTTGGTCACTCTAGAGGTACAGCTTTCCGGTGATGGTGTTTTTCTAAGATTTTTCTGTGGACCAGGAACTATTGATTTTCTGCCAGTGGCTACGAGCCTAAAGGGAAACTTGCATTTTGTCATAGCAGTAGTTTATATAAAGACAAATGTTTGTAGCGCTGGCCTTCTCTCAGTTAAAAACAGATCTGCCCATGAAATAGGACGTGTAAGCAGAACTGAAGAAAGGAAACGTTAACAGGTGACCTGGTTTCCAAAAAGCATTTGTCTCATTAGAGTAATAGGAATGGCTACTGGTAAGACAGGTGGTTCCTGGTGGAGACTGTAGCAGCACCTTGCAATTAGTTCAGAAACAGTTTCCTCTTCTGTAACCAGTTCTGAGGCATCATTAGCTATACCATCCTCCATGCCGTTCTCAGGAGATTCTGCTGATGTATATGAATTTCAAGTCTGTTCCTTACGCAGGTGGTAATTGACAAGGCAAATGCCAGGAGTTCACCAGCAAATCTTTCTTTTCCTTTTCCGTAAATCCTCATGAGGATGTAATTGCTCTCAGACCCCATCTGCCTAGGCCCAAGGAAAGAGCATACACAGGCACAGCACGACAGAAGATACAGCGGTGAAGGCTACAACCCTATGCACATCTTTGTTTGGGACAAAAGCCTAATGAACACAGTGGGACTTCCTCCAAAATATTTGTGCATACTGTAAGCATATAAGAAGAGCCCAGCAGGATCAGAGGCCAAACAGGGATATATCCAGCCTTCTGTTTTCAGTGGCATCCAGAGGGATGCCTCGAGGAAGTTCACAAGCAAGGCATGAAAGCAAATGCCTTGTTCTGTGGTTTGTTCCCAGCATCTGGCACTCAGATGTGGATTGCCATAGCAAATACAGCCACTGATTGACCTACAGTATCTTCTTTCCCAAATGAGCTTCAGCCCCTTGTAATACCAATCTGAGGTTGTTGTCTTCACTCGAAGTGTTGTCTAAAGCTCCAATCATGCATTCATGAAGTTTGTGGAGGCAGGGGAGTGAGTCATTGCTGCTGCCTTCTTGTTGATGAAGAGTGATCACTCTGAAAAGGAGAGGCTCCTGGGTGCATGAAGGTCTCCACACTTTTTAGAATCCGCTTTGGCTGGGACATTGCCACTTTTCAGCCTTTGTCCCACCTTCTACCCAGAACATTTATTTTCCCAGAAATGTCCCAGGTGGCAGGAGTTGACAGGATGGCTTTCACTGTGCGTACCTTTCCAGACGTGCCCAAGTTGCGTTTTGGCAGAGTTGGCTCTGGCCCAATGGCAAGCTGAGGAGGGCGCATGCAACAGGAAGTGAAGAGTGTGTGTGTGCAGAGCAGCGGTGGAAGACGAGCAGGCGGGTGGGCAGGGGCCAAGGAGTTGAGGCCAGGCCTGGCTGGGGGAAGAGGAAGGGCGATTGGGCAGGCCGCACACCGAGGCCACTTCCCAGGTGGCAGCCGTGGAGTGACAAAGCGCAGCTTTCCTCCCTCCAAGCCAGCCAGTGCTGAGGAGCTACCCTCGCCTGCCCACCCTGCCTGCAGCTGCCACTGGAGGAGGAGCTTTTCTTAGGAGAGGGAAGGGGGAACTCCCACAGGTGGACCACCTGGGGTGGGGGTGCAGTTTCCAGGCCATGAGCAGAGTGCACCCCCTGCCAGGGCATGGAACGATGATGTGGGGGTGGGGCTAGCAGTAGCAGCAAGCACCTCCACCTCCACCACCGCAGCCACCGCCAACACCATACCACCAGCAGCAACACTGAAGCAGACATGGGGGAGGTGGAGACGGTGGCTGCAGCAGCGGAGACAGTGGCGGTAGCAGCAGTAGCGACAGTACCAGCAGCTGCTCCTATTTCACTCTGGTGGCTGCCATGCCTCCCTGCTGCTCCACAGTAAGTGAAGCTGCCCTGGGTTTGGCTGGAGGCTACAGCTCAGTGTGGTGGGAAGGGCAAAGGAACAGTGCACGTGTGCACTCTCACACATGTGCATTTCACCACTTTCCTCCCACCCTGGACAGTGCCATGGAAAAGTTGACAGCTTTGGCCCCAACTGGTGCTGCCTACTGTGCAATAAAATGTTGCAGCTTAAACCCATTCTTTGTTCTGGGGTAGTGATCTTTTTGACTACCACTCCCACCTTGACAACCCAGGCTGGAGAACTCCTGGACAGCTCGTGTGTTAGTCACCCAGCTGCAGAATGGGAGGTTGGGAGTTCAATTCCTCTCTGGGTTTCTTGACAGGGTCTGGACACAGTGATTCATAGGGTCCCTTCCAGATATGCAGTTCTAAGATGATGATGATTCAGGGAGTTGATATCAAAAACATCTGGTGTGCCAAAGGTTTGCCACTCCTGATCTACTCAGCTGTTCTTTAAAGTGTGAATTCTCCAAATGTGATGGAGAAGTGCACTAACTCTTCCCCCCTTTGTCATCACTTTCATTAAGGGAATATGACCATCCAATCTAATTTCTTCTGTGTTCCCTCTTAGATGGACAGAACACTCTGAACTAAATCAATTGTCCTACCAGGTTGTCCCTGTTTCAATGCGGCCTTTTGCATCTCTCCCTATGATGAGATAGACAATGGACAGACCAGCTGGCAGATAAGGGAGAAATCAAAAGCTTCCTTTCATTGCTCCTTGAATGGATCAAGGGAAGGAAGACAACACCTCCACCCCACCCACCCCCACTCCTATTAGGGCAGTACTGAAGCTCCACATCACTTACTGGGGGGGGGGAATCTTCCTCCAGGACGTGGAAAGAGATAGGAGAGGTCAAGGATGGGTCCCCCACCCTTTATCCTCCTTAGAGGAACAGGATCAAATTGGGTCACTTGAGGCATGTGAGGAGAAAAGCAACAAATCTGAAGAGAAGGGAGTTCTAGTCAAACTGAGAAGATGGGTGGATATTTAAGAGTTAAGATTAGGAATTCCTGCAGGAAACCTTCATAAGACCAGGAAGCTGCTCTTTGAAGACTCTTCGCTTTCCCTGGGAGGAAAGTAACAGCACAAGTGGGGGGGGAGTAGGGAATCTTTGGCTTTCATGTTGGAGAGCAGTGGGTTCCCAACCTTGGGTACCACAGGTGTTCTTGGACTGCAGCTTCTAGAAGTCCCAGCCAGCACAGCTTGTCATCAAGGG
Organism: Phrynocephalus versicolor; assembly: GCA_023846285.1. Lineage (NCBI taxonomy): Eukaryota > Metazoa > Chordata > Lepidosauria > Squamata > Agamidae > Phrynocephalus > Phrynocephalus versicolor. The sequence goes on from JAHTLZ010000348.1 coordinate 23,685,556, forward strand.
CTTCTGGGGATTGCAATTCAGGAACTGGGTCACCCAAGGTTGGGAACCATTGTTGTAGAGGGAAAGGAGCCTCGTGGCACAGTGGTTAAATCCCTGTACTGCAGCAAAAACTGTGCTCACGACCTGGGGTTCAATCGTTTTGGTTCTTTTCACTTTTTAAAAACTTTTCGTTCCTGTGCTGCTCCTGGCCAGGTTGGCGCTTTAATTTTTAAAATTTTTAAAATTGTTTTTAAAAGTCCGCGATGCTGGGGGCTCCCCCCCCCCATCCCAAGCTGAGGGGGGTTGCTTCCTTTGTGCCCTGTTAATTCCCCCCCCCCCACTTCTGGCTAGCTCAAGGGCCAGACTGAGATTTTTTAATTTATTTTTATTTTTATTTTTTAAGTACCGGCCGGGGCTGGCACCATTTTATTTATTTATTTATTTTTAAAATTTTCCAGTACCGACCATGCGGCCACCAGGGCTGGGGCGGTGCTTTAAACTTTTTTTAATTTAAATTTTTATTTTAGACGGCTGACCATGCAGCTCTCAGATGGGTTGGTGCTTTTTTTTTTTTTTTAAAAAAATTTAATTATTATTATTATTTTTTAAAAGTCCCAGATGCCAGAGAGAGAGAAAAAAAGTCTGCCATGGCCATCACCAATTTTTATTTTTTTATTTTTATTTTTTTATTTTTATTTTTAAAATTACAGTGCCGACCATGCAGCCCCAGGGGCCAGGTCGGCACTTTTAAATTTATTATTATGTGTATTTAATATTATAGCACTGACCATGCAGCTCCCGGGCCAGGTCGGTGCTTTTTTTCATTTTCATTTTCATTTTCATTATTTTTAAAAGTCCCTTGATGCCTGGGCTTCCCCCCTGCCTCTCAGCTGTAGGGTGGATGGTTTTTGTTTTGGGGGGGGGGGGTGGCTGCCGAAGTTCCGGGCGAGGAAGCTGGCAGCGACTGGACCCGGTAGGAGACACTGGGGGAACGAAAAACGAAATGAAACAAAATGGAAATTTCCATTTTGTTTCATTTTGTTTTCCTTTGATGGGTTAGCTAACAAAACAAATAACGAATAACAAAACAAATAAAAAATTCATTTCGTGTCTGTCTCTAGTTTTTGGTCTTTAGTCTGAGTTGGAGGAAAAAGTCTGAAGTTTCTCGATGAGCTGAAGTGACCATTAGGAGGCCTCCTCTAAGCTGTTTTCTGAACTAGATCGGGGCATCTCCGATACAATGTCACTCCCCTTATGGCTTCTAGCGTCTGTAACTGAACAACGCAGAAGTAAAGTCATCACTTTGGAACTGATTGGTGCACGTTTTTAAAGCCTCATCATGGGGTAGCTGGAAAATCAGTCTTGTAAGTGGACCAACTGATTAAAAGAAATACTATTGAATTTAAGTGCTTGCCAATACAGAATTGTAGTTGTAAAAATTACAGTGATTTTCCCCAACCCACCCCCTTATGATTACTAGCAGAAGTGCCGTAATGTCATGTTACCTGCTTCCTGAGTGTGCCAAATGGTTTTTGACCCCAGTTTTTCTGCACTCCACCTGCTTTTATTACAGCACCTCTTATCTGCTCTTGACACTGGTTCCCTGTGATTTTTTTTAACCCTCAAAAGATATTTTTCATGACTTGTGCTAGAAATTCTCCATGTGTCTGTAAATGGGTGTACCTTCCACTTGCCAGATTTTAAAGCCATATCTTATTCTTATTACCTAAGAATAAACTGTGGTAGAACTGAGCATTATCAAACCATATTAATAGGGAAAGCTAATTTTACATTTTGAGCAGGTTTTGCAGCTCATATAAATGTTATGTAAAAGGTAAAAAAATCCATATGGAAACAATTTTTTAAATGAATTGGCAGAGGACAAGAGGAAGGTGGATGTTCATTCGTTTCAGTAAGGTTTGCGCCAGACAGTTTCCCGGAGGAAATGGTCTTATACGTTGAAGGATGGTGCTTTTTAAAGAATCGTGTTGAAACTGAAATGTTTGCCACCCATGTCAGAGCCAAGCTGGACATGACTGGAGCAACCATACCATGCTAGGTTTAGGAATACAGTACCATGCCTGTATACGCTGATTTACCATCCGCGGATTCAGTTTTCCATGGTTGGTGATCAATGGACGAACGCTCTTCTCCCCTCTTGTTTCTAACGTCACTTCCCAGTCGCCTGTCTGGCAGGGACTGGAAGAGTGAAGCACACCTCTCCCTCTCAGATATGGAGGAGGAGGGCATCATTCAGGTGCTGCCGGGGTGTGGGAGTCAGCATATACGCAAATGCAATGCTGCCTCCCTCTCTGCACAGACCCAAGGGCTCCATGGTGATGCCTCCAACTTCTTGAATCAGGGCAATGGAGGAGTGGGGCTCGTCGAGGGCGTAAGTGCACAAAGTTGCAGACACTGCTGCACTGAGAGGTCGCCTGGTGAGAGGGAGTCTGGCAGGAGTGGGAGGGAGGGGTGGCTGAGATGGAGCGGCTACAGTCATGGCTTCTGAGAAGGACAGCCATCCCTTCCCACGACCCCACATCAATCCCAGCATTCCTTCTCCACGAGAGTCCGCCAGGTCACTGCAATTCCCTGTTCCCCCAGCCTTAACTTTCAGAAACTCGGCTCTCCTTCCATAGCACCAATGAGCCCGATGCTGCAAGAAGGTAGCCACCTGGGGAGGGAAAAAAGGCAAGGAAAGGAGAGGAGATGGCTGCCACTATTGGGCTCCTTCTTGGCTATGGAAGAGGTTAATTCAATGCATGCAGGAAGCACTGCATGCTGGTAGGTGGCATTCCTCTCTCCATATCCAAGAGGAAGAGGTGTGCTTGACGCTTTCAGTCCCCGCCAGACAGAGAGCCAGGCGACTGGGAAGCGATGGTAGAAACAAGAAAGGAGAAGAGTGTTCATTCTTATCCATGGATCACTGTATTCACGGGTGTCCTGGAACCAATCCCCCGTGGATATGGGAGTCCTACTGTATGCTAAAGGAACTGCAGTTCATGAGGCAGAGGATTTTATTAGCTTTTATACTTCTAATATAGAAAACAATGGCCTTACAACCCTCCTTGTATCTGGCTTCGCCACTGCCAATGTCAGAGGGGGCCTTCTGGAAGCTATAGAAGTAAAAATAAAAATTTCCTCATATCTATTGTTTGTGATTCATGACTTCTTCCATTCTTAGGGCCAACTACACACAAAAAAGCATCCCATAGCACTTCAAGGACTCTCTGGGCAGTTTACAATTTATTGTTATTCAAGCTACAAATTACACAAGGCTCCCTGTACACAAGATCCTAAGTTTGTAAGTAGAAGGTGGTAATGTGATTTTTTTCTTCCAAAAATGTGAATCCTTCAGAGATGTCATGCATTAGCAAGAGAATCCTGTATTTACTTGTCCATGACTAATCACCAAACAAACCAAGCTCATTTGCAAAATGAAGAGGTAGGAAAGCTTGTGCTAGGACAATCGGTGCTGATGGCACACTCTATTGCTCTTTTACATCTCTCTGCAGTGGATGCAGTCCAGATGCTTGGGCAGTGCATAACATCAGACTGAAACAGAAACAGGAGAAGATGGAGATTAGAGATGGGCACGAAACGAACAATTTTTTGTTTCTGTTTTCATTTTTTCATTTCGTTACGTAATGAAATGACACACAAATTTTGTCTCTAAAATGAAACAAAACGAACAGAAACACCGGAAATTTTGTCGCGCGTTTCGTTTCCGTTACTGCACTATGAGTGAATTGCTTAAAATCCTAAAAAATCACAACAAATTGAAATAAATGGTAATGAAATGGTAAAGCGAATGAAAACAAAAATAATTTTTTTGCAAGAATTCGCAAAAAACGGAAAAGAACCGAAACGGACCCTCCAAACGACAAACGACAAACGAAATGCCATTTTTTGATTCATGCCCATCTCTAATGGAGATCATTCTTCTGGAGGGCCGTTGTGACATGTTGGGGAACTGTCTCCCTAAGTTGGATGGGGTAACCCTTCTACCTAGGGACTGAATCCAAAATCTGAGAGTGTACCTGGCCCAGCTCTCTCATGGGATTCTCAGAGAGCTGCCCTGCTCAATTTGGCCTTTGAACAACAAAGGCTAATGTCTCAGCTCTGCCTCTATCTGGAAGAGGGCCCCCTGAAGTTGTTGGTTCATATGCTGGTGATCTCCAAGGTAGGCTACTGCCTCACTCTCTACATGGGGCTTCCCTTGAAACTATAGCACCTGGAAACTATAGTAGTTTTAGAATGCAACTACTATGCTGCTGTCAAGTCTGAGCAAATTGGACATCTCCCCAGTCCTGGCTCACTTGCATTCGTTACCTGTAATGTTCCAGGCTAGACTCAAAGTTTTGGTTCTTCCTTATAAAACCCTCCATGGACTAGGTTCCTGTTACTTGTTGGAGCACCTTTCCTCAAGTATGTCAACCTAAGGCACCAAATCCTTGCAGGCCATGCTCCTTTCTGGTGCTATACTGTGGGAGGCTAGAAGGACAAGCACCAGAAATCGAGACTTCTCAGATATGGCATCAACCTTTTGGTTTGGGCTTCTGATGAATCTGTTCCTGTCTTCCCTCCATATCAATGTTTAAGAGGTTGCTTAACACAATGATTTTTAAAGAGTCTTTCAATGGTATCCTCTAAGGAATTGGCCAAATTTGTGCTCCTTGTCTGACTATTACTTGATGCTCTTGGTGTCCCCCTTCCATGTTATTTCTTACTTTGTTTTGCTTTTATTATTTCATTGCTTTATTGTCTACTGTTTATTTCAATTGTTAGATATGTGTATTATATATGTATTTAGCTTAGCTACCTGTTACCTGCTCAGAATAGTCATAACATAAGCCTTGCTGGAACAGGCCGCAGCCCATCCAGTCCATCATTCTGTCTCGCACAGTGGCTCACCATTTGCTTCAGGGTATTCCTGAGCAGATGTCTTCACCTCCTTATGATTCCCTGCAATGGCATTGAGAGTGATCCTGCCTCTCTCTCCAACCCGGAGCTTGTCATTAGGCATCCATAATTGATACCCCTGTTCTCCATGAACTTGTCCAGTCCTTTCTTAAAACTGTCAAGGCTGACAGCTGTCACCACTTCTTCTGGCAGGGAGTTCCATAGACCAATGATCCTCTGGGTGAAAAAGGACTTTCTCTTATTTGTTTGAGGTCTCACACCCAAATGTTTCATGGAGTGCCCCCTAGTTCTAGTATTGTGTGATAGGGAAAACAGTTTTTCCTTATCTACTTTGTCCACACCTGTGTATGATTTTATAAACTTCAATCAGGTAACCTCTTAGACACCGTCTTAAAGTTGAATGAATGAATGAATGTCTCTTATCACTGTTAATTGGGACACTCATGAACAAGGAACTGGTAGTCATTAGGTGGTGCAGGCATTGGGGATCTCATGGATCGACTACTGTAACGCCCTCTACATGGGGGTTGCCCTTGACCCTTATCCAGCGACTGCAGCGGGTACAGAATGTGGCGGGCAGGCTTGTGGTAGGTGCGAGCAGATATGCCCGCATCACCCCCATCCTGGCCCGCCTGCATTGGTTGCCCATTGTTTCCCGGGTAAGGTTCAAATTCATGGTTTTGGTTTACAAAACCCTCCATGGCTTGGGACCTATCTATCTGGCGGAGCGGATCTCCCAGAGACCAATCTCGTCCCGGCCAACCAGAGCTTCGTTTTCCCTTTCTCTTAGAGTGCTGATACCGAGAGAGGCCTGTAGGGCTTCAACCAGGAATCGGGCCTTTTCATTGGTGGGCCCGGCCTCTTGGAACAAGCTGCCAGTTGAGATCAGGCAGGCGGAGACGCTGCCAGCCTTTAGAAGGGCCTTAAAGACCTGGCTCTTCAGGCAATGCTTTGGGGCCCTCTGAGCACACTGTAATTTTTTTTTTTTTTAACTGCGGGCACCAGTTTTCTTGCCGGATCCTGTTATTTATCCTGTTATTTTTCTTTTAGTATTTTTACACGTTATTGGTATACTATTGTATTATGTTAGGTCTTGATTGTTTATTATTGTTGGGGTTTGTTTTGTAATTGGGTAGTCACTGTTGGGTGATGTCTGTACACCGCCCAGAGTTCCCTATGGAAAAATCGGGCAGTTAATAAGGATAAGAAATAAATAAATAAATAAATAGTCTTGTACAGTTTTGATAATTTGCTTCCTCCAAAGTTCTTGAAAGTGGCTTCAGG
>JAHTLZ010000348.1:23713412-23727958 GCA_023846285.1 Phrynocephalus versicolor
AGAGAGAGAGAGAGAGAGAGAGAGAGAGAGAGAGAGAGAGAGAGAGAATCGTACATTGCTAGGAGCTATAATTCAACAACATCTGCAGATCCCATCCCATCCCAGCTGTATACCACTGAATATGGACATCTTGAAATGCACTGTTCTCCTAAATCTGGGAATGGAATGCAGGATTTTTAAAACATAGGCATAGACAAACCAAAGCTGATTGGCAAAGGGTAAAAAATGCTAGCTTAAAACCTCCAGCTATGCAGCATAGAAAAATTTAGAGTGGGACCTACAGAGCAGATTATAATAATTGCAAGTATCTCTCAAATATACCATTCCTTATTATATAGCTAGTGTTAGTTAGATTTACCTCAACTGGCAATACAGTCTCAATAGATTTAGTCAGAGACTCTGGTGTTGAAAAAGAATTAGAAATATTTCTATTTTACTCTCAAAGCTTCATAAATATCAGAAAAACAAACAAGCATGCTTTCTTGCTACATAACACAAGATCTTAACTGATTGGCTTCATTATTTTAACTAACCAACTGGTTACATTAAACACATCACACAGATTCTAACTGCTGACTCTCAGACCTGAACACCAGTAGAACACTGACATTGCTAACTGACCCTGAATCGTGACTGAGTGAAAAGGTGGGGATAGGAATCTGGGACAGAGAGGGAACAATTGGCTACTACTATGTGATTAACATACAGTCACAAAGTCTCAACCATCCGAACCTCCTATAGGCATAAGATGCGGGTTGCTGAATTCCATAACTTTACCCTTCTTAGCTTTATACTGCTGGATATGGGCCATCTATGTTACCTCTAATGATATGGGAACACAAATTTTAAACACTTAAAAAAAACACAGAAGTGGACAATCCAAAAATGTCAGTGTTATTTCACACAGTTCCTGCTGTTCCCGTGGGACTCTGATATGTATTTTTGATAAGCACATAGCCACCACCAGAGTAAAAGGAACACAAGCAGACAGAAAGCAAGGTGCACATGTGTGCGCAGTAATCCAGCCACCAAGTATAGCAGCTAGAGGTGTCCTTTGGAAGGATGATCTGCACTTTCTGTGATTTTGTGTCTGAGCTTGCTATTCCGGGCTTTATCCTTGCTGAGGTCTTGTCTCATTAGAGTATGTGAGAGAGCTGTGAATGGAAGCCAACACACCAAGACCCGAAAGACATGGAGGCATTTTGCATGAGCATCAGAATGACAGATGAGGTGGTTGGGTGTGGATATGAGCACGTGGAAGATTTTTCAGGGTGATGGATGGAGGGGAAAGAAAGAGAAACCCCCTGAGACAGTGATGGACGGTTGATTTATGGATGTGAGGGGAAGAGTGATGACCAGCTGACAGATGGCATGAAAGGTGACTAAATGTGACTAGTCAGACCTCATACTTGATGAGCAGTTGCCTTCCCATCATCCTTGGCCCTGTCCACTGCCCTCTCTGGTCCTGTCTGCTGGATAGCTCAGTGGTTAAGGCATTTGACTCTGGAGCCAGAGGTTGGGAGTTTGATTCCCCACTGTGCTCCTTTGACAGGGGTTGTGACAATCCATAGGTCCCTTCCAGCTCTATAGTTCTAACGTGATATTGAAAATTATGTGGTCCATGACAGATTTTCTATGAGAGAATAAAGGCCTGCCTACTCCATCATACAGTATTTTTTTCCAAGATGATCAAGTTCATTCTGAAGTACTGCTATTTGTAATTTGGAGCCATGGTGAAGATGAACTGGAAGAATTTATAAACTACCTCAACAATATCCACCCAAATATACAATTCAACTTGGAAAAAGAAATAGGAGGGGAAACTCCCATTCTTAGATGTCATGGTTATACGCAAACTGGACCTCCAATTAGGACACAAGGTCTACAGAAAACCCACCCACACAGATCGGTACATACATAAAAATTCCAAGCACCACCAATGACAAAAAAGAGGCATAATCAAAACTCTTGTAGACCATGCAAACCAAAACTGTGAAGCTGAATTCCTCAACACTGAACTCAACCACCTGAATTGGGCCCTGCAGGCAAATGGCTGTTCCAAGAACGAAATCATAAGAGCCATCAAACAAAAACAAACAAACACTGAACTGAAGAAGAAAAACAGCCTCCAACAAAGTATTTCTGCCATACATAAAAGGAGTCGTGGATTGCATGGACAAAGTGTTGGAAAAAACACAACCTACAAACAGTATTTAGACCCACCACAAAAATAGAACAGATGCTATGGTCAGCAAAGGACAAAAGGAAATCACTCACCACTGCAGGAGTACACCGGATATCTTTTGGTGTAGCCAGGTATATATTGGGACCACAAAGCTCAGCATCCAGACCAGAACAAAGAACATGAAACATACTGCAGACAAAAACAACCTGAAAAATCAGCAGTAGCTGAATACACCCTGAAACAAACCGGACATGAAATCCTCTCCAGGACACAGAGGTACTGGACAACATTACCAATCACTATGTCAGACTACACAGGGAAGCCATGTGTTTCAACAAAAAAGAAAGTCTAAAAATCAACAACGCCTCTTTATCAGTACTAAAAGCTGAAGAGTACAAAAGGTCAAAGCTCAATGATTCCAACCCAACCACAAGCAACAGTGATTAGTTCACACAATAGAACAGCTAACAACACCCATCAACCACACAGAAGGACCATTGCTACCACTGATTGCATTGAAACGCCTTAATCCTTTCATCACAATACAATGACTAACACCTATTCTCCTGCATAGGACAAGTTTCTTCTTTCCCACAACTTAAAAAACCCTAGTCTCACTCACTCTATACTCCAGAGTGCAGAGATAACTCCTAGTTCCCTGAGCTCCTTGCCTTCTGAAGATGCCAGCCACAGAGTCCAGTGAAAAGTCAGGAAGAAAAACTTCCATAACACAGCCAAACAGCCCAAAAAACTCACAATAAGTATTAGGTCCCAGTTGTGAAAGCCTTCGAGAATACATTACTGCTCAGCAGTTGTCCAAAGCAAGGGTAAGAAAAGCATGGCTCCAACATTAAATGCTTCCTTTTTATCTGAACCCCTAGCTTTCCACATACCAGTGTTTTAAGCAAAATTTCTTTAAAATCGGTTTTTCTTTTTTTCTTATCCTTTTATTTTAATTGCTGAGCACAGTAGGACCCCCGTATCCACTGTCTCACCACCTGCAGATTCACTTATCCATGGATGGCGAGAGGTGCCCCCACTATTCCCCCCCTCCAGTGATAGCCAGAGGCAAGCCACAGGAGGGCTGCAAGGGCCTGAAGAAAAGCAAGGCAAAGCTGGCCCCTCTCACTGCTGAGGCTGTCCTGCCTGGGGTGGGGGGGTGTCAATGGGTGGGTAGGTGGAGGGGCCAGGCCACCTCCTCTCATTATCTGTTGCTTTGTGCACCTAGTCAGGCTGGCCGAGCAGAGGAGGAGGGGGGGACCAGCCCGGGGCCCAAGGTGCCTCTAAGCCAGCCAGCCCGATTGCCCCATCCTCCATGCTCCTTGTTTGTTTGCCTGCTTGTTTGACAGGCTAGTGATGAGGCTCTAGCATATTGTGCAACTGAGGGGGCACCTCCCCGCAGGCGATTTGGGACCCTAGTGGCAGCGGCGGCTTTGCTGCTTGGACGGCTCTTCATGTGTGTATGTGTGTGGAGGCAGGGGGAAGAGGAGGACACATTGAGGGTTGAGGACACTGGGAGTTGTTCTCCTAAGTCTCATTCTCTCCCTCTGTTTTTCCTGCTGCATGTGTGGAGCCTTGTTGCTGGCCTGGAAGGAGCCACTGGGCAGGCGGAAGGAGGAGGAGCCAGGCTGCCTCCTCTCCTCTCCTTTGCACACCCATCCTGGCTGGCTAGAAGGAGGGCCAGTCTGGTGCCTCCAAGCTGGCCTGATCCTCACCCACCCACTGAGCTTCTTGCCTGTTTGCCTGCCTGCTTGTCTTGCTGGTAACGAGGCTCTGTGTGTACAGCAGAAAAAACAGGAAGAGCGGAACTCCCAGTGGTCTCAGCCCCAGGTTCTCCCTCTTCCCCCTCCTCCCCTCCCCCTCCTTCCCCCTCCACACACTACAGGGAGAGTTGTCCAGGCAGCAAAGTCTCTGCTGCTGCTCAGGTCCCATATCTGCCTCCACCACCAGTGCCTGTGTGGGGGGGGGGGGAGATGCACCCTCAGCTGTGAAGCATGCACGGAGGGTCATTGTCAGACACACGGGCAGGTAGGCAGGTGGGCATGGGCACGTTGGGCAGGGAAATCAAGCTGGCTGTCTTAGAGGCGTTTCGTGGTTGAGGGCTCCAGGCCGTCCTACTTCATCCTCCTTTGCTTGGCCGTCTGGGCTGGGTGCTTGGGGGAGATAGTGGGGAGAGGATGTGGCCTGACTCCTCTACCTGTCTGCCCAATGGCTCCTTCCTGGGTAGTACGGTCATGCGGCAGGACCGCTTTCACCCCTGCCACCCCACCCCGCACTATTGCTGTTGCCACCCCTTATCCTTCAATAAGAGTGTTTGCTCTTATCCATGAATTTCCGTATCATCAAGATTGCCCAGAACCAATCCCCCCATGGATACAGAGGTCCTACTGTAATTCCACTTGTCTCCCAGAAACTCTCCAAGGGTTGTGGGGAAATAGTTTACCACATTCTGGGAGCTCTGAAGATGATGATAAGGAATCGGGACTTCTTGGTGCTTACTTACCCTCAATTATAGAACCAACTTCCTGTGGAAATCTGCCTGGCTCCTCTCTGCAAATATTCAAATGGTCATTAATGACATGGTAATATAGATTGACCTTCCTTGATCATGTTGTCAACTGTCGTGCTTCATAATGCTTTATCTAATTCCACCTCTGGTTCTGATCTTCGTATTATTATCTGTTCTTGGATGTTATGATTTTGATTTCGGTTTATTATTGAAGTTATGTCTGTGAAGATTCTCAGTCATCCAGGTGAGCTTTCTAAATAGGGGAGGAGAGAGATGCCAACCTGCTCTTTGCCAGAGGTAGCATGGTTTCTTGGTCCAGCCTTATGTCCCACAGGAGAACTCCCACCCCTCTCCACTCATTCAGGGACCAAGTTAATGTTCATTTAGCTATGAGACCAGTTTAAATCAAGGGCTGTTTAAGTGGGCTCAGTAAGCATTCCTCTGATAGGTCAACATGGCTTTTGTTGGAATCTGGATTCTGATATAATATTTCTCTTGGGTTTTGTTTTGCTTTTAATCCTGCTGTGAAACTTAAAGAAGAATCACAAATACTTGGAGAAATGGCAAGACGGGAAATTGCTAGTTACTCTGCTAATGCCTGAACAAATCGAATTCACCTCCAGCTGACATTCTCTGCCCAGCTGAGCACCCACTCCCTGTGTTAACAGCTTAAGGGGCAGTTTATACAGTATATGAAGTAGCTTTGTGTCTTCTTTCCATGAAGTGCGTTTCTGATTTATTTTGCTGGTCTAGTGCAGTAAATCCCCCCCCCCCCCGTTTAAAGTTACATCTTCATGGTCTGAAGCTAGATCTTCTTGCCTTAGTTAACGACTTCTATTAGTGCCTTATCCCTTAAATCACTGTTACTTTACATTCCTAAACAGCTCTTTATGGTGTACTTACCCAGAATGCACTTGTTACGGGGCCTTAGTCAACAAATTAATCAAAGATTTGTAGAGGAACCGGAGCAAATAAACCCAAGGCGAGCACTGTTAGCTGCACAGGTATCATGTCGGGCTTTTAAAACCAAATTGCCGAGGCTGAGGTTGGCCATAAGCTACCTGCTTTTATCTGTCACGATTAGCTAACAAACGCAGCAAGGCGCACATAAATTTTCAAAGAGAGCATTCAAACTGATTCACAATAAATACTTCATTTCAAGGCTTCCAAAGGGGATGTTACACCCCTCAGAAGGCCTTTAATAATATCAGGGAGATTTGATTGCGCTTGGCAACAAATAAATAGAGTAGATCATTTCATGCCACTGGAGTTCCCAGGAGGCTGCTGCAATATATGCCATAATGGGCAGATAATTTTAGCATCTCTCCCAGAAACTGGGGCATTCATTTGCCTTAAAGCCTTGATAAGATGCTGCTTTGGCAGTTCTTTCATTAGCAGACTATTTTTATAATAATTTGATGATGTCATCGTATCGCTGTTGTTGTTGTTGTTTCCATGACCTGGAAAGCTTATTCTATTTTTGTCTAACTCATCACTAAACAGGGCAGTGGTGTACTTTTTATTTGGCCTACAGGCATGTCCAGACTTCAGCACTCCTGATGTTTTGGGCCATAACTCCTAGAATTCTAAGTTTAGATTGCCAGTGACAAAGGACTGTGGGAGTTGTGGTCCAAAACATCTGGAGGGTCAAAGTTTGGACATGCTTGGCTACTTGCTCTTTAGAAAGTATACCCCCCCCCCAAAAGGAGCTTCAGTCATAACACCTTTGTCCTGTTTATTGTTAGCTTAGATAACATTGCCCACAGCTCTGTGCAGGCTACTCAGCAGGATAAGTAGGAGCCTGTTGAATTGTCGAATTGTGCCAGACACCCTTGGACAGTGCCAGAACAGAACTCATGTGGGATGGAGGACTCTAAGTCATAATATATGTGGATGCTGCTGTCCTTTGTTTTGAGCCAAACCACACTGAAGGTGATCCAAATAGAAAGATATCTGGACAAGTCCTCAGGATCATTTACTACCGAAGTCTTTCTGGAAGTTGAGTCATGGCAACTGGGCTCCTTTTTCTTGAGAGATTGAAAGATTTCACTGCTCATCCAAACAGCTCATCAGTCTGAAGAAAGCTAGTTGCAAGTCCTCCATTTCCACTAATTTCATTGGATCTGCCCTAGTTGGGAGAAACATTAGATACAGCTTGCAGACAGTAGGGAAAATTACATACTTTGAAAAGGCATATTTGTACAAAATATTGCACTAAAAAGGTTTTTCGGAGGATTTTGGTTCTGTTTTGGAGGCACGTTAGGCATGTGAATAAGTGTCTTGATCAGGATGATGTTGAATTTGTTGCATAGGATCCTTCTGTTGAAATCCCAGTTATGAAACAGGAAAGTGCCTCTGACTACAAAATATGTTTTCCACTCATGGCTGAATACCTGTAGCCTCCTTCCCCACAACATATTTAGAATTCAAGGAATGGTGTACATTGGGATATGTGAGAAATGCTCCTCAACCTTCCCTTCACCACTGTGGTCTCCTGCTCTCACAGGTAATAATTCAGAAGCAGGCTGCCTCTGAGTGCCACCTTTGGTCACTTTTATTTTCAGTATAAGGTCTGAGGCCATGTGGTTCTCATTGCACAACACATCCTGAAGCATCTGAGAAAGAGAACGTATAATACAGGAGAAAGAAAATTGAGGCAATCAAAGAGGTGGGCAAAAACAATTCTGCTTTCATTTGACAAACCGTATAGTTCAGCTTAACGCTACCGGTGCTCTGATGACAGAGTGGATTGGGTCACACTCTTCTCCTGAGTAATGCCTATTGCAAGGGTGAGAAACCTTTGGGCCTCCAGATGTTTTGGACCACAATTCCCACAGTACTTTATCAACAGCAACATTGGAATTCTGGGAGTTGTGGTCCAAAACATCTAGAGGGCTGAAGGTTCTTCACCCAGTCCTAATGACAGCCACTTTCTAAACTAGGTTGCTCCTAGACAGGACATTTGCAATCAGATATCCCTTTTCCCTGCCATGTGTCCAGATGTATGTTTGTCTCCCCCTATTTCCTTGGTGCAGATTTAATGAGCTACACCAAGGAGATAACTTCTCAGACTGAAATCCCAGTTTCTGTGTAGCACCATTGTTACAGAATGTGAAGCATATCTCTGAGTGAAAGTCTCATAGGAGAATATGAAAAACAAAGACTATGCAAAAAATACAAGCATCCAAGTCTCCCTGGACTCAAATTTGTTTCACTCACTCATCCTTCCTTTCCCAACTCCCCCCTCCCCATGGTGCAGTCATCTGTGATGTAGTCATATAGTGATTCTGAGTTTAGCTATACTCCTCTCAGCACCTTGGTTGAGCATGGGATTGATTTTTTAATGCAACAGTACATTACAGGAAGCTACTTCTTTTGTAATACAAAGTCCTCTGTGGCAGCTTGGTCTTCTGGGGGCAATTAAAGACCAACCACACATATCTTTGAAAACTTGGAGAATAAAGTATCTAGTGCTTCACATTTGTTTGATGAGCTCGTGCTTTTCGTTGCAATGAGTGAAAGTCACTCCCTTTGCAAAGGACAGGGCTTTACATGGGATGAAGAGCATCCTCCAGCAAACAAGGGATGTGCACAAGCACTAAAATTCAGGTTGGGAATTCATATTTGGCCCTTTGGGTTCAGAATTTGCAATTTTAAAAATATGAAATTTCCAGATATCCAGTAGTCCATAACAGTCAACATGCATACTCTAGTCTTTATTTTTAAAAGGATTTTCCTCTGTCCTCTTGTATCTTAGTGTGCAGTCTTCATAGAGGCAAACAACAAGAGTGCACACTAACAGCTGGAAATGACTGTAATGGGTATACTGATTTAACCTTGAACAGTGGGAATGCCAGCAGCATTGGAGAAGCCGAGGACAGGTTGCACTGGGGAATGAGCAAATTCCCTGTGCAGCACTGGCATGAAGAATGGATTAGCAGATAGCCTGTGGTAGATGGGAAACAGGTCAACAGCATGGAGCACAGGATACTTCCTAGACAGATGGGAGTCTAGTTTTCTCTTGAATGATTCCAGCACTGGAGCACTCTCCATCTCCTGAGATAATTGGTTCCATTGTTGTACTGCTCTAACAGTTATCCCCTGACATTCAAAAAGCTGACTTCCTCTAACTTGGACCCATTGTTATATGTCCTGCATGCTGGAGTGATTGAGAACAGATCCTGCTCTTCCTCTGTATGACAATATTTCAAGTATTTGAATAGCACTGTCTGAGGAGTCTCTGAGTCATCCAACTGAGGTTATTCAGGAGTCATAAGAACGTAAGAACATAAGAAGAGCCATGCTGGATCAGGCCAAAGGCCCATCTAGTCCAGCTTCCCGTATCTCACAGTGGCCCCACCAGATGCGTCTGGGAGCACACAAGATGGTATCTTTCTCCTGATGCCACTCCCCTGCATCTGGCCCTTGAAGTACCCCGGTTTTAAGCCTGGAGATTACACATCTCCATCATGGCAACTGGACGTCTTTTCTTGTGGGATCAAAACGTTTCTCTACTCATCCAGGTAGCCTCTTCAGTCAGAGGCAAGTTGATGCAAGGCTTCAAAGATGAGAATGTACATATATTAGAGAGAGAAGAAAGGTGGTTTGAAAGAGGGGTCAGGGAAGCTATTCATGTGTGCATAAAAAATCCCTGTCTCAACAGGGGTGGGAGGCTTAGGCACAATCTGTCTCCCATTTATAATGCTGCCCTTTCATCCATCCCCAGACAAAGAACCACTTCACATTTCCACCAGGAAGACCACTGCTAATGACCCATATTTAATGGTTGTTGGGAAGGGTTGCATAGGTGTGACTTTCACAAACACCAAGGCCATTGTCCATCTAATGATCCTATTCAGACCAGATTGGAGTGAAATCAAGGTGAAGTATAAATTGGAAGCCTTGCACCAACTTTCCTCAGATGGAAGAAGGTAATTGGATGAGCAGTCCTGCGTTTCATGTTGTTCTAATAAACTTCTTTGATGTATTTCAACTATAAACATCTGTGTAAGACTCCAAGGCGTTAGTAACAGTAGTAACTTTTAAAAGGTGGCAGCATCAGTACCCAAGATCGCAACACCTGGGAAATACAGTACAGAGTCAGACCAGTCAGCCTGACATCAATCCCTAGGAGCAGATTATAAAGTGGTCAGCCTGCAACTACATTGAAAACAATGTACTGTAGTCCCAACCAGAAGCCAAAATGGATTTGTCAAGAACAAACCCCACTAGAATAATCTTATCTATTTTTTTAATGGCATGACCTAGCTAGTAGACAGTGGTGTGGTGTTTAACCCTTGCCGTGAATTATTTATGAGTTACATGTCTGATTTGATTTGATGGTGGCTGACCAATGGGGAAATTTAGGGGAGAACCTGAGTAGTTTTAAGCTCATCACAGAGTAAGGCCGCGGCCTCACTAAAGTTTTCTGTGCATCTTAATTTGATGCGTAGTTTTTGGGGGGCGGTCATGTGGTGTTTGATGCGCAGTTAGTGTCCTGTCAACAGAGTAGTATTTTACTGCTCTGTGTCTGTCTCTACTTGCTTACTGCACATCTTTTCCCCTTTTCCTGGGTCGATTTTCTAAGCCACACCCACAGGAAGTGGCAGGAAAAGGGGTACGAAGCTAATTACTGCATAATTTCTGGTGTCGCACATCGCTAGAGTAGCAAAGAACTGCACATCTTTAAGGGAAGTTTTTTAAACCAACTCCTAGCGGTGGTTTAAAAAACTTCAGTGAAAGTGCGCTTCTGGGGGCATGGTCGGTTGGGGCACCAAATTACTTCCCTTTGCGGTTAGGACACAATCTTTTACTGTGCAGTTCGCCACAGCAAAAATGCACAGAAAATGCTGGTGAGACTGCGGCCTAGTCAGATAAGGACTGAGAGAGAGAGACAGATGAGGGAGAAACAGATAAGGATCTGGAAGAGAAAAGATAGGATTTTTGAAACTTCTGTGAGAATATTTAAGTGCTGAGTGTCTATAAACATAAGAACAGGGGGTGCTAGTGACCAAATTTGTAACCTAACCTAAGTGTTATTTAAGCTATAGTCTTCCTTGAGTTTGTACCTGAACAAGTTACCCTTTATGCTTTTACTTCTATTTTGTTATAAATAACCTTCCTTTATTCAATTTAAATCAGTCTGAAAGCATTAATTTATTAGAGAAACTAATTGGTGGCAGCGGAAGAGCAAATTAATGGCGGTGCTTGTCAATAGCCTGTGAAAGGGCTGGGGGCATAGCATAGGAAGTAAAATCACAAGTGGCCCCCCTGTGGATATAATCCTGTTGCCTTCGGCCAAACCTTTTAAAAAATGGGGGGGGGGGAATCCGCTTCTCGAACTAAGTATGATGGGGATGGAGCAACTATCAGGAGAATACAAGCTGGTTACAGTATCATAGAAAGTGCTTATCAATGGTTCCTTCTCAAAGTGGGTGGAGGTAACAAGTGGAGTGTCACAAGGCAGAAGTGGGGGAGAGAGCAGACTGAAGCCTGGCATACCTGGAACTGTGAGCAGAACATGCCATTCTCTTACTTAAATGTGACTTCAGGGAAGCTTACCAATGGTAGGCTGACCTTAAAGAAAATAAGATTTTCTATAAATCCAGTCATGAGCAGTGTGGACTGTCAATGCCCCCTGCCTGAGAGAAGACTCACTCCCTGGACACACACATGTTTTTGTTTATGAAACTAGAATATGCACATTCTATCTTTCTATCCATCCATCCCTATACATGTATTGGTAAGCTTCAGCTGTGCAATGCACGTGTGAGCGCAAGAGTTGCTCTTCTTGCTTCTATATACATCAGTGGTTCTCAACTTGTGGGTCCCCAGATGTTCCTGGACTGCAACTCCCAGAAATCCTGGCCAGCTCAGCTTGTGGTGAAGGCTTCTGGAAGTTGCAGTTGAGGAACATCTGGGGACCCAGAGGTTGAGAACCACTGATATACAAGGACCTGTTTCTGTGTGATGCACAAATGTTTGCATCTGTTTCGCCCAGTACCGCTTCTCCACTTTGTTTTCACTAAAGGCATGCCAGAGAGACTTTAACACCTGTTTTGCCTAGAGTTTTATCCCTTTTTATTTTCCTTTTCATAAGGTGGTGGTTATGGACGTCTGCAGGTCTGTTCAGTTGGCTCCTGCATTGTGAGTTTACAAAATTGTCGGTAAATGAGCTTTAAAGGCATTACCATCTGAGACAAATTAATGTTTCCGGTGGTTATTTCTTTTAGCTATCTCAGGATGAAGGCAGTGAGATTTTATCCCCTGTGACTCTATGCAAAGGTAACCTTAGGGATCCACGCGGCTTTCTCTCATAGAACTATGAAATGATACCAGATGTCTCATTTGATGTGAGGTATAATCCTTCTGGTATATTACTGACTAACAGAACAGTTATTAGTATTGCTACTGACCTTTCAAAACTCTTTTTTTCCCCTCCTAGAAAGCTTTTTAAATTTTACATGGTGCATAATTGCAGTTTGTGAAAAGAAAATGAATTATAGATTTGCATGTGACCTCGCATGTCAGAGAGCTAGCCCAAAAGGCCACCCTTGAGACTGTATATTCATATTATTTCGCATCGACAATGCAATGGGGGAAAAATTGCTGGTTGCTCTGGTCCTTTATTCAGACTCAGAAGAAGCATTTGACTTTGTATAACAGAGAAGCAACTTCTCTGGTCTCATTAAAAGAGTACCAATTTGAATTATACCCTATGGCTGGGGAATAATTTTCTCTAGGTTAATATATGTAAATTCCAAAATTGGTTTTAATTTTGGGTTTAAATAATTGGGATAGGCTTTGCTGAAAGAGATTTTCATTTGATTTCTCTCCATAATGACCCATTACACCTGGGATGGGAAACATTATGGGCCTTTCTCCCCCGCTTTTTTTCTCTCTCTCCACAAAATACACACACGTTCATGCAGACAATGAAAAAGGGAAAAGGGGAAGCAAAATGAAAGCCAGTCGTTTTGGCAGGTATGTAAACGACAGCATTATATGAGCCTGGGATTTCAAATATTTGAGATCGCTAGTCAAATATTCCCCAGCCTGCCCAACAACGATAGCAATACACTTTAATTTCATCTCATTTTTGCCCTTTTTGGGAGGTGTTCAGTTCATTCTGTGTCATTTCTGCATCTCTCTGGACTGATAAGTAAGACATTCGGTTGAATTTCCATGCCCATTTCCCTAATACATCTACTTCACAATTTATATATTGCATTTTTCACAAATACACCTTTTTTTGTGTACACTTCGCTCACTATTACAAATGCCACAGAGAGGCATAGAGGAGATATTATGAACTCACTCTCTGTTTGATCATGATAAAGCATTGTGATGACACCTCCCTTGTAAACGTGTGATTGATATGAAAATGTGATGTGTAGGGAACCAACTTAGTAATCTTCACAGGATCCACTTGGTAATGCTGCCACCTTTTAAATCGTCGCCTTATGAACTGGGACAGACTCAAATGTATATCATAAAAATGATTATGTTTATTGAGAAAATAAATAAATACAACAATGACTGAAGTTGGTATGTGTTGCCTTAAACATAAAATAGGTTCATTCAAGTCTTCAAGCTTCTCTGTCTTTAATAACCAGTAAACAGTAAAGCCCTCACACATAACCTGCCTGAACTCTAACAGAGCTGTGCTCTCTCTCAGCACTCACTCTCAACAACCCTCAACTCTTAACTCTTGGGCAAATTATTGAATATTTTACATCAAGAATATAACCAGGATAAGACTAGAAAGCCATTTGCTGTGACACTGAATAAAATATAGTTAGCAGCTTGAAACATTAAAAGTGCGGAAGAAATCACAAACAGAGCTTGGAAACAACTACTTTTGCAATCAGTAATGTAACAAATAGTTGCAAAATGGGAGCAAAGTAATGCAACAAGTAGTTACAAAGTTACTTTTAGGTAGAGTATATAATGTATTCTAGTTGCATTCAAAAGATTTTAAAGGCATTTTGATAGCCAGTTTTCAGATTTTATGTCATTCTTTTCTGAATACCAAATATATTCTCTCTATACTTTGTATTTTTGGAAATAATTGCAAGGTATAACTATCAGAATTGCTCACTAGAGGAGACTAGAAAGCATTCCTATCTAAAGTAAAAAATAGGCATTACAAATTCATAGCAGAACAAATTACTTGTGCAGTTGAAGCAACACTCAAGGTTGCAATTACCTGTCTGTAAAGAAGTTATGAGTAGCACAAGTCAATTTTCAAACACAATATTTTATGTTCTGGTCATAAAACCTAAGATGCCAGACTTCCAAGAATCTCACGGATAGCTCGCAGAAGGAATCTTTATCAATATTTGTGAAATGGGGATCTCCGTTAAAAAGAGTAATTTTTCAGAGTACGGGGGACTCAAGCATAGGACATTGAAAGTTGCTCTGAGAATAATAGTGAGTATATTGAATAAAACAATGTAGGCCATTCTTAGTGAATAAGATGTGGACTTTAAAAGCATTTACCAAGAAGGAGTGTGGAAAGAACCTCATGGTTTCCTTCAGCACTACTATAATCATGGGAAACAAGGTTAACGTCACTGTTGCATGTGAAATTCCTCACATCAGGTATGTCCACACTTTGGCCCTCCAGATGTTTTGGAGTACAACTCCCACAGTCCCTTGCCATTGGAAATACAGGCTTGGAATTCTGGGAGTTGTGGTCCAAAACATCAGGAGGGCCGAAGTTTGGACATGCCTGCCTTACATTGTTGCCAGTTTTGCCAATGATCTGGTGTGTGTGTTTGCATGTGTGTGTAAGAGAAGGACGGTGTGTGTGTGTGTGTGTGTGTGTGTGTGTGTGTGTGTGTGTGTGTG
>JAHTLZ010000348.1:23727968-23740362 GCA_023846285.1 Phrynocephalus versicolor
GTGTGTGTGTGTGTGTGTGTGTGTGTGTGTGTGTGTGTGTGTGTGTTCTCCAGTAATTTAAGGAAACCGTGGAAAATAACATTGTCCAAAAATTGACCTTAAACTTATTGTCTGATTAGTTTTGACCTTGTCTGAGCAAGATTGAATCACAGCCACCGCTGCTGCTGCCCAGCCACCTCTTTTTGCTGACAAAAGATTTCCTTTTTCCTGGCTTTTGGTAAAAGCAATGGCAAAATGCTGGCCAAGGCCAGCATGAAAGGGAGCAAGAGTGGGCATGCTGATGTGAATAGCAAGGTCGTGGATTCGTGTCAACGTGGAGGCCTTACTCACTCTCAAGTGTTTGAAAGTCTTGCATTTTGGACCGCAACTGCTAGAATACTTCAGCCAACATGGTTAAGGAGCCAAGCAATCTGGATAGCATGGGGGATAATAATGTCGACTGGTGGAGTCTGGGCGCTGTACCAAAAAAGGAACTTTGCCCTATCACTGTTGTTGCCTAGTGAAGTCCAGTCCAGTATATGGGAAAGGGGGCTGTTTTCTGGTCCAATGTTAATACTGTATGTTGGCAAGACCTTCACAAATTGGCCAGAACGGCTCCAAACCCCATATTAGAATCAGAGTATTTCTGGAACATGGCAGCAAGAGGGAACATTTTGCAGACATTGCCAGTGGCCATCGATAGAGAGTAGGCAGAATACCTCCTCACCGTGCATTTCCTGAAATATTCTCATGTCACTCTGCCTGGGTGATGGGAATAAAGCCATCACAAAGAGTCATTGCTGCTGATTAAAGTTTCAGGTTGTGAATTGTGTAGAATGCGACCAAGTCCCTTGCATCCCAGAATTACGGGGATGGGAAAGCCTTAAATTAGGACCAATACTGCCAATGCAGCCTTCCTTTTGGGCATACAGACCCACCCTCAACAGGATTTGGGCCGCTTCATTTAGATAACAATGAACTTACCTTTAAACAGAAATGCACAAATTAAACCCCATTTGAGCATCTCAGGTCAATATTCACCATTAGTAGTTTGATACCTGCATAATTCTGTGCTAATGCATCATCATCATCATCATCATCATCATCATCAAATCAATTCTAACTTATGCCAATACTTTTCAGGATCTTCCAGGTAGAAAATACTCAGAAGTGGTTTACCATTCCATTCCTCTGGGGGCACCCCAAGATTGTGCAGCTTGGCCAAAGATACACAAGATGGCTCTACTTGCAGGGGTCACAGTAGCAAAACTCTGGCTCCACAGCCTAAACCACTGAACTATCTAGCCAACCTGTCTTAATTAGTTTCCTAAAAACTCAGAGGGAAGCTTATTCCAGAGAGAAGGGGTGACACCCAAAAAAGCTCAGCTTCTGGTGTTGATTTTTTTTTTTACTTTCTTGGGTGTGCAGTTCTTCACATGAATGAGCATGTGGAATGGGTCGCTATTTTTTTTGGGGGGGGGGGAGATGTTCAACCAACTATCAAGGTGCTAAGCCATTAAAAGGTTTCTTAGTTATGACCAGTGCCTTAAATTGAGCATGGAAACTAAAAGGGAACCAATGAAGGTACACCAAGACTGGAGATATGTACTCATCTGTTGGTACCTGCAATCAGCCTGCCTGCCATATTTTAGACTTGATGAAGTTTCTTTATTGACTTAAATGGGAATCACTATATAGAGAGTATTGCAGAAGTCTGTTTTAGAAACTGCCAATGCATGAACCATTGTATTTAGGCATGTCTAATGAAGGCAGAGGTAGATCTAAACAATCAAGTGAATTTGATAAAAAGACATTCTTGACCATAGCAGATAATTAGCACCCCAAAGCTATGAATCTGAACCTTCTTGGGGAGTGTAACTACACCAAGGTCAGGTGAGAATCCCTTCAATGACTCTTCCAGTAATTCCAGGAAGCCAGTTGCTCACTACTTGCAGTGCGCCAGAGCATACAGGGATCTGAATTGATAGCACATAAATCATATCCAATAGGAATGCACCATTGGTTTGACCATAAATAAATTATACAATGGGACCTTTGGCTGGATGCTGCCCCTTTAAATAATCACATTTACTGCTCTCTGAGGTAGGACCCTTTCAGCTATGGTTCCACAGATCTGCAACATTCTCTGCAAGATTGCTCACCAGGATGACTTTTTAGTTTAATTTTAGACCTCGAGTGATGACTTTAATTTCCTCAGACCTTTTAGGAACTTTGTTTTTGTGTCTGCAGTGGCATGGGAATTCTAACATTTTAATGAAATGTTTGTTTTAATATAATTTATGTGTAGATAATTAATATTGTGTGCTATTTAAATGATGTTTATAGCACTGTAGTTGAGTGCATGCAGTCATATTCAATTCTTCAAAAACCCTCTGGTTTATGAGTGTGGGGCAATATGCTTCTCTACTTTGAAGTACCCAGTTTTAAGCCTGGGGATTACACATCTCCATCATGGTTTGTAACCTGTGATGGACTTTTCCTCCAGGAATCTGTCCAATCCCCTTTTGAAGGCATCAAGGCCATGCCATGCCGTCACCACATCCTGTGGCAGGGAGTTCCACAGACTAACAACGCACTGGGTAAAGAAGTACAGTAGTGCCTCGTAAGATGAATTTAATTCATTCTATGAGTCAATTTGTCTTACGAGGCATGGCTTCCCATAGGAATGCATTGAAAACTAATCTGTTCCGGAGGGTTTTCAATGCATTCCTATGGGAATGCTTTCTAAAGGTGGCCTCGCAGACTGGTTCCTGGGGCTGGAGTGGGCAACGCTGGTACTTGGGGGGCATAGACCAGTTGGGACAGCTGTTGTAGCAACCTACTTGTGGCCTGCCAGCCCCCAAACCCTGCTTCCCAAGAGCAGTCTGGCCTGAGGGACTCTGGGTGCCACCCCCCACCCCCACCTTCACCTGCTTTATTACTTTACCTGGCTGCAGGCCTCACATGATCTCCACCACTGCTGTTTACCTCCGGGCTGGGTGATGGAGCAGGTGCAGCTCAAGGAGGGCAGGCTGGGATGCTGCTCTGATGACCTGGCCTGCCCTGCAGACCCTGTCTGAGCCATTACAGGAGGCCCAGGAGGTCGGCTGCAACCAGCGGGGAGAGGTGGGAAGGGTTACCGCCCTGGTGAAGATCGTGGGCCACTGTCCAATGCAACAGCGGCCCAAAAGTGCAACCTCACAAGGAAGATGCATGTGGCCAGGGAGCCACCACTGCAACCCTGAGGAACCCCCACCCACCCACCCAGAAGCCGACAAGCCACTGGGGTCCAAAGCCTTCACGTGAGGCCTGCCATCCCACTGCCACCCCAGCCTGGGCCCAGGTGACCAAATGGGATGGGCCCGACTGGATGGATGAGCAGGTCTGACTGCTCACCCCAAACAAGTAGGGATGCTGCTGCCACGCCGATCCCAGGAAGCCTGGCCTGAGGCCTACAAGTCCCAGTGTGTCTCTTGAACCTTGCGGCAGCTTGATTGGCCACAGGTGCCAGGACCCGGTGCCGTAAGTGAAGGAGGACTAGTGGAGCGAGCGGGCAAAGGCACCGGCCAGCCTCATGCGGTAGCAAGGAGGGGATTGGGTTGCCTCTCCAGGGCCTATTTTTTCTATGGACCTGGCCAGGCTGCAGGATATGGATGGCGGTTCCCTGAGGAATCAGCCAGTACATGCTAGCTGCTGGCGCCAGTGAGACCCGCACCTGGGTAAGGTAATAAAGCAGGTTAAAGTGGGGGTTTGGGTGGCACCCAGAGTCCCGCAGGCCAGATGGCTGTTGGGGAGCTGGATGTTGGGGACTGGTGAGCCACAGGTAGGTTGCTACAACAGCTGTCCCAACTGGTCTATGCCCCCCAAGTACCAGTGTTGCCCACTCCAGCCCCAGGAACCACTCTGCGAGGCCACCTTTAGAAAGCCTTCCCATAGGGATGCATTGAAAACCCTCCAGAATGGATTAATTAGTTTTCAATGCATTGCTATGGGAAACTGTACCTTGTAAGAAGATTTTTTTGTAAGACGAATTAACTCATGGAGAAGTGAGGTGGCCAAGTTTGCAGATGACACGAAACTTTTCCGAGACCAGAGAAGATTGTGAAGAGCTCCAGAAGGATCTCTTCAAACTGGGGGAATGGGCTGCAAAATGGCAAATGTGTTTCAATGTAGCAAAATGTAAAGTAATTCATATTGGGGCAAAAAATAATAATAATCAAAACTTCATCTATCAACTCATGGGTTCCTGATGGATCAGGAAAGAGATATTGAAGGCATCCAGGCCAGATGCCATCACCACATCCTGTGGCAAGGAGTTCCACAGACTAACAACACGCTGGGTAAAGAAGTACATACCCCTTCTTTTTAAGGCAAGCACAGGGCTGACGCCTGGGCAATTCCTAGGGGTTCTTTTAGGTCCCTTCTAAGGTATCTCCCTCTACCTTTGCTTCCTTGGCCCCTTTCTTACCTACTTTCCTTCTTTTTTCTTACCGGGAAACCTTTGTTTGCTCTTCCTGTTTGCTTGCTCTGGTCGCTCTCTCCCTCAGTTTTAATTCCTCAGCAGTGCTCCACTTGGAGTCGGGAACCCCCCAAAAAGTTGCTATATTCCTGTTTTTCAATAAGGAACAGGCAATGAAGAAAAAAGAGAAGGCAACCCACTCCCCAACACCCCTTCAGAGAAAGCATTGCTTTCCCAGTCTATATAATGCATTGTTTCATATCCCCATAATTTTTTTCTGAGGAAAAAAAGGCTTTGTGGGATACAAATATTGCAATTCACACTGAAGCAGAGGTACTTGGTTGTGCATAAAGTTCTCTGAAGGCTTTTGAGACCGAGATTAATTGAAAATGCCCTCTGACCTCCACCTTATCCGCAGCATATCTACATCTAATTCTTGAACAAAACTAGAATGCACTGACTTTTAAAAAGGAGACATAAGAAGCAGAGCAGGCCTAAATGAAGTTGTCCGGATTTCCAGGAGAATACTTTAACAAAACTAAAATGCATTGGTCTTTCTTTTCAACTTACCAATCAGACTAACTTTAAAAATATATGTCTAGAAGTTAGGTAGAAGCGGGCAAGATCTGTAGACTGGGTAAGGCTTTTTTTAAAAAAAAATAAGTTTTGTTCGTTTGATTTTAACAGTTTAGTGAGGAAGTCCATCTTCTTACTCTAGCTGTTCATCTAAATCAAGTGTCTATGTGATGTTAAGAAATGTAGGGCCTGCCAAATGGCCATTATCCAGAGCTATACATCATCTGAGGAAACCGAGAACGTCAATAGTTTGCTTTAGCTATAAGAAAAATAGTCTTTTGTTTCATAACATGTGTCTTGAGAAGTGTCATTAGCAGGCTCTGGAACTGTTTTCTAGGTGCATATTTATCATGAAGAGGATAAAGATTTCACTTTAGTTGACATACCAGCCAATCTCATTTGTAAAAGTAAATGAGGCATTTTTCTAGGCAGATAGCTGAAGCAGAACACTCTCGCTGTCGCATACAGATGATCAGAGGGGCGGCTTAGGAACTAAGTCAGTCCTGACAGCTGTAAATCAGAAGTGTCTGAGGGCAGAAATGTGCATTAGAGCACACATTAGTGATACTTAGCTTGTAGTTTGGGCGTGTTGATGTTCCAGAGATTTAGGTCGTCTTTCTGTGTCTGTGAATTCAGACTTCAAAGTAATCCCTTGCTTAAATCCTGAAGACCAATCACCAGATAATGCAAGCTCATTTGTATGTTTCAGGAGATGAAAGAAGACTCTGCTGTGACAGTGAAACCTTCACATTCATTAAGAAGTCCCTTTCCAGTCACAGGTTATCTCTGTCCCAAGACTGAGAAGGACTAGAGAGAAACCTGTCCACCATCACCCCTGCAAAACAAAAACAAAGAGTCAGCAGAAAGAATTTGTTCTGCAGAAGAAGTTCAGTAAAGATAAACAGCAATACTTAAAATATAACCAAATAAATTTAATAACAGCATATATTTTGGAAGCACCCACAAAAACTTGATGCACAGCCCTGAAAACTCTCTGTGTGTGTGTGTGTGTGTGTTTTTAAATATTCTTAACAGTCAAATAAAACTATCACCTGCTCCTGAATTTGTTTTGTTTCAACAACCATGGGACCTTTCTCTACTTCTTCCTGAAATTTGGCATTATTTTCTGCTTAATTACCGGTAGTAATTGGCTTAGGTATTTTGCATGATTGCCCATCTTTCAGCGCCCATCTTCCTCTAATCCTCCTGGCATGTACAGAGGGCTTGTGTGTGTGTGTTGTGTCGTTATAGTCATGACCGACCCTTTGTGACCCCATGTCCATGGAGTTTTCTTGGCAGGAATACTGGAGTGGTTTGCCAGTTCCTACTCCAGGCGCCTACAGCACCTGGAATTCCCTGGTGGTCTCCCATCCAAGTACTGACCAGGGCTGACCCTGCTTAGCTTCTGAAATCAGGCGAGATCGGATGTGCTTAGGGCATCTAGGCAGCTCGTACAGAGGGCTTAGGAGATGTCATTTAGGTTGGGATGCTGGAAAAGCAAACCATAGCAGCTTTTGGCAATTACTGCCTTATCCCCCAGGATGTAGCACACGTCAGAAGAAGGAGAGGAGTGATTTGTATGTGGATACGTCTGTATTGAGAAAGTAAGGTGGGGTTTGCATTCGAGAGAATCCATGGGGATCTCTCACATTATTTTGGAAACAGATGTCCTGCCTGCTTCTCCCATTGAAGCACCTTGAAAGAGTAGGAAATGTGATCTCTCTGGGAGCTAGCTCATTGGGTGAAATGAGGTATTGGATTTTGGGGGCACTTAATATTATGAGTATTCGGGAATTGTATTTGCAGAGTGCAATGCCTGAGTACTGAGTTTGTCACTGCTGAAAAAGAGTAAACTCAGGTCAGTCAGGCATTTACTTCAGGCAACAATATAAGTGTAACCTTTGGGTCCTCATGCAAAGGTATGCTATTATTCAGCTTTTAATTAACCTCCCTAATATTACTATCTAAATATTTGTCTGAACACACAAATGTCCAATACATTAATATCCTGCCCTAAAATCCAGCTCGGGCGAAGAAGTTCTGTGTCCTTATTCACTCCCATTTCTGGGATGTAGCAAGTCTTTGTTTCGCAGAGAATAGCAAGGGCATGCGACCGAGAGTGCATGTCTTAACAGGCTCCAAGCATTTCACAAAAGAGAGTGAACCCATCAGAATATGCCTCGGGAAAGAAACCTCCAACAGGTGGCTCTTCTGCTGTGAGCCAATAACTTTCGCAGAACCAGGTGCAATTTCAAGGCAATCCTTTATTTGAGCTCAATTGGCTCTATTTCTAAATAGAGAGAAAGTAAATCTTCCTCTCTCTTACCATGTTTCTTTTTGTCCTTCTTTTCCTTACTCCTTGTCCTGCTCCAGGTATAGAGGTCATTTACAATGCAGTGAATTCAGCCATACTTTTATATAGTAAGCAGATATAGTAAGCAGACTGACACTACTGACTGAAGCCTATTTTGTTGTTTAACGTTTTAACCTATCTCAGCAGTTTCAGTAAAACATTATAATTCAGGGCAATATGCAGTTGAGGAGGGTATGCTGGGTTTGAACACTAGGTTCTCCCTGTCCATTTGATTCCGACTGTGCATTCCTGGGTCCAAGGAAAAGGTGGGGTAAAAATACTTTAAAATAAAAATAAATAAAAAATACTGTATGGCATAAGAAATTGGGGGGGGGGAGAGAAAATCCCTCCAAAATCAATCAAATACCCCACAAAAGCAGGAAATCCAAACAATCCACAAAGTAATCAAAAAGTAGCAGAGCAGCAGCAAGATTTTTTTAATGGTGGAATGGAAGAAGCAGTAGAAGCAGGCCAAGCGAAGAATAAATCCAATCCAAAATGGAGGTGAAAGGGGCTCTCTCAGCAACAACAGCACATAACTAAACAGTAACCATCCCCGTTTTCTATGCCTATTAAAGAGGCAGCCTCACAGGCTGTCCTTTTAATCCTTATACAGCTCTCCTCCTGATGGGAACAATGGTGGAAGACTATCAAGGACCAGATGGCTGTTCTCTAAAAGACAGAATACAAAAGAAATGTGTTGCCCTTTCTATTGGAATCCCAGATCTATCATCTTACAGAGGCTGCCTATTATAAAGGCACAAAAGATTCTGAGAACGAACGAAAGGGCTTCAATTTGAGTTAAACTCAAAGTTACGTCTTTATTTAGCAGTCTCCTTTCCCCATCCAGTAGATGAGAATATTATAGAGTCTGGTATGGTTGCCCTGAGTCCTCCTGGGCACCTTAACTGGAATGTTGAAGGTTTTGTTTTCACAGGGCCTTCCGGTGCTACCTACTACTTTGGTACTGCCTTCTTTTGCTACTGTTCTATTAGTTTCATTTTTCCTGTCTTGCAAATGGATCAAAGCAATGTCTCTGCCCCAATTCAATTTTTAGAACCCTCAAAATGCTTGAGCAAGCTTTACCGAATTATAGGGTTGGGTAATCAAAGGCTTCCTATGGCTTCTTGAACATGAAGCCACTCTGGAAATGCACAAAAGTTCCTGCTCTGACTGATTTGGACACTTTTTCTCTGAAGCTGTTGGACGTCGCTGATGTTCACCTGCCTGTTTGCTCACACATCTCAGTTCAGGTCACTTGGTACATGTAACATAAATCAAATAGTGTCAAATAGGCAGCCACAAAGTTTGTAAGTATCTATTCTCTGTCTCTCTGTCTCTCTCTCTCTCTCTCTCTCTCTCAATCTCTCTCTCCCACCCCCATGGGAAGTTCCCATTTGGATTTACTGATCCTGCTTCCAAAACGTCTTGGTCTGGCTGGAGTCCCAGTTTTATTTTGCGCACAGGTTTTTTAGGACTGCCTGAGGGAACAAATATAAGTGTGTGCTGCTTTCTGTTTCCCTGCCTCCATTTGCATCCTATCAACCACCAATATTTCCTACATATGTTAATGTATTTAGATAGTCAGAGAGGCCTCTAATTGGGATAATATTGTCCTGTTTGTCATAACTCATTCAGTTTACTTCAAAGTTTGTAATATGACAAAACATATAATTATGACATCGATTGGCATAATGCATTCACAGTTAAGATGGTTAGAAACTTTTTATTATTTTATGTAATACCCAGCTGTGAGATATTCAAACTGTCTAATCATAGTTTGAGGCAGGGGAATGATAGTAGAATTATTACTGGAGTAAAGCTGGTTAATGTAAGAATTCTAAGGTATATTTAACATCACAGATGCATGTTACTGATGATGAAAGCTCAAAGAGATGCAATTTATCAGGAAAGAATTAAACAATGTGTTATTGAATTGTATATTATTCAATCTGTTTATATGCCATTTACCAAATCTAAAACAGTATCTCAGGTGGGTGTGCAGAAATTAAAGATGAGAGAAAGAGCTAAAATCATAATTAAATTACAAAGCAGTAGGGAAGCATGAGTTAAAATATTTGGTAATCAAGTATTAAAGCAATTAAAAGCTGTTAAAAGCAAGGACTCACAATACCATTCTCAATATGGAGAGCACAGTTGGGAAAATACTGATTTTGTTTAGGAGGTGATGGTTTCTCCATATTTCATCTTGAGGAAAGGTAGAAAGGGATGAATTATAGATTTGGATAGATGCTCTGGCAGCTGTTTTCTAAAGCTGGGGTGATGAGGAGCTGAGGACTGTATTTCTAAAACCTGGCTGTGGGTGCTATAAAACATGACTGGCCAGGGAAGAGAGATTGTCTCGGTAGTTTGATTCATGCTTTATCAAATTTGGATCATAAGTTTCACTGGGCAATGTCCAAGTAATCCATCTATTCTGTGCAGATTTCTTTCTCGTTTGTCGCTGGAACACCATGGACATCAGAAAGAAGCAACGGTACCATTTGGAGAAATCTATCAAGGAGATTAAAGGAAGGCTGGCACAGGAAGAAATTCTGTCCATGTTCTTGCCCCATATACTTCCCATTCTTGTGTATTCCTGGAAGTCTTCCTAGGTGACATGAATAAAGGAACTCTCCTGAAAGTCAAGAGTTTGTTCGCTGTTATTTGGGGAATTGTTTGTGCCATGATTGGCCACATTTCTTTCTCTGCCTGTAAGGAAATATAATTTCCATTTCATTTGCAGAAGCCGACGGACTGAGGGATCATTTCCACAATAGAATGGGGGAGCATCTTCCATGCTTCCTCAGCGCTAAAAAATAAAATAAAATAAACCTAGGTTAGGGGAAGGTTTTCTTTTTAAATCCCTCTACTAAATTTTAAGTTAAATAGATGCCAAACATGACATCCATGATGTTACCAGTTCATTTTAAAAATGGCTTTTTCCAGTAAACATGGAGTAAAATGTCCAAGAATAAACATAACCAGCTTCTGAAACAGAGATCATGTCATGCAGAATCAAAAGTACAATAAAAGAACAAGAGTTCTTGATTGCAAATACATATGATGGACAATGTTGGCTTTGCCAGCCAAGGCCGGAGTAACCACCATAACTGAAGTTACTATCCATTGAGAACCCGTAGCTCTTTCTTCACAGCTTAGTTTATATGAATATAAGGCACTCACATATTTTGCTTCTGCCATCCTGTAGTATACCGATCTCACTTATCTCAATTTAGGTGATCTTACTAATGCTTAATGGTATGGTTTGCTCTGGCTGCTGCTAATATGCCTATTGGCGGAAACTACATGATGATTTTTCAGCTTCAAGCAACTAGATAAAAGGCAGTAATTATACTCTAAGGTAGGGATTGCTAGCAGCTTGAAAACTTCTCTGGATGGTGTCCTTCAAGCCATGGGATCGTTGCACAATCCAACTCCCAAGCGCCTCTGGTGGATGTAGCTTGACAGCCAAGGAAGCCCTGTAAAAGAAATGCGAGGAGGTCAAATTCTTGATTGCTTAGAATGTGCTTAGTCTTTGAGATAAGAAAGGCAAGAGTTTGGAAAGGGGGTTGCAATCAGACCAAGAGGAAGGAATAGAGAAACCTTCTTCTAATGTACAGAATTAGGCTCCTTTTTGATGTACAGAATTGGGCTCCTTTTCTGTTTGGGGTTTGCAGGCTCTGCATGATTTAGAATCCTATGCTTGGTTCCACATACAGTTCATAATATTGCGCACACCCAACCATCCTTTTGAATCATGTGCTCAGCCTGTATATTTTAGTAGAAACTCTCTTCTTTGGAGAGTCATTCTTGCTGTGAGGATATGAGCACATGTGGAGGATGTCTTATGAG
Organism: Phrynocephalus versicolor; assembly: GCA_023846285.1. Taxonomy (NCBI): domain Eukaryota; kingdom Metazoa; phylum Chordata; class Lepidosauria; order Squamata; family Agamidae; genus Phrynocephalus; species Phrynocephalus versicolor. The sequence continues at coordinate 23,739,191 of JAHTLZ010000348.1, forward strand.
AAGCGGCTTAGGGAGCTGGGAAGGTTTAGCCTTACAAAAGGAAGGCTGAGAAGGGATATGATAACAATATTTCAGAGACTAGGACTCAGAGCAATGGTTTCCAACTACAAGAAAAGAGATTCAATCTAAACATTAGGGAAAAAAATCCTGATGATTAGAGCTGCTTGGCAGTGGAATAAGCTGCCACAGAGGGTAGTGGTGTCTCCTTTCTTTGGAGACTTTCAATTAGAGCTCTGAGGACCACTTTGATGGGGGTTCCTGCATGGCATGGGGTTGAACTGGATGGCCCTTGAGGTCTCTTCCAACTCTATGATTCAATGATTCTATGAGAATGGAAGTGAGGCACGCTCCCAATTTGTGTGTTCAATAAACTCATAACTCCTTAAAGAGGCTCGGGCTATTGTGGTTTTCAGAGTATGGAAACCCTGAGTTAGTGATTGTGTTTTCTCTGCCTGGAGCGTTTTTACTCCCCAAGTGCTCTGCATGTACATTATGAATCAAAGTAAGCAATATAGACAGGGAGACTATGTGTCTGCTCTGTTTCTCCTACTTTCAAAGGAAACAAAACCTTCCAGCATTTGTCCTGCATGCCACTTGAAAGCAACACACACTTTAAAACTAAGGGAGGAATCTAACATGAAAGAATAGAAATGTATGCATCTCACTTCCCTCTTTTAAATGATGTAGTGTGTGTAACATCATACATATTTTAGTCATTGTTAGTTACTAAAGGTTTTTCTCCTCTGTGTATATGAGATGCTGGACAGAATCTGCTCATAAATAACACGAGAACATTTTTTAATGGCATACTTTAGCGAAGGCACATAAAAGGATCTTCTATAAGACTATCACATCCTGGACACATTAGAACCCAATCTGTGTTGCTTCCCATAGTAGATGCAATTAATCTGCATGCACGTCTAGTGCACAGGAAGCTTAGTGTTCTGTGGTGTACATGCTGTATACCATTTTCACCCAACTATGTATACTGGACAGGGAAAGTATTTGAGATAGGGCTGTTTCTCCAACTTCAAAGAAAGTTGAAGGGGAGGATTTAAGTAAGATCATTCCCTTAACATACTGTAAATCTTGACTTCAGGAAGTCTGGTGCAAAAGATACTCTCTAAGATCCATGCCCCCATCAGTTGTTGTGAGTGACACAAAACCATTTC
>JAHTLZ010000348.1:23741362-23793694 GCA_023846285.1 Phrynocephalus versicolor
GGGGTCTCTCTCAAGTGGATCTTCCCCGTGGGGGATATGACAGGCGAGCCTGTCATGGCCCACAGGGGGAAGGCGGGACCACCATTCAGGGGTCTCTCTCAAGTGGATCTTCCCCATGGGGGATATGACAGGCAAGCCTGTCATGGCCCACAGGGGGAAGGCGGGACCCCCATTCAGGAGTCTCTCTCAAGTGGATCTTCCCCGTGGGGGACATGAGAGGTGCACCTGTCATGTCCCACAGGGGGATGGCGGGACCCCTGTTCAGCCCCTCTGCATGCAGAGGAGCTGAACGGGGTCTCTCTCAAGTGGATCTTCCCCGGTGGGCTGCAGGCTCTGGGGTGTAGGGCGGCAGGAGGGGGCTCCAATCCAGCCTCTGTGCACGGAGACCAGATTGGAGCCCCTTCCTTCCCGACTCCGCCCAGAGCCTGCAGCCCACCAGGTTGTCAGGCTGTGGGGCGGAGGGCAGCAAGAAGGGGCTTCGATCCGGTCTCCGTGTGCAGAGACCAGATTGGAGCCCCTTCCTTCTCGACCCCGGCTCTGAGGCGCAGTCGACAAGAAAGGGGCTGTGAGACCGCAGCTCCATCTCGTCCGCCCCGGGTGGCGGCTTGGCAGCTGTCACCCAAGTTGGAGGAGATCGGCTGAGCCTCGCGGGGAAGCCGAGTCCCCCCTTCTTCCCTCTGCACGCAGAGGGGTGAAGGGGGGTCTGAAAGGGATCTTCCCCACCTGTGCTCTCACCCCCACTTCCCCCCTCCTGAGGCCAGCACCCAGTAGCCGCTGGGTGCTAGCTTCGGGAGGGGAGAAGATTTAAAAAGCCCACCCTCTCCTCCCACCTCAGATGGGGTGGGGGAAGAGCGGGCTTTTACAATCTCCTCCCAGCCTCAGACACCAGAGCCGCTGGCAAGCCCGGGCAGGAGAAAAGTCCCACAGCCACAGGAGCAGTCTCCTGACCAGCTTAACGGCGGCTCCGGTGGAGCCCCAGCCCAGGACGGCTCCCCGCAGCTGTGATAGGGCTCTCCCAGGAGGCTTGCCACTGCCTCTGGTGGCGCCCAGCTGCGGGAAGGCTCCCCGCAGCCGCGGGAACAATTTCCTGGGGTGCCGAAAAACGGCACCCGAAAAACGAACCAGGCCCCTGGGGTCCAAAAAACGGTAACGGAATGAAGAGGACCCCAGGGCCCGAATAATGAGCACGAAACGCCATCTTGGCGTTTCGTGCCCATCTCTACCTCTGATATGTTGAGTCATGTGATCTGTGTGTGATATGAAATACCTATGCTGACGTTAGATGGCTGCTGAAAGTCCCACCTCTTGTGTTATGCCAGTGGATGTAATAGTAAGAACCTGGACTTAGTTGTAGCTATAGCTGTAGACCAGTGGTTCTCAACCTGTGGGTCCCCAGAGGTTCCTGGTCTGCAACTCCCAGAAGTCTTCATCACTAGCTAAGGTGGCCAGGATTTCTGGGAGTTGCAGTCCATGAACCTCTGGGGACCCACAGGTTGAGAACCACTGTTGTAGACTCTGAGGAACATAGGAGAATCAGGATATTTGATTCAACCACCTTCGTTTAGTTCATATTATAAAGACATTCCTAAATTTCTTTAATCACCAAAATAGCTCTCCTTTTTGTGTGTGTGTCTCTCCATTGTATTACAGGTATATCACATATTTGTAAATCTTAAAAATAGATTTTAGGCACTTCCAAAATAATAAGTAGTAATAAAGGTGCACAAATGGTGGGAAAGACATCGGACTGTCAGATTTAGACCTAATCCATCATTATAATGAAATGTCACTTCTGGAAAAGATAATTGGATGGGGCCTGTATGACTTCCTATAGTCACTAATTGTCCATGTGACCTTTTTTAATGGAAGAAATGGATGAGTAGTCCGCAAAAGACATGCTACTTTAAGGCTGACTTCCTTGAGAGAGAAAAAAACCCTCCCCCCCTCTTTATTTGTGAAAAAGGCATAAATCGTCCGTGGACAGGGGAAAAGCACTAGATCACCAGCAGTTGCTCTAAGCATTGACAGATCTAAAGATGGATGATAGCTACCAGCCTGATTGAATGTGAGATACTGGGAAGGAGAAGAAGCACCAGGGGGCAATGGAGGGACACTCACCTTGTGGAGGACACCTCTCAACCTGCGCAGGAGAGATCGTAATTGAATAGAACTCTCTCTCTCTCTCTCTCTCTCTCTCTCTCTCTCTGTCTCTCCCTCCCCCTCCGTCCCTCTAGCTTCTTGGGTAACATTATTTGCATTAGCTGTACACTTTTGTGGCTTATATATAAATGCTTGAAGGGATTTTTCTGAATCTAATCTAGGGCCGGCCCTGTCGTGAGGCAAAGTGAGACAACTGTTTTCCCTCATGAAAACTGTTTTGCCTCACGTCTGTTTTAGTCAACAGACACCTAGGGGCACTGAAGCATTGAAACAGAGAGCTATTTGTGTAATGCACCCCACTCTGTGTTTCCCTCAGTTGCTCTGCTACACTTAGCTGTGGTGGAATGTGTTCTATCATTACTATTAAAGAAAGATTCAATGGCTAGTCCAGTTAGATTTGTTTTTTTTTAAATGTGGAATTAAGGAGTGAGAGGTGTCCTAAATATCTCAGATAACACGGTGTCTTGGGCCAGCCTGGTTCTGGACTATTACTGTGTTATCTGACTGGCTGTACCTTCCCAGGGTTTTCGGCAGCAGTCCTTCCAACCTCTGCAATTTGATCAGTCAAATGGATACAGGCAGGATCTTACTTGCAAGTTGTTGCATTCACAGCAATTGTTCCACTGCTAAGCTATCACTCCTCCTTCTGTCTGTGAACTTCTCTGATTTGTGTATGCGTGCGTGGAATATGTTCATGTTTCCCCCTTCTTTTCTCCTCATTTCATTCCTTGGCCATGATTCCCAACATTGTGGGGAGAACTGGCAGCCACACATGCACACAAGAGGGGCAGAACGTTTGGATGTTGGGAATTGTAGTTCCCAGGATGGCCACCGGCTGGACCAGCTGTAGAATTCTGGGAGTGATGGTCCAGAAAGCAAAAGTCTTCTCAGTTCTGTTTCAAGGCAGGAGCAGGTTCGGAAGGCTACGTTCCACTGCCCTTATCTTTCGGTGGATATTTTGCACAGCTAGTGTTCTGCCAAACCACTGCAGGGCTAATTCAAGTAACGATGCATAAATAACATCTCTCTTGCATGTTATGAGGAATGCATCAGGAAACCATTTTAAGAGAAGGAGTGAGTAGCCATTAGTAATTCATTGCACTCAGCAGGCATTTCCCTTAAGAAATTTAAGGCCTTTTATTCAAGGAAGAGCCATTGGCTGCATCATCTTTTCAGTGTTATGAATCCTGGAAGGACCCCCATATGCCTCTCATAGCTGCTGTTTTACAGTTATGGAGATGGGAAGCCTATACTGTATTATATTTTCCCCGATCTTCTGAGTTCTAAAATGGCACCCTGTTGGTAGCACCATAGTGTCTCTTGCATATATATCACCATACTGGGTGAGAATATGGCATGGAAACCTGTCTGTTCCCTCTGCTGTTGACCTACTAATGGCTGATGGGAAATGCCGTGGTCTTTCCTTTTCTGTTCTTGAAGTTCTATATCTTTCAGTTTGAATTATCAGAATTTTCTCAGGTTATTGGTGGTCTCTTTGGGAGCAGATAGTATGCATTTCTTGGCCTGGGGTGGCAATGATAAAACCATTCCTTAAATAACTCACATTCCCAAGGAACCCTCTTAGGGTCACCATAAGTTGGATGTAACTTGATGCGCAGAAGAACAAAATGAAAAACATTTTCCAGGCACTAGCTACATTGGGATGGATCCAGGTTTAATTTTATTTAGAACAGAACCACAACAATCAATGGGACTTAAATTAGACATGATTCACTTAGATCTAGTTGATTTCCAGTGTTAGCCTCAACTAAAATTAGACCCAGTGAAATGAATGAGACATGTTGTTCACAACAAATACATGCTGCTCCAGGTGCCTACTGTGGCTGTGGCTAGTGTTGCAATTAACCTTAGGTCTGGACCAACCTCTTCTTGGGAAATGGGTCTCCACTGACAAAGTATTACTGAACTGATCTCATGGACACAGGGAATCAATCACCCAGAAAAACCTTTTAGGCCAGATGGCCGGGATATAAATGCAGTAATAAATAAAATAAAATAAAATAGATCAGGAGATATATTTGGAAAAACATGAAGACTGTCTAGTGGAATTCACATCATGGCAAAACAGTTCCTAAATAACAGATGGAATCTTGATATGATGGCATTTATTTAAATGAGGGGCTGACTGTGACCAAAGGGTACAGAAAAACTAGCCTCAAGGTTTTGTCCAAAAAACAATCCTGGACCTGTGAAGATTATCTGAAAAACATGGATATGAAAACTCATGTCTGTGGTAGTCAGTTGCATACAATAGTTTTCATTGAATGTACAATGGTAAATGCCTCCACCCTTACCTTGTCCATAGATATGCATGGCAGATACACATAGCCACCATGCTTATCTCTCTATAAGATAAAAGTATATCAAATGCAAGATGATAATATGAACAATTTATAGTTTCCACTATTCATAAAGCTCACTGATTTCTATTTATAATCTAGAACTACTAGAATCTAGAATTTATAGTCTAGAGAACACTTTTAAAAGCGTGACTCTGCAGGTGTTTGCAGTAGCGAAATCTTGCAGTTTTGTAGATAAGAACTGAAATAATTACAGTAATGATAACCTGCTCTCATATTTTTACTGCTTGGGATATCTAAAAATACTGTTTTTGTGCTGGTGTATTTAATTCTCAAAGGTGTGCTACGAATTTATGAAGCTCTCTCACACTTTCAGTCTACTAATCCATGGTGACCAACCCTAAATACTCAGCAGCAGACATCTTCCCAAGACCTCTTGTCTGTACTTTTAATGATCTCAAGCAATATTTCCTTTATGGAGCATGCACACACATGCCTCTGCCTCTGTCTGCACAGGGCTTTCCCTCTCCTGTGCGTCCATCATGACTGTTTTCATTTTGGTCCCAATGAAACCCATATGGGGGGAGCAGGGGAGTCTCACACAAGTTGGTCAAAATTAGAGGACACATTGATCTCCAGGATTCTAGGCATGTAGAGCATGTTCAGTATTATCACAATCCTATTGTCTGTGAAGATTCTCAGTCATCCAGGTGAATTTATCTGGAGGCTGAGTCATGGCAACTGGACTTCTTTTCCTTGAGAGATAGAAACGTTTCGCTGCGCATCCAAACAGCTTCATCAGTCTGAATACAGCTAGCACGAGTCCTCCGTCTTATAGTCAGCCGGCATTAGCTGTATTCAAACTGATGAAGCTGTTTGGATGAGCAAAAAAACATTTCCATCTCTCAAGGAAGAGAAGTCCAATTGCCATGACTCAATTTCCAAACACAATCCTATTGGTTTGTGTAGAATGTGGAACTAGAATAGGCCTATAGTATCTGTGGTGGTTACTTCACGTCCTTCCTCGAGCCGAGGTGAACTTGCCTCTGTGTAGAAATCGGTTTCAACACAGATCGAGAAGTGGATTGAAAAGATTCCCGAGCTCCAAGACGGGAATCTCTCACCCCGCTTGGAGCGCAGTTCAGGGGGCCTGGTTGGGGTGAACTCGGATTGACCCCACAAGGATGTGAGGTTCCATTCCTTCGAACTCGGATTGACTCCACAAGGACGTGAGGTTCCGTTCCTTCGAACTCGGATTGACCCCACAAGGACGTGAGGTTACATTCCTTCGAACCGGTCTCCAGCGGGGCCGCGAACTGCAGCGAGTGGGACGTGAAGTATCAGCCAGTGTGGATTTGCTTACCCAACTGCTACATAAGATCCTTTGAGTTAAATGGACCTACTAATTGTGATTCGAGTTGGGACGTATTATGCTAAAATAACTTGCCACTAGAGGAGGCCTGTTTGAATGAATGAAACTTAAAGAGGGGTTGACTCACCAAATCCCAACTGATTTACTGGGCCAGTTCTAGCCCGACTCTTGTGGCAATGGGATTTCAGCCACTATGTGGTCTTTTGGTGTTCTTATAGGTGAGGAAAACAGAAAAGTTCACCCTGTTGCAGCAGATGATTCAAGGTAAAATAACTGGGAAAAGAAGTACAGAAAGGAAAATACTGTTGTTCTCTAAAGAATTTAGGAGACGGGTTTGACTGCAAAACAAACACAACCATTGTTTTGGTGTTGCTGCATCCAGCATCAGAAAGGCCACTGTGATTTCCAACCTTTGGTGGGAGAGGAACAACTGCAAGAAGACTGCAAACTGATGCGGTTACTTCACGTCCGTTTTGTCTCTGTTAGTGTTGCGCTTAGGAGTAGTACAAAAAAAGTTACCGCACATATCTCACAAAACTACTGAAATTTGTCTTGACCATGCCTCCGGAACAGGTGCTAAGCACAACAATACTGTACCTCGTGCTGAGATAGGGTTTTCCCTTGTCACTCTTTGTTCCTGCTTTCTGTTCTGAGACAAAACACCATGTAGTAATGACTGTCACACAATAAAACGTTTGTTTCTCTCAGAAAACTGTGTCTGGTTTTTTTTTTTAAATTTTGACTTTTCAGGAGCAAAATATGGAAAAAGAATTTTTAACCCCCCAAAAAGGAAAAAGGAAGCTAGACAAATTCAGTGTTTGTCACGGTACAAGACAATGAGGTAACACTTGGCATGAGACAAGTTATCATTACCGTGGGGACACTGAAACAGGGACAAAACCACGTGATCGAGACCAACACTGTCACGGTACAAAATTAGTTGTGGAACAAAGAAGGATGTGAAGTAACCACCTGAGAAGGAAGGAAGAACATCACCTTGAAACCTGATCTGGTGGTTAGGATGGTTGGGCTGGAACTTGGCTACTTTATGTTCTAATCCCCATTCAGCAGTTGGCCTTGGACCTGGCATTTGTTCACACCTTAATCTGCTTCCCAGAACTCTTGAGAAGATAAAGTGGGAATAGGGGAAAGAGCCTTTTGCATGTTTCAGCTTACTGGGAGAAAGGCAGGCTAAACATGGAAGTGATAGCAAATAAACAACAAACATGTTTATTAAAGGGCACCTCCCTCTGCGATTGGTGGGGCTTACTCTCAGTCTTGCAGACTAAGCCACTCAAATCTATGCCAATTGAGCCTTCAGTTTCCTTCAGTAGGCTTGGCTGCTGGCAGCTCAGCTTCCCCAGCAGAGATGCAAACAGACAGTGATCTTCCAGAAAGAGCAGGTTGGCTCCACAGGTGAGAATTAAAGGATAAGCGTTTGTCAGGCCCACAGACCTGACCTTCCAGGGCCGTAGAGTTCTGCCTTCTTTAGTGAAATTAAAACTGTAGATGAGGTTCTTCCCACCTCAGAGCAGGTCATAGGTGCAGAGATTCCTGGCAGCGGAAATGTTTCAGACTCTGAAATGAATTGGGTTTGTCTGGCTCGGTGGCTTGGGAAACTGATGTCCGGAAAAAAAACACTTGAGGACAGCTGGTACCGACATGCAGCATTTCGGCGGTATAAGTTAAGGAACATCACTCATACTTTTGCTTACTGGACCACAAACCCAGAGGTCTCCGGTGGATGAGAAATGCAGTAGCTCTGCCAGTTTCCTTCCTATTGTCTGGCCTTCCATGCAAACATTATCTTTTAATGAGATCTCAGCTATTAGAAATCCTTACAGGTTGTGCTAGGGAATTTGGCTGTTTAATGCATTTCACTGTTTCGATTTACTTTGGCTCCATCAGCATATTGAATTTTTTTGAGGCTGCTGAGGGAGAGCTCCTTGGGAAACGGAGATTTACAATGATGGTTCTGCAGGAGGTGTCTTTAGGGGAAAAAAAGTAAATAACACCAAGGAGCCAAGTCAGCCTATGTATTTATCAGCCCATTTCTATGTACACAGTAAAAGAATGGGGCTTACTTCAGCAAAGGGGCTCCCTCAAATAGAAGTTAAGCCAGAGAACTCATGTTTAAGTTGCTCCCTTGGACTATCAGTCGAACAATCAGGTTGCACTTGGTTTGAGACACATGGTTTTTTTTTAAACAGCAATTTTGGACGTAGTTAAATAGGGCTGCGCCAAAAGACATCTCAGCAGCTGTTACTGTGTTGATTCCATTTAAATATAGGCATATAAAACCCATTGCTGCCTGGACTGAGATCCAGATGCACTTTTAAAAGGTTTAGAAGCATCACTATGCAGTTGCTTGGGTATGGAAGAGATAAGGGTGGAGGTAGGAACAGGGAGAATAGATCTGCTTTCCCTTCCAAACACCTGAGCAGCAGAATGCTAACCTTTTAAAAGGACGCCTACAGAATGCCTCTTGGGAAAATACCCCATGCTGGTTCAGGGATTATTGGAGGCATATTCCAAATATCCAACTTTTTCAAACACATTTGGAGTCCCAGATGCATGCTGGTCTAGCTGGAGGCTCTTCAGGCTCAACTCCCCATCCAGCTGGGAAGGACTACGCAGGTATCTTCTAAGTCAGAAGCTTTGTCCATGTAAATGTTTGGGATTAAATTCTCCCTTGGACCTGATGACAGCGGTTGGGTCCCCAGATGTTCTCTGGATGACAAATCCCAGAAATTCTGGGCAATTCAGCTGGTGGCGAAGGCTTCCAAGTGTTTTAGCCCAGGGACATCTGTGTACCAAAGGATGGGAATTGCTTCCTTTTTGAGAGTTGAAGTCCAAAGCAACTGAAGGGCCATGTGGTGCTTACTGACCAGAGGAAGAGACCTGCCCATTCTCGTATAGCTAATTTTTAAACTAGATATGGACCAATGAGGTAATGAGATGAAGATCGTTTCAGCTCCATTTTAAAGTAGAGAAACAACAACACCAATCAAACACTAGAAGAGTTGGAACTTGGAAGCATTAAAATATTAAGACTGCACACATTTCTGTGCCACGATTTAAAATAAGCACAATTCAACCAACATTAAGCAGCTTTCAGTCCCACTTACACTTTTATTTATTGTTGAAATTTGAACTGAACTCTTCTTGCTGAAAACAAGTCATCACAATATATCAGCAATAGAGATGGGCACGACTTAGCGAAGTTTCCGTTTCCGTTTTTTCGTTTTCGTTACGTAACGAAACGAAAATGAAAAACGGTTCAAAAATGGACCGAATACGGAAACGAAATGACTAATTTTGAGCCAATTTTCGTTTTTCGTTACTGGAAAAGCACTTAATGGAGCTAAATGGGAAGAAACGAAAAAATTTTCATTTTCGTTTTCCATTTTCGTTACGTAATGAAACGAAAACGAAAAATTTTGAAAATTAGCTCACGAAAACGGAAACGAGCCGAAACGGACCCCTAGACGAAAACGAAAACGAAAACGAAAAATTTTTCTGAGTTGTGCCCATCTCTAATCAGCAACAACACACAGCATACATGGCTTTTTTGTTTTTGCAGATATATAATTTATATTTGGATCATTAGTGCACATATTCACATTCAGTGTAATATTATGTATTTTTTAAAGCAAGATGAACAGTTTTTCATGTTACCAGGTCACACCTAAATTATTTACCCTAAGGAGTTACTTCAATCAGGGAAGAAACCTAAGGTGGGTTTTCATGTTTGAGGTTTTGGAAGTGTATTGAGCTATATGCACAGGAGCTTTGACCTAGCAGAGAACACTTCTGATCATGTAAATGAAAAAGTTTTTCATTGTTTTTCATTGATTCCTAAGACCCACAGGATATGCCTTTCGTTCCCAGCATTTGATGACTTCCCTTCTGACACACCACTGCATGTTTCTGCCTCGAGGGAAGATAAACTGCGATAGAACTCTGTTTTGTTAACTCTTATTTTTGGAAATAATATTAAACATGATATGCATGCCATTTTAGCTGAGGATAAAAAAAAAAACCCTTCACTTCCAGCAATTTTAGGCCATGGATTCAAAATCCTACAGAGGCTTGAGAAACAGATTTATTGTTTCAGTGAATCCCTAAAGCACACACCCACACCCTTTAAACAAAAGACAATCCATCACTTACTTCTGATGGCCCTACAAAAACATCAGAAAACCCAACATTTGGTGTAGGAGAAGCTGCACCTCGGGAGAGGACGAACTGTCAGTGATGGATAGTGCTTATTTTAAATATAGTTTCCATTTGCAGTCAGGGCATAAGAAAATGTTCATCTCCTCTTCACAATTATAGAGAGACTTTCCCCAGCTCCCCTCTCAGGCTATTCTAGGGTCTTCTCCTTCTTGCTGGTCAATTTGCATCACATAAAGGTTTGTCACATAAAGGTTCTTGTGGTCCAAAATCTTTTTTAGTAGTCCATTTTCCTTCAGTGCAAGAAAAACATTCAAAATCATGAACATTTTGGAGGAGAACGTATAGATACAGGAACAGATTCAAAACCCACTCTTTTACTCTGCCGTAGTTGGTGTGGCAATTGACCAGTCAAGGTCAATGGTGAGGGAACAATTCCAATTCTAGACTTTTCCTACTGAGCGTTGGACAAAGATGAAACTGGAAACACCTGGTTGGTGGAAACATTTATGTCTCTTGGTTTTTCTCTCCATTTGTCCTCAGTATCGAATGTGCTTTGCTCTGTCCGTCTGGAGCCAGAGGTTAGGATAACAACAGTTGTCACAAAGCTGCTGCTATTATTTGACTTTTTGCCTGCTGCCTCTAAAACATATGTCCAATGGTTAAGAACTGCCAAGCTAGAATGTGGAGATAGTTGTTTGACCAGGTAACTGCCTGCTATGGGGCACTGCATATGCCAGCTGCCCAACCTGTTTTCTGGGCCCGTCCATAGTCCTGTCCTACATCTTCTGTGTGCTACTGCCACACCAAGCCCAACATTCCCACCTGTTCCTTCCAGCTACTTCAACCCTGTACACCTGCCCTGCCAGAGACATAGTGCACTGCTCACCTGCCCCACGTTGGTTTAGCTTCAACCTGGCAATGAGCAGGTGAGCCAGGAAACCATGGCTGCCTCATTGCAAGCAGCTTGGCTAAGAAAAAGCCCAGGAAGCTGGGGGCGGTGAAGTATTCCAAGGCGGAAGTCCCTTGTTAGGAGAAAATGTGAGTGCCACCACTCACACATGTTCCAAAACCTGACTACAGATATAAACACTTGTTTATTATATTCAGCTGGAGGAATTTCCAACTCTTGGACCTAGTGCCTGAGGAAGTTTGGAAACTACAGTGCAAAAATGTGAAGGAGAACGTCTCTAGAAATCACTGTTGACACTGTCTGTTGTGTACTGAGTCACATGACTCGGAATACAGAAGATAATGTCTATGGTATGGTGACTTCTTGAAGTAGTTCACTTGCAAATGGTATGACAGACAGACATATTTATTTATTTCTGTGGCCTTAGCCATTACAAAGACATTCAAATAGTTTAAAACAAAGACACTGCATATCGATAAACAGGCCAGGACTAATACAAAAAGATAAAACTCAGTTGACGTGAACCAATGAATCCTTCTCAATTAAAAAATTCCTTCTTAAAAGTGATGCTGTAAAGGCAAAACAGCCTACTAGAGGTGGGCACGAAACAGGAAACCGATGGTTCAGTTCGTTCTGTTTCGCTCCCCAGTTCGTTTCATTTCATTTTGTATGATTTTTTTAAAGCAATAATTCATACAAACCGAACCAAAATGAACAGGTTCTGCTTGCCTGGACCACCGACGATGCCGCCAGGGGACCACCAAAGCTGCTGATGGGGGACCGCTACTCACGCAGCTGCCACTGGGGGAACACTACCGATGCCGGGGGACCGCCGGCACTGGCGCCAATGACAGAGGACCACTGGTGACACTGGGGGACTGCCGACGATGCCACCAACGCTGGGGGACTGGCATCGGAGTTCCAGGCGAGGAGGCTGGTGGTGACTGGACAAGTTAGGAGACAGAGGTGAATGAAAAACAAAATGGATCAGCTGGCACGCGGGGCTTGGGGGAGGAAAAATGTTTTAAAAGCCCAGGGCTTTTAAAACTGCACCCCAAAACCCACACATCAGCTGATCAACACTGGGAGGAAATGTTTTTTCCCCCACCCCAGCACTAATCAGCTGGCACCCAGGGCCTGTGGGAGGGAAAAAAAATTAAAAGCCAGGTAGGAGAAACTGCAGGCTTTTAAAACCTTTTCCATGCCAGTGCGCCCATACCCAATCAATTTTGGAAAATGAAAAATGAAACAGAATGAAAGGGAAAACATTCCATTCCATTTTTCTTTGATGGGTCACTTCATTTTTTGTTTTGTTAGGAAATGAAACTAAAAATGAAAAATAAAACTAAAATTGTATCATGCCCATCTCTAATTAAAATTATAGATGCACCCTGGGCTCTAAATTTGAGTTGTTCAATAAGTTTATCCAGATCTCCCCAGGCATCACCAAAATTATATTTAGAGCTTTTACGTGGAAAATAAGCATTTATAAGATAAATGTTGGTGTGCAAAAAGTATGTAGTTTACATTATATCAGTGTACCGACATTTTGTCCATGGTTTTCATATTTATTTATTTATTTATTTATTTATTTATTTATTTATTTATTTATTTATTTATTTATTATTGAATTTCTACCCCGCCAATCTTCCAGAGGGAACTCTGGGCGGCTTACAGCAGGCTGATCAATACAGCAAAGTACAATATAAAACAAACGAGAGAATTTAAATAAGTTAAGAGTAAAACAAAATGGCACCCTTGGCATAGAACAGATGAGGCTCAGCAACAGAGCATCTCAATAGTTAAAATAATTAATTAATTAACTAACGGGAGGCAAAAAAAAAAAAAAAACCTAAGCTTGGTCACCAAAGGCCTCACGGTAGAGCAAAGTTTTCAATGCTCTACGGAAGGCCAGCAGGGACTCTGCAGAGTGCACTTCGCTAGGGAGGCTGTTCCACAGCGAAGGGGCGGCTACCGAGAAGGCCCGGTTACGGGTGGTAGTTTTCCGGCCCTCTCTAGGGGTGACAACCCGAAGCGAGTGCGCTCGTGACTGCCAAACTGGTTGGGCCGAGGTTGATCGCTGGGCGATCCGCTCTGCCAGGTAGTCCAGGCCCAGGCCATGGACGGTTATATAAACTAAAACCAAGACCTTGAATCTGATCCGGGGTGCAACGGGCAACCAATGCAGGCGAGCCAGGACTGGGGTGATGTGGTCATGGCGGCACACACCCGCCACCAGCCTGACTGCCACATTTTGTACCCGCTGCAGATGCCAGATCAGAGTCAAGGGCAACCCCATGTAGAGAGCGTTGCAGTAGTCCAACCTCGAGATCACCAGCGCTTGCACTACTGTTCCCAGGGAGTCACCGTCTAGGTATGGGCGGATCTGGACAACTTGGCGCAGATGGTAAAAGGCAGTTCTGGTCATGGCAGCCACCTGGGCATCCAAGGATAGTGTTGGATCCAGAACCATGCCCAGATTCTGAACCCTGTCCACCAGTTTGAGGGAAACACCCTCCAGACAGGGGAGAGGGCCTCCATATCCAGATGGAGAACTCCCGAAGAACATCACCTCAGTCTTCTCGGGGTTGAGCTTGAGCCTGTTGGCCCTGGTCCAAGCCATGACTGCCTCCAGGCACTGGTTGAGAGTCTGGACAGCTTCCACTGCAGAGGTGGAAACGGAGAGATAGAGCTGTGAGTCATCAGCGTACTGATGACAGCAAACTCCAAATCTCCGAATGACCCCAGCTAGCGGTCTTACATAGATGTTGAACAGCATAGGGGAGAGAGACGAGCCCTGCGGAACCCCGCAAGGGAGTGTCCATGGGGCCGACAACTCTCCACCATGTTGCACATACTGGGGCTGACCCTCCAAGAAGGACCGGAGCCAACTGCGAACAGTGCCTCCGATACCTACCTCAAAGAGCCGGTCCAGTAAGATACCGCGGTCAACGGTATCGAAGGCCGTTGACAAATCCAGGAGAACCAACAGGGTAGAGCAACCCCTGTCGGCCACCCGGATTAGGTCATCTTGCAGCACGACCAAAGCTGTCTCAGTCCCCCAGCCAGGTCTGAACCCGGATTGGCATGGATCAAGGCATTGTTGTTCCTCCAAAATAGACTGGATCCGGACCGCGGCCACCCTCTCGATAACCTTGCCCATGAAGGGGACGTTGGCAATCAGACGATAGTTTGCCAATTGGTCCGATGCCAGGCCTGGTTTTTTGAGAATGGGCTTTACCACCGTCTCCTTCAAGCGGGAGGGAAAACCCACCTCGCTGAAGGAGGTGGTGGCAATGACAGAAGCCCATTCAGGCATACTCCCTACGGCTGCTTTTATGAGCCAAGCAGGGCAAGGATCGAAGGGGGTGGACGCGGGCCGGCAGTGGGCAATTGCTCTGGAGGCCTCCGAAGAGGAAACAGGCCGAAACTCAACCAATCGAGGAGCGCGAGGGGGTGCAACGACGGGGGATGGTGGGGGAGGGCTAGTGCAACTGGATTCGAAGCCGGCCCGGATGGCCTCTATTTTAGATCTAAAGAAGACTGCAAAATTCTCACTACTGAAATCAGTAGGAGGAGGCCTCGCCAGACTAGGATTGGTAAGGTCTCGGACCACCTGGAAAAGTTCCACCTGGCGGTTTGAGGCCTCACCAATTCTCAGGGAGTAGTAGGATGTTTTAGCCTCCCTCATCACTGGAGAGTAGTGCCTAGTCTGGATAACGACTGCAGTCTTGTTGAACGTCGTCCGGCTTCGTCTCCAGCTGCTCTCCAGCCTCCTCCATTCCTGCTTCATCGCTCTTAACTCCGCCGTGAACCACGGTGAAGGTCGAGCTCTGCCATGGAGGAGACGCTTGGGGGCGATCCGGTCGATGGCGCGGGAAGCTGTTTCAAACCATTGATCAGTCGCAATCTTGGCCGGATCATCAGCCAAGCCACCAGGAAGCTCCCCGAAGGCGTCACGGAACAGAGCTGGATCCAGAAGCCTCCGAAGGTCCCTGCGAGGAGGGGCCACGATTGACGGGGGAAAAGACAGCAGGTGGTGATCTGTCAATACAATACAATCTTTATTTGCTGCCACAGGCCCAACCAATAAGGTAAAAATACATACATGAAGTTTTAAAAGGATAAAAGGGTAAAACCATTACAAAATTTTTAGATAGTTAAAACAGTAGTAAAAGTGAGTTATACAAACATTGTGCAATTCATAATTATATTAAGAGCTAACAGAGGCCAAGGTTGTCTTCCGTATTCTTTGGGCAGAAAAAAGAAACTTGGCCACAGATTCAGTGGTACCCTTGTTTGTGTCACTTAATAAATATTTTAAATACCAATTCAGCGTTCTACCTGGGAAGACATTCATTATGGGCTTGAGTAATTTAGTACGCTCATTTCTATAAAAATCACATACAAAAAGGACATGATTCAGTGTTTCAATTTCTTTGTTATTACAAGGACACAATCGGTTTTCATAAGAGACACCAGATAAACGTCGATCTAAAATTGCAGATTGGAGGCAGTTAAATCGAGCTCTTGAGAAAACATGCCGATATTTGGGCACAGTCAGGTTTTCCAGGTATCGAGCACTTTGTGAGAAGTGGTGGTGATCTGTCCATGACACAGGTAGGGAGACAATGTCCCCCACCTCCAGACTGGAATTTAACCAAATGTCCTTTTTTAATTCTTTCATTATTGTTGTTCAGACATCATCCTAGTTAGTTTGTTAATGTTTTAATCTTGACTATTTGTTACCATATGTCTGAAGAAGAGGACCTTACCCATGAAAGCTTTCATTAAAATATAATAGTTAGTTGCTCTTTGAATTAAACCTGGTGGTATAAAAATCCATAATAAATAAATAAATAAATAAATAAATAAATAAATAAATAAATAAATAGTCTTGAAGGTGTCATGTGTTTTTGTCTTTTGTTTTGTTTCTTTGAAATTTGCCTGGTATTTTTATTTAGTTTCCCAAGTGCTGAAATTGTAGACAGGACAAATTCAGGATTAAACTAGATGTGATAATGATCTTACAATTACCTAACTGGTTTTAACTTTAGGGAGTGAAAGAAGGAATGTGACCCATTGATTTCTATCCAGAGTTTACCATAGCCCGCTGTAATCAATAGGGCTTAATGCAATCTTGCACATCTCGTGTGACAAGCATATTGCAGTTGCTAATTGTACAAAGGTTTTCATGCTCAATTTGGCTCTTACAAGTTTGGGGAAACTTCAAATTAATTATAGCCCTTCTTTTTTACTTAAGAAATAGAGGAGAAAAAAACGAATGCAACTAGCTGCCTTTAATATAAGAATGTGAATCCATTAATGTGATCATGAATGAAACCTTTTGTAGCAAGGATAATGCTGCTGAAATCACAGCTGGATTTTTTGTCATGTTTTCTGGGTTTGGTGTGAAAGACAGGACTCAGGCATGTTCAAGGCCTAGTCCATTTTTCATTCCTGTGCTATCTTTTAAGTTTACTTTCTATTCCCTTTCTGAATATTTTACTCAAATAGTTACAGTATATGACTTTTTTTAAAGTGTGGTTTTCTGTTTTCATGGTTACCCTCTTGAAATCTGTACTTCATGAGATATTATGTGCAAGTACTGACTGCTCCCTATGCAAATGTGAATAGGGCCATGCAAGATTTACAGTATTACTGTGTGTCAAAACATGTCCCCTCAAAGACTTCATTTATTCTAGATGCTGAGCCCACCAGATGTGAGTGTTGTAGACATTAGAGAAGTGAGCACCCAGTGCAAAACTATTGTGATGATGGCCCACTTTTATGGGCCGTTTTCCCTTACAGAAGCCTCTGAAGCTCTTTTGTAAGTGATGTTAGAAAAATCAGTCAAGATGAGTTTATTCCAGCAAAGTGGCCACTGTTTAGGTCTTTCAGTTGCAACTTGCAGCATGAAATGCCAGTTATTTTGCTGCTGGTAAAAGCTGGCGATACATTTACTGCTGCCCTGTTTGTTTTGTAAAATATTTATGTGTTTGGCATGATGTTTAATGTTGAAATTCAGGCTACCACGACCTTGCAATGTATGGTTACCTTGGGGCCAAACAGGAAGGGAAACTTTTAAGCAGGTACTTTTCTCCCTCTTTCTCTGACCTTCATAATACCAAGACACCGTGTTTGTGCTGCAACATATTTGCATGGAGTAACAGGGCGCTTCCTTTAAGTCACGTCTGTAAGATGGATAAGTCGGGTGAGTAGAAATTACACTTATAAAATGTTTAATATAACCTCAAAAGAATATGTGTGTTTGATATAATGGAATATCAGAACTGGCTGTAGTCCAAATCAATCAAAAATTCATTTTTGTTGGTTCAAGCGTTCACGGTGACCTGCCGAGGATCTTGAAACGGTGAGCTGTGAAGAGATGGAAGCCAGTTCTGAAATTTAAGTCATTCAGCAGCATATGGGCATTGGTGGGTTATCAAAATGATGGGTTATATCATGAAATAATTTATACGGTATTAATTCCATGCACGTCAGATTAAAATATGTAATAGGGCTAAACAACCCAATCTGCACTCTCTTTTAATCTTCATGTTTCCTCATCATGACGGGCATTCTGTCACAAGGACCTGTCAGGAAGGTGTTTGATTGAAATTTCATGGGGATATATATGTTTTGGTGTTATTGCTTCTCCCTCCCTCCCCCCTTTTTTCTTGACAAATGATGTTTAAACTTTATTACATATGCTGCTATATGCCTTGACAGCCGCTTCCCTCCCCCTGCATGGAAAACATTTCTCCTTTTATTTCCCCTTTCCCCAAGTTTTTATATCAAAGCTCAGGCATGACAATGGGACTAGGTGAAAATGAATATTCAGTCAGGGCCTGTGTTGACATTTTGCTTCAGGATCAAAGTGGTATTGACATGTGCTCTTTATTTATTAGCTACAGTATATTTCTATGCCATATTTTCTTCTATATGCTCAATGCACTCAAGCATGGTGGAGAGCTATCATTTCTTTACTTTGAACTTCTTTCAATTCCCTTCAGATGTATCCTGTTCTGTATCTACAGAACAGAAAATTACCTGTTGTGGTGGTTTTAGTTGTTTTTATTGCCCTGTTTGTAAACTGCCCAGAGTTCCTTATGGGAAAATATAAACTTAAAAATAAATAAATACATATAAATACAAGTGCATGGAGCTCCAGCTGCAAACGCTGCTGTTGTGACCTGATGAAATCACAGTTGCATGTGACCGGGCACTATAACCAGTCCCTCATCAGATCACCACAGTAACTTCTGCAGTTGACATTCCACACAGGAAAGTACTGAATGGCTACTGATCACTAATTTGTTGCATTAATTTACTGGGTACATTACTTTAATAAGTAAATGGAAAAAAGCACATGTGTTAAATAGGCTTTCTTTTTCTTGTTGGTTTTCATGTTTTTTCAGTGATTCCACACACTATGGGCCTTTTTAATATGAAAGATTCATGCTAATGAAACAGGGATACAGAAAAATGCATACTTTTGTGTGTACAATAATACCTTGGTTTACAAGCATAATTCGTTCCTGAAACATGCTTGTAAACCAAAACACTCTTATATCAAAGCAAATTTCCCCATAAGAATGAATGATGTGACCTGCACCAGTGCTTTTATATCAAGACATTGCTTGTTGATCAAGGCGAAATCTAGAAGAAATGTTTGTGTGTCTTGTAAAATGCTCTTACACCAAGTTACTCTTAAACCAAGGTATTACTGTATTTGTTTTTGGTACTTAAACTGTTCTGCTTATATATCAAACTATGGTGCTTAGGGCACTCTCTCGGAGGTTTCCAATTTATTTATGCAGGCGACACATTGCCCCTGCCCCGCCCCAGCAAGCTGGGTACTCATTTTACCGACTTCAGAAGGATGGAAGTCTGAGTCAACCATGAGCCTCCTACCCGGGATTGAACCGGAGGTCGTAAGCAGATTTTTAGCTGTAGTATAGCTGTTTAACCACTGTGCCACAAGCCGCTTTGGTACTTGGCTCTTTTGTTTAATTTTTCAGTTGCTGTTTATCAAGTTGCACAGGAAAATTTTCATTTGATAGCATCACAAAGGATGCCGACTGAGTCTGTAGCCGGTCAAAACATTGAGGGGAGACTGGGAATTCTGAACCTATTAAAGGGCCTGGATTGGTTGGAATCCCTTGAGCAGGAGTTCTCTTTCCTTCTGTCATTCTTGTGGGAACCTGTGTGCTAGCTTGTGGTGTCCTCCATTGTGGTTTATTGTGTTGCTGTCTACTTTGTCACCCTGGGTGTGTTGAATTTCCCTGCTTGGAGTTGTGTTTGGCTTTTTGGGGTATTTTGCCCTTCTCTTCCCTGGCATTTAAACAAACAAACAAACAAATGTTTTTCCTTTCATCCTTTCGACCTTTCCTTTTTTGGCTTGTTTTTGCAAGTAAAAAGGCGGGGTAAAAATACTCTAAAATAAATAAAATAAATTGCCTCCCTGCTGCCACCTGCTGGATTGAAGAAAGAAAACAAATCCAACATCAAATGATGA
Source organism: Phrynocephalus versicolor (assembly GCA_023846285.1). Taxonomy (NCBI): domain Eukaryota; kingdom Metazoa; phylum Chordata; class Lepidosauria; order Squamata; family Agamidae; genus Phrynocephalus; species Phrynocephalus versicolor. Next base: position 23,760,826 of record JAHTLZ010000348.1, read on the forward strand.
GGGAATAGAAATTCCAACAGTGCTGGCGGGGTTTAAATTGTAGTCTTTACCTTTATTTGTTTGCTTGTTTTCTCCTGCTTTTGTGGAGAGGGGACTTTATGTGTATGTGTTATTTTTAAAATTTTGCTATTCTTCCCCCCCCCCCAAAAAAAAATTCTACACTGGAGTATGTTTTCATTGTGTTATTGATTTTTTTGTTTGTTTCCATAACATTTGGTTAATTTAGTGCCTACATCCCAAGGTGTATATTTTGATATAGTTTACCTGGGGGGGGGGAGTATGGGCCAGTGGGTGGACTTTGACTGTGCCTGTATGCCATTGGGCTGGATGAAAAAGGAGGCACTGCCCTCCCCAAAGCCAAAATGAAACAAATATAAAGTGTTTCCCTTTGTAAAACCTCTAGTGCTGTGCAAGGGGAGGGGGGAGAGGCAAAGCTCCATAGGTACCATATTAACTACTGCTTGCAGAGATTGGTCTTGAAAGACTCAACTTTCTCTTCTGTACGAAAAGAGCTCTGAAGTGTGAGCACCTGCAGCAGGAGGACTGTTTCTCTAGAGTCTAGACTAAGCCCTGGTTTCATACCTTGAATCCCTGGCACACATTTTCTTTGAAAGCAGTGCGGTTGTTGTTTTTCAAAGAACCATGTCACATTCTCAAGCGGCTTTGCTTTTGTTCCTTGGAAATGCATTCTTCCTTTTTCCCACATTTATTACTGTAGCGGTGGTTGCTGTGCGACTGGCCTTTGTTTAGCATTGTTTGTGAGAGGGCCAGTTATGAGCAATCCCCAGGCAATATATTATAAACTTTCCCTCTCTCTTTAGCTTTCTGTCTCAATTTTCTGGAGAGTATCTATGCTGTTCAACTTTGAATCCAAAGGGACTGTACTGTTTGTTTCTTTAATTTTAACTGGCCAAATATCAGTAAGCAATACGTTTTAATCAAAAAAATGACATAGGGCTATTCTTTTTTCTTTTCTCCCTAGATATCAGTCTTTCATAACCTCAACTATAGAAGGATGGAATTTGTAGTCCAAACCATCTGAGGGACATGAGGTTTGGAAAGCACCCTCGTCTTACTTTGCCATCTTGCAATATGTGGTGTCTTAGTTCATGCGTTCAGTTCTTCTGCATTTTGATCCTGGACTGCTCATTTAGTCAGCTTGTTGGGAAGAGTCATAAAACTAGCTCCTTGGTCTTACAAACATTGCAACCCACCTGCAATGTTGTGTAGGTCCAGGCTAGTAATGGAGAGTGAACGATCCAATTATATTTGCTTGCTGTGCCGCTTAAAAGTTCTTTCATCTGTGTCAGCAATGAAGCAATTTGTTCCATGTACAGCCACATTTCATTCCTTGCCATCAACAATTAGATGAGAGGGCATTGTAGGCATCTGCATGGAACCAACATTTCTTTAAAGAGATTTCTGCTGAAACAACATATTCCCATTTCCATTCCAGATGAAGAAGATGATGGTGGTATCTGGACAGCAGTAGTCTCTGATAGCTGGATCTTGTAGACTTGTGATGGAGTATGGAATCCCTATGGGTAGCTTTTTTATTAAATTTTAATATATTTGTTTCATTATTTTAAATATAGTAATAAGTTATTATTTTAGATTTCAACTTTGTTTCTTTTAATACCGTAAACTGCCTTGGATCCTTTAGGAGAAAGGTGGCATACAAATATTTTAAACAAACAAAGATATAGGGTAATTACTAGACCCTCACAATATTTTCATTCCACAGGATTCTTTCCTTCCGTGCTTACTTTCAAATGTTCTATTAAAGTTAACAGCATCTATTAGGCATGCTTTTCTCTCTGCAGATGTATTTGGAAAGGTTTCCAGTATCCGGAATGAAGTTCAGAGTACAATTAAGCTGAAAATCCTGATTCACTTTGTGCTCCCCCATCACACCCCCCCCCAGGTCCGGACACTCCTTTAATTATAGACCTGGGTTAGCTTGATGTCTTTGCTTCATAGACAAAATGTGCAACTCAGTAACAGATAAATGGGATAGCAAATAACCTTTTCACTTGCTGCTTGCCAGTGTTACGGCTGGTCGGCAAAGAGAGTAATTTCTGCTGCTACCATGCTTTTTCGTTTCCAGTCATTCTCAGAACTCATACTTTAACAAGTAATGAGTTATTTTAAATGGCATTCCTTTCTAACATATTGGCTGATTTGGCTACATCTGGTCTGGCTGGGAAAGTTAATGGAACTAAGGTATCCCATTACATGTGTGGGTTTTATGACATTATGTCTGAACTTGTGGAGTCCATTTATCTCACAGTAGGCTACCAAACAGACCACTGAATATGTGCGTGTGCGTGTTTGTGTTTGTGTGTGTTTGTGTATAAATATATAACAAACTTGTATGCTTTTAAAATTATTGTTAATTAATGACAACATTACAAAGCAATGAAAATATCCAAAACAGATCCAGGATGTTTAAGCTACAGTCACAGAAACCATTGGACAAATTTGTCCTGAGTAACTTACATACCCCAGGTGTCAGTGTGTCTTTTCTAAACATTGTTAGGTGTGGATCCTATCCATGAAACCCTTCATATGTAACACTGTAGTAGAACTACCCATGTAGAAGAATGTGACACCTTTATTAAACCACTAAAAATCAAATTATTAATGCAAGTTTTCATGGATGAAAAAAATCTCTTCATCAGACATGCACCAGGAACATGTGAGTGGTGCAGAAAAAAATATGAATGTCCCCAAATTGAATTGAAATTTTATTTACGGTCAACGACCAAAAAAAAAAAAAAAAAAAAGTAAAAATAAGGATGTTCAAATATGCATTCCAATAGACAGCACATGAATCGAGCCTTATTACAAGATATATCATAAATACAATTTTAAATACAATTTAAAATACAATTTAAAATTTATTCTGGTCCAAAATAAAAGTAGTCATTAGCTACGATAAAAACAGTCATCAGTTACTACTATGTTTCTTTATCTCTATTTAAAATTTGTTTACGAACCCTTATTGCAGCAGCACAGAATTTGACAACTTGCCTAGTTACCAGGTAAGTGTTATCTGAAAGGAGCAACTGTATATCGAATTCTATTGACCTCCCAGGATATTTGCCTATAATTGGGGAGATAATTTCCTTGCGTAGATCTTGAGAATAGGTGCAGAATAGAAGCACATGTTCTACACATTCCAGTTGGTCATTGGCACATGGGCAATTTCGATCTGAAAAAGGTAAACCTTTTCAGTCTGAATGGAAAACACATAATAAAAGTTATACATGACTTAGGATATTCTCCTTGTACCCTCCAAACATTGGGTTTTTGTAAAGCCATGAATGAGGTAAAATTACAAATCAGAGATATAGAATTGCAGAAACATGTTGCCCAGTTGGGGAAAATGGAATTTCTTAAGAAATCAGCATTTACTGCCTCCACGTATCTGGATAGGCTCATATCTCCTGTCTCCAGGAGGGCCTTTACTCTGGCTAGATTGAATGTCCTCCCTCCAAGCTACTGGAGGGGAGTTTTCAAGGTTTACCTTTTTCAAGAATGTCCCCAAAATTAATCACAAAAGTTGCTAGGTATATTTATTTATTTATTTATTTAACTTATGCATTAGATTTATACCCCACCTATCTGGCCATCTGGCCACTCTTAAGGTGAGTTTAAAGCTGGTTACAGGCAGGCTCTGGGGGTGTGGTACTATGTGGCTTTAAATTTACACTCTGGATTCAGACAGAGGCAGCCCATCACTCTCCCCCCCCCCTACTCCTTGCTTTTGCAATACAAGCTTCCTGTTTTGCTGCCAGGAGGCACACATGGACATTGCAATCTCCATCAGAAGACGGGGATCAGTTTTGGTTTGCTCACCAGGTAGAAACCAATTGAAGCCCAATTATAGCCAAATTCCTTATTTGGAGGCAGGGAAGGTTTTCAGCTGTTGTGGTGACTGGACCTATACATTTCCAATAATACAGTGGAGAGGTATTTACTGTGGATTAGCTGCAAACATGGAAACTCACTGGGAGAGCAGAACTGGTACAATCACTCCTTAAATATCCCACTTACCTTGAAAGCTCTATTAAGATCAAGGTAAGTTGGTTCTAACATAACACGATACACAGCTGCAAAAAGGTGTCAGAGTGGATGAAACACACCAAAGTTCCAGTGTTCCCACTTCGCCCTTTTCATTTCAAAATATGTGTTCATGGATATGTGGATGTGCAGGTTTTACATTTAAAAAAAAAAGAATCACAGTCTGCACATGCAAATGAAGGTGCAAAGGGGAAAAAGGAGAGTGAAGTGGTGGGGAAGAGAGGAGGTGGGCATGGAAAGGGCAGAGGTGAATCCACAACCTTGGATCCTGAACTCCCTGAAGGCTCTATGGAATCCTTCCTGGATAGCAAGGGACTCCTTCTGTTTCATCCTAAGCAGCCACGCTTCAATTAAGAAAAAAGTGGGAAATTACTGTGAAAGCAGATGTGAATGTGGAGGGGATGGGGTAGGGAGGACAGACAACTGGCAGGATACAGAAGGGGTGGTCCTGTATTCTCTGACACTTTGGAGTATCTGTAAAATGTAAAGGGGGGGGGAACAATTGGGCACCATTTTAAACCACCACAGGGCATTGTGTGATAGGAGTCATTGCAAATCTAGTCCAGTTTTTTGCACTAGTGTGGTTGCAGCCAGCAATGGTTGTGCAGCCAACAATGGTTATGAAAGACAAGGATTTCACTTATATCCTAACCAACTGCATTAAAAAGGCAGGCAAATATTCCAACATTTCCCCTGCTTTAATTTTTTTTTTTGGGGGGGGGGAGGCGGTGGTGGTGGAGGAGGAACTTCTATAGTTTGGTAATCTAATACTGAAAGATTACCATCAGCATTTTCATGCGCCAAATTCTCAGATCAGCACCAGCTTCATCTAACGTGGATTTCAGCTCTTAAGCGTGCAGTGGATGGTGTGTGGGCTAGGTGGCTGGCAACTATTTCCCATCACAAGAAAGGAGCCTTTAGTAATATCCTGATAAGAGGGTACACAAGAAATAGGTGAGGATATACAATGAACAAAAAAGGGAATTGTACAGTGAGAATGGCTTGGCTTTGGATTCCAAAGACACACACACAGCCAATTGTGTCATTGCCTCCCTTCAGTTAGTTCTAATTGAAGGTAGGCAATGACAAGATTGGGCTGAATTACTGTTTCTCTGCAGTTTTGCGGACTTCAGCTGTAATATATGGATCCTATTATAATGTCTCACTTTCCTAAAATAGTTGCCTTCCATCATCTAAAAAGCATTTCTCCAACATACATGCTCTGGAGAATAAATGTTTTATTTTAGTAGCTGACTGACCTGCATTCAAATCCGTTTCTTTCAAGTCCTTAGGAGAAGATCTCAAAGATGCTTAGAGTCATCTTTAAGATGGTTCAAGCTTTCACGGTGACCTGCCGTGAAGAGATTTCTAATTGGCTAAAATATAGTAGTAACTAGGCATGGGCCTTTCGTTTTGGAATGAGTCCGGTTCTGAAATGAAGCACGGCAGCACAGGTGCCATTCAGAACTTGGACCCACCTCCAATACAAAATTACCTTACCTTACCTTACCTTAATGAAATATTACACACCAAACATTTGCATTGCTATGTGTGGGTGTGGGAGTTTTGTTGTTCTGTGGCTTTTGAATAGCTAAACCACACCATTAAGGCAGTGTGTAGAAACCTCTTCTATTCCCCGGAATACACCTAATTTCCCTCTGTTCCATCGTTTTAAAACATAGATCCATAAACATGAAGATAATGTGACAAATTAGGCATGGAGTAGTCAGCTACTGAAATTTGTCTCGACCACGCCCCCGGAATGGTTGCTAAGCGCGACAATACTGTACCTGGTGCTAAGGTAGGGTTTTCCCTTGTCACTTTGTTGTTCCTTTCTGTTCTGAGATAAGACACCATGTAGTAACGACTGTCATGCAACAAAACATTCGTTTCTCTCAGAAAACTGTGTCTGGGTTGTTCGTTTTTATTTATTTTGACTTTTCAAAATAAAGCCACCACTACCACCCCAAAAAAGGAAAAAGGTGTTTGTCACTGTACAAGACCATGAGGTAACACTTGTCACAAGACAAGTTATCATGACCATGGGAACACTGAAACAGGGAGAAAACCACGTGATCGCGACCAATGCTGTCACGGTACAAAACTAGTCATGGAACAAAGAATGATGTGAAGTAACTGCCCTATGGACCCAAAGTTGGCAACCACTGGAATAGAGTATGAATAGCTCACTACTAGTACAACCTACACACTGCAGCAATATCTCCTATGTCATCACTTTTCACTTGGTTTATGTTTTGGTTTAACTCCTTTTGTGGAATTTTATTAAGGACATGCTTTCCCCTTGCCACCACTTGAGCACAAATCTAAATGATGTTAGTGTTCTGGAAGGGGAAAACCCCTTCCACATTCTAAGATGTCTGCAGATGATTCACTTACTTCACCCTATCCAGGTATTTCGTGCCTCAAGCCAGAAGCATTTTCTCTCTCCTTCATTGGCTGTATTTGTTTTATTGATCATTAGCCTTTCAAAATATTGGTGAGTTTAACATTTTTGCTGTATTTTAAATGCTACTAATTTGTTACCATCTTTCGTTATAATTTGAAGAAAAGTGGGGTGTGAATTGGAATTATTTTAGCTAAATAAATAACTGTGATATAAGATGGCACTGTGAAGAACTGAAAACTTTTAAAAGGCTTATAAGAAAAAAAGTTAATGGGCGTTCAATTCTTTCCTTATCAGCTTGGGCAGGTCAAAAATTCTCATGGTGCTTGATAGAGATTTGTTCTAAGAATAAAATACCTCCTTCCCCCTTTTCGTCTTATGCATTTAATTTGGTGAATTGCTTATTGTTCCATAGTAATAGATGTTCATTATGTCCATCAGCAAAAATGGTTGCTTTAGGGGAAAAGCTGCAGGGATCAGATTAATAAGAGAGGACAAGCTGACCAAACAGGAAGTGGCAGGGAGGCTGGCATGAGGGCTCAGTGGCTGTGACAGGCAATTAGTGAACAGAGCAGAAGAGATGTAACAGGAGGCAGCAACAATTTACTGAAGTATTAGTTTGCTCAGTTTGTGGTTCAGGTCTTAGAGGATGTTTTCCGGAGACAAAGAAAGGCTAATACATACTGGGCATGGAAGACAAAGGAAGAGACAACACACACTGTCGTGCTGAAAGCAAAGGAAAATATTTTTCCCCTCCTACCAATTTATCTTTGTTGAAAGCTGCAATCTATTTCATAAATCCATCTCAAACTGTATTGAGAACGCACTGTGGCATTCTTCCTTCGGGTGACCTCTAACCAGTGTAAAATAGTAATAACATTATTGAACTAGAACTTGAAAAATGGGGGTTCAGATCCCTACTTGGCAGGTAAACTCGCTGGGTGATAACTGTTGAATGTATTCTTGAAGGATCTGAAAGCTGTTGAGAGATTTTTCAGGCTGTGTGGCCGTGTTCTGGAAGCTTTTCTTCCTGACATTTCGCCAGTCTCTGTGGCCGGCATCTTCAGAAGGCAAGGAGCTCAGGGAACTAGGAGTTCTCTCTGTGCTCTGGGGTATTCAATGAGTGAGATTGTGGGTTTTTAAAGTTGTGGGAAAGGGGGAGAATAGGTGCTAGTCATTGTATTGTGATGTGGAGGGATTAAGAAGTTTCACTGCAATCAGGTGGGGGGGAGGCGATCCTTCTCTGTGGTTGATGGGCGTCATGTTCTGTTGTGTGAATTGATCAGTGGTGCTTGTGGCTGGGTGTGGATCAGTGAACTTCAATCTTTTGCAGGTTGTAGTTTTCAGTACTGGGAGCCAAGGTTTGTTGATTTTTAACTTCCTTCTTTTCTGTTGAAGCTGTGCTTGTGTTTGTGGATTTCAATGTCTTCCCTTTGCAGTCTGATACAGTGATTGCTAGGGCTGTCCAGTACGTCTCTGTGTTACTGAGCATCTTTGGGCTGGTCACAGTCACTCCGACTGACCTACCTCACAGAGTTGCTGTGAGGATAAAGTATGGAGGAGTGCCACATATAATGACTTGAATTCACTGGAAGAAATGTGTGAAGTAAATGTGACAAGTAAAGAGATACTAAGCCTGCATTCCACCTCTGTGTCACATACAATGGCCCTTACTTCACGAGGCGTGGCGCTCCGCAGCGATATTGCCTTCGATTTGAATTCGGAGGCGGTCACGTGGCGGTCACGTGTTCTCGCTTCGCTCTTGCCCCTGTTTCTCAGTACTCACGAGCTGCAGTTTTAGGACCGATCCGAGCACAACCTCACGTGCTCCCTTCGCATTCGCATGCCACTTTTCAACGTTCGTTATTTCCCATCCGTCCTTTAAAAAAATTCCTACCGACGGCATATTGATGCATCGATACTGGACTGTCAGTTGCAATGGCTCTACTGATTTCAACTGTTTCCTGGCATCATTGGCAGCACCCCCGCCCCCGCCGCCGCTACTCGGGGGGAGCCCCGCATGGCACAGCCGCCCGCCCTCCGCCGCTTGCACGCTGCCTGCCCCGGGTGCCCTGCTCTGGCCGGGCGAGGCGGCAGCGGCTCCTCCTGCTCCCGTCACTGCCGCCGCCGCCGCCGCCGCCACTACTCGAGCAAGGAAGTAACAGCGCAAAGTGATGAAACGATATAGCGATGCATCAATATCCCTGTTTGAATATTTTTTAAAAAAACTTGAAATAAAAGCCAAAAACCGAGACCACACGTCACATTGGGAGCGAAGCAAGATGCGAAGCGAAAAGATTCCCGGGCCCTGGCAGGGGCACCACTCGCCCCGGTTGGAGCATGGTAAAGGGGGCGTGGTCGGGGTGGGATCGCAGCCAAAAAGGAGGTGCGTGCGGACTAAAATGACCGATTCGCACACAAAGGAGGGGTGGCCACGAAGCGAGCGGTTTGTGAAGTAACCGCCAATGTCTCCTGCAATCACTGCTGCTAGACAATTGATCTGATAATAGGAACACAGTAATAATCAGAGACCGGAAGTATTGCTTTTTGGACAATTCCTAAAATTTCCTAGCCAGGATATGTTGGCTAGGGGATTCTGAAAGATGTAGTCCTGGTCATATTTCCAAGTTGTAATAATAATCCCTTTAATATTTTGTATTTTAAAAAGCTACTGGTCTTCCAACATATATGTATAATACACTTCTTATTTTCCCCTCAGCATAGATTTATATGTCATCTTCTCTCAAAGATGAAATGTAATGCAGCATTTCTTGGCTTATCCCCTTGAGATGTATGGAAACAGCTATGCAAAGTAAACTAGGCCAAGAGGAAATCCCATGTACAAGGTCATCCTGTGAGCTTTGTAACTAAGCAGAAATGTCAACTCCATTCAAATCTGCATTCACAACATGTGAAAAATAATGCTGCCTTTTACATATTTTGCATTTTGAGCCCGGGATTTCTGAAATGTTCTACATTTAGTCCTCCAGACGATATTGATAATGAACTCTTCCACCAGAACACTGTTTGAAATTTATTGAATCCTTGTATATTGGCCGCACAGCGTATGGCACTGATGAGAAGATAATTATGGCTGCATCCAATAACTTACCTGGAGCCATTTGTTGTAAAACAAGCAAGTGAAAGAATGTTAAATAGTGCTATCTTCTATGCTGATTGCTAATGGCATACAGAGAGATCAATGGTTGGTAGATCAGAATGTAAAAGTGACCAGTTGCCTGTACTTCTGGTACTTATACGGATTTCTAGGATGTAAATGTGAATTTCCGCCTTCCCAGGGGTCTTGTTTTGAATTAATCCTTCTTTTTTTCCTATTAACCTTGTTTCTGCTTCCTGGGCATGAAGGTCCAGAGGCCCCCTGAAATAAATTGTGCTGAGTGCTCCAACACTGAAGGCATTCAAGAGAAATCTGGGCAACCACCTGGCAAATGTCCTTTGATTTGTATTCCTGCACGGATTGTGTGTGTGTGTGTGTACTTGATGACCTTGTATGCCCTTTCTACCTTTATGCTTCTGTGACCTTTATCTGGAAGTTTAGTCATGGCAACTGGACTTCTTTTCTTTCGAGACTGAAACATTTAGCTGCTCATCCAAGTAGCTTCATCATTCTGAGCAAGGTCGGTGTGCAGCTTTTAATTTATAGTTCACCCTGGTTTCTGAATAGGCTCATTAGGTGGGCAGTGGCCCCAATCGGCTTGACCACCTAACAAGACTATTCAGAAGATAAGTGTCACACCATTTCCCATAGGTTTCAACATGCTAATTCAGTGTGGGACAATCAAATTTACCAGCAGCTTTTGAGAAAGATTTTTTAAAAATAAATAAAATAAAATGACATATCTCCATTGGGCAGGGGCCTCAATAGGCTCGTCCACCTAACAAGCCTATTCAGACCAGGGTGGTGTGAAACCAGGGTGAACTATATAAACTGGAAGCCTTACACCAACTTTCCATATTTAATGAGTGTTGGGAAGTTGCATAGGTGAGAATTCTACACACCCCAGGCCATTGTCCACATAACAAGCCTATTCAGGCCAATGTTCACACAATGAGCCTATTCAGACGAGGATGCTGTGAACCAGGGTGAGCTATAAATTGGAAGCCTTGCACCAACTTTCTTCAGATTGGTAAAACTACTTGGATGAGTAGTGAAATGTTTCAATCTCACAAGAAAAGAAGTCCAGTTACCATGACTCAACTTCTGGATAACCTCACCTGGATGACTGATGTATTCTGTGATTGTTGTGATTATCTTTAGTACTATGATGAGATTGTCATCTTCTAGTTTAGTGCTTACACTATTTAAATCAGTGGTTCTCATCCTGTGGGTACCTAGATGTTCCTGGACTGCAACTTCCAGAAGCCTCCACCACTCGCTGTGCTGGAAGGGGTTTCTGGGAATTGCAGTCCAGGAACATCTGGGGACCCACAGGTTGAGAACCACTGATTTAAATGTTCAGGTCATGTCAACCTCATTCCACAGGCAGTAAGTAATTTGTTTGTTTGTAACCATTTACTTTTTCTTCACATACAGAATTATCTTTCCGTGAATTCTTTGTCTTTACACCACTGAAGATGAGTGAACAACATCAGTGTGTACTGAAGTACATTGTGCGATTATATACTTTAAAGAACTGATGCTTTAAGTTTCTGTCTTGAGTGTTCTGGTTGAAAATTTTATAGTTATATAAAACATCCAAGTGGAAATGATGGAGGTGACGGTTTTAGCTGCCCAGCCATGTTCTGATTTTTATCTGCTCCCAGCTGTTTCTCAGAGAAGTGTCACACTATTTTCCATATGTTTCAACATGCACATTCAGTGTGGGACAATCAAATTTACCAGCGGCTTTTGAGAAATATTTTTTTAAAATTAAATGACATATCCCTATGGAATCAAATTCAACTGCAGACCCCAGCTGGTATTTCTAAGACACCCCTCTGTTTCCCAACATCTATTTCAAGTATAATAATATATCATCTAAATTTCAGTATGCAAAGGACACTGTTTTTCCTCTCTATCCTGATTTTTTTTTGTCCCTTGCAGTCATGGTTTCTCCAGCTTTTTATTATCCTCTGGTGCTAAGACAACTCAATTACCCTCAATTTAAAGCAATTTGCACAGTAATGTTTTGAAAGTTTGTTTTCTCAAGCACAAGATGCTTGCAAAACTAATGGATACTGCATATTCTTATTTGGTGAAGTAACAGAGGAATGAATAGCGCTTCAAAAAATGTATCAGGAACATTATTAACAACACAGAAGCACAAGGAGCAGCAGTAGGGTACCCATTAGATAAACAATCTGAAAAGCAAACATAAGACGCAGGAAGCTATGCACAATTGCCTCTTGGCAATATTCAGTAATAATTAATGATGTTATAACATGAATTTTGGCATGGCATGGAATCTTCCCCTTGCCTTGGTCCCATGAGAACTCTGAGCAGGGGCTCTGAAGAGCAAAAGATAGGGAACTTTACTCTGAGTTAAATCTCTCTGTCATCCTTTTGATCTAGCACAAAGACCTATTGCATGACTTCACCAAAGTCAAGCAATTTTAGGAGTCTGAATCAATGTTCATGGAGCATTAAGCACACGTTTAATGATCCACTATTAAAATCAATAGGAGCAAAAATATGTTCACATGCTACTCATCTAAAAATGTTCAGATGTAATCAAATCCTATTTCTGCTGATTTTTTTTTGAAAGACATACAGTGGACCCTTGTATAACAGACAGCTTGTATAACAAAATTTGTACAACATAAAAATTTTTGGAGATAGGGGAAATTTGCTTAACATAATCGCCTATGGGGAAAATCCGTACAACATAAAAACGGGATCACTCCGTTTTCAATGCATTCCTATGGGAATTTGTATAAAGGAAAATTTGCTTAACATAATTTCATTTGGAATGAATTAATTCCTTTATACAAGGTACCACTGTATTTGTTGCTTGAGACTTAGGCCGCTATCACACGGCAATAGACACATATTTGTAGGCAACCGAACAATTCAACAGCAATCAATAACTGCTAAACTGCAGATGAAAGAGAGGGATTAGACCAGTCAGCAGAGAGGAAGACTCCCTTTCAATTTCAAAATTTGGAAGGAAGGATTGATTAGTGTTAGATAAAAAGACAATCACCCCAGCTCTGAAAACTCTCTCCCAGTCTCTCAAACAATATATAGCTTGCAGGGTTGTAAATGAAACTTCAACACAAAGGTGCTTAGGTGCATCTTTAAACATGTTATTCACCACATGAGACAACACATGAGTTGGTTGATATTTTGTCTCCACTATTTTGAGAGGTTTGCCCTGTAAGTATAATAGTAACTAAAAATTGCAGTCATAACACAAAAGGAATGACGTTATTTAAAACTGTATTACAATGGCAGTGCAATGTAACTGTATTTTAATTATTGTAGAAAGGAATTATTTATAATTAACTAGTAATTTTAAACTAGTGGCTGTGAGGCTCTCTGCCAGTCCCTCACTTAAATGAAATGTGGAGGAATGAATATAAGCACCTGTGTTGAAATATTATTTTTCTGGTTCCCACTATTTCTTCACATGCATAGTAAGATTAACAGGCATTTCAGATGAAAAGTAAACATTCTGGTAGCCCAATCATGAATGGATTTTTTCCCTGATAAACACTAAACTGTAGTTGATGGATCATCTATAACAATATAAAAGGCTTGAACCTGGTTAGTTTTCATGTGCAACCTTTTGTTACTTCCCTTGTGTAATATCTGTTTTTATTTTCATTGATGAAAATGCAGTATTGAGCACACGTTTACACTGCAGGTCACTGAATTCTGAAGATGGGTTATTTCAAAGCACCTTTGGAGCAGAGAAGAAATTGGCAAGCTGAGTAAAAGTCTTTAAAACACTGTTCCCAAAGAGACTATTTTTAGAAGAGGTAGCTAGTCAGTTGTCCCAGAAACCTCTAGAAAGCTTGCCTGGGCCTCAGAATACATTGACTTCAAATCAATAGACAGGTAGAGGAAGAAAAATAGTGGCAAAACTGTGGTTCTTGAGGCATTTGAGCCTCAGAAACTGTCTCAATAATTGTATATGTTCCTCAAAAACTGCCTTTGATGGGAGGCAAGTCTAACAGCCACCTCTTCCAAACAGGCACCTTTAAGGGTGGGCACGAAACAGAAGACCCATGGTTTGGGTTCGTCTGTTTTGGGCCCACCCTTGGTTTGGGTCGGGTCGGATTCGTATGATTTTTTTTAAAAAAAAAATATACGAACCTGAACCGATCCGAACCAGTTCGGGTTGACTTACCGGGCAGTGGCAGCAGCGCCGGCGGGGTGATCCTGGCCCCGGTGGCAAGGGCCTTTTGAGGTGCTGGCCCCAAGCCAGCACTTCTCAGCTGAGAGGTGCTGGCTTGGGGCCAGTGCCTTGTTTTTGTTTATGTTTATGTTTTGTTTTTGTGTTGGTTTTTTTCTTCAAGTGCCAACTGCTCGGCCCCTAGAGACGGGTCAGCACTGATTCTTTTTTATTATTTTTCCTTTATTTTAGAGCACCACCCCCGCCACCCCTGGGGCCGGCTCAGTGATCCTTTTTTAAAAAAAAAATATTATGTTGTTTTTAAAGCGCTGCCCACACTGCCCCTGGGGCCTGGTCGGCACTGTTTTGTTTTTTTAATTTTAATTTTGTTTTACAGTGCCGACCGCATGGCTCGAGGGCCCGGATCAGTGCTGTTTTTAAAATTATTATTATTTTTTCTTCAAGTGCTGACCGTGCAGCCCCTTGGGGCTGGGTCGGCACTGATTCTTTTATTATTATTTTTTCTTTATTTTAGAGTGCCAACCCAGCTATGCCTGGGGCCAATCGGCGCTCCTTTTTATTATTTTATTTTATTTGTATTTTATTTTATGAGGGTTTTTAAAAAGTTCCCAGTAGGGGCTCTTTGAGGCGCTGGCTTCAAGCCAGTGCCTCTGCAGGCCTACCTTCCCCCGCCAGGACCAGGAAGACTGTGGCAATGAGGACAAGGTAGGAGGGGGTAACAAAAAATGAAGCGAACAAAATGGAAATTTCCATTTCGTTTCGTTTCGTTTCGTTTTTCTTTGATGGGTTGGCTTGTTATTCATTTCGTTAGCTAACGAAGTGAATAATGAATAACAAAATGAATTAAAAGTTCATCTCGTGCCCATCTCTAGTCACCTTGGCCACGATCAACGTGGAACTGGGGGGAGGGAAATAGGACTGTTCCACAATACTGAACTTTGTATTCAGGACAGGGTGGCCCTAAGGAGAACTGGGTTCTCCCTCAAAGAGAAGATAAAAGGAAGTTGTCCATGAGGGAGACATCTCAGTTGTCGGGGGTGGGGTTTGCCCTTGCCCCACAGCCCCTAGTGGGCCTGATGGAGACCCTAGTAGCTGCCAGGAGGGCACAAAGAAGGAGATATAGGGGCCAGGAAAAGGAGAAAAAAAGCCTGAAGTAAATGAATCTTATCTGGGCGGGGGGTGGTTGCCGAGCACAGTTGGTGGGAGCCTGATTTAACGGAGGAAGACACGAAATGACTCATCATTCTCTACATAGTCTGAGGGGGATGAGTGAGGCAAGGTGTCAGAGGAGTAAGACCCCATGTTTTGTGCTTTGGGAAAGGACACAATGTTGACTGTGGGAATTCCTGACCCAGAGTATGCGTCCAGGTTGCGGTTGCCAAGGTATGAGGTTGCCAGCAAAGGGATGCTCAATAACCCCATCAGAGGCTGCAGAAACTAGCTGAGTCCCCAACTCCATTGCCCGACCCATTGAAGGTACAGAAAGAGCAAGCACCAGAAGGAGCACCTGCACTGAAGGCAGGAAGGACTTTGAGGACATGAGTTTAGCGTCCCTGTGTTTTCCCCCTGGCCCTTTCATAGGCTATTGACAAGCACCGCTTCTAATATTCCTCTTTCACTGCCACCAACAAGCTTTGCTAGCAAATTAATGCTTTCAGGCTGCTTTTAAATGGAATAAAGATAAATCAAGTTAATTTAATACAAAGTAGAATCAAACTCATAAAGGTAACTTGTTTATGTACAAACAAAAGGAAAAATATAGCTCAGTCACCCTAAAGTTATGTTACAAACTGCGCTGATCACTCACACACCCAGTTCTTAAGTTTTCAGACACTCATCACTTAGTTTTCCTCACAGAAATTCTAAATCGTACATCTTCTTTCTGTGATAATTTATGTCTTACAGTCATACCCTGTCTGTCCCTATCTGACTAATTAAATGCTGGACAGAGCCTTAAATCCCCGCAAGCTACTTCCTCAGACTCTCCCATTGGTCAACAAACAAGCAATCATTAAAGACACGTCTTATGAATTATTTCATCACCAAGGGATAAACCCCACAACGAGAACCTGGTATAATCCAGCAGCAGCAACCTTGCCTAAAATTCATTGCCCCCCACCATGGCTGAAATGAACATGCGAGACACTCGTATGGGCTGAATTAGGGCCAGGTTTATTGTTAAAGCCAAATTTTCCAACATTGAACATAATAGAGGAGGGGGTAACCATAGTGCGGGACACCCTGGGGTCTGGGGGTGGGGCTATTTACAGCCCCCTGCATTTGTCGGGCAGTGAGTAAATCGCCACCTGGGGGCGCTGTTACCAGATCAGCGCCCGACCGGACTGCTGAAGCTATTTACCACCCAGCCGGGCCATGGGGTGCTATCACATGGCTGGTTCCCTACCCGATGGTGGTAAGGCAAAATTCCCACTTCCCCTGGGCGCTGTAATCGCCTGATCCACAGTGCCCGAGGGTAGGGGGTTCTAACTTCTTGCTGACCAATACTCACCGCCTTCCAGCGTTTTTCCTGCACTACCCGCCTTGCCCTCTCTGGGCATGTACTCCTCGCCCTGGTCAGATAAAAGCATTCCACCCCCTCATGTCAGAATGGGATAGGCGAAAACCCCCACCCTCGATTGCCAATTTGAGGACGGGGTCAAAATTCCTATCTGGCCCCTATCAGCCACCAGCACACTCACCCTGACATGCATTAAACGGGTGGGTGGGAGGGAACGCACGCGCTTGGAAGAAAGAGTCCGGGACCATGCTGGAAGCCCGCTTATAAAGCGGGTCTTCCCATAATACCTCCCGGCCTCGCGAGACTGGGACCTCTCATCTCGCACGTTTTCAGCTGGGGGGAGGGCAAATGGGCCCTGCCTCCAGATTCCCGCGGTGGAGCAGAGACTTTGCTGGCTGTAGTCATCCATGACTCCTGTACAAGCCCAGTGAAGAAAACCTGGGTCTAGGTGAAGATGGGACTTCTGTGTTGATGTTAACTCAGCCCTCTTGCAATCACTTAGGATGGGGAGCATCAGGTACCCAACCTTTCCTTGTGATCTGTTCCCCTTCCTTAATAAAAATCCAGTTCCAGCAGTTATGAGGATCTTTGGCTGAAACCATGGCTGAAGATGACTTCCCCATCACCTACACCTTAAAGGGGGAAATTGGTCCCTACACCTACAGTGAACACATAGATTCTTGCCTCTCTGAAGACTTGTGCATGGCCTTTATACAGAAGTTCCCTATCTGGTCTGCCTCCTTGATTATTTCCACCTGCAATGGTCCCTTTGGATGCTGCAGGCAGTGTGTAATGAAGATGCCTAGGTGGGGGCTGAATTTTTGTTGATTTCTTCATTAGAAAATATTAGTGCACAGTCAGCCACCCTCAGCACTATGATATTAGATATGTAACCTCTGCCACCGCTATCATAATGATACACCAGGTGAGGACTGCAAGGAGGACAGATCTTGCCTTGTTTAAAATTACTACAGTTTCAGTAATTTAAGGGGGGGAAACATTTCAAGAAATAATTGCAAATGCAGCATCTTTATCAGCAGGAACAGCATCAGACCTGTTCCTGTACTCCTGTTTGTGTGGGTTTCAATGTGTAATTTGCCAGAGGGTTGGGTCTAATTTGATGGGAGTGTGCCTTTCTTTTCTTATAAACTTGGAATGACGAAGGAACATATTGTCCTTTGACATGGGAAGAAAGTTGTGCGGGAAAACCCTTCCTTGTGTCTAGTGATGTCAGTAAGCAGCCTACTTTAAATTAACCAGGGCTTTCACATTTATAAATTACCTTCCATTAGTCTTTGGGGTCAGGGAAAACATGGGCAGGTATGGCGCTTACATAATGGGAAGGGTGAAATTCCATTTGCTTTGAGAGGCAGTATACCATTGGAATAGCAGGTGCCGCCTTCTGTTAAGACTGGTGTGTTGCCTCCTAGGATGGGCTAAAATCTTGGAGTGAGAGAGTGCACATTTAAATAATTGCTATGTCTTGCGGGATACACACATTAATGAATACATTATATGTAATTAGAATAAATAAGATGCTCCAGATTTCACATTAGTGATGCTATGCCCTCTTAAATAGGATTGTACTTGATAGTCACTTGCCAGCCTGTTCATTATATTCACAGCTGCTGCAACAGCAACAGGAGCTGTGCTAGTCATTGGTTCCAGAGACATAGCCTAGTGGCACTTCTGGAGGCTGAGATAACGTACAGTGCAGAGTAAGGAGAGATAAGACCCTGACCTTCTCCTGAAAGATGACAAGCCTCTCCGACCTTTCCATGTAACAGCTGTGTTTGGGGGGGGGGAACCCTCAACTGGTGAACAAGTGAGAATCAGTTAACAGAGCTAAAGGCTTGAAATACAGCTGAGATTACAGTTGTCTTGAAAAGTTACTTTTCAGACAACTTCTTCTATCGTCTCCCAATCAGCATGGTCACTAAATTCCAAAAACTCTTAACCTTTCTGATCTCTAAATTAGGCAATTGTGACAGACCCTGGCAGGTGAGAAGAAGGAGCAAGCTGTGTGAGAGAGAACAAGGCTGTATGTATCATACAGTGACCTCTGCATCCCTTAAGACAGGGATGACATGACCGAACTTCGGCCCTCCTGATGTTTTGGACCACAACTCCCAGAATTCCAAGCCTGTATTTCTAATGGCAAAGGACTGTGGGAGTTGTGGTCCAAAATATCTGGAGGGCCAACGTTTGGTCATGGCTTCCTTAAGATGACTCCCTGCCTTCAAATGTAGTGAAAGATACTGTTTCATTGTCAATGCTAAAGTTCAGTACCACACATAGATGATTGCCTTCTCTTTATAAAATAAGATATACCGTATTTTTCTGTGTATACCACACTACTTCCCCCCCTAAAATCATGATGCCAAAAACTATGGGCCATGGTATACACAGAAGTAAGCCTTTCGGGGTGGGTGGATGGAGCAGAACTCAAACTCGCCTTGCTTTTCCCCTCCATGGTTTGTTTTTTGCATGATCGGCTTCATCTTTCCTTGAGTTCTCCACCCCCACCATCCCTGCTGTTTTCTTTCATTTCCTTGTTCTAAACACTCCCCTCGGCTTTGGTGTGTGTTTTTTGCAGGATCAGGCTCTGTTGGGCTTGAGCAGCCCATTAAGAAATGAGCTCTGGAAAGAAAAGAAAAAAACCCTGCCTTTTTTTTAGCTGTAAAAGCATTTCTTAATGGGCTGCTCAAGCCCAAAAGAGCCTGATCCTACAATAAATAAATAAATAAATAAATAAATAAATAAATAAATAAATAAATAAATAAATAAATAAATAAACCCATCAACGCTCAGAAATTAAATGGGGAAATTAAAGGTAGCAGTGGGTGTGGTGGGGGTGGAAGAGACCTCAAGGAGGCTTTATTAATTTTATTTATTTTGAGGTGTAAAAAGTGGGGGGCCCTCTAATAAGAGGTGGCATCTTATAGACGGAAAATATGGGTACAGTAATCCCCTGCCTATTGTGGGGACCCTACCTGACCCACGATAATGGAAAATCTGTGATATACGGATGCTGGGTTGGGTTGGGACAGAGGACCCTATCTGGGAGCTCCTAAACTTACCTGAGGCTTGGCACAGTCCCAAACAGGCCTCCGACGGACTTCCCAGGGCTGTTGGAGGCCCCAGAAGTGGTTTCTGGTGGTTCGGAAGTCACTTCTGGTTTGCTGGAAAGCACTTCTGGGGCCTCTGACCTGGGAAGCTTGTTGGAGGCCCGCTTGGAGCAATGCCAGGCCTGGGGTAAGTGCAGGAGGGCTCACACAGACCCAAACAGCTTACCCCAGGGGGCCTTGCCTTTCATGTACTGCTGTCCCGTGATATACCAGGATCGCAGTAAAAGAATCACAAAATGGCGGGGGACCACTCTATACTGTTTGCTCTGCTCAAGAACTCAAGTCTTCAGTTGGCCCTGGTGATCATCAGTGTATGCTTCCACCCTCCCCTATTTCAAGGGCCCAGAAAATTATCTTTGTGTATAGGAGGCAGGGCCGGTGTGTCCATTAAGGCAAACTAGGCAGTTGCCTAGGGCGCCAAAATGGAGAGGGGGCGCTGGCCAGCCTGCTGCCCCCCTGCTGTCCCCCCGCCACTGGCCACCGCAGTCCGCCCCCCCGCCGGCCGTCGCCGTCTGCCCACCGCCCCCCATACCCATTGCCGCCCCCGTGCCCGTCACCATCCGCCCCAACGCCTGTCCCCGTCCCCGTCATCTGCCGCCCCTGCTGCTGCTGCTGCTGCCGCTGCCACCCCACCCCACCCCCCCTGCCCGCCCACCCCCGCTGCCGCCCCCGCCCTGTGCATCCTGCCCCCCCGCCCCTGCCAGCCCGCCCGCCTGCCGCCCGCTGCCCGCCCCACTCCCCCCGCCCCTTGCCTAGGGCACAAAAAACCCTAGCTCCGGCCCTGATAGGAGGAACAAGGATGTGTGAGAAGTTCCCAAAGTGCTTCCTTCCTTTCCAATAACTGGGAATGGTGCCACAAATCCTGGCATCTTCAGTGGAAAACTGATGATCTGCGATGACTTTGGCTATTGAAAAGGCCTTCTTCCTTGAGTGTGTTCAAAACATTTTCTATATTGCACTTGGCCAAGGCAGCTGTGGTACAGAATGTTGGTCTTTCAATATTATTATTACATGAAAAGTCTTTCATATATACTCTTTTTAATGAGCTATAACTATTGTTAATAATCTGTCCATAGCAAGCATATAATAGACATGTATCTAAATTATTTATTTATCAGTTTATTTAAAATATTTCTAAACTGCCTTTCATTCTGTGGATTCAAGGTCCTCACACAACAAACACATGCAATGAACACAAGGGATGCTCTGATCCGTCCCTGTGCCGGGAGGGACTGCTTAGTCCACGTGACCTGGGGCAGATAAGTTTGACTGGTGAACACATGGTCCAGAAAGGACCAAGAGCACTCTGGAATAGTGGATCACGGGATTTGGGTATAGGTTGAGGGTATTTAAAAAAACTAGGCAAACAGCCTCTTTGATCACCAGCTGTTCTCAGGGAGGGAGCTCTTTGAAAGTACAGTGACAGTCATCGCCATCTTGGCCACGTGGCTGCCATTGTCCTTGCTTGATCTTCTTCCCCAGCAGGCTCATTCCAACACAGCGGTGCTCTCTTTCTCTTGCCAGTAAGCTGTCTGCTGCTGTTCCATTCGCTTATAGCAGTGATGGCGAACATTTTAGAGACTGAGTGCCCAAACTGCAATTCAAAGCCCACTAATTTTTTTGCAAAGTGCCAATACAGTAATTCAACCTGTATACAGGTGGCTATGAAAGGGCGATGTCGGGTGCCCACAGAAAGGGCTCTGAGTGCCACCTTTGGCACCCGTGCCATAGGTTCGCCATCACTGGCTTATAGCCTCGCCAGTGATTCACTGCAGTCTCAAGCCTTGTTCCAGCATTGGCTGGTGAGCCTGGCTTCCGTTGGGCTCACCGATATTGTCTGTGACCCCTTTGTTTGCTTACCTTTCCTTATCTGTTTACTTCTCCTTGGCTTGCTTAACTTAGACTGCATAGCTCAGTGGTTTAGGCAGAGCCAAAGGTTGGGAGTTTGATTCCCTGTTATACCTCCTTTATTCATTTATTTATCTGTTTTTTAAAAGTGAGCCTTACTCTACTTTACTATGCTCGTTTACTTTTTCTTACTTAATTTCCTTGTTTGGGATCAATTGTCGGATTAATTTTGGCTTTCCCTCAGTGACATCACAGGATTCCCCTACTCTGCTTTTCCTTCCCAACCCCTCCTTTGCTTGATTCTGCTACTTTGCCTGATCGAGCAGCCTCCCTCCAGCTTGGCTTGCAGGGATCCTCATTCTTGTTTGGCTCCCATCCATTTACGTTTCCTTATCTGTTTACTTCTCCTCAGCTTACTTAACTTAGATTGGATAGTTCAGTGGTTTAGGCATTTGGCTGTGGAGCCAAAGGTCAGGAGTTCAATTCCCCACTACGCCTCCTTTATTCATTTCATTATCCATCTTTTTAAAATTGTAGTTGCCAATCTTCCAGTGATAACCATGCCTCCCAACATTCGTTGCCCCTAAGGGTATCTTCTGGGAGATTTATAAACAGTTGATTTATTATTTGATCTTGGTGTTAATGGATTAATGAATTAATCTGAAGTTGCTTGCTTGATCTGGTATAATTAATCGTGGCCCAATTATTTTGCTTAATTTTACCTAATCCTTGCCTTTAAGGGTACCTTTTGGTGAATTTAAAAACGGTTGATTTATTATTTGATCTTGGTGCTGATGAATTAATCTCAAATTGCTCAGCCGATCTGGTAAATTGATAAATGGATTGCTGTTCTCCAATTGATTTTGGCTTCTAAAGGCTATTCAACATTTCAGCACCTTATTAATCAATTAAACCCAAGTTGATTCATTGCAGTAAAGTGAGAAAGGCATTCAATATATTTATTCTCATAACCAATTTATTATACAAAATGCATTGTTTAATTATAATATCTGATTAGCTATTTTCCCTGGCTTATATAAACCGAAATTGTTTGTATCATTCATTGATTAAGCAATTTAAGTGGGTGGCTAAATATTTCATTACAAAAGGGCATTATACTGCTGCTAATGCACAAACAATGCTTTTCAAGAAGCTTATTGATTATTTAAAGTGGATTTTAATGTTTTCCAACTAATTAACTGCAGTTGTAGTTCATTGTGTAGTGGCTCCCACCACGTGGTCAGGCTGAAAGCAGCCTTTCCTTTAGGTTACATTGTCCCTCTTGTTAGTGGCTTCCACCACATGGTACTGCCTGAAAACAGGAGGGACCCTTTGGGTCACATTATCCCTCTTGTTTAGTGGGTGCTGCCATGTGCTCCCTCCTGAAAGCAGCCTGTCGCTACTTGCCTATGATTAAGCAGTTGTTTTAATCAATTAATTGGTTATTAATTCTTTGCATTTATCTATTTAATAAAAATGAACTGTTTTGTTACTATCTAAAATGGGTTCTCCATGGACCAAGGGGCACCATTTTTTTTGGTAGCTCCCTTGGACTTTCCCCTTTAAGCCCTCCAAATTTGGAGAGGTCTGGGGGTAAGGGGGCTGAATTATTAAGGTCCAAAGTGGGTGGCCCAGGAGCCTTTTTTCTAATTAGAATCAGAAAGAAGCCAAGCCATGGAAATTTGTTTCCATTTTGTTTCATTACTAACAAAACTACTTTAAAATTTTGGTAGTAATGAAACAAAATGAAATGGGGGTGGAAACGAAATGTAACAAAACACTAATTTTTCATTTCTTGCCTATCCTTAGAACTGTGCTATGCTTAGTCTTTGAATCAAGCCTTACATTTAATTAGTAGGTCTCTAATTTTAATTGTACATTATATGAATTAATCATAAACATTGGTGCCTATTAAACAAACTATTGCCACTGAACTCATTTAGAGCTGCAACAATCACACTTGCTCAGACTGGCAGATTTAAGACAAGAGAACATATCATTCATGGGTTCACATCATTATTTCCTCCAATTGGTCTCTGATTGTGGACCCAGATGTGGGGAGCTTGATTCCCATGAGGCCTTCGGTCCATGGGGAATAAATACATACATGAGAGCATCTGAAGTTGACAATTTAATAAACTTTCATATTTTGTTTTGTTATATTTTATAGAGAGATTCGGTGGGTCTCCCCACTTCCTCACTTCCCCGATTTCTTTGTAGAGATGGCCTGCGTAGCTCCCTCTGATGTCAACCTACAGGAGAAGGTGACTAAAGATCTGAACAGGTGTGGTACGATCTGGGAGAACACAGCAGTGAGGGTAGAGGGGCTTGGATGCAGTCCTGACAGTGGACACGCATCATTGGGACAATGCCAATCCAAGTGATAGTAGAGCATCTGTAGTGATGCAGTGGTTTCCAGAATGATTTATTCCTTCACAGCAAGCATTTGTCAATTGGTGGACTGCAGACCACTTCGAGTGTACAAGCCTCTGGTGCTAGATTTTAGTCATCCTGCTTCTAGACCCCAACTAAGCATTCAGGCCCCTGATTCTGTCCCCACTACCACCTGGGGAACAGCAGCTAAGTGGTCATGGTAACATTGAGATGAGAGGTCCAGCAGAGTTAAGCCCCATGAAGGACTCAGGAGTCCCAAGAGGAGAATAAGGCAAAGGGGCCAGTATCAAGGACATAAAGAAACAGGCACAGACAAATGTGCATTAGGGGCAGCGGCTTTGGGCACTCAATCTAAGTTTTGTTTCCATGGTACAGTAAGTGTCCCTAACAAGGTTTCCTGACCACTGAAACCAGGCAAACATTTAATTCTGAATTCAGTCTGGAATGCAGTAGAAATATATCAGCGGTAATAATAATACCTAGAAGATTGAGAATGTGTCATTTATGCTTTTACCTGGGGCGACCATCCGTACACATGTGTGTGAGGTTCAGCTCTTTGGAGTGGCCACATTGACTGCTTTTCACTACCATTAGAGGAGGCTAGAGGATTGTCTTGTTTCTGACAGTGGATTGTATCAGGATTACCGTGCATAGATCTAAAGCTGGTCAGAAGGAAGCTGGCAAGTCATTGTCTAGAAACAAGGCAGCAATGTATAGTTAATGCCCGGTGTAGGCAATGAGAAGCTACATGGGCCGGAGTGGAATATTAACAGATCCTTTGCTCATGCATCATGACTGCTCCCCCTTGAACCAAATATCAATTTTGGACTGTGACAGCAGGGGTCCTTGATACTGTTGATATGTGAAATTCCAGTTTTGGGGCCCAGTAATTTCAAGTTGGCTCAGCTTCTACAGCCAAGGCCAGGGACTATGATACCACTGGCTGAATCAGATCCCAAGAGCTTCACCTGTATCTCTGGGTATTACCAATCTGTTCATTTTGGCCACTTGTTCTGTTTTATTATTGCAGGAGAGCTGCAGCAGTCATTCCAGGAGAGCTGCTACAGTCCCGTTCTACTGTGGTGCTTGTGGAGCACATTGAAATCTACTGTTAGGTTGCTGCAAGTGTTTCATGACCCCTCCCCCTTTAGGGGTAATGCGCTGGTGGCAAGATCCAAGCGGATAAGCCATGATCCTCTGTGCAGAGGAATGACTTAACTGTGACAATTTATCACCTCAGGATCAAGCTGCGTCGATCTAAAGTAGATCAGGACAAAACTGGTTAAGTTCTTGTCTGTAAAAAAAAAAAAAATGGGGCAAGGGCAATTATGCTCTGCGAGGGCACAGAGTCTAACTGGCCCTGGGATGAAACATTCTCTTCAGGGTATACGGCAAGGTGCACCTATGCCCACTGAAGAGAGAGAGCCCATCAGGCTCACTGACAAGACTTAGCAGGGCCTTTTCTCCTGTATCACAATAACCCCTGTTTTACCAAATAGCAATGAGGGATGGCAACAGCAAGATCCTTTGGTGAAGTGGGGCTGTGAAATTACAGTTGTGAACCCATCCTTTTGATGTGCTACAACCTGGGCCTATGATGCCGCTGAAAAACAAGTTGGGGGAGTGAGAGCCCAAAATAAGAGTGGGGCGAGCGAGAGGACAAAAGCTTTGTATATGTCAGGCTGTCACCGAGCTGTTAGTTATATTGGCCATTCAGCTCCGGCCACTGCCACAGTGCCATTCCAGAGTGGAAGCAGTTCTGCCTACTGCTGGGTTCCGGCTACTACCTTCTGTTTTATCATTACAGGTGAGCTGCCTCAGGGATGCTACAGTGCACTCCTGTTGGAGCATAGTTATATCTATGCCTCAGTTCCAGCCAGTGTTTTCTGTTTTCTCATTCCCTGTAAGCAGCCTCATCAGTATCCCAGAGTGCAGTTATTTGAACACAGTGATATCCACCATGGGGCCCCAGGCAGTGTGATAGGCCATGGCATTACAGGAGAGCTGGCACAGTGCCCCTCTAGAGTGGTGCTATGGAACCACACAGAAATTGACTATTAGGCCCCAGCCAGTGTGAGACCTCACGGAGATCAAGAACTGCCACAGGGCCACTCCACAGTGCCTGGGGCAGCTGCCATGGCATCATTTCGAAGCAGTGTTCTGGTAGCACAGTGATATCAGCTATTGTGTGATCTTCCATGGCATTATAGGAGAGCCATCACAGTGCCATTCCAGAGTGGTGCTACGGAAGCACAGCTATAGCTACTGTTAATGGCTAGCTGACTTGTGTGTTCTTCTTTACAGTTACAAGTAGAGATGGGCACGAAACGAGCAATTTTTCATTTTTGTTTTCATTTTTGTTTTTTCGTTTTGTTACGCAACAAAATGAAAATGAAAATTTTTCAAAACAAAGCGGAAACGGAAACGGAAATGAAAAATTTTGCCGTGTTTTTCGTTTTCGTTGCGGCAAATACATTGAACTGAAAAGAATGCTAACGAAACAGCAATTTTTTGTTTCCATGTTCGTTTTTTTGGTTCATTACGTATGAAAACAAAAACAAAAAATTTGGAAAAAAACCCCAACGAAAACGGAAACGAACCAAAACGGACCCCTAAATGACCAAACGACAAACGAAACACCATTTCTTTGAGTCGTGCCCATCTCTAGTTACAAGAGTTGCTGCAGTGCCATTTCAGAGGGGTGCTATTTGAGCACAGCTATATTTACTAGTAGAGATGGGCACAAAACGAACAATTTTTTGTTTCCATTTTTGTTTTTTTGTTTCGTTACGTAACGAAATGACAAATGAATTTTGTCTCTAAAATGAAACGAAACGAACAGAAACACCGGAAATTTTGTCGTGCGTTTCGTTTCTGTTACTGCAATATGAGTGAATTGCTTAAAATCCTAAAAAAAAAAATCACAAAAAATTGAAATAAATGGTAACGAAATGGTAACGAAACGAACAAAAACGAAAATGAATTTTTTGCAAAAATTCACAAAAATGGAAACCAACCGAAACGGACCCTCCAAACGACAAATGAGAAACGAAATTCCATTAAGGTTCGTTTCGGTTCGTTTCCATTTTTCTTGAATTTTTGCAAAAAAATTGTTTTGTTTTCGTTTGTTTTGTTACCATTTCGTTACCATTTATTTCATTTTTTTTTTTGGATTTTAAGCAATCCACTCTAGAGATGGGCATGAATAAAAAAAATGGCATTTCGTTTGTCGTTTGTCATTTGGAGGGTCCGTTTCGGTTCATTTCTGTTTTTTGTTTTTGTCCGTTTTGTTACAATTTCGTTACCATTTATTTCAATTTTTGTTATATTATTATTATTATTATTATTATTATTATTATTATTATTATTATTATTATTATTATTATTATTATTATTATTATTATTATTATTAAGGATTTTAAGCAATTCACTCATATTGCAGTAACGGAAACAAAACGCATGACAAAATTTCCGGTGTTTCTGTTCATTTTGTTTCATTTTAGAGACAAAATTCGTTTGTCATTTCGTTATGTAACGAAACAAAAAAATGAAAACAGAAATGAAAAATTGTTCGTTTCGTGCCCATCTCTAATTCACTCATATTGCAGTAACGGAAACGAAACGCACGACAAAATTTCCGGTGTTTCTGTTCGTTTCGTTTCATTTTAGAGACAAAATTCATTTGTCGTTTCGTTACATAACAAAATGAAAAAATGAAAACGGAAACAAAAAATTGTTTGTTTTGTGCCCATCTCTAATATTTACAGTTAATTCCTAGCCAACCTCTTCTGTTTTATCATTATGTGGGAGCCACCACAGTGTTCAACCCCAAGTAACTGGACAGAGTACACCAGTACGTGAATATAGGGGCGGTCGTTTGCCTACGTCAGATATTTGGGTCGTTTATCACACACACTCAGTTTAGAACATAAGAACATAAGAAGAGCCATGCTGGATCAGGCCAAAGGCCCATCTAGTCCAGCTTCCTGTATCTCACAGTGGCCCCACCAGATGTGTCTGGGAGAGCATGAGATTAGATATCTGTCCTGATACCACTCCCCTGCATCTGGCCCTTCAAACCATCATGGTTTGTAATCTGAGGGTGCATACTGTTTAGCCCCATTTCTGTGGTGGTCAGTGCAAGTGGCAAAATGGCATTAGGTTAAGAGTAGCGAAATATGACCTATCAGATTGGCAGCCTTCAAGGATAATTAGGTATAGATTAGGATAGTAGATATGACAGAGCAGGATGATTAATAAAATGCCAAAGTGATTGATGAGAGTTGTTCAGGCCGTTTAAGTTTTAAGTTCAAGTTCACATTCAAGTGGGAGGAGCTGCCAGGGCCCTTCCAACATAACTAGTGAACACAACGTAGCCACTTGCACTTTCAGGCCCCCTTGCGGGAGAGAACAGCACCAGTGACAGATTGAATTTAAGACAATAAATTGCGGCCCAATTTAATCCCACAACGAGTCTTGACTATTTCCAGGATGGGTGGACAAAGTTGTTTTGCCAACAAATGGATACATAAAACAATGTCCTTTGGAACCAATCCAAATTCAAAAGCCTCAAATATCTCAAACTATTAGCAGACTGGAGAAAAAGCCATTCTTAAAATGTCAAATTAAACATAAGCCTGGGACCAGAATTTTACAACTGAGCAGAGAGAGAGGTAGGCAGCTCAGTTGGGCATTGTAAAGCACAGCAAAAAGTTACTTATTTTTAAGGCTTTCTTTCCATCTGAGGGGTATGTGTGAAAGAGGTGCTTGAAGGTGTTCCTTCCTTAGATGCCAACATAACTTGAATAGCTTTGGATACTGTTCCCTTTTGCGGCTATGTCTCAGGCAGTAATATATCAATATGTGCGATAGGCACCAAAAGTACCTTGGGTCTCAGATTTTTTTCAGCATGCATATTTTCTATAATATACACTGAGCCAGTGGTTGCTGTGGAGAATTTTGGAGTCCTGAGCCGCACTTGCCGAGGTGGAATTACATGCCCTTGATGAAGACACATTGTTGAGCAGAGTAACAGGCCTTCAGGGTTTCCATGGCAACCAACAGCTGTGGACAATGATTCTATTTATCCATCTACCTGGCCTTAAAATACAAACACTCAGTCCCATAGCTCAGACATTAATGAGTAGGCTATTGCAGTGTACTCAGATGGTTTCTCAACATAAGCAAAGAATATAAGAACATTAGGAGGGAAGAGTTCTCTCTGTGTGTATATGCAGGCATGTGAAAAAACAAATGACCTAAATCTGAGGCATGTCTCTTTAGTGTGCAGGAAAAGGAGTTGTTAAAACCTCTCTGTAGTTGGTCAAATCAAAAGGATCACAAGGCTCTGCTTGTAAGCACAGATTAAAGACAAAATGGTAATAGGAAAACCAAGAGGAAAGAGAGAAAGGAAAACCAGAAATCGTCAATCAGCCCAGTGCTGAAAAAGCCTGGAGCCTGAATCAAGAAGTGGATCCGTTCACATAGGAACTGAAAGCCCACTTATCTTAAAAAATCTTCTTTAAAAATCCCTTTTTTTCTTACATAGAAGGTCGGATGCCAGAAAATGTCAAGCCTTTTTATAGTATGCAAAATGCTGTATCGCTGTGTGTACTTTTTCAAAAGTCTTATTAACAATAAGGAAAAACATTTCAAGACACTGTAGTAGCATTTATTTACTAAAGGATACAATCTGGATGCATCAGACCATGTCAGGTACTGTAGAAACTAAACCATTCTGGAACTTTTTGGTACCTCTTTTTTATTGGTATTTGTCACTTAGCAGTCATTATTTCACTGGCAGTGCATTTATTCTGCCATAAATGGATGAGAAATTTTTTGGAGAATGTGACAAATTGGCAGTTCAAAAGTGTACATTTTTAAAAGGAATAAGAGAGAGGAGGAACTCATTTTAGTGCAGAAGTTGAAGTTAAAGATGAATACTCATTTTGACTTAATTTGACATAACGGTAAATCCCACTGAGTTTAGGAGGGCTTATTGTAGATAATAGGTATAAGATTGTAGCCTTTATGTGACTCAAGTTTCTTGTTTGCCACTTTGTATTCATTTATGTATATATTTATTTCTATTTCCTTTATAAAAATGTCATGATGCATAGCAACAATGATTGTAAAAAGTGGAAATGAAATACAATAAATAAGCATGGAGCAAAACCAATAAAAAGCAGTAGAGGGAACTAAATTATATACAGACCCTGTCATATTTATTACAACAGCACCCAGGGCCGGCGCTAGGTTTTTTTGCGCCCTAGCCGAGGGGGTGGGTGGGGCGTGCGGTGGTGGTGGGGCAGGGCAGGGGCGGCGGGTGGCAGTGGGGCGGGGCAGGGAGCGGCGGCAGCAGGGGCGGGGTGGCAGGGGGCAGCAGATGGCAGGGGATGGCGACGGGCATGGAGGGTGGGTGGCGATGGGTGCAGGGGGGTGGAAGGCGGTGGGTGGTGGGGGACAGATGGCGGTGCCCAGCGGTGGGAGGGGAGGCGGGAGGGCAGCAGGCTCACCAGCATCCTCTGTCCATTTTTGGTGCCCTAGGCAACTGCCTAGTTCACCTTAATGGATGCGCTGGCCCTGGCAGCACCTAACCATTTGTAAACAAATGGATCTGAGTTGTGGCACCTAAAGTCAGACCGGCATGCCTCTTGGAGGAAGGTGTTCTAGAACTGAGGAGCAACCATGGAGAATATCCTGCCTTGTATTAGAATCCAATGTATTTTCTCTTATGGTGGGATCACAAAATGGGCTTTCTCATCGGACCTAAAAGTACTAGAAGGCATTCCTTTGGAAATGGTTCAGGTTTCAAAATCTGTTTTTGATCATTCCTAATGAATTACTTTTCCATAGAAACCATATAATATATTATGTAATTGGGAAGCACTGGGGTAAAACTGTAGCATCAGATAGGAGTTCTTCAAATGTTTATATCAGTTCTCTTTTTTAAAAAATCTGCAGTGGTAAGTACCCTGTTGCATTATTTTAATGTGTAATAACTTATATATTACTATAGTGAGGAGAAGAACTGGAGCTGTGGGTGTGAATGTATGAGTTTGTAAAATGGTGTGGTGTTAAACCTGCTTTATGGACTTAGTAGTAGGGATGTGTCCTAGCACCAACATTCAGATTCAGAATTTGGAATCTGGAATTATTGCTCTTTGGATTTAGAATTCAGAATTTTAAAAAATGGGAATTTCCAGATCCTCAGAACTCCAATATAGGAAATATGAATAATATATAGTTACCATATATACTCGAGTATAAGTCGACCCGAGTATAAGTTGGGCCCCCTAATTTAAACCCAAAAAACTGGGAAAATTTATTGACGCAAGTATAAGCCTAGGGTGGGAAATGCAGCAGTGCCTGGCTACTCCTCCTTTGTGAGCTGGGCGTGTGTGTGATGTTTAAAATCAATCACTCTATAACAAAATCTTATTTCCCTGCCTGCTATACCCTGCCTAGGAGTCACTCTACCTGTTATTAGTAACAGCCTCTTTGCCTTGCAGCTATTGATGCATATATTCCCTTTTGATTGAAATTATAAATGTATTTCATAGTTAGTGTTAAGAAGCCAGGATGCCACAAATGCTCAGCCCATTCTCCTTATGTTATGAATGAAGGTGTTTCCAATCTCAGATTCCAGATATCTCTGAGGTTTTGATTCATAGAAAAGCACCTAAAGTTTTAAAATGGTAGTTTTCATATATAAACAGGGCATTAAACCAATTGTACATGGCTCTTTCCTTAAAAAAAATGGAGAAATAAGTCAGAAATAGATGTAATAAATTGGAATATATGTGTTGAAAATGTGGATGAAAGATCTTCATCATTAGTGTAGATGTCCAAATGTATGACGTCTCTTTTCCACTTTCTCACAAATGTCGCATGAATGCTGATGTTTGGGAACCATTAGAGTGTACCCTAATGGAATCTCAAAGACCCTATTGAAGTATAGACATTTACACAGCTGGGTCTCCACCACTAGTATTCACATGGCATAAAACAAAAGGAAATTGGTTTTCTTGAGATTTTAATTTTTTCCCGTGCATTTCTAGTACTTACTTAATAATGATTAATTCAGAGTCTGGATATATACTATGGATTGTTGCCAAATATTCATATTAGACGAACTACATATTCTGCTAAAAGCCAGGGAATATACTTCGAAGCACTTCACAAAAAATATTGTTTCTGCAGTGGGGCAAAGAGAGAATTTTCAGTTCATCTAGATGCTCTTGGACCCGGCGCTTACCATGGAGTCCCAAGTGGCGTCGGTGACCAGGTCCGCCTATTACCATCTCCGTCGGATCGCCCAGATCCGCCCGTACCTGGACGCGAACTCTCTGAGAACAGTGGTCCAAGCACTGGTGATCTCGAGGCTGGACTACTGTAACGCCCTCTACATGGGGCTGCCCTTGACTCTTCTCCGGCGTCTGCAGCGGGTACAGAATGCGGCGGCTAGGATGGTGGCTGGTGTGCGTCGTCATGAACACATCACACCAGTCCTGGCCCGCCTGCATTGGTTGCCCGTTGCAGCCTGGATTAGATTCAAGGTCCTGGTTTTAGTTTATAAAACCCTCCATAGCTTGGGACCGGACTACCTGGCAGAGCGTATCGCTCAGCGATCCACCTCGGCCCGTCCCGTTCGGCAGGCGCGAGCGCACTTGCTGCGGGTCGCCACCGTCCGAGAAGCCCGGAAGACAAGTACTCGGACCCGGGCATTCTCGGTGGCGGCCCCTAGCCTTTGGAATTCCATCCCTACCGAAGTGCGCTCTGCAGAGTCCCTGCTGGCCTTCCGGAAGGCTTTAAAAACCTACCTTTTCCAAGAGGCCTTTGGCGATTCTTATTCTTAGTTTTTTTTCCCTTTTCTCTTCTCCGCCATCATACGCTTTAGTTGATGAGGTGCCACTAGGTTTTACTGTTCTTAAATTTATTGTTGTAATTTTATTTGTTTATCCTTGTACTTGTATGGCTAACATAGCCCTTGTAAGCCGCTTAGAGTTCGTTTGAAGATAAGCGGGATATAAATGCAATAAATAAATAAATAAATAAATAATTTCTCAGTATTGTGTTGGACAGAAGTGAAAGAAATCAAGCACTCTGCAGTATCAGAGTGCTTGATCTATCTATCTATCTATCTATCTATCTATCTATCTATCTATCTATC
>JAHTLZ010000348.1:23793704-23822112 GCA_023846285.1 Phrynocephalus versicolor
CTATCTATCTATCTATCTATCTATCTATCTATCTATCTATCTATCTAATTTTCTGTCTATAAGATTCTGTTATATATTATTTGCCCAATTTTAAGATCCCAGATTAATAAAATTAATAAAACCTTGAATTCCTTTTTGTTTCTGCATTTGGACACTCCTCTCTGCTTTGATGGGGTGGAGGAGAAGCCAAACTGACCTTGCTGTCTCTCTCCTCTGTGGTTTTGTTTTTGCAGGATTGGTTCCATCTTCTCAGTGGGAAAAGCCTTGGGGTTGAGCAGCTCATTAAGGAGTGCCTTTTCAGGCTGAAAAGGAGGCATGGCTGAAAAAAATCCTTGCAAGAGCAAAGCAGAAAGGAGGGCAATAAAGCACTGCTGAAGAAGTGAAACAGCAAAATAACAAGGTCAGTTTGGATTATCCTCTACCCCACCCCTGCTTATCCCCATTCTCAAAATTTTGACTTTTTAAAAAAATTATTTATGGCCTGAAGATATTGTTGCCTGAGGGAACAAGCAAGTGATAGAATAACACTATTTACCAAACCTGTCATAACAGAGGGCTTTAACCAAGGCATGTGACATCTAATGCTCTGTTGTCAAACAAAGGAGAACATCTAGGGAGGAGCAAAATGGGAGAGTCACTGATACTTGTTCCTTGAATTGGTTCCCTAATGGCAGGACACGTCCAGAATCTGCGTTGCTTTAGCATTTTTTTTTTATTTTTTTAGCAAACAGGGCCCCACACAGAATGGATCCCCTTTCCCAATATTTGCCGTGAAGCTGCTGCTTCTGAAGCAACACCCAACATGCCAGAAGAGTCTGAGAGATCAAGAGATGGGCAGAAGAACCCTGCAGAAAGTGATGGTATCCGCTTACATACACAGTGCCTGCAAATGATCCCTGGCATGCAGATCCTTGCCACAGTTTTAGAGGGTGACATCATGAGAAAGGTGATGGCACCTCTTTGATATGACATCACCACCAGATACATCCAATTTAAATCAGGTCTATGTGATAATCTGGCCAAACTGTGTGCATTTATGTTAATAGGGTACACTTCTAAGGCTTATAGACCACATTCAGCCCTTCAAGATTACT
Source organism: Phrynocephalus versicolor (assembly GCA_023846285.1). Classification (NCBI taxonomy): domain Eukaryota; kingdom Metazoa; phylum Chordata; class Lepidosauria; order Squamata; family Agamidae; genus Phrynocephalus; species Phrynocephalus versicolor. The sequence goes on from JAHTLZ010000348.1 coordinate 23,794,799, forward strand.
CAAGCTTGTGGACTGTGAGTTGGTAAAAACTTTTCAGATCAGATGAATCTTAGTCAAGGCAATGATACTAGAGTATCAGAGCATTTTTTTTTCATTGAAAGGGCTGTAAACAGAATCTTCTAGCCTGACCTTAATTTAATTACTTGGCTTCTTCACCTTTCTTTTCTTTCAGGGAATAGACTATTGTGTGCTTATTATGTAAATGTTAGTGCCCAGGTGATCATACCATAGGTTAGGAGAACTCTCAGTTGCTAGCATAGAAACCCGTCATAGGCGCGCCTTATCTTTAATTGCCTCTGAACCACTGAAGGAACTAGTGTATCTTCTGCCAGGAGCACAGACATGGAATGCATTTTATTCTGAAACGCTTCCCTCGTCATCGCCTTTCTGAGTAGTCCGTAGGTGCCAGCAGGGTGGATTAGCAATGAATATGTAAATCAAGTGCAGCCGTGTGAGGGAAATGCTTTCCATCCTTGTTTACCCTCCTCTGCCCCGTGCTACTTTGTTTATACAGTACATTTTGAAGAAAATGTTTTGATTCTGAAGGCTGAAACTGAAATGATCTAATTTTACTCTATGGGAACCTGTCTAGGAAATGAACTGAACCCAGTCACAGAGCACATGCTCCACATGCAAATTATTCCAAGAATGCTCTTTAGTATTTCCAAACAAACAAACAAACAAAAAACACTCCTGTTTGAAAAGGTGGAGAGCCTTTGCCAGACCGTTCCTGGAGGTAACGGAGTGCTAGCCCATCTTGTACCCACTGGCAGTCACACCCAGAACCTGGGCCATGGATGGTTTCATTGCCCCAAATCTCCCTTGCTTTCAGTTTACAATATGCAACTTATGGGAAGCATGCACCTTGTTTTTAAGCTCAAATAATGCTGCTTGCTCGCCTCTGGAAGCATGTTTTGGCTTAAAATGACTATGCAGTGGTCAAAACAGCAGGATATTGATAAGCAGGAACAGCAGTTGTAGATCATGTGTTGCATCTCCCTACGGTAGATAATAACAAGTTAGGTGTCCAGTAATGTGATGTGTCCATTGGAGAACAATATATTTTTATGATATAAAGTATTTAGAAAGTTCTATCATTTCTTCTCATTCAGTTATACACTCAAATATAATGCCAGAAAACAAAGAGGAATCTAACATCCCCCCCCAAACCCATCATGGATTTAAATTTGAATTTTAAATATCTTAGATACATTGAATATACTAATAATATGCAGTTAAATTAATTTGTAACAAGTGTCCAGTTTGAATTTATTATTACTCCTGGAGAGCACTGACATTGCCGTTGCATTTAGAAAATATATATATAAATCACCACTTCTGCACGCATGTTAAAAATATTCTGGGTTGTCAGATGAAAATAAAGTAGACCTGACACAAAATTTGTTGCCTTCCCTTTTACTTTTACTGACATTATATTCTAAGCCTTCCTTGGAGATGTAAAACCAATTTTGATGTGACACATTGTGAGAAGTCAGTATTTGTACTTTACAAATAGTTGGAGGCCAATGAGATCTTTGACCTGCAGAGATCTAGGTAAACCTCTGAAGAGCATGACAGTTTAGAGGGAAAAAAATTGTTTCCATCGATTGCCCATAATGTAGATTTGAAAGGACACCCAAAAACAGTACCTGGAAGACAAACGGAAAAGCCCGATGAAAATTAGCCCTTACTTGCTGGCTTTCTCAAATATGTTACATATCAATGTGTCAAAATATAAGACAGAATAGTCTTCCCCAACTTAATGCTGCACAGGTATGTTGTATATCAAGTCCCATTAGTTCTAACCAGCAATGGCCTTAAAACAGCAAAGCAAAACAACAACATGCCACTAGCATCATCAATTATCCATCAATATCTTGCCAAGTTCTACTGGAGCTGATGATCAGACAATGGCACATAGTAGCCTAGAGTTGGTAAGAACAAGAACACAAAACATTGTTAAAGACTACAATCCCAGAGTACTGGGTATGAGTTTTAGAGGTTGTACTCCAAAAGTAACATCCATCCTGCTGTGAGTATAATAGATTTTTCCTGCTTGCTTTCTTGTCTGTTTACTTATATCTGTGAAGTTTCTCAGTCATCCAGGTGAGGTTATCCGGAAGTTGAGTCATGGCAGATTGAGCAGTGAAACATTTCCTTCCTCCCTCCCTCCCTCCCTCCCTCCCTCCCTTCCTTCCTCCCTTCCTCCCTTCCTCCCTTCCTCCCTTCCTTCCTCCCTTCCTTCCTTCCTTCCTTCCTTCCTTCCTTCCTCCCTTCCTCCCTCCCTTCCTTCCTTCCTTCCTTCCTTCCTTCCTTTTTAATTGGTATGAGTGTGGTTTGGCAAATTGTCTGAGAGAGGCAAAGTACAGTATTTTTCCATGTATAATACTATATTTTTGTCTAAAACTGTTGGACTAAAAATGAGGGTTGTCTTATCCACAGAAGTAAGCTGAGGGGAGAACCGTGTGGTTGCCAATCTATTATTTTGGGCTAGAAAAGTGGAAGTCATCTTATACATAGGGGCATCTTATAGATGGGAAAATGCAGGTATTTCCCCTTCCCCCAATGTATATGTGAGGAATGGTGATTGTGATATAATGATTTTTGTTCCGTTTTGGAGAGACAGACTTTTCTATTGTGGATTATGCTTTTTTTCCTCTAGCCCTCTCACTCAGCTTAGTTTACTAAAATTTAATGGACACCATTACGACTGTGTGTGTTGGTGACTGTGAAAGGATTATTGTTGTAGTGGCTTTGAGCAGAGAGATGAAACCATTTTGATTACCTACTCCTGGGCCATTGTTATTGACGTTTCTCCTCTGTCTAGAAATATAGAGAGAACCAGGGAGTGGCGAGTAGAATGGGTAGAAGGTACAGATTAGGTCATTCTCAATCTCTATGTCCTGAACTTGAGCACTGGGTAATCTGGGAGGGTATATCTTTTAAATCATATAGAATGCTAAGGCTAAGAAGACCATTACACAAAAATATCAGAGAAAAACCACTAGCTTCTGTTGGAAGCTGTTTTTGCTCCCCAACAACACCAGGAAAGGGCTAATAGCAAATCTAACCTTGTAGAAATTCTTCAAGCAACAAGGTTTATGTAAGCCTGAAATAAGATACTCTCTTCAAAAGGTTCTGAAACAGTAATAGATAAAGCATTGTATTTCATTGATTCTCCAGAGTGTCCTAGTTTAATAGCATCTCACAACTACAGTATATCAGATTAGATTAGAGTCTCCCAGCTGCAATACCACCTAGAGGACTATGAAGTTATAACACATCGTAATGAGACATCCCACCTGGTTGAAATGTGGCCTGAGGAAAAATCATTGCAGCATTTCACTTAAACGTAGCCTTCTTTAAGAGAGAAATGAGTATTTCATATATATTTACAGGGTGATTAGTTTTCTATAATGATGAATCTCTATATTTCATACTTCCACAGGGCATCGTATCTGTGCACTTGTACACATATTTTCAAGAAATACCCAGTGAATAAAATGAAAGGAAATAAAGCCTCCACACACTAAAGTGTCGAAGTTTACGCCTAGCCATTCTGTATAACACAGTCGTTCTAACGCAACAGGTGATAAGCAAGGGAATGGCTGTTACCAGTCAGTCTCCCAATGTTCTCACATGATAAAGCTAGTCTTAGAGTCAAAGAAACAAGGAGTGGGGAGAATATGTTCTTACACGTATGTCCAGAAAACATAAGCAGATAAACAGTATAATCTAATTTATGGTATTTTTACTCTCATTGTTGTTCATCATGACAATATGTAACTGGTCAAAGATACAAACAATCACTGCCAGCCTTGTTATTATGCAATTGGTAACACAGATGAAGGTGCTGTCCACACTAGAGATGGGCATGACACGAGCAATTTTTCGTTTTCATTTTCGTTTTTTCATTTCATTACATAACGAAACAAAAACAAATTTTGACTCAAAAATGAAACGAAACGACCCAAAACACGAAAAAAATTGTCGACCGCTTCATTTTCGTTACGGCAGCTGCATTGAATTGTGTTAAATGGTAATGAAACAGCAATTTTTCTTTTTTGTTTTTGTTTTTTCCGTTTCGTTACATAACGAAACGAAAACAATTTTTTTTGCAAAAAAACTCATGAAAACGAAAACAAACCGAAACGGACCCCTAAACGACCAGACGACAAACGAAACAGCATTTTTTTGAGTCGTGCCCATCTCTAGTCCACACTGTGAAATTTAGTGCAATTTGGGTGGTGCTTAAAAAGTTCTCATCTTCAGTGCAATCTCGTTTAACTCTTGGTGCCTGTTCGCTATATTCCCAGTGTGGTGTAGCAGGTAGAGTGATGGACTAGGACACTGGAGAACAGGATTCAAATCCCCATTTGGACACAGAAACTGACTTGTGGAGTAGAACTGGTAAAACCACTCCTTGAATATTTCACTTTCCTTGAGATCTCTATTAGAGTTGCTGTTGGTCAGTTCTGACTTGATGGCACAAAATACACAACCCTCCAATGAAGTCAGAGCCAAGGGCTGTTTTGCACCTCATTGAATTGTCCCCAACAGTTTACATGCCCTAGACCTGTGGTAGACAGATACTGGAAAGCTCTTAAAGGGGACGGGTGAATCATATTAAGTTGAAACACAAGGGTTCTTTTCTGTAGCAAACAGAACCATGTATCATAACTAAAATGCCACTGTGGGCAGGCTCTAAGTCAGATTCGGAGGCCAGTTTGGTTGGTTTGCATCTGGAATCAGGGGAGTAACATCTGGTCCCTTGCCTCAGGCTACAAAATATTTTGGGGACTGCCTCACCAGTGCTATGATGACATCACATTGTTGCATTTCAAGAAAGTACATACACACTGTATTCCAGCTGGCAGGGGTCAATAAATTGTGGATCCCTGTGACAGCAGCCATATTGAGTAGATTGGTGCTGATAGCACATGCTTTATTGGGATTCCCCCTTTTCATTTATAGGGTTTGCCTGTTACTGAAAGAGGCATGATGAGTGAATTGATTACTTTGACTGCAGTGACTTCTGAGATCTGTGATGCTGCTTTTGAAGTATCTGGTCAGGCAAAAATGTTGTTTAAGTGCATTAATGTTTTCCAAATGTGTGTGTGTGTGTGGGGGGGTCAACAAAGGTAACATGCAAACTATGGATCCAGTAACCTCTTTAAAATAATTAGATTTCCCCTCTCTTGATAATTTGCTTTTTCTCTTGATCATTCAATAAATGAGCTTGTGCTGTACTCAATTTTACCTTCCTTCTTTCCTTAGGAAATGTTCATCCCATCTCTTCTACCATCTATCTTCACAATAATACAATAAAAGGTAAGAGGATTGGAGACCTTGCTTTTGAAACAATAAAACCAGTAGCAATAGATAAGTAGCAATAAAACCAGCCTTAAAAACAACTTCACCAGGAGCCCAATAAATATGCTGAGCCATAAAACAAGAGCTTCCTCATACTTTTTGAAAGCTTGTTGAAGTAGATATGCCTTGAGTATCTTTTAGAAATAAGTAAATATATGAACTACTGAGACACCTCTGTACACCTGTAGTATATTTTGGAGGCTCTAGGCCAGTGGTGGCGAACCTTCGGCACTCCAGATATTTAGGACCACAACTCCCAGAATTCTGAGCCTAGATTGCCAATGACAAAGGATTGTGGGAGTTGTACTCCAAATCATCTGGAGTGCCAAAGGTTCGCCACCACTGCTCTAGGCGATGGCAGAAGAGACTCTGCTTTTCTCACAGCTGTTTCCATTACTGACATGTGGGGGATGTGCCCTGCACAAGCATTTGTTTTGGCATGCCTCATTTGATTTTCATGTGTATGATGCAACGGTTACTCCATTTATACCCCCCCTACTCCAAAAGGAAGAGAAGCAAGGCAACAGAGAAGAAGTTTTGACCATCTAATCCAAAAGCAGGCCACAATATATGGGGGGGGGGAGAGTAAAATCACCCACCACCAAATATGCAGCTTTAGTTGTATAACTACCTTGTACACAATTAATTAATAAAGAAACAATTAAAATAAAGAGGGAAAGTGCCTCCCTACACACAGGGGAAAATGGAAATTTTAACAGAACAAAATGGAGCACTGGCTGTGCCAATTGGAGCAGTCCATGTGGGAACAAGAAGGGGTGTCAGTATCCTTGATAACCACAAGGGCATGATAGTGCTGAGCAGATGGGCTGAAGAAGGACTTGGGATTCAAAGAGGTGCGCTCAACTGCTTTGAGATTGAGAGTAGAGATGGGCATGAAACAAACAATTTTTCATTTCCGTTTTTTCATTTCGTTAGCTAACGAAACGACAAATGAATTTTGTCTTTAAAATGAAACGAAACGAACAGAAACACTGGAATTTTTGTCATGCGTTTCGTTTCTGCTACTGCAATATGAGTGAATTGCTTAAAATCCTTTTTAAAAAAAATCACAAAAATTGAAATAAATGGTAACGAAATGGTAACGAAATGAATGAAAATGAAAACGAAGTTTTTGCAAAAATTCACGAAAAACGGAAACGAACCGAAACAGACCCTCCAAACGACAAACGAAATGCCATTTTTTTATTCGTGCCCATCTCTAATTCAGAGAACTGGTGCCAATGAAGTGTGGGATGTCACCCCCTCAGATGCCAGGAACTGTGTTTTTTTGGGATGGGTGGGTGTTGAGTATGTGAAAATGGGCCCGAAGGGAAAGGATTAAAGGGAGGTGCTGGGAGAAGCTTATCCGATATTTGTGTCCTCTGCTATTAAGCAATCAATACAGCTGTATGTCTTACCTTAGGGGGCACACATCTTTATGTCAGACTCAGGAGGCTGCTGGTACATCTTTGTCAATGGAGGGGAACATGTACATCCCCCAGACTAAAGCTACTAGAACAGAAGGATTGTTCTCTCCACATTACTTGATGCCTTTCATTCAGAGTCCAGAACAAGGCTGGCACAATACAAGATGGATGGCACATGTAGCTAGCATGCAGATTCCCACAAGATCAATTCAAGCAAAACCCAGAGCATGCTGCCCTCTCATAAGAACATAAGAAGAGCCATGCTGGATCAGGCCAAAGGTCCATCTAGTCCAGCTTCCTGTATCTCACATTGGCCCCACCAAATGCCTCTGGGAGTGCATAAGACTAGATTTCTGTCTCCTGGTACCACTCCCCTGCATCTGGCCCTTGAAGTACCCTGGTTTTAAGCCTGGAGATTACACATCTCCATCATGGTTTGTAACCTGTGATGGACTTTTCCTCCAGGAATCTGTCCAGTCCTTTTGAAGGTATCCAGGCTAGATGCCATCACCACATCTTGACACCCTACACTTAGCATTTACTTTACTTAATGGGGGCTAATTCTGCTCTTATGTACATGGCCCAGTTTTCCACAGTGTATTTCTGAATACCAAGGTTTGCCAGATGAAAAGAATACACATACTGGGTTTTCCTATTTTCTCAGAGTGGCATTTTCCATTTTTGAAAGTGTTGTTCCTATCCACTTTCTAATTTGCAAGTCCAAAACCTGCTTTTCAAGCACTGTTAATTACAGTAGCATTCACAGACCACTTCAGAGGGTATGCAAAGCATTTTCAACGTATTGTGTCTCTTGGCAATCCTCACAATTGCTGGATTTATAGAAGGAACTGAGAAATTTCTTTGTGGTTCCTATGATTTTCAAACTTATATTTCTTAGAGTAAGAATGATTTTTCTCTATCATAAAAAACATTTCAAGGGGCTAGCATTCATTTATGGCTGCACTTGCTTCAGTGACCTCCCAATGACAGTTTACAAATGTTAGACACCTCTTGATTTCCCTCGTGGTTCACCTCTGGAAATATTTCTCAAGGCATGTCCATTCTTCAAATGCATACTATTAGCTACCTGAGAAATGTGTTCTGCTGACACACACAGATATTCAGCTTTTGATCTAAAATGTACTTGATCAAAGCTTGGTTTTAGAAACACTATTTCAAAGGTTAATTTGAGAGGTCAACAAAGTGGTTCTCTAATGTAGACTTTACCCTTACCGTTAGTGGGTGGTGGGACCTTCATTGATTGCCTGTCAGATATAGCCCCCAAAGAATAACTTGATAGAGTTAGGTTTTCTTGATGTCAAATCACTGCTTTAGATTTGCTAAATTTTGATATTATACTAAATATACACAATTTATTAATGTCCATTTTAACATAAAATATATCAGTAAGAGATCTGTGCTACAGCTCTAGAGTCTAGACTCGAGACACATATTCTTAATAAGAAATACTGCCTGTAATTCATAGACAAGGGTACAGTATGTAGGCATCACAACTAGAGTTGGACCAGATGACTTGTTTGAATATTTTCAGCATTTTTTTGTTTTTACTTTCCAGCAATGTTTGAAATGGTTGGCTGTGTGGCATTATAACACCAATCCCTTCATCGCCTGTCCCAGTTTGAGCAGAATCACTCATATGGTTGTCCAGGGAAAGGGGAGAAAGAGAAGCCAGGAAAGACAACAGCACATCATATGAGGAAAGGTACATATTTACAGAATGGTGAAGACTCATTTGTATTCAACACTAAAAAGAAAAGTGTGGGCATGTATGGCTGTCATGCGGCAAAACCACAGAAATGGCCAGGAAGAGAGGTTCAAATACTTTATGGACATTCCGAATCTTCACTCTTAGTTACAAACTTTGCTGCTTTTCTGTAGTTAATATGTTTGGTAGAGATGGGTGTCTTGGAAGACTTAAGGACCAACTTTGAACCATTTTTGCCACTGAAATATTAGAAACAGGAAGCATCTGGATGGACAGTTCTGTTTTTTTGGGAGACTATGGAGGCCCTTTGATCCTGCCCCCCGCCCCAATCCAAAAGCAAAGATGACTATTCCTGAAAGGCTTCAGGAGTGGAAATGGGGCTTTTTGATTATAAAATCCCTTCCTTCCTTCCTTCCTTCCTTCCTTCCTTCCTTCCTTCCTTCCTTGTACACGATGACACTGGCTCGGCCAGTAAACTGTCCTCTACTGGATGTTTCTAAGTGGATTGCTTTAGTGGTGGATTTTCTGTTCTGTAGAAAGCTGGGATCCATTTCCTTTAGGGGTTCCTTCCAGCTCAACGATTCTCCGGTTCTATGGAGTATGCAGGCAGGACTGAATGGCAGTAGCAGCAGTCTGTAGTTCGATGTTCGGTTTTATTTTCCTGTTTTTTCCAGCCCGTGGAAGGAAGTAGAGATGGGCACAAAATGAAAAACGACACTGTTTTGTCGTTTCTTAAGGTTATGAAACATTACAAAACGAAACAAAACACAAGCAAGCATTCCATCCAGCAACGAAACAAAATGCCATTTTCTTTTTCAGAGATGAAACATTTAGTCTTTCCTTGTCCGAACATACCAGTACCATCCTAGGGAGTCAGGACAACAGGCTGGAAATTGCAAACTGGGTGCAGAGAGGTGGGATCTAGGAATGGATGATATACCAGTAAGATATAGTGGTCTGTCTGGAAAGAGATGAGCTGTCAGATATAGCAGTGTGGAGGATGATTTTATGGTGATTGGGAAAGATCCCATGCAAAAATCATATGAAATAAAGAGGATATGGTAAGATCTGGATTCTTTTACACAAAAAAACTCTTTTATTTAAAGTTAAAGAGAGAGGATTGGCTAGCGGCTACGTGCCTGATGGTGTGCCCCACAAAATGAAACAGCAAACAAAACAAAACAAAACAAAACAATATACTTTTGTGCCGATCTCTACAAGGAAGCCCTCATCATCCTTTTGTGGCAGCTGCTAGGAAGGACTTTAAAATGAAAATGAGCGTAGTTCTTTTAAGGGCACTACAGGGTACCTGCTCTTCTAATTTGCTATCTATCCTTCCTTTCTCTGCCTTTTCTATTCCTGGATGTTTCCAATATATAGCAGTTCCCATTCTGGATAAAGTCAAAAGTTTCTGAATCAAAGTTCTGAAATACAGATTTGTATTACCATACTCTTTTATAATACAATGGTCCTTATTGACTTGAAAGGTTTGTGCTACAGATATGTAAAGCCAACTCATTCATTTAAAAAGAATGACTCAAAAAGATTTGGTAAGAGTTTCCATCATAATGTATACAATATTGGGGGCTTTTGTGAACAACTCTTCAATATTTTTAATTCAACTTTAAACTAATCTTTTGATAATATTAGAATGCTGTTTTTAATTTACTTACCAAGTCCTTTAACAGCTCCTAAATATTTGAAAGTTCAATTTGAAATCCTGATGAAATGTTCTCATTCTTTTAGCACTGAAGACCTCGATAGATTGGTCTAAACAGGGCCAGCTTTTTAAAATAAATCTAATTTCTGGAAAGGCATATTCATGAAAGACTACTGCTGTCAAAAGTAAAATATGTCTGAGGATTGAAGCATTGCATCACATCACTTCACAGCTGAAATGGAATTCCATTACATCAAGTCAGCCAACCTATCTGTGTAATATGAAAGTTCTATAACATATGTTTCCCCCCCAAAAAAACAACCTTTTAAAATGTACCTGTTCCTGTGAGCAAGTCAGTGAGCTAATTAATAGGATATGGACACTTATTTCTGCTACCATCATTACTAGCATTGAGAGTAACAGGTTACGAAAATAAGTACATAAATATAAGAGTGGGCATAGCTCTGTAGCAAAGAATACTTTGTTTTTCATGGAAAAGGTCCCAAAGAATTCCACTTTCAGGATTTTAACAGAGGAAATGTTAGTTCAGTAAAATATCACTTCAGAAATAAAGCCCTATAATTAGTGACGACAAAATCCCGGCAGAAGAGTGTGAGATAAAAATCTAAAGAGAAAGAAGAGGATAATGAGATAATGAAGGATGGTTGAGAGAAGGGTCCAAGGGTTTGCTTGATACATAGTTAAAACTGTAGTTCCTAACACGGTGAATTTAGTGGGGTTTTCATTTATTTTTGGTGAGCATGTATAGGATGGCACTATAGAAAAGGAATCTGTACATCTCTATTACTCTGTTGTATTTTCGCCCTAGGTTGCTACCCCACGACCACTAAAAACCACTTCAAACTGCTTGAAGATATGGTTAATAAAATTGTGTCTCCACGACCAGCAGACTTTAAAGTGGAACCCAGCGACTTTTACAAGTACCTGGTCTCGAGGTGGTACAAAGTTTGTCTCAATTCCGATGCAGATTTTTAACCAGTGCATGAGTCTGTGGGGACTCGGAAAACCTGCATCAAAATCTTTCGGTTCCACTGTGTTGTGGTTCCTGCCCATGGGGACACAAAAGATGCAGTTCTTTAAACTGCACCTATGGGGATACAGGAACAGCATTTTCAACCATGTGACTGTTGCATGAGGAAATCTGCATTTTACTTTGATCCAGATTTTCTGGCTGTGGGCTGGCAGACCTAGACCACTTTCAAAGAAAAGAGTGTTATCAAGGCTTGTGAGAGGCATTCCTCAAGCCCCGACTATCTAGGGTTCATCTAGTCCTCAGCAAGTCTGTTTGCATTTATCATTATCCTTGTCTGGTTTGGCATCATGGCTATGATTTAAATTTCAGCAGTGTGTGAATGTGTGCTGGGTTTTTTTTTTTTTAATTATGTGGTCCTAGCCAATTATGGGTCATATAGTTACTATCATGATGCCACACAGCCAGAAAGCCAATCAGATCTGGGTACATAGTGATGTTATTGAGATTGAAACTTCACCCTTTATTCTGAATCATTGATTCAGGGTAACTTGAAGGTAATTCACAACCCAGTCCATGGATCTTCCTTCACCACCTCAGACTCCTCCTCCTCCTGTGGTACCTTTCTCTCCTCTTCCTTCTCCTCCTCTACCTACCACACTATTTCTGTCTGCAACCCTTCTTCCCTTCCTTCTGCCCCTGACCCCGTTTTATCCCTTCCATTCCTGCCATTCAACTGTCCTTCTCCTGGGTTTTTTGGTTCTTCTAACTTTAAACTGACTAGTCCTATTCTCAAGTCCAAAAGAGAGGGGCTTTCATTTAGTGATTCTCTTAGAGGGGATGGCGCACTAAACTCCATTTCAGCTCTCTGACATATGAGTATTCATATGCCCACCATATACATGTAGATAGGTATCTTCCACATTCTTTGGTTTGCTCAGATGTACTGATATCACTGTTACTGTCTAGCACAATGGTTCCCAACCTTGCGTAACCCAGTTGTTTTGGAACAGCAGTTCCCAGAAGCTGGTAGCAATTCACCACTAGCTGTGCTGCCCAGGGTTTCTGGGGATTGCAAGGCAAGAACATGTGCTTGAGACCCAGTGACATGCCATAGCAAACAGTTTTAGCGCCCGGAACCACTGCTTTTTTGGGGGGGGGGGGAGCTAGAGTTGCCAGGATCCAACAGCAAGCATGGTAGATCCAACAGCCAGCATTTGTATTCCAAGCTGAAAAATAACCCCGCTAGCAATGCTTTGACAGTGAGCATTTGCTCAGAACTGCATTCTGTCTCAGCCACAAATCTTTCTGCGTCCTTTTGACTTTTTCAAAGTATGTGACGGATTTAGGGAAAGATGGCTTTTCAAATATATGTGGAGATGTCTGTAAACTTCTCCCTGCTCCTGGTTTGATTCAGCTTTTGTTATGTCCTTTAGGAAGCAGATAGAAGATACTGGCCCTAAGATATTTTGACCTTTCTTATTATCCTGGTGTTTGAACAAATGAAACTTATAAAATGTAATTGGAGGTATGTTATGGTAGTCTAAGGGTGATGATAAACTTAGACGTGTTGAATCTGACAAGGCAATTTTAGCATTGGCTCGTTTCCGATCTGTAGCGAGTTGACTGCTAAACTGTTTGACCTCTCTATTGGAACTTCAGATGGTGTGCTAGAAATACTATCTGTCCAACTTTATACTGAGATGCATTTATCTTTGGGAACATTCATGCGAATCTTGAAGCCTGACCCCTGATATCTTTTCAAGATGGGCTGCCTGAAATGTTACCATTCTTTGCCCTTATGAACAGTGTTAGAACGACACAGTACCCTTTGGGGGGGGGTGTGACTCTCCAAATGGATCATTCATTGTAGACTTAATATTTGTGGTGCTAAATTTACAGAACGAGTTCTAAAACCCACTCAGGCTCCCAACAAATGTATGTACAGAGATGGCTTGGAATTGCCCAGGAAAATCTGATGGTACTTTCTCGCCCTCCTTTTCTTTTATCCACTTGAGCTTTCATTAATACTACTTAATCATCCAATGCATGAACTTCAGGCAGTGAGTAATGGGCCAATAATTATATGCATTTTTAAACTGAAAATGTATTGTAGTTTTGACACCAAGTTTCTTTTAGAAATTGGCTGTCAATTCATTTGCTAATATTCTTATAGGAATGAAACTCATTATCTGTCAGAAACCTGTTTTTCAGGATATCTCATAATTATGCCAGCAAGAGGGCTAAGGAAAAATGTGATTGTTGCTGGTCATTCCTGTAAAACAAAAGTGTACAGTGCAGCAGTACATGGTGACTAGGCATGTGCAATAAATGTGAAAAAATGAGCTGAATCAGGATTTTTGTGTGGGAATGGAGGGTGACCAGAGGGCAAAGTGAGGAACTGCTATCTAACCCTAGGGCAGAGCAATGCCATAAAACATCCTTTGTATCCCATTTGGCAGTCATAGGTTAAAAAATGGTCAATGACTTGAAATGAGAAAAGGGGGAGTCAAAACTTATGTAGAGGACTGGGTTGCTAGTGGCACTAAAGAAGGTAAATGACAATGGAACCCCATTTTAAAAGCCAAGTTTTTCCTTCGACACGCCAAACATTGAGAGGCTAGACAGGGCTCAGACGGAGGTCAATAGCTCAAAATCTCTTGGAGCTGATCCATTCGCCTTTTCACAGGTCCGTTGATCAAGAAATAACCTCACTGTCTGGATAGGCTTTTTGCCTTCTGGAATTACTAAACCATACTGAAATATTATTACACTGTTAGGATTGTGTGTGTGTGTGTGTGTAATTGTGAATATATCATTTATTGTTGCATGAGCAAGGCTGGATGAGCCCATGGCCAGGTAGGTCTTTGGGCTTTCAGCTATTTTGGGGCCCATCTGGCATTTCAGTCATTCACCCTGATACAGCTGACAGCCTGGCCCTGGACAACTGATAGCCCCCTAGTCTCTGTGGAACCCCCTAGGCTTCAAAGTCAGACTTACAAATAATACAGGCCAGTCTATAGGTTTGGAGTGGATGTTTCAAACAATTGTGGCACTGTACAGCATTATGCTCGCCCGATCAGCTTCCAACTGAATTAGAAAAAGTTTTTTCCTAGGGGCACCCCCTTTGGAGTTTAATAACACAGCCCCCTGACCCCCAAACCTTTCTAAATATCAGGGGCTTCCCTTGAATTGCTTGAGGAAGCTCCCCTGCTATTTTGGTCTTTTAGGACCCAGGGGAGCATAGCATTTCATTTCCTTTCATTTCGTATCATAACAAAACTACTTTAAAAATCATTATAAATGAAAATAAACGAAACTACTACAGAAATAAAACTAAATGCTATTTTTCCATTTTATGTCCATCTCTAATGGTAGTATCTCCTAAAGGGAGTAGATATCCAATCGGTATGCCCTTTCTTTGGGCACAGGATTCCATTTTCCTACTATGTATTTGTGCATATAACTTATGCATTTGTCCAACTCCTTGTCCCCCCCCCCATTATACTTTCTGTCTCTGTGTTTTAACAATACCCAATTACCCATAAAAAGCATTTCTCTCTTTTCAACATATGTGTCTCACCCCAGCATTATTCAGCTGATACAGTGGTTCCCAACTCTAGGTAACCCAGTTATGCTTGGACTGCAATTCCCAGAATCCTTCACCGCTAACTGTGTTCACTAAGATTTCTGGTAGCTACCGTCCAAGAACACCTGGGTTACCCATGCATGAGAAGCACTGATCTAACTGTAGGAGCAGAGAGAGAATGTCGAAATCCCCTTGAAGACAGGATTTAGACAGTACATCTAGATATTCTTTTAAGCAAGTGGTGATTCCCATGCATTCCTACTTTCATTGCCTTTTCCTACCCATTGTTGAACACCAGGCTAAGGGAAAATGTGGCCACCTACACAGTAGATGTTCTTGGACTACATCTCTTTCCCCATTGACTATTCTGGAAATTCTAGTCCAACTGTATGCAGAGTGTCACCTTGCATTTAGACATTCAACTACAAAGTCTACCTCTGGAAGGAGAGAAAACATGAAGTTGGCTTGATCTGAGGAGGTTTGCAGGACAGGATAAATGGATTGGAGAACCACAGACATCTGTGAAGGTTTCATCATCTCCACGCAGTTAGATAGGTCAGAAGACAGAGGCAAAAGGAAACTAACCAACATTCAGCTAAGGGTTGAGAAGGCAAGATACAGACTTTAGCATATTAAAGGCAAGAGGACATGTAAGATCAATTGTACCATGAGTTGGTAGAGAAATGTGGATGCCTCTCACAAAACTGGTATTGAAATCTCATTTTTAAAAAGGTCACCCTGCCACTTCCTGGCATGACTTGGGATTCTTTCAGGAATGAATTTTGCACATACCAACATGAAAATAAGAAGCTGAGTTAGCAAATATAAACTATCTAAATCCTGTCTTCAAGGGGTAAATCCTATAAGGGCTTGAGTGAATGAAGACCCTGGAAGTGATACAGAAGTGTGGTTAAGTGGCATGCTTTTCACCTGCCATTACAAATAAAAATGGCACAGTGGTTGGCCTAATGTAACAGTGCTTGTCGCTAGCCTCTCATATGAACCGAGCAGATTCTTTCTTGCTGCTACTGCTTGCTTATTTGTGACTTTATGTTTGTGAGTGTTGGGGCTAGGCAGAGGGTTGAGACAACATAAGGTTCCTAGAGGAAGCCTTCTTCAATTCCTGCTTGTCATACCTATTGAAGAAATCCTAGAAGCTTTTCGCTTATGCCGCCAACAGTCCATGCCTTGTGGCCCTCAAGAAAAAAGGTGGCCACTGGTATGTCCAGCCGTTGATGCCATTGCAATATAGTGCAATATTTTGTTTCCTCTCTCTGTTCCTCTTAATTTTCTTCTTTGGGAGGGCTGCTTCCTGCACAGCTGTGGCAAATTAAACTGGAATCTTGGCATGAAGTCCTCGCTGTTCAGAGTTGAGCAGCTTCCCCTCTCCAAAATGGAGAATCCCTTGTAAGTTCACACAGTGCAGCAATTTGGAAGAACACAGCAGAATCTATTTTTGTGTGACTATCTGCAGTTGAAGTAATGAAATTGAACATTAATCCAATGTGCCCCTTCAGAGAAGTAATGCATTTTTTTTTGGGAGGGGGAGGCATTATTGGCCAAGTGTGCCAGCTGGAGTGAAGAAGATTGAAGCTGGAAAGGAAAAAAGTCCACAGTAGCCGCAAGAGAATTGGTTTCTGTGGAACTTTGTAGCAAACACAGAGCCAAAGAGTCAAGCATCTAAGTAAACCATCTAGCATACAGTTCACTTATGGGATCCCATCAGACACTGCGGTCAAATGCATTGGCTGTTTTGTTAGATGCCAGATAACACAAGTTAGCTCTGCATACAAATCAGGAGCACTCACTGTTATCCCTCCCCACCCCCCACCCCAACCAAAGGCTGGCTGCAATAAGAGAATTGCCAATAACGGTGTCTCTCTCCTTCATTTGCATCATCTTGTTATTCCAATGGCACCCAACTATCCCAAAAATAAACATATTGCTACCAGAAAGTCAATATTTTACAATAGCTCTCGCTTTTCTGCGACAGTAATCCTAAAAGGGCACTTTGTGTCAGATTTTTATGCACATGCGAATCATTGCTAGAGTTGATCGCTGTTGGTTGATTATTTTAAACAAATTGCCAATTTATCAAATTTAAACCCAAACTGGTTTAAATGTAAAATAAAATTTAGTAGCCAGAATCCTACTGCTATTTTATGCCTGTGCATGGAAAATTACGTTAAGTCTTGGTGGCAAATTGCTGCTTATTAATGCAGTGTTAGTTGGTTTCCTTAGCATGCCCCTGATCATGTGACAGGGCACACATTTAGGAACACAATCAGTATAAATTTAAATGAGTTTAAATTTATAGCCAAGAATTATGCCATTTGATTTACACAAATGCAAATTGGCAATAAGAATCTGACTTGTATATAAAAAGTGGACTTGTAGTATTTGCTTCCACTCTAAAACAGAAATGTTATGAGATGTCTCCAATTTCTTTCTTTGTTTATGTATGTATGCATGTAATTATTTAGTATGCCATCTTTTACCCAGGATTAGGTCTATAAAGGGTTTACAAATAATGGTCAAAATCCTGCTGCTTAGTGTAGTAAATTGTGCTAGAGTAACCCCATGGAATCAATGAAAACTTGGTGAGTAGAGATGGTCATGAGATGGAAAAATAGCATTTTGTTTCCTTTCATTTTGTTTCTGCAGTAGTTTCATTTTGTTTCATTTGTAATGAATTTTTAAATTAGTTTCATTGCAAAATGAAATGGAATGAAACAAAACACTATGCTCCCTTGGGAACTAAATGACCAAAATGGCAGGGGAGCTTCCTCAAGCAATTCTAACTCCCTGAAATGTGGAGAGGTGTGGGGGTCAGCAAGCTGAGTTATGAAGCTCTAAAGGAGGTATCCCCTAGGACATCGGTCGGCAACCCGCGGCTCCGGAGCCGCATGCGGCTCTTTGGAACCTTTGCCGCGGCTCCGGAATGGAGCCAGAACGGGGCCAAAACGGGTTAAAAAAGAAACCATGAGCAAGCGAGGGAACGTGCGGTAGAGAACACGCCAGGAATATTATAAGCTGGAGCCACGGATGGCGACAAGGAGCGAACGAGAAGTGAGGGAAGGAGGGTGGCTTTTTCCTGCGTCCAACAAGACCTCTTTCTCCACCCCCTTTTTTTGCTCCCACCCCGCCACCTCCTTTGCCGCCATCCCTTTCCAGACGGTGTGGGCACGACGCACTCGGGCTGCGCTTCCCTCCTCCATGGAGGGTGGGGGTGAGAGGAGGAGGAGGAGGAGGGAGAGATGGAGTGTGTGTGTGTGTGGGGGGGGGACAGAGTCAGACCATGGCTGCAGGATCCGGACAGAAGGCATCGACGGCGGAATGGGAACCTCAAGAAAGGCGGCGTGGGGAGGGGGCACGGCTAGTCTTCTCCCGCTCGCTCGCTCTCCCAGCGCCCGAAGTGCTGAAGAAGCAACTTTCATTGGCTTCCTTCTCAGAAGCCCTTCGGGGGCACCCGGCGCTCCTTCCCACCCCACCCGAGCCCGGCGCCGGGGCGCAGCGTGTCCAAGGAGCGTGCGAGGGAGTGTGTTGCTTGCAAGCGCCCAAAAGCCAGGAGCGAGGGGAGGGGAAAATATATTTGCAGTGTTATATTTTTTTTAAATGTCGCAATGGTTTTGCGGCTCCCAGTTTTTTTTCCCCGTCGGAAACGGGAACAAGTGGCTCTTTATATCTTAAAGGTTGCAGACCCCTGCCCTAGGAAAAAACCCTTTCAAGTTGAGTCCGGAATGTGATCAGGTGAGCGATAGCACCCCTGCAGCATGGCTTCTGATTCCAATTAGAAATATTTTTTCCTTGGGGCACCCCCTTTTGGAACTTCATAACTCAGCCCCCTGAAAGCCAACATGTCCAAATTAGAATTGCTTGAGGAACTACTCCTGTCATTCCCATGACAAAACATGGCTGCGATCCATATTTCCGAAATTAATGATTGCAGCCATGTTTTGGCATGGGAATGGCAGGGATAGCTTTCTCAAGCGATTCTAGGATCCCCCCCCCCCAAGTTTTGGAAAGCTTTGGTGCTCAGGGCACTGAGTTATGAAGCTCCAAAGGGGGTTTGGGTAGTTAACTGAAGAACTGCGTTCAGCTCACACTCCCAAGATAGGGGGTTAATTAATCAGCTTAAGGCAGGCATGTCCAAACTTCGGCCCTCCTGATGTTTTGGAGCACAACTTCCAGAATTCCAAGCCTGTATTTCCAATGGCAAAGGACTGTGGGAGTTGTGGTCCAAAACATCTGGAGGACTAAGTCTGGACATGCCTGGCTTAAGGTATAGGTAGAAGCTGTCCCTCACCAAATGACTGCCTGAAGGTGATGGAATTGAGAGTAAGGTGCATCCTACTCTCGTTTAATGTTTTATAGGGGCAACATTTTAAAAAAAACCTCCCTTATCAAAGTAATAACCCAGTTTGGAAGCCTTTTACACAGAGTCATGGAATTAAGTTATTTGGGACCATTGCACTCCCCCCCCTCAGTCTCTCTCTCTCTCTCTCTCTCTCTCTCTCTCTCTCTCTCTCTCTCTCTCTGTGTGTGTGTGTGTGTGTGTGTGTGTGTGTAGATGGTGAAATGTTTCACTTCCATTGTGAAGCACATATCTGGTATGTCATTTCTTTCCCATAGACAGCCATTTTATGCAGTACAGCTGTTTCTATCTTCCTGATATGTTAAAGGAAAAACCAAACATGTTTTACCTATTTTATTATTACCTTTTCCCCCCAAAAAACCCTATTTCTTATTTTAAATTAAAAATTATTACTAGAGGAGTAAAACAGAGTTTGTCTTTGTTGCCCTGATGCATAATACATTTGCCTGGGATCAAGCATCATTTTAATGTAGGAAACAACAATAATATATTTTCAAGGGAGGGGAGTTGAATGTGTAGTGATATATGTGCCAGCCTGCCACCTCTTGAACTATAAATTATATTTTTTCAAAAACCAAAGAAGAAGGAAAGTTGTGATGGTGTAATGAAGGTCAGCTCAGGTAGGTCTTGGTGGCCAGGGTACTTATGCTGTGTTTCTTTTCCACTGCACACATCATGGGATGGATGGGTACTGGGATGGGATGGATGGGCACTGTGCCCTAAGATCAGAAAAAAAACAAAACAAAAAATAAAAATGAGTACTGTATTGAGGCACCTTGACAACCAAGAGATAGAAAGTTAATGTTATAATGGAATCATTAGTTATATGTTGCAGCTCTTCAAACATAATGGCTTACCTATCATAAGGCAAAGCAAAGCAAAGTGGTCTGCTTATATACCACTTCAAGTAGTCTCTGGGCTGTTTACAGTGTTTTTTTTTTAATTACAGTATTCAGGCTAAATATTGCCCCCCCCCCCAGCAAGCTGGGTACTCATTTTACCTACCATGGAAGGATGGAAGGCTAAGTGAACCATGAGCCTGCTACCTGGGATTGAACCCCAAGTTGTGAGCACAGTTTTACCTGCAGTAAAGGCATTTAACCGCTGTGCCATGAGGCAACCCATTTGGTTTCTTATGCATGAATAATTTTGACATGTTTTAGTTCATTTTTTTGTTTTTGTTTTTTGGGGGGGATCACCTAAACTGAAAATTGTCTGATTTTGGGGGAGTGGAGAACCACTTTAAATGCTTCCAAAGTCTTTTATCTCACACCAAAAGTAATGTATGAAAGTAATACTATAGGTCATATATTATATGTGGAAAAGGGACAATATCACCCATTGCTAAATTACTTATAGAATTGTAAGATCAACATACATTTCTCCTCCAAGGAGTATTAAAGGAAGTAGTGCTGTCAAACGCTATTTCCAAGTTTGCGAAGATTCTCAGTTATCCAGGTGAGTTTATCTGGAAGTTCAGTCATGGCAACTGCACTTCTTCTGTTGAGAGATTGAAATGTTTCACAGCTCATCCAAACAGTATCGTCAGTCTTAAAAAGGATTTCCAAGTTCAAAGATTTTTAGCTGTGTTGTCCCCTTAACATAAGAGTGGCCAGATGTTAGCCTTCAGGGGTCTTGGTCCTCTGCTTGAAGTGCTGTTCTCCTTTTTGGTGATATGTTGGTGGGCATCGAAGTTGAGTGAGCAGAAAAGTTGAGGGTTTGATTGGCAAATATATCTAAGAAGCCCTTTTTCGTTTCTTATCTAAAATGGTTTGGGGTAGATAATTTTTTTTTTTTTTTTTTAGAAAAAGTGCAAACTACACATTGATATAACTCCTGATGGAGGGTAGGAAAGACTTGGCAGGGCATTACGTCATGAGCACAAAGTGATTTGGCCCTAAGGTGAGACAATTTGTTGGAGTCGTAATTAGAGATGGGCACGACACGAGCAATTTTTTGTTTTTGTTTTCGTTTTTTTGTTTCGTTACATAACGAAATGAAAAATGAATTTTGACTCCAAAATGAAACGAAACGACCCAAAACATGAAAAATTTTGTCGACCGCTTCGTTTTCATTACGGCAGATACATTGAATTGCGCTAAATGGTAACGAAACAGCAATTTTTTGTTTTTGTTTTCGTTTTTTTGTTTCATTACCTAACGAAACGAAAATGAATTTTTTTGCAAAAAACCTCACAAAAACGAAAACGAACCGAAACGGACCCCTAAATGACCAAACAACAAACAAAACACCATTTTTTTGTCATGCCCATCTCTAGTCGTAATTGTGGTACTGTGCATACCCTTGCCCCCAGCTGGCTGCCCCACTAGCCTGCCTCCACATGCTGACCAGGTCATCCTCCTGGACCAGCTGACCAGTATGCCCTGGAGTCTAAGCTCCCCTTTTCTGCCTGCTCCAGCAGCTGGGCATAGCTTACTCACACAGAGTGGATAGCTGCTAGAGGAGGCGGGAAATGGACTCCTGGACTCCTGCCCCGAATGGGCAGCTGGCCCAAGAGGAAAACACAGTCAGTGAGTAGAGGCAGATTAGTAGGTCACTCATCCAGGAGGAGGAGAGAAAGTGCAGTATCTCCTGTGCCAACAGGTATTGCACCAACACATTTTCTCACTTTGGGCTGAATCCATTTTGTGCCCATAAATGCAAGGTATTTCTGTTCCTTGTGAACCTCAAAAGTGAGGTCAGTCCTGTTCCGACTATTCATCTGGAATAAACTGATTGTTGCCTAACTAGATATTTCAACAAAACTATAGTCATCTCCATTTATTTTCTTTTGATGTATATTCATTTTTAGTAAGCTGCCAAAAGATTCAAGATGCAATGTATTTTAAACAGTATGCCTTCTCTATTTGATTTATATCCCATTTTTCTCCAAGTGCTGCTGCTGGTATTCCTTGTCCTCCATATCTTCCTTTTCGGTGGGAACTGCCCTCCAACCTTATACTGAAGTAGGTTCACTTAGCACAGTGCTAAGACCTGAAGCAAAATGTGCCCATGAAACTTTGTTCTGCAGCAGGATTTCTGACCTAGGAGGAGGAGGAGGAGGAGGAGGAGGAACAATATTACCATAGTGATTGCTGGGCTTTTGAGGCCCCTTGACCAGGAGAAGAACTCCTGATGGCAGCACAGTTGTCAATTTGCAAGAGTAAACTTTCTATTGTCACCCTTGCCCTTGTGGTACAGCTTCTCAAGAACAGCTGCAGAAACAAATGGTGAAGTTTCTTGAACAGAAGTTCCTCTTGACTTAAGTTCCTACTTTAGTTTGTGGGGGGGGGAAATCCAGATGACACCAGGGTCATGTGTTGTGTAACCTTATGGAGGAGCCATCTGACTAGTGCCGATAAACTGTTCAGCTCTCCAAACACTATTGGACTGGGTTTTTTCAGTGGCTCTGTAGCTACAGGCATAACAGAGACATTTTTCTTTCAGGCACGGAGTGAAGCACTTCTTAGAACCTAATGCTGGAAGCTAATATATCTCCTTGTACTAGAGACTTGGCTCCTAAGAAAAACCAACCAATATAATTGATTCTCTAACATTTTAAGGTTCTTCACTTGAAATGTATTTTATTGCTGCATGGCCACAATTATTCCTGAATCTCAAGGGCCAGGACTGGAGTTCAGGACTCTGGGGGAAATCAGTTCAGCATGCAGCTGCTTCCCTCCTTAATGACAAAAAGTTGCATGGGAAATTAATTTTCAGGGTCACATTAAGGAAGGCTGCGGGAACTATTGTGCTCTTCACTTGGGCAAAATTGGTCGGGCTGCTGGAAAGATGAGTGTCAGTAATGATATTTATTAAACAAAATGAATAACATTTGGGAACCATGGAAACCAGCATCCCAGAATTGGTTAGATGCTCTAAGTGCAAAGGGCACTGAGAGCTTTTTGGCAATCAAAGTGTTTAATATGTGGGGATGGATCAGATAAATTCATAAGGTGCCTTTAAAAAAAGTTGTCTGCTGTATCCTTCAAGATATGTAAGGAGAGAAAGAGAGAGTGTATATAACGAAGCACACAGCTGCAATTCCCTGCAAAAATTGTTACATATGGCAGCTAGTTTTTTTAAGCCAGTGTGAACTTAATGGATAGTAGAAGCTTCACATTGTTGCCTTTAGACATTATAGAAATCAAGCAAATTTCTAAATATTTGTTACTGTCAAAAGCACTCCTATAACAATGTGATCTCTGGACCTACAATTTCACACTCATCCAAAAGCATATATTTACAGATTTAAAGACTGGTTCCTTGGGACAGAGATCTTTTTTCTTCTTGAATTCCCTTATAAAATGCTTCTTAGAACACAAGCAACAAGCAGTACTGGATCGGGAACCTCAAATTCTTTCTTAGGTGTGTGAGGGGTTCAAAACTGACAGGGAGGTTACTATCAATTTTGCTGACTTGTGGGTATGTTTACACTGTGCATATTTAACATATTACATAAATAATAAATCTGTACAATGTTGTGAAAGTAGGTCTCATCTGTACAGTTGGGGAAGAGAAAAGAAAAGCATACATATTTTAAAAAATCATCAAAGTAAAAATTCTAGAAGAGTTGCAAAAGGATCAGAAGTAAATCTGCCACTACGATATGGGCCTTCTTCATGGACTACATCTAAAATCCAATATACAGTGGTACCTCTTAAAACAAATTTAATTTGTTCTATGGGTCAATTTGTTTTAAGAAAAATTTATCTTACGAAACGCGGTTTCCCATAGGAACACAATGAAAATGGATTAAGCCATTCTGGAGGATATGGGTCGCTTTGTTTTATGAAAATTTTATCTTATGATACATGGTTTCCCATAGGAATACATTGGGAATGGATTAAGCCATTCCAGAGGCTAGAATAAACACAAGAAAAACCGGTTCTTTCCCCCCTGCGTACATGCAGAACAGTTTTTTGTCTTGCATAGTATCCCATAGGGAATTTTTTGTCATGTGAAGCATGCATATTCCTGGAATGTTTTATCTTCCTACAAGTTTTTTTGTCTTACATGGCTTCCTGTCATTACCAGTGTTGAATCTCTATATTACTTGCTGGGGAACACAAGTGGGAAGTTAGAGCTGTGTGCATGTCTTGGGCTCCCCAGAAGCCATTGGTTGACTGCTATGTGATCAGAATGTTAGGCTACACAGGACCTGGGTTTGACCCAGCATGTTTTCTTAAGTCAGGCCAAAGGTTGAAGAATCAGGAAAATTTATATGAATTTCTAAAAGAACACTCAAAAGATTGGTCTCAGAATTTGAGAACAATCAACATAGAAAAATGTAGCTTATGCAGAAGCAGCACTGTTTTGGAAAGACTAGGGGGCTTTTAGGCAAACAGAAGCATTGCTGGCCCCCCTTTCCTTTGGAAGAACATCTTAGCACACCTGAAAACCAAAAGGAAACCTGCATGTTGGTAAATGAAAGGAATAAAACAGGGGTCATCAAACTTTTTACACAGGGGGCTGGTTCACTATCTCTCAGACACTGTTGGGGGCTGGATTATAGTTTGAAAATATATGAGCCTTTATTAGTTCACTCAGTCTTGGAACTTGAAAATGTCACTGGGTGGGGGTGGAGGGAGACTTCGTCACTAGAGATGGGCACAACTTAGCAGTATTTTCGTTTTCGTTTTCGTTTTTCATTTTCGTTACGGAAACGAAACGAAAACGAAAATCGGCACCAACCTGGACCGAAAACGGAAATGAAACGACTAATTTCGAGCCAATTTTCGTTTTTCGTTACTGAAAAAGCACTCAATTGAGCTAAATGGGGAGAAACGAAAAATTTTTCGTTTTTGTTTTCGTTTTTTCATTTTCGTTACGTAACGAAACGAAAACGAAAAATTTTGAAATTAGCCCACGAAAACGGAAACGAAACGACTCAGACCCTAGCTGAAAACGAAAACGAAAACGAAACTTTTTTTCTGAGTCGTGCCCATCTCTATTCGTCACAGGGAACCCATCAGCTGTCAAGGTGGCCGTAGTATGTCACACTATTTTTTCCTATCTCTAGGCTCATATCGCCTTGCCAACTGGCGGCACTGGCCAATCCGCAATAAAGTAAAGGGGTGGAAGCCTGGGCACATGATTAAGAGGGAGTCCCACCTTCCAAATGGAGGACCCAGGTCACTGCTGCTGATGGGGGTGGCTGTTCTAACCTTGCACCTTTGGACCACCTGTGCCCCTCTCTGCAGGGTTGTTGTGTGAGAGGCAGCCGGCGACTGCACAAAGCCCCCCCCAACCCTAAATGTCAGTCAGCCACTGGCCTACCCAATGCAGGGCCCTTCCAAGGGGAGTGTCACATGCCACACAGCAGCCAATCACAGTGAGGCTGGGAAAAATTTGACACCCCACCCTGCACAGTGGGTTTTCAGCTCAAGGGGGGAGTGGGGGTTCTGTAATGGCGAGTGGGCCAGATTTAGGACACTGGCAGGTCAGATCTGGCCCATGGGCTGTAGTTTGAGGACCAGTTGAATAAAAATGTAGCCTTCTATCTGAGTTCTTTTAAAATATAATTTATAATAACCCTATTACTTTTCCTACAGTTCCATAGGTTCTCTGCTACTCTCTTTCTGCCCTTCTCTTTATTTTTGCATTCATCACAAAATAGTGTTCTGTTTCGTTTCATTTCATGCCTATCCCTGTTTCATTTCATTTTGTTTCTTATGATTTTTTAAAAAAATCATATGAAATAAAACGAAATGAAATGAAATTACACATAACAAAAGAGACCATATAATAAAAAACAAATCAAAAATAAAAACAAAAGTATTGTGGGAGCTTAAAGACTAATATAAATGTTTCATTTGGTGGTTCTATGGATTACAGTTTAATTTCTCTGGTGCAGGAGTGAGGACATTTATGCATATGTTTTAATGTGGAAATTGTCCCTTCATTAGCAACGGAAAATTCTGCTGTATTGCTTGCCATTATGCAGTGGGTTCGTGCTCCAGATCAGACAGGCAGAGGCTATGATCAGTTTGAGGAAGCACTGGAATCAAATTGGGAGAGGCTTCAGTCTTGCTGGATCCTAAATACCATCATCCCACACAAAAACACCTAGTAAACGGGGGGTGGGTGGCAATGGGCGCGGGGGCGGTGGTCGGATGGCGGCGGGCGGCAGGGGGATGGACGGTGGTGGCCAGAGGTAGCGGGGGGCGGGGGCGGGTGGACAGCGACGGGCACGGGGGTGGGCGGCGAGGGGCACGGGGCGGCAGGCGGACAGCGACGGGCAGCGGGGGGATGGACGGCGGTGGCCAGCGGCGGGGCGGCGGCAGGGGCAGCAGCCTGGCCAGCACCCTCTCTCCATTTTGGCACCCTAGGCAACTGCCTAGTTCGCCTTATTGGACGCGCCGGCCCTGCTTGAACTGTTAAAGACTTTATAGGTCATAATGAACACCTTAAACTGAGCAAGGAAACTGACAGGAAGCCAATGAAGGCATACCAAGATTGGGAAATATGATCAAGTTTACTTGTCCCAGAAATCACTGTGGCCATTGCATTTTGGACCCCCTGAAGTTTTTCATACTGTTTCCAAGGGCAACTCTACATACAGAACATTGCAGTAATCTAATTTTGAGCTTGCTGTAGGTCTACTGTACCAGATGGATTAGCAGACTACTCTAAGCAAAATGTATTTAACAAAATCTGAGGCAGAGAGAAATAAAATGTAAAAGAATGTTAATTCAGAGATTCATAATGAAGTCAAATTTTTAATTAGGAAAGTCGAGAGAAACTGAAGAGCTGACACAGTGAAGAGCACGGAGAAAATAGCTTTAATTTCTCAAAAGGAAATTGAACATCTATGGGCACAATCAAGCCAGAGTCATTCACATGTGCAGTCCTCTTGATGCCAATGGTTGGGATGGGTTGAAGTTACATAGGCTAAAAGGTCTCCTGTTGTAGATGTCTTTTTTGGTTGGATCTTATGCCCTTCAAACCAAAACAAAGAAAGTGATGCAGAAAGCTCAAGCCAATTGGTAGTGAATCATTATAATATGTTGAATTGAAATGGAGGTAAACCTTTGCTTAACATACACCAGTAGGAAGACCTTTGCTTAAGATGACAAAGACAGTTACAGCAGTGTTGTTGTTGTTGTTGTTGTTGTTGTTGTTGTTGTTGTTGTTGTTGTTGTTGTTGTTGTTGTTGTTGTTGTTGTTGTTG
>JAHTLZ010000348.1:23823027-23834723 GCA_023846285.1 Phrynocephalus versicolor
AAAAGAAAAGAAAAGAAAAGAAAAGAAAAGAAAAGAAAAGAAAAGAAAAGAAAAAGAAGTACTGTTGGAACTAATCAAGGCTATCTCTTTTCTTGTCCAGCTGATACCTGTCTATGATACTAGAACAGGCTCAGTTCATCCATTAGCTGAAACATCATAAGGGTGCAAATGTCTTTTAATGTTCAGCCATCTGTTTTCCATTAGAAGAGCATAAGAGATGAAAAGATGCCAGGATCTTTTTTTCGGTCATTGTTTTTAATCTAGATATCCTAGAATATGCTTGAAATGGTGTATTTATCAAAATCACCTTCCAACGCTACAAATGCGCTATAGACTCTCTGTTTTGGTCATTTGTAAGCTCTGAAGTCCCTTTCAGGTTTCTCTGGTGACGCTTTTTATAACATTCAAAGAAGGCCATTTGCAGGGGAACTCACACAGGCTCAATCTACAACCCACAGGCCTCTAGATTTTATCAAGAACTGCCATCAACGGATGGCAGAAGTCACTACTCATTCAGCTAGCACGGCATCAATTCAGTTCTGAATGTGATGGTTACATGAACCCCAGTATGTGACTATCAGGTGATGGGGAAAGAACAGCATGGGAAGACTAACCCTAACATTTTGTTTATTGTACACATATTCCATCCTTTTCAAACAAAATAAAATGGTCATTTCTCCTTCTAGGTATTTTAGCTTCATTGCCCTCAATGACAACATTCTCAACTAGTGAGACATTCTTGTCTTGTTTTGTAATAAGCAGCAATAATCTATAATACATTTTAGAGGAGGAGTTCCCAGAAACTGAATGAGGTGCCTCCTTTTTCCTGAAGGTCAGTTTTCTCATTAGGTCTACTCAGGAGGCAAAGCTGAGAGACAGTCCTTGTACATGGGCTGTGGTGAAGGTGCCACCTTTCTACATGAGAGAGTGCCTGCTTACCCTTTCCCACTGCTCCCATCGTCCCCCTACCTTGCACTGCTACAATCGTCAGAGGCAACAACTGGCTCTTGGAAGGGAAGCCGGCCTGATCTCTGTGCATCCAATTGTGCAACTGTGTAACTGCTGGAAGTGAACAAAAGCAGAATTTGCAACTTTGAACGGCCTGCCCACTTTCAATTTCCCAACATTATTAAGTGCCTTAAGAAGACAGCTTAGCCACTTCACAATATTGGGAATAGTTAGAAATCGAGATTGGCATGAAATGATTTTTTTTTTGTTTCAGTTTTCATTTTTCATTCTGCAGGGAAGCCTCCTAGTGCCCGCCGCCACCGCTGCCACTGCTGATCCGGTGCAGGGTGGCCTTGCTGAGGAAACTGCTGAGCAATGCTTGCATGAGGCCCCGCCGCCACTGCTGGAGCCCCACCAGAGCCCAGAAGCCGCCGGAGCCCAGGAGGAGGAGGAGTGAGTGAGTACAAGCTCCCAGAGTAGTGAAACAATTCATTATTGTTTCATTGAACTTTTTTCAAAAATCTGTACAAATTGGAATGAAACAAAATGCTGGTGGGGATGAAACGGAATGAAAATAAACAGCGTTTTTCCATTTTGTGCCCATCTCTAGTTAGAAGGATACTAAAATCAAAATTTAATGGAAAGTCTACCATCCAAGCTATAAACACATGGGCTATTCCAATCTTGTGATACACAGCAGGTGTTATAAACTAGACCCAAGCAGAATTAGAAGCATTAGATAGAAAGACAAGAAAAGTGATGACATTATGCACTACATCCACAAAGTGATGTCAGTAGGCTCTACTTGCCAAGGAAAATAGAAGTCAGAAGCGTCTTGCAAGTTCATCAATCTGTCAAAGAAGAAAAACGAGGAATATTTGGCTATCTCCACGACAGTGAAAATGCTGTGCTTCAGTCAATAGTTACTGGAGCCATAATAAAGGAATATCCAGAAACTAAGCAAGAATTTAAAAGTCAACAAATGTAAAACCGAATAGAGAACTGGTATAGTAAAGCACTGCGTGGTCAGTTTATAAGAGACACCAATGATAAGATTAACCAAGAACAAACATGGCTGTGGTTAAGAAAAGCAATTATTGAAGGAAGAAACTGAAGGACTAATCATGGCAGCTCAAGATCACGCCTCAAGAACAAATGCAATAAAGGCAAAAATTGATAAATCATTGAAAGATAGTAAATGTTGATTATGCAAAGAAAAGGATGAAACTGTAGATCACGTCATCAGCTATTGCCCAAAATTGACTCAGACTGATTATTTAGTCCGTCATAATAAAGTAGCAGTAATGCTCCACTGGAACATACAGTATGTAAAAATTTCAACCTACCATCAAGCAAGAACTGGTGGGAACATCAGCCAGAAAAAGTTACCGAAAATGAAGTCATCAAGGTGCTCTGGGATTTCAAAATCCAATGCGACAGACACCTTGTCCACAATACTCCAGATATTATGATAGTATACAAGCAAGAAAACAAAGTTCAAATTGTTGATGTGGAAGTTCCAGGAGATGCAAGAGTCAACAGCAAAGAGTAAGAAAAGGCAACCAAATACAGGGACTTAGAAATAGAAATCAAAAAGCTATGGAATAAGAAAGCAAGAACAATATCAATAATAATAGGTGCATTGGGTACAATCCCAAAAGACCTGGATCAACATCTGAAAACCTTTGGCATTGACAAGATCAACATCGGTCAACAATAAATGGAGACATTATTAGGAACAGCATATATTCTACGAAGATATCTCCAGTTATCCTAGGCTCTTGGAAAGTGCTTGATCATTGGAGAAGACCAACTCCAGCTTAACATCTGGCAGCTGTGTTAACCAGATAATAATAATAATAATAATAATAATAATAATAATAATAATAATAATAATAATAATAATAATACCGTTCATCAGGTATACCACTGGCATTATAAACTGGACTCAGACGGAGCTAGATAGTCTAGATAGGAAAACAAGGAAACTTATGACCATTCACTATGCATTGCACCCACACAGTGATGTTGACAGGCTGTATTTACCTAGAAAATTAGGTGGTAGAGGTCTTCTGCAAGTGAAGCTGACAGTTGAAGAAGAGAAACATGCATTGGCAGATTATGTAAAAAATATTGGAGGTTAAGAACAGGGAGAGGTTTAAAGTAAATCAAACAATACAGGAAAACAACAATGCAAATACGAGCTGATAGCTAGCATAATAAAGCGCGGCATGGGCAGTTCCTCGAAAAGTCTAAGGAAAAGCAGATGAGGAAAAGACCTGGTTATGGCTCACCAATGGAACACTGAAAAAAGAGCTGATTTTTTGGAGCTGAAGAACAAGCTATCAGAACAAATGCAGTTAAGGCTAGAATAGAAAAATCAGCTGAGTCCTCCACATGTAGACTCGGCAAAGAGGCAGATGAAGCTATCGACCATATATTGAGTTGTTGCAAGAAAATTGCTCAGACTGATTACAAACAGCGTCATAATGTAGTTGCTCAAATGGTCCACTAGAATTTTGTCAGAACTATCATTTTCCCATAGCAAAGAACTGGTGGGATCATAAGCCTGAAAAAGTGACTGAAAATGAGCATGCAAAATTACTTTAGGTCTTCCGAATACAGACAGACAGCGTTTTGGAGCATAATACACTGGATATTGTGATATGGAGGCCCTCTCCCCAGTCTGGAGGGCATTTCCCTCCAGCTGGCGGACAGTGTCCAGAATCTGGGCGTGGTCCTGGACCCGGCTCTTACTATGGAGGCCCAGGTGGCCGCCGTGTCAAGACTGCTTTTTACCATCTTCGACAAATTGCCCAGATTCGTCCATACCTTGACGGGGACTCCCTGAGAACGGTTGTGCAAGAGTTGGTGATCTCGAGAATAGATTACTGCAATGCTCTCTACATGGGGTTGCCCTTGGCTCTCCTTTGGCAACTGCAGCGTCGACATGACCACATAACCTCAATACTGGCTCGCCTGCATTGGTTACCCGTTGTGTTCCAAATTAGATTCAAGGTCTTGGTTTTACTTTAATCAGGTCCATGGCCTGGGACCTGATTAGCTGGCAGAGTGGATCTCCCAGTGCTCAACTTCAGCCCAACCAACTAGAGTGTTGCGGGTGCACTCGCTGCGGGTGGCCACGCCCAGGGAGGCTCAAAAAAGTCTACTCATGGCTGAGCCTTTTCTGTGGCAGGCCCTACATTATGGAACCATCTCCCTAGCAAATTGTGCCTTGCACAGTTCCTGCCAGCCTTCTGGAAAGCTTTAAAGATCTTGCTCTTCCGGGAGGCGTTCGGTGACTCTTAATTTAATTTATTATTATTATTGGCCCGCCATCTGCCCTTATGTTTTTTTACCTCTAATATGTGTTTTAATTGATTTTATCACTTGCTCACATGTTGTATCTATTTGTTTGCTGTCTTGTTAAGTTGTGAATCACCCAGAGTTCCTTCAGGAAGATAGGCGGTATGCAAGCCCCTAAATAAATAAATAAAATAAATAAATTGTGGAGAAGAAAAATGTGTGGATCATTGATGTTGCTATACCAGGAGATAGTAGAGTCACTGAGAAACTACTTGAAAAAATTACCCGATATCAGGATCTAAAAATTGAACTTCAGAGACTCCGGCATAAACCGGTACAGGTGGTCCCAGTGGTAATCGGCACGCTGGGTGCGGTGCCTAAAGAGCTAAGCAAGTACATTATTTAGGAGAACTTGGAGTTGACAAAGTCACCATCAGTCAGCTGCAGAAAGCCACCTTACTGGGATCTGCTCGCATAATTCGCTGATACATCACTAAGTCCTAAACGCTTGGGAAGCGTTCGACTAGTGATTGGTAATACAAAAGCCAGCGTAGATAGCTGTGTGGTTAATAATAATAATAATGCATTACATTTCCAAGTTCTATGCCTAAGTTACTTGCTGACTGGCTAGTGCAGGGACCATATCATACCTGAAGAAGAGAGCATTTATAATGTCCTAAAAATGTTTAATGTGAGATTTTAAAAGGCTAAAGTGCTTAATAGAGAAATTTGTTATTACATTATCCAATCTGCCAATAATATTGTAGCTGAGATTGCTATAAAAATGTGCAGGCTGATAATAGCCCATAATAAAGTTTTCTGGTTATCAACCCGCCATTCACTGCTCGGCCAACCGATGCAACATAAATGAAAGACAAATCGCCCCAAATCAGTGAGAAGGAGTTGTAGAACAACTCTGAAGAATTACATGAGTGGAGGCCAGACAAGGTTGCAGGGGAAGAAAGGAGAAAATTTTGGAGCAAGTGATAAAACAAAACCACTGTATTAAACCAATAAAAGGCATAACACCAGGCGGAATCTTAACGTTGAACTTGGAATAGAAGTCTTGGAGGTGATTATCCTGGGGAACAGGGTGGAGAAAGTGGAGTTATTGTCAATTCTTTTAAAGGCCAGCACTCTAATCAGCAATAGGTCAGGAAGAACTGGAGGGAGAAGGTGACTCAGTGGCAGCGAAAAGATGCCTTTTGTAGCTCCGGCTCCTGCAGAGGGCATGGCAAATCATCTAACTGAGCGACTGTAATAAAAGCACAATGCACCGAGGGAATTAGAACGAGATTAGGGCTTCCACCTTCCTTGGTCAGCTCCTACGTTCAAAACCAGAGAAATGTAAACTCTGTGAGAGGTGAGAATGTTCTTTTTGGCACACTTTCTTAACACTGAAGACCATGTTCTCAGCAGGAAACTTAGTATGTTCTAATGTGGCAAATATCTGATACAGGGTTATACAATGTATGAATAAGAAGGTAGAATGAGACATATGTTGGCAGAATAGCTTGGTGATTTAGGCATTGGAGTTTGGTTTTCCACCATGCCTCCTTTACTACAGGCAGCCTGGACGGCCCTGGGCAAGCTGCCCAGTCCCAGAATGCTCGCAGAAGAAGGGATGGCTAAACCACTCCTAAGCATCCTCTATCTAGAACACCTTGGAAAGGTTGCCATAACTCAGAGTTCACTTGATGGGACATGACTATTATTATTATCAGAATGAAACATATTGTATTAAAGCAATTTTAACCAAAAGCCTTTTTTTTTCTGACACACACAACACATGCCCTTTTATGCACATACATCAAATGTGGGGAAACTGAGCTGCTCCAGATGCTGCTGGACTCTGAATCTATGAGGAATTATGGGAATCAACAGTCTAACAAGCCCTTGGGGGACCTTGCTTTCTGTATTCATATATGTCCTATATTCCTTTAGAGGAACAAAGGAACATTCAGTGTACTGCAAAAAGTTGTGGCAGAAGCAAAGAAATTCAGACCACCGACCAACCACCCCTCATTGCAACATTCATTCTACTCCACATACACACTGTGGCATTTTCTTGCTATCTATCACCCAGCTTTGGGTAGCACATCTGTAATGGTATGGAACAGAAATGGAGCACAAACTTTGATACTAACATGTGCAAACAGCAGATTTGAAACACAGGCTTATCCAGAGTTTCACAAGCTTTCTTTAGTCCAGGTCAGCTGACCTTATTTGGGAGAAGAAAGTCTTGTTGAATTGATGTCCTGGTCAGTGTGGTCAACATGGCATGGAAGCAAACTTTCAGAAAATAAAGAATTTTCCCTATAGGCTGCTGTACTCGAGTTGTACACTGGGCAAAAAAATCCCCTATTATAAACAAAGGATTATAATCATCAAGTTCCTGTGTAGCCTGTATACTGTAATTAAACTGTAAACTGCCCAGAGACTACTTGAAGTAGTATGGGGTGGTATATAAGCAGAACACTTTGCTTTGTTTTTATTTTTAAATGTAGTTGCTACATATTTCCCCTGCAGTTTTAACTTTATTTGAAAATAAAATAAAAATCTTTGTGTTTCTGTTTGCTCTCAGCCACCATATTGAGCTCTTAATTGTAGGTGCATGGGTGGCTTGCCCTGCTACCTTAAGTGTTCAGGTGGACCTTTTCCACAATTCAGTCTAGAGGAGGCAAGGAGTCATGTATGGTGGTGGCTGCTCGGATCAGGAGCTGGAAGAATCTTTTGCCCAAAGTGGAGCCGTATTCCAATGAGGGAAGCAGACAAGAATGCCGCCATTTTATTGCCATGAAAAGCAGTGAGTCTGAACTGCTTCAGATATGTCACTTTCATAGCAATAATGGAATGTGGGAAGCTTATGTGGCTGTCCTTCACCCATTTAATCAGCCTTTACTTGCTTTCATAGGGGCTTGGGTTTCACAGTTATCCATATGTTTTCCATGTATAAGACAACTGTTTGCAGAGACAAGATATGGGCAGTTTCGCAACTGCATGGTTCTCTCTAGAGATGGGCACGACTCAGAAAAATTGTTCGTTTTCGTTTTCGTTTTCGGCTAGGGGTCCGTTTCGGCTCGTTTCCGTTTTCGTGAGCTAATTTCAAAAATTTTTGTTTTCGTTTCGTTACATAACGAAAACGAAAAACGAAAATGAAAATGAAAATTTTTTCATTTCTTCCCATTTAGCTCCATTATGTGTTTTTCCAGTAACGAAAAACGAAAATTGGCTCGAAATTAGTCGTTTCGTTTCCATTTTCATTCCAGTTCTGAGCCGTTTTTCGTTTTTCGTTTCGTTACGTAATGGAAACGAAAAACGAAAATGAAAACAAAAATACCGCTAAGTCATGCCCATCTCTAGTTCTCTCCAAGGCTTATTTCTGTTTATAAGAAGACCCTCGATTTTTAGTCTAACAATTTTAGAAAAAAATATAGTCTTATACATGGAAAAATATGGTAACTAACTGGCTCCTGGTTTGCTTCGGGGAGCACGTGAAGGTGCTGGTTTTGATGCACTAAATGCTAAATGGTATTTGTCTGTAATTTATAATCCTAAACAGAGACCCTTTTGTATGCCTCACCACTGAAAGAAGGTAAGCTTTAAGTTATGTGGGACTAGGCCTTTTCAGCACTGACCCCATAATTCTGGAATTCCCCGCCAAGGGAGATGAGTTTGCTTCTACCTTATTATATTTTAGATGGACATTCAAGACTGCATTGTCCCATTGAGTTTATCTCCTCGCTAGTTTTTATTTTAACTCTAGCTTGTGGATATAATGTTATTTTTGGTTGTATTCCAGTGTTCCTTATGAACTGAAGCTTGAAAAGGCATTTTAATTGTACTCACCTGGATGCCTTTTAGGCCAAAAAGCACAACATATTTGATCATGTCTCGCTATCTGTTGGTTTATTTTTCTTTTTGGTGTGGGGGAGGGGGAGGAGGTGTGACTAAGAACTCTCCTTGGGGCCATGGCTATGCAGGCTGTCACGGTGAGCGCTTGCACTTAAAAATTTACCAGCACATCACTGGAAAATGGACTATTTATAGTTTGGTATGAAGCATGTGAATCTCATAACCCTTTAACGGGATTGAAAAATAACCTTCTCCACTCTCAAGACTTCCTTTATCTGCACAGCGTCTTTTTCACCTGACATTCTTAGACTGCCTGTTTTTCATTATCTGATTCCTCTGCTTCAATATTTTCATGTCAGATGGAGAATAGGCCTTTCTCTCTCTCTGTCTCTCTCTCTCTGTCTCTCTTGGTGTTTCTGACATATCCAATCAGTCAGGGATGTAATGGAAATGACTTTTTCTCCTTGCTTGTTGAGTTTGAGCAATGAAACTATCATGTTGTAATCAAGTACTTTAACATGTAATACACGTTTAACTTGAAAAACAACTCTGAATTTGGATGCAGAAGAGCCCGGGAGACCTGGCCTTCCTCAGACATCAGTCTTTACATCTTCAGAGAGAGAGAGAGAGAGAGAGGGAGGGAGGGAGGGGGGCTCATCCCACAGCTTCCAAGTTTAATCCAGCTCTAACCTCCCCACAATAGGACAGTGGCCATACCTGTGTTTTCTGCATAGTTTCCCGTTGGTGAACTATGCAGTGAAACAGGCATGTCCAAACTTCAGCACTCCAGATGTTTTGGAATGCAACTCCCACAGTCCTTTGCCATTGGCAATACAGGCTTGGAATTCTGGGAGTTGTGGTCCAAAACATCAGGAGGGCCAAAGTTTGGACATGCCTGCAGTAAAGATCGTGGGCTAACCAGGAAGAGAAGCATATTCTGCTCCCTGCCGACCACGCCCCTCGAACAGCAGTTTCAGCGAAGTTTCCTAAACCACCGCCAAGGGCTGGATTTAGAAACTTCGCTCAGAAATCCTTACTTGTTTGCTTCTGTTGCAACAACAGGATGCTGAAAATACGCAATAAATTCAGTTTCTCCCCTTTCTACCTGGCTTAAAAGATGGAGCCTTGGAAACTGGATCTGGAAAGTAGGACAAAATGCGTAGCACACAGGTTAGGACAGAATCAGAATAGGAAGGTACGATGCAGAGGAGAGGACACCAAATGCTAATTAAAAACCACGTGACTACTCCCGGAAAAAATACGCAGGAAATTTAAATATGAAGGAAACCCAGGTATGACTGCAGTCTATGTGATTCAGAACTCCAAATATGCAAGGTTCCCGACTGCACACAGGAACTATGCACATTCACTCAAATGCATATAGGTTCGCTCTTCTGATCTTTGCCTGGATAGTCAAAAATCTGGATGTGGAGCTTATGAGGATGGTGTGGCGTAGACCATTCTCCTTCCTTCATGCTTTGTTGGGTACTTATGGAACTTATGGAGGGTATTAGCATCTTGAAGGGATTCATTTTAAATCACAAAACTCCCAGCAAAGACAACCAGAACATTTATTTCTCTTCAATTCAAAATTACAAGCTCCCTTCCACGTTGCATTTTTGAAACATAATAAGGAATTTCTCGTGCGCTAATGGAGACCATTTGGATTTGTTCATGTTGTCTCTGATCTCAACTTTACTCCCATGTTTGATTTCATCACAGTTTCCCTAAACTTTTTTGAGGCTGTGGCAATCTGAAACTTTGCATGAAACAGTGGCATCTGATTTCCCCACTGTCTTCCAGCTGTGCTCCATGGCACTTCCAGCTACTTCCCCTATAATTATCATTAGAGCTTTGCTGCAGAACACAGAGAGACAACCAGCTTTGCCTTTGGAAGCCTGTGTGCCTGCCACCATAACACAGATATTGCTGAGGAGATATTGCTACAGGAGGGGGGGGGGGGGAAGGCCCTTCCAGTCTTTTGTTCTTATAGATCACTTCCAAGTTACAAAAATTCCATGAATTGATGATCCCAGTCTCCTGCCAAAGCTTTTGTGCGCACTAAAGTGCACAGCCTGCATAGCAGCTAGAAGGAGACAGTGGTGCTTAAGACCTACTGATGTAAAGGAGACACCATTCATCATGACTTGTAATTGAGCAATTCATGCATCTGATCTTCTCTGGGTGGAAGCAAAGAGGGTCACGGGCCTTACTTAACTGACGGCTTTCCTCTTTTTGAAGAGCTGTCAAAAAGTCCACCCTCATTTTCAGGAACTAAATGTCCCCAAGATGTTGATGAACTATGGCTGCCCTCAACCCTTTGCTTTGGCTAGGATGGCCTGGGTGCATGAGAACTGGAAAGCCACAGTTCCTTCATCTGTGCTCTGTTCAAACATCCTTTATTTGAAGGGCTGGATAGCTAAGGTTTAAAAAATACAGAACCACATAGAGGGTCCTGAAGTTCCATGTCAACATCAGCGTCTGGGGAGCAGACTGAGCAGGCAGATGGCTTACCTGGTCATAGTCTTCCCCTGCTATGATGAGATGTGTTGCATTTTGATTTAATTGCCAGTATTTATTTCTAAAATGTCATCTACGCATATAAATTCACACACACAATTACAATGAAAAACGGACAGCCTCAGTTGTCCTCTCTTAGATGACACATTTCTGTTCATTTTCTGTGATACACAAGGTGACCAGTCCAACCAGGAGAAGAGTCTCTACTGATGTGCATTTTTGTTTCATTTTTGCTATATGCAATCGTGAGTCAGGAAAGGAATGGCTTTCACTTTGTTTAACTTTCAGCAAAACATGACACTTGGCCTCAGTCTGAATTAAACTCATTGCATCTTCATTTTGTTTAACTGCATTTGTTCTAATAGCCGGGGCAGAAGAATATGGACCATTGATTCTGTTTGACAAGTTTGCAGGTTTTCATTAGAATTCCAGTGCCTTCTTCTGTTCCTAATTTTAAAAAATAACAAGGGCAGCACAGTAATAAGAACATAGTTCCAAAACAAATCTCTGCGCATATATCTCACTGTTTACAACTTTCAAACTGAATTACCCCTTCTGTCAGTATGATACAGATGGATTCCAATATGATTTCCTACAGGGATTCAGTAACCATTTCATACTCTGGGATATAATGCTTGACTCCAGATTTTTCAGTGTTGTTTCCCAAAATTATTCATTTCTGCTTTGTTCTTGTGACAAGATAGCTAGCGTCAAATTTTATTTTTATCCTACAAAAGTCTTACTACAAAATGTTTAGTGGACTTATTTGCATGTTGACAACTGTTATTTAGAGTTGTAGCAATCATAGTCCATTACACCATGAGCTGAGGCAGGAAGAAGATTCTAGAAGGCCACTTGAGGCCATGTGTGGGAAAGCTAGTAGGAGAGAAGAAACATTTTCTTGGTAAATCACACCCTTAAGTTTTGATATTGCCTGGTGATGGAAATCATGTGTATATCAAAGGAAAAATCCCAGATGGACCATCTAAATCAAGTGAAAGCGGAGTGAATCTGCAACTCTTGATCTGAGAGAGAGAGAGAGAGAGAGAGAGAGAGAGAGAGAGAGA
>JAHTLZ010000348.1:23854355-23898301 GCA_023846285.1 Phrynocephalus versicolor
CATACATACATACATACATACATACATACATACATACATACATACATACATACATACATACATACATACATACATACATACATACATACCCTTTATTGGCATCCTTTATTGTATGTATTTGATTTATTATTTTTGCTTTGTTATCAAATTTAGTTATGTTTGCTTGGTTAGTTTTATTTTCGCCTATACATTGTATATTGTTTAATTGTATTATTCGTTGTATTGTTCATGTCTTAACTTTTGTAAACCACCCAGAGTGACTGTTGGTCAGATGGTGCGGTATAAAAATCAAATAAATAAATACATAAAATCCAAAACCCACCCACCCTCCACAAAAAACAGCATATGACACAGCAGGCAGCAGTACTTGCATGAATGCATGTTTTCAGTGCATACGGAAAACATTGCTTGGGAGTGTTCTGGGAAACATCACACTATGTTGTGTCAATAGATTATTTTTAAAAAGAACCTCACCCTCACCTTAACCCTGGTCAATTGATTGTCTTGTGTCTACAGCTGTGGCTGCTGAAACTGTTTGCTAACCCCAATAACATGTTATTTAAATCTTAATCTCTATTTCCTTAGGTTTATCCCTTTAATATGTTGTGACTGGGCATAAGGGATAGCATTTGTCAATAAACCAACTAACACTGTGCAGTCATTAAAAGGTCAGAAAGAAGCAGACTAACTTGAGAGACTCTTGTTGAAATTCATTCAATATATTAAGACTCCCCAAATACAGAATTTCCTGCAACTAAGTGCCATATATGGAGGGGAACTAACTGAGAACTGACAATAGAATTGACAATCCTCCTTGTGCACTCCCAGATTGTAGACAAATCTTGATCACAGTATATATAGATTCATTGGGGGGAAGTTGGATTATGTCTCTGTAAAACATAAGGGTTGAAAACTGTATGGTTTTCTGGGGTTTTACTGCAGAGTAGAAATGGGCATGAAACGAATTTTTTTTTGTTCCATTATTCGTTATTCGTTTCATTATGTAAGGAAAAGAATAACAAAAATTGTGATGAAATTGGAATGAACCGAACAGAACCACGAAAATTAGGTTCATTACATTTCATTTTCATTAATGGCAACACACAATGAAATGAGCTGTTTTTAAATGTTAAAAAATGTCCTGAATATCCGTAAAAACCCAACGATGATTATTTATTCTCCCAGATAATACCTACCGGGGGGGTTGGGGTCCTTAAAACACGCATTTATGTCTTTTCTCAGATCAATGTATTTTTTTCCTTTAAGGGGAGTTAGGGGACATCAACCCAAAATGGTGCCCAGATGCCTAATATTGATTTCTTGGGTATTAAAACGCCCTGGACATCCGTAAAAACACAGCGAAAATTATTTGAAATTATTACCTACCAGGGGGTTGGTGTCCTTAAAACGTTTGTTTTTGTCTTTCTCCCATTGTGATGTTTTTTTTTCTTTTCCCTTTAAGGATGACACAAAATGGATTCCAGCCACAAGATGGATGCAAGCCATGTGATGGGATCATGTAAATTCTTGGACAATTTCAACAATAGCATGCCCAGATTGCAAACTGGGTAGGTGTGGCAGCCACAGAGGGCGTAAAAAGCTTTGGCAGCCCCCATCCTCCTTGCAGTGTGCGGTGGGAGTTAGGGTGGGATTGCTGTCTTTGTGACTTGTTACTTTAGGCCACCCAGCCAGGTGTGTGTCTTTGTGTTCCTGCTGGCTGCAGCCTGGCTCTTAGGGGAGAGAAAGAAGAGATTTCTCTTGCAGCCTCCCTGTGTGCATGTGTACCTCTCGGTGAGTACCCTCCCCTGCCCCGCAGTGCAGTCACTCTGCGGCTGCCTTATGTCCTGGGCAATGCCCGCCACTGCCTTTGCAGCCTCCCTGCGTACCTAGTCTATACTGTGTCTCTGCCAGCATCATTTTTTTTAGTGTTTTCCCTCTGGTCTGGGGTGTTGGGGGACATCCACTTCCAGAAATGCTTTAAGTCGTGCAAAAAGTGGGTAAAAATGAAAAACAAAAAATGAAAAAACGAAATGAATTTTTTTCAAAAAATTCACAAAAAAGGAAAATGAACCAAAAGAAACCTGCAACGAAAAATGAAACACCAAAATGTCATTTTTCCGATTCATGCCCATCTCTACTGCAGATTAAGTGAGATAACAGAAAAGATAAGGTGACTTTTGTGTGCCAGGATGTATGTCTTGTTGCATAACAGTCATATGACTGGCTCTTTGTTAACAGGCTACCATGCCTAGATGCCCTAAGCACCTCTGATCTCACCTGATTTCAGAAGTTAAGCAGGGTTGGCCCTGGTTAGTACTTGGATGGGAGACCACCAGGGAACACCAGGTGCTGTAGGCGCCTGGAGTAGGAACTGGCAAGCCACTCCAGTATTCCTTGCCAAGAAAACTCCATGGACATGGGGTCACAAAGAGTCAGTCACAACTGTAATGACACAACACGCACGCACATGACTTACACTATTTCATGTATCAAGGAGAGGATGCAGACAGAACTTCTGAAAAACAAATTACAAAAATAGTGGTGATGGGAGATTTCAACTCTCCAGATATATGTTGGGAGGCAAATTCAGCCAAGTAATTCCTGGCTTTTAGTTGATAATTTTATCCTACAAAAATGGAGGAAGAAACTAGAGAACTAGCTATCCACAACTATCTAATAAATAAATATTTATTCTAACCAATATCCACAATTTCATTCGAACCAGTAACGGGAACTCTTGAGTGAGAGTGACAGTCTTCTACTAGAATTCTTGATTTCACAGAAAACCCAAGCAGTGCAGCCACAAGCTTATGCCAGATATTTTGAGAAGCTAATTTTAATAATCTGAGAACAAAAGTCTCAGAACTGGTTGCTAGAGGAGCCAGAGAATGTGCTATGAATACCTGTTAGTGAAGTGTACGCAGCATGGACTCTATCTCTTTCTAATGGCCAGATCCAGTAATATATGTGGAAATATATTTTTTCTGGTTCCATCTCCCCCTTTACTCCTCTAGTATTCACTATTATCTGAAGTTTTCAGTATCCACCGGGAGTGTGTGCAGCTTGGAACCAATCCCCAGTGGGTATGGGAGTCCTAACTGTATATCTGTTTTGTGATTGTTAATGAAAGAGAAAATTAGCAAAAAGGTATGAAAAGTGAATGTGTTCTTTTTGGGTCTAGTGGGTAGATATGGTTGTAAGAGGTGGAAGAAACTACACACACTATGGTCCTCAAACAAAGTAGGAGAACATTGTTTTATTTAGTTGTTAGCTATTGCTGTAGTATCCTTAATACCATGGTGGTCTTCAGAATTATGGGAACATGTTCCTCTTGGAAGCTGAAATTTGAGCTACACTAGCCAGCCTCTTCAAAGCCATGGGACACAATAATAATAATAATAATAATAATAATAATAATTTATTGTCATTGTGTGTATATACACAGTATACACATACAACGAAATTCAGACACCCAGAGACCAGATTCAACATGCACACACACAAATCTCCAAACACTCTCACACACATTAAAAAAATAAAATAAAAAACCCTACAACACACACACATAAAAATCCCTGAACATTCCCCCACCCACCAACCCCCCCCCTTAAAAACACAAACATCTACACAACAGGCTAGGTAATCCTGTCCAAGTGCTCACTACTGGTGGTTCTTGAGTTCATTATTAAGTGCAATTATAGCTCTGGGATAAAAACTGTTCAGAAGACGTGTGGTCCGAGTTTTAATTGTTCTATATCTTCTGCCAGAAGGCAACAGTTCAAAGAAATTGTGAGCAGGATGAGTAGAGTCCCTCAGAATGTTGTGTGACTTCCTCAAACAGCGAGATGTGAAGATGTCATCCAGGGTTGGTAGCTGGAGCCCAGTAACATTCTGGGCAATTTTAATTATTCTCTGTAGAGCTTTTTTGTCCGCTACAGAGCTGCTCCCATACCATGATAGCATACCATAAGTTAGGACACTCTCAATGGTGCTGTGATAGTAAGACAGAAGTAGATGCTGTGATGAGTTCATCTTCCTGAGCATTCTCAGGAAATACAGCCTCTTCTGTGCCTTCTTCACAACCATATTGGTGTTTACAGTCCATGAGAGATCCTCTGAGATGTAAGTGCCCAGATATTTAAAGCTACCAACCCTCTCCACCTCCTCACCATTTATGTACAATGGTAAATGTACATCTTTCTTCCTCCTGAAATCAATTATAAGTTCTTTAGTTTTTTTGGTGTTAAGTACAAGATTGTTTTCTTTACACCACTGAGTCAACCCTTGTACTTCTTTCCTATAAGCAGACTCATCGTTCTTACTAATGAGCCCCACCACTGTTGTATCATCTGCAAATTTGATGATTGTGTTGGAGTTATACAGTGGGGTGCAATCATGTGTGTACAAGGAGTAGAGGAAGGGGCTTAGCACACAACCCTGAGGAGCTCCTGTACTTAATACAAGAGTAGAAGAATGGTGGGATCCCATCCTTACTGACTGTGGCCTATCAGTCAGAAAATTCCTTACCCACAAACAAATCTTCTGATCTATACCCAATTTGGCCATTTTGACAAACAACCTATTAGGTAGAATTGTATTAAAAGCAGAGCTATAATCCACAAATAACAGTCTTGCATATGTTCCCTGTTGTTCTAAATGGCTCAATACAGTACAGTACAGTACAAGCTTCATGGGTACCGTACTTCATGAGCCCAAATTCCATAGCCATTCTGAACCAAGGTAAGGATTATTCTCCCTTTCAGCTATATGTCAAATACGTATGTACAATGCATTGCTTAAGCACTGTTGCCTCTCTGAACCAAGTTGAACCTGTTCATGCCATCTCTAGTTGGGAACACCTACATCAGAAGCTGTCAACTCTGAGCAATGCCTCTTTTCTTGATGTGATAGATCCACAAGCAGATCTCTCTCAGCCTGCTTTTATTAAACACAGCAGCTATAAGGCCATCCAATTACTCATTCTGAACCTTTTCCAAAGATACAATTAGTCCCAGTGAGAGAAAATGCAGGTACGGTCAAGGTTGTCTTTCTCTGATAGACCAATAGCAGCCTGACATCATGGGCATTTTAATTGGTTAAATTCTGTGGAGGAAAAGAGTTAGAGCTTCCCCTTATTGTTCTGGTTAAAAACAAGAGCCTCCCATTGGTTGTGTTTAAGCCAAAAGTCAAAATACTGAGATATACAGCATGCTTGCATGTGTTTAAGAATGAGTGCTACCTTTTATTGGACAAGTAAATACTAAACAAAAGGCAAGCTTTGGTGGATCATATTCCTTTTCTTTATGCTTAGAATGACTTCTTAAGTGATTTGACTTAAACACACATGGAAGAGTTGTTCTAAGTCTGAAGAAGGGGAATTTCCTCCCCAACAGGTTGCCTTTTGTTTAATTTGTGTTGTTGTATCATTACAGTTGTGACTGACTCTTCATGACTCCATGTCCATGGAGTTTCCTTGGAAGGAATACTGGAGTGGTTTGCCAGTTCCTACTCCAGGAGCCTACAGCACCTGGTATTCCCTGGTGGTCGCCCATCCAAGTACTAGCCAGGCCCGACTCTGCTTAGCTTCCGAGATCAGAGGGGGATCAGATATGCTCAGGGCATCTAGGCAGCTGGTTAATTTGTAGTGATCCAATAAAAGGTAAAGTACTCCCCCCACCCTTTCGCGCTTTATATACTGCAGTCCGCTATATCTCAGG
The DNA here is from genome assembly GCA_023846285.1 of Phrynocephalus versicolor. Lineage (NCBI taxonomy): Eukaryota > Metazoa > Chordata > Lepidosauria > Squamata > Agamidae > Phrynocephalus > Phrynocephalus versicolor. Next base: position 23,860,073 of record JAHTLZ010000348.1, read on the forward strand.
ACTGTAGTATATTTTTTAAAAAAGGCCCCTGGGGTAAGGTGGGAAGGCCTGTTTCGGGCCCCCTGTACTTAACCCAGGCTTGGTGCTGCTGTGAACAGGTCTGAAAGGGTTTTCCATGAACCGGTAGTGACTTCGGAAAACTGGAAGTGAACTCTGGATCACTTGAAAGCACTTTTGGATCCTTCGAGGGCCTTTCTAGGCATGATTAGGCATGTCGGAGGACTCAGAAATGCTTTTCTGCATTCCAGTTTGCACAAAACTTCCTGTTTTATGGAAGTCACTTCTGGTTTGCAGGGAAGCCCTTTTGGAGCCTCTGAGGGGGCTGGGAAATTTCTTGCAGACCCATTCAGGGCAGTCCCAGGCCAGACCTGACCTGCATTCACCTATCTTGGATTTTCAATTATTGCAGGTCAGGTTGGGTCCCTAAACCCCGCAATAGGCAGGAAGTCAATGTATCACCAACTACTACATTTGTGTAATCTTGGGGACCACCCAGCCTTTGATAGGTGGTATCTTTGTTTTGCCTGGTACAGAGCTTCCTGTGAAGGCTGCACAAGAGATCACAACCTGATCTTCCATACAAAAGAGCAGAACTGGAGAAGGCTTGCAGTCTTTTTGTGTTTACAAAGGACAAGCACATAACAAAAGATTTAATTATATTGGATAGTTAGGTAATATGGCGGCAAGACTAGCTCTCTTTCTCTCTCACACAATCTCTCCCCCTGTTTTTTTTTGTTCCAGCAATTGTGTGCCAATTTAGCTGAGGAAATGAAGGCAATCAAAAATAACATTTAACAAGCAAGTAAACAAACAACTGTTGCTTTGCTTCATGTGGAAATTAGTTTATTAGGCATGGAGGAAACTCAATTTCCATGGTTACAAATGACCTGCTAATCTTGTAAATTATTCAGTCTTCCTGAACAGCAAATCTACTAAATAAATTGAGTGTCTACTAAAATCCTGGCACTGCTATCATATGTTCTTACAAATGAGTCTTCTGCAAACTCTAATTTCCATGTTACTTTTTACATTCCTCTTGCCAAGTATTGAGAGGGATAATAAGTTTTTCCCCCCAGACTGAAAGCAGCAAAGTATAGGTGGCATCGGAAGCGAAAAATTATTTGCCTCAAAAAAAGTCATTTGTTTATGACTTGATTAATTTTAAATGAAAATTTCCATTTCTTTATCTTTAACTGTTAAATCGAATGGCTTTATGACTGCCATGATTTTCTGTGGCTGGGAACGAGCAGTCAGATTGCTTTCCTATTCATGCCTAGGCACCCAGTTCCAATGTCCTGGTTCGAGATCCAAAAGAAATCCTAATCTTAAATGGCAAAACTGGAAGGGACCCTGTGGATCATTGATTCGAGCCCCTGCCAAGGCAGCACAATGGGAAATCAAGCATCCAAATTCTAGCCCTGCAGCTGGATACCTAAAACACTGAGCTATCCAACAGTTCTAATAATCTTAGAACTCCAGGCCCAGAAGGGTCTCCCACTGGTTGTGTTTGGCTTCCCCCCTTTATTTCAATGGGAAAGCAATATGGAAATGAAAGAAAATTCTTTTTTGCTTGCTGGAATGAATGGGACAGCCCTTTTCAGCAGGGGGAGATTTTGTGCACTATAGATTCTTGAACAACATATGCTCACACAGTTGATCTATAGTGCATTTTGTGTGAAAGATGATGCAGCACCAAACAGGAACTCCTAAATACTATGCGATGAACACAGTTGGATGGTTGTATGGCGTTATTGTTGTGTAGAAAATGATCTGAGTGGTTGGCTGCCAGAGGAGGTGGGCAGGGTAGGCCAGGCTCATGACTGGAATGGATCACAACTGGAGAGTAAGGGCCCCAGCAATGTACAAAGTCTGGTGAGTGGTCCACCCAAGTGGGATGGGGTGGTGGTGGAATGGAGGAGCACAGAACTTGTACGAAGCTGTCACATGGACAAAGTGACCATCTCTAATAATCAGAATGCCTTGCTCCTAGCCCTACATGATTTCTTATTCGTTGGGAACAGAGGCACACATAAAGAAAATGAAAAATGTATAGCTAAATGTAAATTTAAAAAGAATTATTTCCTTTTTTAAAATCAGAAGGAATTGTTCCAATTCCCCCCTTTGTTTTGTTTTTGTCAAATGGTGGAAGAAATAACACTAGCTCTAGTATTTGTCTCCTTAATGATATCCAGTAATATCCATTAAGTTTTGTGACACTTGTAGTCAAAATACATGTTGCAGGTTAATAACCAAGTTCTTCTCCCCACCAGTGAAAAATGACCTTAAGAGGTTACAATTTAAGGAACATAAGTCACTGCCTTATACCAAAGTCCTCTTCAGTAATTACCTGCCCAGTACTAATCAGTGCTCTTAATGAGGAATTGTTAGCCCCTCTGCTCCCTGTCATCATTTTCTCCACGTGGATAGCGGTCTATTTTCCAGCGTTCTTGCTCAGGCTAAGACAGTTACTTCACATCCACTCTCATCCCGGGAGGAAGTTCGTTGCATGTTGATGTCGGTTGCGGTCACATGGTTTTCTTGCGGTTCTGTCCCTGTTCCCATGTACGCACTAGCGTGATTGATGATACCGGCATGACTGTTACCGCACGTCCTCGTTCTGTGATGAGATGTGAAATTCCATGTCTTTGTTCTCCATTCCATTTTTTGATGTTTCTCTGAAGCCTTGCCTTCTCTGTGTTATGGAGCTAAGTTTGAGGCATTTGTCTTTTAATCTCTCTGCACTGCGTTGCTGACTCCCTAGGGAATGTACTGTCGAATGGCACTTCACAATCCTGCCACTAGATGGAGAATGGCACATTGCGTGAGGAGCCTTACCTCACGGGCACTCGCATCAGAATGAGAAGCAAGATGAGGAGATTCTCAAGGCCAGGGAGGGGAATCTCTCATCCTCTTAGATCGCAGTTCAGGTGGCGTGGTCAGGATGAACTCCCCTCGTCCCGCAATGGACGTGTGGTTAGATTTCTTCGTACCGGTCCCCAATGGGACCGTGAACAGCGATGAGATGGACGTGAAGTATCAGCTTTAGTGTCTCCTTGTCTCCTCTTTGGACACATCACCTTCCGGGTGAAGAAAGCTACAACAGAGAAGGGAAGTTGTTCTTCTGTAAGCATATGGGTTATAATGGGAGAGGTAGTCTAGTTCAGTGCTGCCCAGGGAAGAAAAGAATGGAACCTTGCTTGCATGAACCACTCTTCCTCCATCAAACAATTGCATAGTGGTGGAAGGGACTTCTTCTAAGGTTCTCCTGCATTCAAATTGCAGTAAATATACATTCCTGAGCCTGCTTAATATGTGAGCTGTTCAAGTCCCTTCAGTTATGAGCTCCTTTTCTTAAAAGATGCTTGTCATCTCTGTTTGCAGAGACACGCAATGTACTGTACAAGCAAAGTGCGGCTGAATTTTAAAGATGGGATCAAAGAACTTTTCATATCAACCACTCAATCGTTCTCCTGGCATGACAGCCTGTACTCTCATGTACAGCTTATCATTTCTCCCCAGGCTAATTTCCTAATGTGCCATTTTAAAGGGCTTTCATGTCTTCTCTCTGGCTGTCTTCTCTTCATCTTGCCTTGATGATACTTACCTGCAGGTGGACACACATACCCCTCAATTTTATCTCCACTTCTCCTGGCCTCGGGGCTACTCCAGTCTCCTCCAGTGCTAGAATTCAATTCAGAAGATAGAAGAGCATAAGCTCAGGCCAAGGGGAATCTCAGGCTAATTATTATTATACCTACATCGACAGTATACCCCATCTTCTACGGAGCTTAAAGAAACACACACTTTTAATGCCATTTTATTGAAATAGAGTGCTAGAATGATGATGTTGATGCCGACGATGATAAATGTCAGGTAGAAAAGGTGTTAGAAAATGACGAAGTCAAGATCTTGTTGGATTTCTGGAAGGACACTTTGAAATAACACCCCTGACATAGTCTGTTTGTCTGTCTATCTGTCTGTCTCTCTGTCTGTCTGTCTATATCAAGGTACAAGACAGCATCACCTGTAAAAGGATGGAAAAAGAGACAGAGCTGCATGTCATCTGCTTACTGATGGTTTGAAGGTCCTGATGACCTCCCCCAGCGACTTCAACTTGAACTCTCTGTGGACAATCCTCCAGGAAGGATCAGAGCCAGGCCAGAGCCTGGCCAACAAGCCCCAACCCAGAGAGTCTCCCCATGAAGATACCATGGTTGATGGTACTGAAGGCCAATGAGAGATTGAGGAGGACTAGCAGGGACATTTTGTCCCAGTTAGTCTCCCTAGTGACCAATGATGTCTCTGTGCTGTGACACTTCCTGAAGCCAAATTGAATGGATTAAAGGTCCTGGTCTCCTTTCTTTCCTCCCCCTTTCCCCAGTTCACCCTGACAACATTTATGTGAGCTAGGAGATGTTGAGAAAGGTGGATGCCTAAAGATGATTTCATAAACCTCATAGGTCGCAGGGGCTTAGTGAGAACCAGTGTGGCATAGTTGATGACTTATCAGAGTTGACTACAAGAGATCTGGATCCAGACCCTCATTTGACCACTGAAACTTACTGGGTGGATGCAGCAGTGATAAGCCATGCTTTGAATGTCTAACATGCCTTGAAAACTGACAGCCATCACCATAAGTTGGAAGGCAATTGACATAACACCAGTGGCCATGGACTTGAGCCCAGCTTTGTCAAATCTCAGTCTGTCACACTTGTCGCTGAACCACATTGGCTCCAACGATAAGCAAAACTCCACCCAACCCCCAACCCCCCAGAAGTGAATTCACATATTTGGTTGTGAATTTCCAATTTCCCTGCAGGTGCATTTATGAGTCAGTGTGTAGAGTTCTGACAGTGCTTTTGAGAATGCCAAGAAACAAAGAATGGTCCAGCAGATGCTTACCATGTAGCACTAATGGAAGATAGCATTATATAAACAAAAGTATCTAAATGTGTGACCACTAGGAGCCACTTGAAGCTTTCCAAGCAGAACTGGGATATAAATAGGGATGGGTCCGAACAGTGTGCTCATCTTCCTGGAGTTTTGACAGACCATGTAGTGCCACAATCATAACCTTTCCATTCTGTCATGCTATTTAGACTACAAGTAAGGGAGTAGAGTCCCCCTCACCCCACCCATTCAGATGTGGATTACTAGCACATGCTGAGGATGTTCCTGGAGGTCAGGATCCCAATTCTGTGTACAGTAAGCAAGAGAGAACTGGAAAGCATAGCCTGACCTGCCGTAATGCTTGTGGGCTCTCCACCAAGGTTTTGGAAACCTGGAAAATCATAAAATGTGTGGGCAAAATCCACGGAAAGAGGAGGCTGATCCCTCTGGAACAGTGATTCTCAACCTGTGGGACCCCAGATGTTCCTGGACTGAAACTCCCAGAAGTCTCACTCTCCATCACTAGCTGAGCTGGCTGGGAAATCTGGGATTTGCAGTCCAGGAACATCTGGGTACCCACAGGTTCAGAACCACTGCTCTAGAAGGTTGTCCGCCATAAATCAAAGGCAATGGAAATGTGACAATGAGAGTAAAACTAACACACTCCCCTTTCTTCACATGGTAGTTGGGCTCAAACCCCAGAAGAGAGCATAGAGAGTTATAAGATTTTATCTCCCATGCTGCTGGCTTTTTGAAGGGGTAGGCTGTCTGGCCCCTTTAAGCAATCCAGAGACAAGGCAGAGAAGAATACTAAAACCAAAGAAGGAAGGACAGCTTGATGGGAGATAATCAGCCTGATGATAAGCACCTGGCTGAGATAGGCTCTGGGTGGGGGATGGGGGAAGATAAAAGTACCGGGCTTTGGGGCTTTTCTCCAAGGAACAAGAAGAGGATGATAAATCCCAGGTGGAAATGGAGGAAGAATGACTGCTGCTAATTGAGGCTTATGGAGAAAGAGAGGTGGTGTGTTTTCCCCAAGCCAGGTGGGCAGCTGCTCTCTGACAGTAGACCTTCCACCCATCCTGGACCAGCAAGGAGAAGCTAAATGTGCTTCTTCTATACTGCCCCATAGCAGCATATATCTGTGCAGTTTGCCATTAAATTAGGCAGATTAAACATTGGTGCTCATTCAACCCAGTGTGCTGGGTATTCGATTTAATCATCTCGGAAAGATGGAAGGTTGCAAGAACCTTAAGCCATTTATCTCACCTAAGGCAGTCTCAATTTACATTGGTTCACATGATACCTTTATACACAAAGTAATATGGTGTAAGCCAATCACACACTACATGGGATGAGGTGACTTAGCTATACTACCTGTGCTTAATCATCCTGACCTTCCAGTACTAATTATTCCTTACACCTGTGTCCTAGACCTAATACACATTCTTGTCTAGCTCATGATATAGCATTTTATACAGGATTCCTTTTGGAATCTGTTATATATATATTATAGACATTTTGTAAAAACTACAATCCTTGACAACAGCAACAACAACAACAACAACAACAACACACACACACACACACACTCAATCAATCAATCAATCAATCAATCAATCAATCAATCCACCTCATCCTTATATCTCACAGCCGCACAGTACACAGTGCAAGAGTTAGCTGATGCCATTTTTTGAAACCACTAACAGTCACACAAATTATGAGTTAACTTTGCAACATGAGTCTAGATTCACTTCCTAAAAGCAGGATCAGCATGGATAACTTGCAGGAATTTTGGGGAAAATTTCTTCTGTGCTATCTATAAAAGGATGATGCACAGCCTGAGGAAGTGGGATTTACCCATAAAAGCTTGTAATCTGTGTCATGTTCTTTTTAGTGGTTCAATAAAGGTATCACCCAACTATTGCATTTGTGTAATCTATGAACCATACAGCCTTTACTTATTTCTTTCTGGACAATACACAGTGTTGTTGTTTATTCCTAATATGAGGACCTTCGTGGCGCAGCAGTTAAAGTGCCCACAGGCTGGGTTCGATCCCAGGGAGCCGACTTGAGGAGCATTCGGCCTTCCATCCTTCTGAGGCTGGTGAATTGACTACCCAGCTTGGTAGTGAGTATGGCAGCATGTAGCATGCACAGTTATATTCTAAACAGCCCAAAGAGTGTTTTAAACACTATGAGGAGATACATAAGCAGGACACTTTTTTGGCTTTGATTCTGGAAGCATTTTTCCTTCCATCTGACCATTCTCATTTGGATTAAATGCATTTTTTGGAAGGGGATAGGCAAAGAAAGAGAAATCTTGATGAAATTATTCTGAGTGTCTCACAGGCTTTATGTATCTTCATTAGGTGGCTGAGATGTGTGTGTGTGTGTGTGTGTGTGTGTGTGTGTGTGTGTGTCCATCCCCAGCCTTTCATTTTGCAGTCATTTTCCTGATGGTCTTCCATCTCCTTGGCTCCTTGACTAGGAAGTGTGGGCAGCCAGGAAGACTGCTGAATGCTGGAGAGGTGTGTAATAGAACAGGCACCCCCCTCTCCCACAATGCATCCAGAAGGCATGGTTCAGAACGCTGCCAGATTAAATTCTAAGGAAATTCTAATGTGCTGTGAGAATGAGGTGGACAAATAGAAGGCCCTTTAACAGAAGGAGAATTATTTCAGGGAAATAGAAGACAGATTTTGGCACAGCCCTAGTTGGAGCTATTAAACATTTAATAGGGTATTTGTATCATTAGAGGCAGTGGGGTTTTCAGCTCCACCTCCACCCCATGTGCTTATTCTAAGCAAGCACTGATTCTCATATTAAATTCTGAATCGAGTGAATACTGAGCTTTCTTGTCCTTTTCCCTTTCTTTCTTTTGCTTTTTTTAGCTCACGTAACAGAAAAGAGCTGGTCTCACCCTTCTGAATGTCCCCTGAAACACGTGAGACATTTTATGATTTGTTAAACTGACAGGTTATCAGACTCAATTGTGATGGTTCAGAACAATTTTAATCAGCAGAATTTACTTTGGGAAATAACTCTAAAATCCGGCTAAAATGGCTGGGTCAGAGTCTTATCTTTTGCCAAAGCGATTTCAATTTGATTCAGGGGGCTTTTCTAAGTACAAGAGAAAGAGAGAAAGAGAGAGAGAGAGAAAGAAAGGCACTTTTCCATTTTGCCGGCAGTGTCATTATGGATGGAGAGAATCCACAGGTCACAAAAACTAGCAGGACCAAAGGACAGAGCCGGGAGAGGTGAAGATTGTTCAATACTTCTAAAATGATAGGAAAATTTCTGGCTTGACTCAGGGTTTCATAATAGCAGTGCTTCTGTCAAAGGTCATTGTGAAGGTAATGGAGGGTAAAATAATCTCCCATTGAGGACTAGTCATGTGAAGTGGCAAACAGATGAAAGTAACCCCTTTAAAACTACTGAAGCACGTCCACTGAGGGCAATCTGAAGGGTGCCTTATCTGCTGCTAGCTGGAGAGAGGGTGAGTCACGATTAGATGGATATGAACTGTAACTGCGGTGGAAAGGGTGACACAGACTGTCATCCTCTTTGACACTGAAGCAGGAACATTTTATATTCTCCCACCCCTCAACTTCCAGCGTGTCAACGGTTGTGCTTGAGAGCTGGCGAGGGAAGTAGGGGAGGCCAAGAGGAAGCCAAACTGTGGGTGGAAATCTGTGCCTACTTGGGAAAGTAGAAAGTTTTCATACTATTGTCCACAGACCAATGGTGGCCATGCTAAGCTTAGGTGCTGTTTCTCATAGTAGAATATTTTCCAGGTGTCAGAATGACCTGTTAAATGATGTGTTTCTTTATGGTCCCCTGCAGCCTCCTGCAACCTGACCTTGAACTGTGCTGGATGGGGGATGATGGATTTGCAGTCCAGCCTCTCTGGAGGGCCACTCGCTTGGGCAAAGTTAGGCTGGGTGGATAACAGTCTGCTGAAATAGCCTCTGAAAGGTGTTTTGCTCAAGATCCCAGGAGTGAGAGGGAGGAGCGTGCAACACTGCTTGTATGGCTGCTACAGTCAGCTTGAAATTCTCTCCACAGTCTAAGTAGTCTAAGAGTGCAGCATCTGGAAAATGTTACTAGTACTCTGGTCTCACGCACACGCACACACACACGCACACACACACACACACACACACACACACACACAGAGAGAGAGAGAGAGAGAGACAGAGACAGAGACAGAGACACAGAGAGATTTAGGACTCTTGGTTGTAGATGCCAATTACGACAGGACAGGTTGCAAGACCAGCCTATGTAAAGAGCTGGCAACTGTACTGTTTCTCACAATCTTTCCGAACTTTGCAAAGAAACGGAAAGGGACACCTGCACATTCGTCTGATCTAGCTCATGTTCAAAAATCCCATCCATCGTATTTGCCTGGAAGGGTTTCTAGCAGTTCAACCCAACAGGATGGGTTGATGGCAGAGAGACATGTAATGAATTAAAGCAGAGCTAAACCTGACAAATTTAATCTATTAGATTGCAGTTCCTAGAATTCCCCTTACCAGGCTTGCTGGCTGGAGATTCTGGGAAATTCGCAGAGGCAGGGGGAATTTCCAAGCTCTGAAGGAGAGGAGAAAGAAGTGGGATAGGTATGTAAAAATCTTGCAGACACTAAAGGCAGGAGTGGCAATGTGCCACTGAGGCAAAAGAGGGCAGAAACTGAAGGCTGCTGAGCATGTGGAGAGGTTGAAGTGAGAGAAACCCATGCACCAGGAGTAGATCTGAGGGAGGGCTTGGAATGGATGGCAGAAAAGAGGAAGAGAGAAGAAAAAGCTAGAATACTTTGGGACAAAGAACCAAGTGGTAAAAATTTGAAATGCTTATTACATTATTTGTATCCTGCAAGTAGAACAGAGAATTGTGGAATCTGACATTCATTTTTCTGCTGATTAAATTTATTCTTAGCAGTTTTGACTGTCTCACGCTGATGAAGAATTTTAAAGCCTCTGTGAGATTCCTCATTGCCGGCTGAGATTGAAGCAGATAATTCTTTCTTTTCTTTTACTCTTTGTAATTCGTGTCAAATGTCTTTCTGAAAGGACAAAGCACACAACAGGAAAGTAAATCTTCACTTATTTCATTTTTACAGATAGGTTCGAAAACCAGAAGAGGTTTCAGTACTGGGTGAGATGTTTGTGCCTTTTTCACACTTTGGGACTATGGTCTTCTCTTTGTGAACAGTACTGAGCAGAAGAGAGTATCTTGTAGACCATTTTGACTGCCGACATTGGTATCTTCACCATTCAGCCTGCCTTTTGCTATGTCAAGCATGGCAACCTTTCTATCTGCTGTCAATGTGGGCACAGTTTTGTGCAGGAATACTGGACCACATCCTGGTGTTTTAAATTATAGATAAAGAAGGACAATATCCCACATTCATAAACCAATTTCTTTTTTAAAAAAATCCAATTCAATATTCATTGTATCCTAAGCACACACACACAACAAGCACAGTGGACTGGCTGATTGTTAAGAGAGATGCGAACAAAACATCTAGTGCTTGTGGGTAGAGGGCCTCAAATTCTTAAATAAAACAACTGTCATCTTAGTTCTAGTTATACAAATGTGAACTGTGGAAATTGCAGAAAAAATGGCCAATTTGCACAAGAAAAGACAATTTTGTACCAAATGCTATTCATGCCAGTGTATCAGAAAGGAGGAGGAGAAGGTTGAAAATCATTGTCCATACATGTGAAGAGTGCACATAAGATAGGAACTGAATTCTCAAGAGAAAAAAGAGTGCATGGTCTTCCTTCCAGTCATCCTATCCCCACAGAAACTCTGTGAGATAAGTTAACTAAAGACTCACCCATTTTAGTTGGTGGGTTTCACAGCTGAAGGTGGATTTGAATCCAGGTTTCCCTCCACCTAGTCTGATGTTTTAATCACCACAACACCTGGTTGTAGTACAGATGTCTTTGTATAAGTCACATAAAAATCCATCTCATTCAACCATGTCTGCCATTTCAAAACAGAAGCAAAGCAAAACCAAACCCTATGTTTGATAGCAGCTTCTTCTCCTTTCTTTGCAACTATAAGAAGTAAATAATCCCTCCTAGGGAATACTTCTTGAAGTCTGACAGATATGTGGTGCGCCATGAGGCAAAAGATGTAGCTGAATTCCATTAATTCGTTTGGAAGAACCATTGCCAACCACCTTGGAAACTTCCAAGACGAAGCCTGATCCAGATCTTTCCAGAACTGATATGGAACTTCACTTCTGCTTTTGGCCATTACAGGAAGGCAGGTGTAACTTGGTCTCTCAAGAATTCAAGCTGGAGAGAGTAGATGTCTTCAGGCAGACTCACTCTTTTATTTTCACACCAGTAGAAGGACTGTGATGTAGTATGAAGTTTTCTTTCCCTTCAAGTCAGGTAAGCACTCCTATCAGTGGTTAATCCTAAACAAGAAAGAAATTAAGCAAACATCTTTAAATATGTCAAAACCAAGAATTAAATGTGTAAGCCGTGTATTTCTTCAGAGAGTGCCAGGTGCACTCCACTGTTCAAAATGAAGCACTGCTGAAAACTGAAGAATTTGATTGCTTTGAATTATGCAGTGTTTTGTTGGTTTGAAAAAAAAAAGATTATAAATTATTTATCTGCTTGGCACTATCCGCATCCTGTTTTACTTAGTGTCTTCAGGAGTTAATGGGGAATAACATCCAGTCAGTCATGTCCGATGGTGCAAATGACCGTGTAACAGTCTGCACAACTGAATGTGCAACTGACTGCCCAAATGACTACACAGTTGTGTCTGTGAAACTGATGCCTGTATAAGACTTCCTGTCTTACTGCAAATTTCACAATGGCTTGCACAGTTTCAAAGCATAGTTGATCAAACAGGATTTCAGTCTTCAAATATGTATATATATTTAAAGAGGGGGAAATCATCCCAAAATTGTAAATGACAACAGAACAGAAGGGTTTTTTCCCCTTGATTTACTTATTGTTTACCTACTTTTCAGATGTCCATTACACTAGCCTACCACACATGTCTCCCTTTGTCTTTTGTGTGTAGGGTCCAGGTCTCAAATGTATGAGATACAGCAAAGCATGGAGGCTGCCCTCCTGAAAGTTGAGCGGTTTTCTTTGGGGAGTGGAGTGCAGCCTAACTTGCACTGATTGTAATAGCCTTGTTGAGGAGTTATGCAATTCTACTCTTCAGGCTTGTTGCCCTGACTGTGTAGAAAGCAATGATGGAGGAGACGTGGGTTGGCCCTTCCCTCTGATTGTGTCGATAGTGCTGGGTAGTTACCATCTGAACAGGGCTTATGTGCCTAAAGGAGATGCTGCTGCTGGAGAGAGATAGAAACACTGGATAGATTCTCCTTTTTGTCATGTCTAATCTGTTTTCACCTTGCCTGAGGAATGACACTTTCAGAGTAAGTTCATTTTCTTCCATCTCTTTCTATAACAGGGAATAGCTTGGGTGACATTGTAGCTATTTCTATCGCTAGATGTAGTTCCTAGAATGTACACTTTTCTTTTGTTTTTAAAAGTCAATATGCTATTTCTAAGATAATGTCTACTATGCATATCAAACATTTTTTTGTGTTCAAATAAGAGAAGTAGGCCACCCTTCATTCCCAGAACTTTGGATCCCTTGTTCTTCTGGGTTGGCACACTGCTTCGTTGAAGGCCCACTTTGGATACCCGCAGGCCTTCAGTGCTGTCTTCAGGTGCCTGTCCTCCTTCTTCTTGGTGTCTGTGGATGAGGGGATGCCCTTTGCTCTCTGATTTAGGGTCCTGATGACTCCTAATTTGTGCTGTAATGGATGATGGGAGTCAAAGAGTAAGTACTGATCTCTGTGTGTGGTGGTAGTGGGGTTTCCTGTAAAACTTCTACTCCTAGGCCATCGTCGGTTTTGATGATGACTACACAATCCAGGAAAGCCAGCCTGTTGTCTTGGGTGTCTTCCTTAGTGAACTTAATATCAGGGTCCACTGCATTGATGAGGTCTGTAAAGGCCTGTACTTCCTGAGACTTGATTCTTCACCCAGGTATCATCTACACACCTGAAACAGTGGGATGGTGTAGTGTATAGGTGTACAGTGTACACTTGATTTTCCCCCTTATTATTTTAGCACACTATATACTCAAAATTCTAGAAATTAAGGGCATGGCCGGCAAAGTTTTCATCTTCACAACAGGCTCATGAAGCAAGGGACATGACTTCAGTATGAAAACAAGGTAGAATCTGCCTTCAGTTATAAAAGCTCAATATACTGGTATTGATTAGTAAATGGCAACTTCTAACTGAAGGCAGAATTTGTCCCACCCTTTTTTGTTCTCAGAATGAGAGTGTAATTGCTTTTAGAATGGTTTATTTGTGTCTTGTTTTATTGCTTCTAAAATGTTTGTCATTTCCTCCCATCATTATGGATGTACTTACTACCCATTGACCCTCAAATATGATCCCCTTTGTGATGTTGTCTCTTTGGGTGTTACTCCTATTGGCTTTCATTTCTTTGATTACTTGTCTGAGAAGCTGCGTCTGATCCATGCTCAATTCCCCCCCCCCAACTGTATATATAGGCCTGTTTTAACTTCATTTTACTTAAGGAGTCAACCACACTGCTGAACCATTTGTCACTTTCAGAATGAAGAATTGTTGCAGACCTTGAGATCAATCATTCTTCAGGCAATATTCATAGGCTGATGCATTAAACTTTGCAATTTCTGAAACAAACAACATTATATGCCACTGATCTAGCAATGATATTTGTATTAAAGATAGCAAAGCAGTATTATATCTTCATGAGAGAATACATACAAAAAGTCTCTCTTCCTACAAACATTATATGGGTTCTGCCAGCCCAGTACTATCCAGATGTTTTGGACTACAACTTGCATAAGGGCTATGTCATTTTTGCTATTTATTGATATATATCCTGCCTTTCTTCCACAAAACTGGGAAGGTTGCAATACCATTTTAAAAAGTAGTTTTAAAATATATGACAAATATTAAAATATAAGTTTGAAAGTTTTCAATATGAAAAATAGACCACTATAAATCTGATTCAATTATAATAAGTTCTAATTATTACCAGCTTGCCATCTGCTAGCCTGTGACATTAAGGGATCGAGGTTAGAGAGGGTAAAGAACCACAGATTGATGAAATTGTAGGTGTTATCACTGGGAATTAAAAGCTGGGGGGTGGGGACAAAGAAGCAGCTGTTGTTGGGGGACCCACAGTACAGGTGCTTCTACGCAAATGCTCGAAGTCTTCAAACAATGATGGGAGAACTTGAACATTTGGTAACAAGGGATAACATTGATATAGTAGCCATAACAGAAACCGGGTAGAATGTGGAGAACCAGTGGGATACCACAATCCCAGGCTATAAACTCTATAGAAGGGATAGAGAGGGGTGGGTTGGAGGTGGAGTGGCCATCTATTCTATATCTAAGAAGGGGTAAAATCCAGCAGAATGGAGATTGACGATGGGTCTGACTCTGCCAAAGAATCACTGTGGGTTAAACTACCAGGTCCAAGGAGCGATGTGATAGTGGGGGTGTGCTATCATCCACTAGATCAAAAACTTGAGGGGGACCTTGAAATGAGGTGACAAATCATGTAGGTGTCTAAGAGGGACAGGATAGTAGTAATCATGTGGGACTTCAATTTGACTGGGACACATTGACTGGGCCAATGCGAGCTCCGGGCAAGAAAGAGAAACCAGGTTTCTCGACATGCTGAATGACTGTGCTTTAGACAACTTGTCATGGAGCACACCCGAGAACAGGCAACTCTGGATCTAATACTGTGTGATACTCAGGACCTGGTAAGGGATGTGAATGTCACTCAGCCTCTGGGAAACGGTGACCATGCTGCAATCTCCTTTGCCATGCACGTCAAGGGATGAGTGTGAAGCAAATCAGACACAAAAGCCCTTGATTTCTGAAGGGTGGACTTCCCTCAGATGAGGAAACTAGTTAGAAAAAAATTGAAATGGAAGGTAAAAAAAATCCAATCTCTTCAGAGTGCATGGAGCCTGTTGAAAACAATGGTAGTAGAGGCCCAGCACAAGTGCATATCACAAAGAAAGAAGAGCTCATCTAAGTCCAAGAGGGCACCAGCATGGTTAACAAGTGGAGTTAGAGAGGCTCTAATGTGCAAGAAGAGGTCTTTCCATAAGTGGAAATCCTCCCCAAATGAGGAAAATAAAAAGGAACACAAACTCTGGGAAAAAGAAATGTGAGAAGATGATAAGAGAAGCAAAGAAAGACTTTAAGGAACGTATGGCTAGCAATATAAAGGGAAATAATAAAAGCTTCTTTAAATAAGAAGTAGAAAACCTTAAATTAGTTCTTTGCATCTGTCTTCAAAACAGAAGACCTTGGGCAGATTCTGCTGCTCGAATGGCCCCTCTTGAATAAAGAATTAAACGAAATACAGATTAAAAGAGAGGATGTTTTAGGTTTCATTGATAAATTGAAGCTCCACTAGTCACCCAGCCCTGATGGCATCCACCCAAGGGTTATTAAGGAACTGAGAAATGAAATTGCGGATCTATTTACAGTAATATGCAACTTGTCTCTTAAAATGGCCACGGTGCTGGAGGACTGGAGGATAGCAGATGTCACACCTTTTAAAAAAAGGAAGGAAGAGGGACCTGGGAAACTACAGGTTTTGTTCTTCGGGGGCAGCTCGGAGGGGTACTGTGGCCCTCTTCCCAGTTTGGGTGAGTCCGCCCTCCAGCTGGCACAAAGAGTGAGGAATCTGGGCATCGTCCTGGACTCAGATCTGACCCTGGAATCCCAGGTGTCAGCCGTGACCAGGTCGGCCTTTTACCATCTTAGGCTCATCGCCCAGATTAGCCCGCAGCTTGATGAGAGCTCCTAGAGGACAGTTGTACAGGCACTGGTCATGTCGAGGCTGGATTACTGCAACACTCTTTACATGGGGCTCCCCTTGAACCTTGTCCGGCGATTGCAGCAGGTCCAGAATGTGTGCGGCCAGGCTGGTGGTTGGTGCGCGTCGTTATGACCGCATCACCCCCATCCTGGCCCACCTACACTGGTTGCCCGTTGCCTCCTGGATAAGGTTCAAGGTGTGGGTTTTGGATTACAATGGCTTGGCCCCTGCTTATCTAGCAGAGCGTCTCCCCCGACAATTGGATCCGGCCCGACCCACCGATCCTCTCTGGCCCTCTCGCTCTGGACCGTCACCCCGAGGGAGGCCCGTAAAACTAGCACACGTGGATGAATCTTCTCGGTGGTGGCGCCTACTCTTTGGAACAAGCTTCCAAGCGAGTTGCGGCAGGCTCCGTCCCTGGCGTCGTTCAGGAAAAATCTAAAGATGCTATTGTTTCGGGACGCCTTTGGCACTGATTAGGTTTTTTTCCCCTCCCCCTGGCCCGCTTGTTCGCAGTTTTTTTGGCCCTCTTGATTGCACTTTTTCTGCTTGTACTGGTGATGTTTTAGTCTTTTAATTGTTCTATTTTATCTGTTGTAAACCACCCTGAGTCCCACTCATGGTGAACAGGTGCGGTATATAAGTGTGAAAATAAATAAATAAATAAATTATGTCTGCCCCAGGGAAGATGGTGGAAAGCCTCATCCAAGAGAAAATCTTAAAAAACATAGAACAAAAAACCTTGCTGAGGGAAAATCTGCATGGCTTCTGTAAGGGTAAGTCTTGCCTGACAAACCTTTTAGAATTCTTTGAAAAGGTCAACAGTCTTGTGTATTTGAGTGAACCAGTGGATATTGTCTATCTTGATTTTCAGAAGGCTTTTGACACAGTCCCTCACCAAAGGCTGCTGAGAAAATTGCAGAGTCAGGGGATAAGAAGGCAGGTCCTCTTATGGTTTGAGAACTGGATGAGATCAGGGAAACAAAGTGTAGGCATCAATGGGCAACTTTTACAATCGAGAGAGGGGATCTGTCCTGGGACCAGTGATTTTCAATCTGTTCATAAATGACCTGGAGACAGGGATAAGCAGTGAGGTGGCCAAGTTTGTGGATGACATGAAACTTTTCCGTGTGGTAAAAACCAGAGAAGATTGTGAAGAGCTCCAGAAGGATCTCCAAACTGAGGGGAATAGGCTGCAAAATGGCAAATGCGTTTCAATGTAGGAAAATGTAAAGTAATGCACATTGGGGCAAAAAATCAAAACTTTTTCTTTCAACTCATGGGCTCTGAACTATCTGTGACAGATCAGGAAAGAGATCTTGGTGTGCTGGTGGACAGCTCCATGAAGGTGTCTACACAGTGTGTTGCAGCGGTGAAGAAGGCCAGTTCGATGCTAGGGATTATCAAAAAGGGGATTGAAAATAAAACAGCCAACATTATAATGCCATTATACAAAATGATAGTAAGGCCACACCTGGAGTATTTTGTACAATTCTGGTCACCGCATCTTTAAAATGACATAGTGGAACTGGAAAAGGTGCAGAAGAGAGCAACTAAAATAATTACTGGGCTGGGGCACCTCCCTTATGAGGAAAGGCTAAAACATTTGGGGTTATTTAGTCTGGAAGAAAGGCGCCTGAGGGGGGGATATTATTATGATGTACAAAATAATGCAGGGCATGAGTCAAGTGGATAGAGGGACTCTCTTATCCCTCTCACAAAATACCAGAACTAGGGGACATCCACTCAAACTGAGGGTTGGAAGAGTGAAAATATTTTTTTTTTACCCAGTGTGGTGTTGGTCTGTGGAACTTCCTGCCACAGGATGTGTGATGGCATCTGGTCTGGATTCCTTCAGAAGGGGATTGGACAGATTCCTGGAGGAAAGGTCCATCACAGGTTACAAACCATGATGGAGATGTGTAATCTCCAGGCTTAAAACCTGGGTACTTCAAGGGCCAGATGCAGGGGAGTGCTATCAGGAGACATATAGCTAGTCTCGTGCGTTCCCAGATGCATCTGGTGGGGCCACTGTGAGATACAGGAAGCTGGACTAGATGGGCCTTTGGCCTGATACAGCATGGCTCTTCTTATACTCTTATGTTCTCAAAAAATCCCAGATTTTGGGAAAGATTGAAGGCTAAAGGAAAAGGGGACGGCAGAGAATGAATCGCATCAGGTGAAATGTTTACTATTTAAAAGAATGTTTACTATTTAGTAATGTTTACTATTTAGAAGAAGTGTTTACTATTTAGAAGTGAAATGTTTACTATTTAGAAGAAGAAGATCTGAGCTTTCCGTTATCTCTGTCAAAAGCAGTTCTATTGTCTCCTTGAGTTTCATTTTAGAGTTTTAATGGGGACAAGACACAGGTCTATGTAGCAAACTCAGATATTGAGAATGATATTAGAAAGTAAGTCTGCCCCATTATCTCCCATTCTTTTTCATGACATTAAAGATCCCTCTCCTCTTCCATGTTCTTAGCGGCCTCCGGGGTAGACAGTGATGTGTGTATGCTTAATAATGGCACTTGCACCTACGTAGTAGCCAGCATCTCAAGAGCACATTAAAGCCTTTTAGCAAACCCGAATTAGATCCTTATGGCATTCTGTGAGGTTAAGATGTTTACAATAATTACCCAGTGGAGGGATAGGAAAAAAAGGCTCAACCTCATAATAGACAGTTGTATGGTTACTGAAAAGCCTTTCTCTGTGTTTCCCTGTCTCCCATTACTACTTTGATTCTCAGCTCAGTGGTAATTTTAGTTAGGCAGCTGGTTCTCTGCTGATTCCTCTTGAACCTAATTTAGCTTTTAGAGACCCCAACTCCACAGAGTGTTAGAGTTAGACCATCAGGTGAGTAAGGCAACACACATCAATTCCCTTATAAAGGAGCTACTCGGTGCAGTAAGCATATTCTTAGCCTTAAGTGTGTGCCTTAATTACATCTGAGTTGGACTAAGGTAATGGGCATGGTCTAGCTTTGAAAAGTAATTGAGATTTGGAGCAATAACATTTTGGAGACTCAGTGTGATCCAGTAGATGGCATGTTGGAGTAGGACTCAGGAGACCTGGGTCCCAATTTTCACTCAGCCATGAGAACTCACTATTGGGTAGCAATGGCAAATTGTTCGTTGAACACAATATATGTCTTGAAAAACCTATTAAAATCACGCTATGTCACAAGCAACCTGATGGCTTATAAGGACAGATTATATTCAACTACTGTCCTAGACCATATGGAAGGCCCAGCCCTGTAGCACATACTGTATTGTGGCCAAACTCCTTGTCCAAGGCTTCTCTTGTCCCAAACTGGTGTATTGGACTCTCATCTCCAGTCAGCATGGCTCATGACAATAGCACTTACAGTCCAATGTATCTGTGGGACACCAAGTGGACGAGAAGAGCATTGATCCACAAAGTGGACTCAGAGACAGATGTGATGGAATGGATAGTAGTGTAGTAGTAGTTGTTGTTGTCGTCATATTAGTAGTAGCCGTAGTAATATGTAGAAAATAATAAACAAAAGCAATGTACAATAATCTGTATGTCAGGGGAAACCTGTTACTTAAAATATGTATACTGAGGACGCAGTGTAAAAAATGAATGCGGCAGGGAAAATACCTATGGAAATAAATGTAAACATCAATTTTCATATGATTTTTAAAGAAAAATTTGAATACTGCACAAATAAGGCTTCTTACTAAATACACGGAAAACACATGGGTTATAGAGAGAATGATTCATACATGTCTACCTCAAAAATACCACACACTGATTAAATCCAATTAGAAGAGATAAATTGTTCTTCTGCCTTCTAAGCCAGTTGACAAACAGGCTGTGCTGGGTACACATGGGTCTCCTTGTTGTGTTCTCTTTTCCCTAGGTATTTGCTCTTGGCTTTTTCATGAGCTGTTGCTCTATGGTGAATATTTTCATTTTTATTCAACTGCCAGCCCACAAGGGTTGGCCTCTTCTCTTAAATGTCTGTCTGTGCGAGTACCTTGGTGTACAAGCTGTATCACATAACTCAAATGTGTGTGACCTTCTACCACTGTGGAAAATGCAGGAAATCTTAACTATCCCAGTGACACATCTTAAGATCAAGAATGCCTGGAGCATTTGCAGAATAATTTCTGGGAGCTGGGTGTAAATATCATACTCCGTAATGTGATAAATCCGTTTGGCTAAAATTTATTTTCCCACCAGCCACAGGCCATAACAAAACTACAAATAAAGAGGAATGTGATAAGTAAATATATCTGCATATTTACAAGGTTCATCTCTAGCATATCATATTTAAAGTGTCTGTAGTCAGCCTAATTTGTATGCAGACTGACAGGACCAAATAGTTTAAAAGTCTGAATAAGAAAGGAGAAAGATGGCTGTAAATTTAAAATCTGAAGAGAAAACTGTGACTTGATGTACTATCTCAGATAGAAAAAGATAAGTACAACTTGTGACTAAAATATTTCCAGGCTGTGATTTACTCCTGTATAGAGCAATTTATAAAACAAAGAGATTTAATATAGAGATTGAAATGTGTTATCTATGACATATTTTTTTAAAAGGAAACAAGCTGTAGAAATAAAATACCATTCATGCTGCTTTAGAAAGACTAGAGCATGATAAAATACACTGTGCCAGCTCAGTCCTGATTTGTGAGCACTAATTATATATAGCTTTTCAAATTAAAAATGATTTTTAACACTGCAATTCTGTCTCAAAGCCTATGCTACAGTTTATTACTTTTATGTAATTTTTGAGCTGTTTACATTTACCCCATTTATCTTTTTAACAGCCACATAAAGCAAACATTTGACCAATTAATATTTTTGCTTTTGGTCTGTTACAGACTTGGTGTGTTATAAATAGGTTTAAACTGCCTCTTCATCTGTGCAAATACAAAGATTATGTTCAAAAATATGAATAGAATCATCATAATATAATAATGATGTAGTTATTTCACAATAAAAGCAAGTAGTAGATAGAGTGGTGGATTAGGAGTTGGGAGAACAGTGTTCAAATCTCCACTTGGCCATAGAAACTCACTGATGGAGTGGAACCATTCCTTAAATATCTCACAAAACGTTGAAGGCCTATCATCAAGGTTTCCTCTAATGTGCGCGTGCACGCATGAATATAATTTTGCTTCCCTCCACACAGGGCTCCTCTTCCCTGCACCCCCACAACTGTTTTCAGCCTCTTTGGTTCTGGTCTCAATCCTCTCTCTCTCTCTCTCTCTCTCTCTCTCTCTCTCTCTCTCTCTCTCTCTCTCTCTCTCTGTGTGTGTGTGTGTGTGTGTGTGTGCAGGTGTCAGTTGTGTGAACATGAGGAAAAAAGCCCCATGCAGCAGAGTTAAAAATTAGAGAGAACATTGCCGATTAGTTACTATATAATGGTTCTGACTTGATGGCACAGAACACACACAAGCATTGCAAATAACTGGATTAGATCAACAAATTAAAATGTGTGAGCATTGAAAAGCTGCAAGTGTTGGCACTAGTTGCATCCTTCATTGGGGGAGGGGATGCACACAACTGCTATAGATAACCTGGAATAAGACCAGGAACATTCTTCAGAGCTGAGTGTATGGGCGAGCAGGAGATTCTCTCATTTCATGGAGTATATAAATTAGCTTGCTTTGTTGTGTAATCAAATTTTCTTGCAATTCGGTATTCTCACACATGGAGCCTGTCCACGCTGGCATATAGATATGATATATGGATCACGGAGGACACACTTTGGTTTATGGAGGTGGGACACCTTATCTGCAAGTGTTTCTACTTAAACTAAACTGTCTATACTCTTTAATAGCAGCCACACACCTTTCTGGTTCAGAGGTAGTGCATGCATACTGTTTGGCATGCTTTTTGTTTAGTCTGTAATGCCTGTTTTTGCATTCAGTGACTTGGAAGAGGGGTCCCTGATGATCATGAGACCCAAGATGTCTGATTCAGGAGAGGGGGTTCCCCACAACATCTTTTCGAAGGGGTTTACTTGGAACATTAACAGATATCTTATTTGTATTGGAAGAGCAACTTTGAAGCAATGGTGGATTGTAGATTCCAACATGTGTGCAGCATGTAATTTCAGGTATTTATATCTTTTACTTTTCAATTTATGAACTGCACATAGACTATACTCATTGAAGCCCCCCCCCCAGTTATGTCAATACTAGAGATGGGCACGGCCAGAAAAAATGACGTTTCGAGTTGTCGTTTGTCGGAACGGGTCCGTTTCGGGTCGTTTCCGTTTGTCGCGATAATTTTCAAAAATTTGTCATTTCCGTTTGTCATTTGTCATTTCCACCATGATTTAGCATGATTTGACATCCCAGACAAGCATTGGGTTAGGGTTAGGGTTAGGGCTAGGGTTTGTGGGCTCCGGGCTGCACCTCTGGGTGCCTCTGACCCACTAAGAAGGGAAGTGTACTGGCGTACAGGTTAGGGTTAGGGTTGGGGTTAGGGTAAGTGGGCTCTGGGAGGCACCTTTCTGGATGCCTCTACTCTGACTCACTAAGAAGGGAAGTGTACTGGCGTACAGGTTAGGGTTAGGTTTGGGGTTAGGGTAAGTGGGCTCTGGGAGGCACCTTTCTGGGTGCCTCTACTCTGACCCACTAAGAAGGGAAGCGTACTGGCGTACAGGTTAGGGGTAGGGGTAGGGGTAGGGATAGTGGGCTCTGGCAGGCACCTCTCTGGGTGCCTCTGACCCACGAAGAAGGGAAGCATACTGGCGTACAGGTTATGCTTAGGGTTGGGGTTAAGGTAAGGGCTAGGTGGGTTAGTGGGCTGCACCTCTGGGTGCCTCTGACACCTAAGAAGGACAGTGTACTGGCTTTAGGGTTAGGGTTAGTGTTAGTGTTAGGGTTAGTGGGCTTTTTATGCTTTTTATGCCTTTTATGCCCTCTGGCACATCCAGAAGTCTCAGTCAAAACCTGGCCATGCGATTGGTGGAATGGGTCAACAAAATTGCATGGTTCCATCATATCATTGCGCATGCGCAGGTGTAAAAAATAAAAATAAAATAAAATAAAATGAAGACCTTTTATTGCTGGGAAAAACCCACTGCTGCTACTATAAAAATTCAGGCAGTTAAAATATCTAATTTTCACATGTTTCTGTTGTTCTTTAGTGGGTTTTTTGACCACGATTTAATAATAAATATTGCGGTTGCCATTTTGGATCCCCCACCACCACATGGCATAGAGATAGCCCAGGAAAGGAGGGGGGAAGGCCAACCACCCCTCTGGTAGGTGCCCTCAGGCAGGCATATTTTCACCTGCCTTTTTGGCCGGAAATCGGGTTTTTTTTTACTTTTTAAAACTTTTTTTCTGTAACGGTAACGATAACTGAAAACAAAAACGAGAATTTCACCGCTCCGTGCCCATGTCTAGTCAATACAACATGATAAAGCTTTTGTTATTGCAGTCATTAGTATTGTCTTTGCTTCTGAGCATATAATTATCTTGAGAGGAGATTTTTATTTCTTGCATCCCCCTCCCTCCCCCTTCTCACAATAGCAAACAAATATCTGATATCTCTGGTTATATGTATGTGTGCTTCTTTTGATATCCTTCTTGCTCATAAATCTTGCTGAAGATGGCATAGTCTCTTCCACATGTTGTTGATTTTCAACTGTCTTTTAGTCACAGCATGGTGAGTTACAAAAATGCTATTGATTTTGTTCTAGCTAGGAAAATCCTCAGTGACTTTGTCATGTCTCTATCCATTGTCCCTTTGTTTCTGTTCGTTTATTTTCTTTGAGGAAAAATCCAACCCTCACAGTCTAGACAAAATAGTTCATTTCAGTACAGTGGTACCTTGTATAAAGGAATTAATTCATTCCAAATGAAATTCTGTTAAGCCAATTTTCCTTTATAAAAATTTCCCATAGGAATGCATTGAAAACAGAGTATTCCCTAATTGCAACCATTTTTATGTTGTACGGATTCGCCCCATAGGCGATTCTGTTAAGTAAATTTCCCCTATATCTGGAAGTTTTTATGTTGTACAGATTTAATGTTATACAAATCAAGGGGCTCGAAGCCCTAGCACACATCCCAGAGGGCAGTCTCCCCTCTCCCAAAATTGCAAACCCAACACTTCATGTGAGTAGGGCAACTTGGACCAAGCAACTAGAGACTAAGGAAAGTTGGCTCTTTTGGGCAGTTGGGTCTTTAAATGGCTAATACAGATTGTTGGATCCAAGCCTGGGGCCTCCACTGGTTCTGTGGCAAGGGCCGAAGACCTGTGGCCTGCTCCCAGAGGCCTCCACAGCTGGAACCTCTTCTGGTGCTGCAGTGAAGGCCAGAAGCCTCCACAGTTGGGGCTTTCTCTGGGGCTGCAATGAGGGCCAAAGGCCTCCAGCCAGATCCAGAGGCCTCTGCTGGGGCAGGTTCAGAGGCCAGTGCTGTGGTGAGGGCTGAAAGCCTGCAGCTGGGTCCAGAGGCCTCTGCCAGTGATACAGTGAGGGCAAGAGGCCTCCACAGCTGGGTTCAGAAGCCTACTTTCCAGATCTGGAGGCCTCAGCAGCTAGGACCTCCACCAGTACTGGGATGAAGGCTGAAGTCCTGCGCTGGGTCCGGAGGCATTCGTTGGTGCCATGGTGAGGACCAAAGTGAGGAGGAGGAGGTGAACCTGGCCATGAGGGAGGGAGGGAGGGAGGGATGACCCTGTCCTGTGCTGCTGTCACCCCTCACTGCTGTTGCTGTCACTCCCTTGCCAGCGCAATGGCCACAGAAGCAGAGGAGGTGGTGACGGCTCATAGAGCAGAGCAAAATTTTATGAAAACTTATGAAAAATGTTGCTCATCATGCAAATTGCTCATACACCAAGGTGCTCACAAACTGAGGTATTACTGTAATTGATTATTAACCTATGTTTTTCCCAGCCTCCTAATTTTGTGTGTCTTGGAGAAATTTTTTTTGAATCCTTTTGGCCATTTCGAGAGTTTACACACTTTTGAAATGGTTTAGATTGGGAAATGATGCTGTGCTATAGATTTGGCTTTTTGGGTGTGACAATATAGACTCCATCTTGTGTTTGCTTTAGTTTGGGTTGTGTGGTTTAGTTAAAATGGCCACCCCCACCCTGGGAAGTAGGGCAAAACTCTGAGGTAAGTCTACATATCCCAGATGCCTCTATGGCCCAAAAGTGCGGGAAAGCCAGGAATGGTGTCTGAATATATAAATACTCCAGCCATCCTGAGAGGGGGAGGCATCCTGCATCTTTCAGAGAAGCTAGGATGTTCTTTCTGCAAATTGTCAATAAGTAGAGAGAGACCTTGGGAATCAGGGAAGGCAGCAGTGGGAAGGGATCCTAGAGGGATCCAGAACTACCTGTAGAAGGCAGGAGGCCAGGCTGCAGGTTGAACCTCATCCCCAAAAAGTCCAAAAATGTGGAAGTACCAACCCTCCAGGAAAAACCCAAAAGTTAGGGGTTTTCATCTCCATACTCCTGGAGTTAGCCATAGGGGTTTCACTGCCCCTCTCAATAAAGGGACAGGGAAGTCAAATGAGTGGTAGCAGCCACTGAATAGTGACAGAAGCCCATGTTACACATTCCAGGCAATATAATTTGTAAACTCAAGTTGTTTTTTAAGAATAATATTACAACTTCATTTTCCAATCAATCAGCACTTATTCCGCAAAAGGTTTACAGAATCCAGCTATTGCAAAAGCTTTTCAGTGTTAATTTTAACATTTAATGCATTTTCCCCCAATTACTATGGTACAGTATTTAACAATATCTTATGCCCTTTAGATGAGAGATTGAGAACTGCAGAATTTTTAATACCCATCACCATCCTTGACTTCACATAGTTTTGTTTATAACACTCCTCCATTTTCTTCTAGTCATGAGGGTGGGGTTTCGGAGGGGCCTCGCAAGTGGAGGAGCCTAGGGCTTCTCTTCGTCTAAATCTGGCCCTGCCACTTAGCATGGCTGTGGCAGTAAATGTATGCAAAGTACATTTTGTACCCTGGCAATCATGATTGTTTTTGACATTGCAATTGCTTTAAAACAGAATGTGTGGGAAATTTCAATTTCCAGTGGCAGTGCACTAACATTAGACTTTCCACGGTATTGTATTTTGCAGAAATAAAGATATCACAGGATTTTAGGTTTTGAAGAAGCACAGTACAAACTGCTTTTAGAATTTCCACCCGGTTATAAACCCCAGGCAGTGCTCTTCTTTGCTGCCCTCTTGAGTGCTTCTCCATATCAGTATATAACACCACAACAGAAGGTTCTGCGCTGGCTCATTCTTTACTACCAGACCAAATTTCAGGTTTTGGTATTAGTTCACAAAGCACTAAGCATGGATTGGTGGTCCCTGATACATGAGAACATATCTCCTTTCCATATCCTCCTGCCATGTTTTCTGAACCTTGCACTCAGTGGCTCCACTTGTCAGAGATATTCTGTGCACTTACCAAGAGTAGCATTCTTTTTTTACTTTATCAGCCCCATTCTTTAAAGTATGGTTCCAAACCTTTACCACACCCTTCTTCATTTTTAAAAAAATCTTGGCTGAAAGTGCTTCTTTTCAGAGAAACATTTCCTGGGTAGGAAACTGATTTTTTTGCCCAAGCTTTGCTGATGTACATGTTTTTACTGTAATCTTTTGTTTTTGTGTTTTGACTTACAGTATGTCTCTCTGAAATCTTTATGATGTGGTATGGTTTATAAACATTCTAATAAATGAATGAATAAATACTCGTGACAGGAAGGCTTTTTAAAATGTGCAGCAAGACAGAAAATGTGCAGTTTCAGGGGGAAATAGTCAGTTACAAAAGAAAAATTGTGTGGTTAAAATTGTAGGTCATCCAGAAGTTGCATTTTGTTTGCTGATGTAAAAAATGATTAGTAATAAGATGGCAAGTGAAGTGATTCATTGAGGCTCCTTTAGAACCCTAGAGCTTCACTTTTCCTCTTCCTGTCAAAACTTTCCCTATGGAAGGATCTGCACCGGCTCGTCCAGCTATGGAGTAGTTTTGCCCCCCCACCGGGCGAAACCTCACAAGAGTAACTGCCGCCAAAACATTGCGACAAGTGCGATCAGGGTGGGGCGATGGCCCTTCCTTTTAGCAGGGCCGTATGGACCACGAGGCCTCTTTTGTCTAGTCTCTCTCCACACAAGTGTTTTAGAGACAAAAGAATACATTCTAAATCTAGGTACAGTGGTGCCTTGAATAAAGGAATTAATTCGTTCCAAATGAAATTATGTTAAGCAAAATTTCCTTTATACACATTTCCCATAGGAATGCATTGAAAACAGAGTAATCCCTAATCGCGACCATTTCTGTGTTGTACGGATTCACCCCATAGGCGATTCTGTTAAGCAAATTTCCCCTATCTCTGGAATTTTTTTATGTGGTACAGATTTTATGTTATACAAACCATTTGTTATATGAGGGTCCACTGTACTGCAATTTGAGGGACTATATTTCCCCACAGATAATCCATAAGGGCCATGTGGTGGCGGCGACCAAAATTGAAGCCAGTGGTGAAAAGGACTCCTGTTACCCTTCTTTCTCTTTCTTCCATTTCTCTGTCTATTTTCACCACCACATTTTGGGTCTCTGTGAGTTCTTGACAGTGGCTTAAATTGTTTGCACAGCCGTTAATCTGTTACACCAAGAAATACATGAAAGCAGGTTGACCTAGACCAGATGAGACACTAAGATGCTTGGTGTCTATGCTTGTTCTAGAACGTGAAGGCTCCTTTCTTGACATGTTGTGTGGTACTACTGATGCTGTGATAAGAGTGAGGCATGAGCATAGGATTTTTGGTGGGGCGGGATGTTAGATGGCAAATCCTATAATTCCATTATGGGCATTCACCTAACAGGGATCTAGGGCAGAATTAAGCCTAGGTTGGGCTACAAAGCCTTTTCCAGCTTGGCCAGGTAAGGCCCATTCATCTCTGTGTGTGGGTCTGTCAGGCAGACCTCATAAAATGAAGAATAGAGAATTGTGGGAATTTTATTCCAAAGATTCTCTTCAGTCTACACAGTTGTTACCAGGTAGGTTCCCCAGCTCTTTTTTCGTTCTCACTTGAATTATTCTCCAATCAACAGAGCAACTCAAACAAATTTGGTGGAAGGACAGAAGTGTATTGCTATTTATCCGGGACTATTTTATGCCTCCTAAGATAGGAAAATTCTCTGTCTGTTTGCTTATCTAACAATAGTCAATTTGCTTGTGGCCTACCAAAAGGAGGATGAGACAACTTAAGTCAGCAGTATAGCTCTCTATGAGGGTTACTTCAAGTCCACTCTTGTCCCGGGAGGAAGTTCGTTGCGTGTTGATGTCGGTTGCAGTTACGTGGTTTTCTTGCGGTTCTGTCCCTGTTCCCGTGTACTCATGGGTGTGAGGGATGATACCGGCATGACTGTTACTGCACGTCCTCGTTCCGTGATCAGATGTGAAATTCCATGCCTTTGTTCTCCTTTTTTTCCCAGCCCGACCTTCCATTTTTCGATGTTTTGATTCTCTGAAGCCTTGCCTTCAATGTGTTACGGAGCTGAGTTTGAGGCATTTGTCTTTTAATATCTCTGCACTGCTTTGCTTACTCCATAGGGAATGTACTGGTGAATGGCAGTTCACACTCCTGCCACTAGATGGAGAATGGCACGTTGCGGGAGGAGACTGACCTCACGGGCTCTCGTATCAGAACGAGAAGCGAGATGAAGTGATTCCTGAGGCGAGGGAAGGGAATCTCTCATCCCGCTTAAATCCCAGTTCAGGGGGCAAGGTCGGGACGAACTCCCTTCGTCCCACAATAGATGTGAAGTTAGATTTCTTCATACCGGTCCCCAGTGGGAGCACGAACAGTGATGAGATGGACGTGAAGTATCAGCCTATTTGATCTGATTCTGCACCTAAAGGAGGGACATGAAACTACAATAAACTTCCTTGATCTCTTACCATTAGGGATGGGCATGAAACGGAAAAATAGAGTTTCATTTCATTTGTTTCTACTAGTGGTTTGTTTTGTTTCCTTTTTAAAATGATTTTTGTAAAAACAATTGTAACAAAATGAAACAACAACTGAATGATTTATTGCTTTAATAAATGGCTCCCCTGGGTCCTAGAGGCACCAGATTTGGTGGGCAGCTTTTTACAAGGGAGCCATTTTACAGACGAACAAAACATTTCATTTTCAAAGGGAAAAAGAAGCATTTTGTTTCACAATGAAACACTGTTTCCTGTTTCATTTTGTGTCATTTTGTAATGTTTCAAAAGCTTATGAAACGATGAAACAGTGTGTCATTTTTCATAAGGTGCCTATTGCTACTTACCATTAATTATTCTGGCTAGGGCTGATTGGGAATCAGTTCAACAATATATAGGAGATACATATTTTCCACTCTAGTAGGATATGCCACAGAATTCTCTTGTAAACCCTATGGGTTTATATCCTTTTCTGAGGAAAAAATTGCCATGGCCGGTGATATCATCTGCCTTACACAGCATCATTTACTTCAGAGGAATTCAGCCAGTGGGGTTCAATTAGAGCAGATATGCAAAGAGTTGTATGAAGAGAGAAACTCTGGATACACCATTGCCTTACACCAGGCTTGTCCAAACTTTGGCCCTCCGGATGTTTTGGACCACAACTCCAAGAATTCCTAGCCTGTATTTCCAATGGCAAAGGGCTGTGGGAGTTGTTGTCCAAAACATCTGGAGGGCGGATGTCTGGACATGCCTGCCTTACACCATGTATCTCAAAGTTACTTTGTTTACTATAAAAACAACACAAACCCCTATCTACAAGAGAAGTACTTTCTCATAGCAAGTACGTACATGTTGCATTCCGGGAACAGAACTATTTTAGAAAGATTTCGTTGAAGCTTGTACTTGAAGCCAAACAAAATGGAAGTACCTGAAAATGGATAAACTTTTCTTTCAAATGAAGTGAAAAGGTTTAGGGCTTGCTCATCGGTAATTGCAATATGGTACGTGACAAATGTATTGCTGAGTTAATGGAATGTATTGACCCCTCCAGGCTGGCTTGCCTGCTCTTTCGCTAGCTCAGGAGTGAACTCCTCTCTCTTTCTCTCTCTTTCCTTTCTCTGGAGAGGGATATATGCAATTTTAAGTGCAAAAATTAGTACTGTTACTGTACTCTATCCAGAAAAGTGCATTCTGATACTTTCTTTCCCCACGTAAAGTAGATTAAATGTTAACACAACCTGGGGCTTAGATTTTAAGGGTTGTGAACTCAAAGGGGTGAAAGTGGCTGGAAAACTCCCAAGTCTTGGTTCAAGCTAAGTGTACCGAACCATCTAGGCTGTGGTTTTCTTCTTCTTTCATGTTAGAAGCAATCCAGTGGTGCTTCCAGAGTGCAAGGATCCAGCCGAGAGGGTGTTGTGGTTTCCCCAGTAAATGTGTTCACCCTCATCACATTCTTCAGGGAGGCTCCTTCTGTGCTGCCCAAGCCGGGGGATACATCACATGGAGGGGTTATTTACAGCAGCAGGTTTGTGTTGACATGGACAAGGGGGGCACATTGTGTGAGATTGACATGCCAAGGCTCTTTGATAAATAGTGATGACAGTGTCCTCTGCCACACCACTCAAACCTTTGTCTCCCCTCTGAGTTTAGTTGAAATTCTCACACTAAATGCTGCTGGTGACGGGGTTAGCACTAGAGATGGGCAAGAAACGGAAAAAAAATCATTCCGTTATTTGTTATTCATTTCATTACGTAACAAAACGAATAACAAAAATTGTGATGAAATTGGAACGAACCGAACAGAACCACGAAAATTAGGTTCGTTACGTTTCATTTTCGTTAATGGTGATGCACAATGAAATGAGCTGTTTTTAAATGTTAAAAAATGCCCTGAATATCCATATGAGCCCCATGGTGCAGTGGTTAAATGCCTGTACTGCAGGTAAAACTGTGCTCACGACCTGGGTTCAATCCCTGGTAGCAGGCTCAAGGTTCACTCAGCCTTCCAGCCTTCCGAGGTCAGTAAAATGAGTACCCAGCTTGCTGGGGGGGGGGCAATGTGTAGCCTGCACACTGTAATTAAAATTGTAAACCGCCCAGAGACTACTTGTAGTGGTATGGGGTGGTATAAAAGCAGAACACTTTGCTTTATAAAAACCCAGAGATAATTATTTATTCTGCCTGATAATACCTACTAGGGGGTTGGGGTCCTTAAAACATGCATTTATGTCTTTTCTCAGATCACTGTATTTTTTTCCTTTAAGGGGAGTTAGGGGACATGGACCCCAAATGGCTCCCAGATGCCTAATATTGATTTCTTGGGCATTAAAACACCCTGGACATCCGTAAAAACGCAGCAATAATTATTTGAAATTATTACCTACCAGGGGGTTGGGGTCCTTAAAACGTTTGTTTTTGTCTTTCTCCCATCACAATGTATTTTTTCTTTTCCCTTTAAGTATGACACAAAATGGATCCCAGCCACAAGATGGATGCAAGCCATGTGATGGGATCATGTAAATTCTTGGACAATTTCAACCAATAGCATGCCCAGGTTGCAGACTGGGTAGGTGTGGCAGCCACAGAGGGCATAAAAAGCTCTGGCAGCCCCCGTCCTCCTTGCAGTCTGCGGTGGGAGTTAGGGTGGGATTGCTGTCTCTGTGACTCGTTACTTTAGGCCAGCCAGGCAGGTGTGTGTCTCTGTGTTCCTGCTGGCTGCAGCCTGGCTCTTAGGGAAGAGAAAGATTTCTCTTGCAGCCTCCCTGTGTGCGTTCATACCCCTCGGTGAGTACCCTCCCCTGCCCCACAGTGCAGTCACTCTGCGGCTGCCTTACGCCCTGGGCAATGCCCGCCGCTGCCTTTGCAGCCTCCCTGAGTACCTAGTCTATACTGTGTCTCTGCCAGCATAATTTTTTTAGTGTTTTCTAGGGCATTGGGGGACGCCCACGCGCGGAAACGCTTTAAATCACACAAAAAGCGGGTAAAAACGAAAAACGAAAAATGAAAAAACAAAATGAATTTTTTCCAAACATTTCATGAAAAATGAAAACAAACTGAAACGGATCTGCAACGAAAAACAAAAAACCAAAATGTCATTTTTTTCTCGATTTGTGCCCATCTCTAGTTAGCACCAGTATCCCAGAAGCAATATATGGCTCTAGAACTAGTTTGGTTTTTATCAGACACAGTTTGGACTCTCTTTGGGAGTGTGACTACAGGGATTGCCATGATGAGTTCATATGCTTCACAGTGTACCAGTACACCACTGCCTGTAGAATCCAGGTGACCACAATGATTACCTACCTTATCTGGGAGTGAAGGAATGTGGTGACCATTTTGTCCAGTGGGGATTTCAGAGTCTGATTACTTTTTCATGCATTCTTCTTGTTAAATGCCACTCACCTTCATAGAAAGAGATGGGTGGCAAGTTGTCCACCATTATTGTCTGCTCAGAAGGTGCTTTGTAGTGCTTGATCTTTGTAGCATTGCCCTAATGCTTTCTGAGAAGACAGTAAGGGTGGCCATTAAGCTGCTATTCCAAGGATCTTACTATGCATGTGAAGAGGGAGGGAGGGAGCACATTTCTTCCTCTTCTTCTCCTTAGTTTTAACAGAAAGAAGATCTTAAATGTTGAGACCTTTCTGTTAATTGAGAGAGCAGAGGAAGTTTTGCATCCACAGAGAATCTGCTATTCTGGCCCAACTTCCAGCCGCCAAAATGGAATTGATTTCAGCTTCAACTTGTTTCATAGTCTCAATGATATACTGAAAGATAATACTGGAAGCTAGAGGACAAACGCTAGTGTTCAACCTTCATGCTGCTGATCACAAATAGCCACCTTTATACTCATAGGAGCACTTTCCCAAATTTAGAGCTTCAACACCAAATATAAATATCGCTTTGCATCTGTGTATACAGGCTCTGTAATCCTTCCTCAATGACTGCTGTAACTCAAATGTATTTTCTTCCACAAAAGATAAGTAAATCCTAATGTACTTTTTGCTCGACGTTAGCAGAACGCCTTGGGCTTAAAAAAATTATGGGATGAAACATTGGCTCTGCTTCAGTTACCCTGCTGAATTCCAATTTACTACTGAAAACTTCACAAGTTAGATAAATTGGAACGAGCCAGGGGAAAGAAAAAAAAAAAGGAAAGGGAGGCCAATCAGAATGAAAGGGTGCCAGATCACTCAGGCAAAATTCAATGGTTAAAGTAAGATTAGGATATTGATGGTCATTTCATTGGCTGTGCCGTATGCACTACTTTTGAGAGAAATCAGAGTAGGTTTGCTAAAACCTTGTAAGCCTTATATCCTAGCATTAAACTCTTTACAACTGACTCAGGTCTTATTGATGGTAGCATTGACTGATTCCACGTACATATGTTGAACTACACACAAAATTTACGGATGGCATTTGGCAATGATGAGGATGATGCCACTGCCTTAGCCTAAAGCATGCAACACATAATCTTCTAGCACTCAGGGCAGAGAATGTGCATTAAGTGGGCTCTGTGTGTTACCAATTTATCTTGAGAACTTGAAAGATTTCATGAAAGAACAGTATTAACCAGGCCATCCTCACCAAATTCCTCTGAAAAGAGCAGAAAGACTGATCAGGGACATAGTCTATGAAAATCCATTATTTATTATCCCTAATAAATCACGAGAAGAGAGGTGGGATTTGGGGAGAGGATTTGGGCGCATTTTAAGTGTCTTAAAGAGCTTATGCTGGAAAGGTAGAGTTCATGTTACTTCTAATTCCAGTATAGATGATTTACATTGATCAGTAGGGAAGCTATTTCAACCCAGAGCTGAATTTTTGATAGATTGCATGTAGGCTTATAGGAGGAGAAGCAGATTTTAATTAATAGCTGTTCGGAAGAAGGCTCAGTAGAGCGCTGCTTCCCTTATTCAGGATTCAACATTCTTGTGAATTGGCCCAGCCGATAAGGATAATTTAGGTGAGAAGCAATAAATGTTGCTGTCTGTTTCCCCATTGTTTCACACCATCTGACATGCATTCAGGACATGATGATAATAAGGAGTAGAGATGGGCACGACTCAAAAAAATGGTGTTTCGTTTGTCGTTTGTCGTTTAGGGGGTCTGTTTTGGTTCGTTTTCGTTTTTCGTGAATTTTTGCAAAAAATTGTTTTCGTTTCGTTACGTAACGAAACGAAAAAACGAAAATGAAAACAAAAATTGCTGTTTCGTTAGCATTCATTACAGTTCAATGTATTTGCCGCAACGAAAATGAAACGCGTGACAAAATATCTGGTGTTTCGGTTCATTTCGTTTCATTTTGGAGACAAAATTCATTTTTAATTTCATTACGTAACGAAATGAAAAAATGAAAACGAAAATGAAAAATTGCTCGTTTCGTGCCCATCTCTAATAAGGAGGATGAGGGAGGGAAAGGTAAGAAGGGAGAATCATTGGAAGAGTGGCACCGGAAGCCCAAAGCCACCACTGACAGAGGCATCGTTGGTCAGGATGTCTTCACTCTGACACATCTGGTAAAGATGCTTTACGATTTTTGGCAAAATTGTAACAGGCAAAGCCACCTAACAATTTTTTGAAAAAAACATTTTGACCGAAAGTATTAATGGGATAAAATTGTGCAGGTCACACATCAGGTGGCCTTCTCTGTACCATTTTGACCAGATTTGTTTTAATGTACGGTACTTGTGAGTCTGAAGTGTTGACATCATTAGAAAACCTCAAAAGAGCTAAACTTTAGAGACTGAGATTTAATCTTCAGACTGCATGTTTAATTGCACATTGTAGCACAATTGTGCGGCTCCACACTAATTCACTTACAAAAAGACAGAAAACTGAAGCAGCAGAGGCAGAAGGCTGGACTGGTTTTAAGATTACTTTAAATGTTGGATGATACTGCAAATTTTGCATGATAACCAAGCCACTGATCATTTTGGACACACCTAGCTAGAGGTTAAGTTAAATGCATGCACAGTCCATGGCAACATTAGGAAGAGGAAATCTGTTGCCGTCCAAATGTTCAACTATAGCTTTCACTATTGGATTTTCAGCACAAGAACGCTAGATTGCTCACATAATTAAAAAACATCCCGTGGTGTACATATCATCCTTACATATAATCCTCCTTATTTTTGTTGCTTTGGTTTTCTTACTGGCCAAAATCCTGTTGCATAGCTCTACCTCCATGACAGGAATGATGTCATTGTCAGTGGTCAATTTCTTCTAATTAGACACACTCCTTTTAAAAAATAATCAGGGTGCATACCAAAATTAAAAATGGAAGTCTTTAACTGACAGCAGTCTGATGATGTCATCCATCTTCCATATGCAGAATGGCTGCTCCGCCCGGCCTCGTGCCGAGCAGGGGCACCTTTGCCGGCCGGTTGAGGGAGGCAGCTATTGGCTCCGCTATTGGCGTAGCCTACGGTAGGGGAGCGCGCCCTTTATAAGTCCTCGGCGCGCTCCCCACAGCCTGCCTCCGCAATCGCCGGTTTCCCTGCCCTCCCGCCACTGTTTATGATGTGCTGGTGATGCTTTGCTGGTCGCTTCGGGGCCGGATGGGAATTTTTGACCATTTCTCTGATTGGCCTTGAGCGGTGGTGTTTTTTCGCCCATCCCACCATTCACATATTGGCGGTGGGTGTTGTAGGTAATAACCCTGGTCACAACTGGTGGGTAGCGCATAAAAAGTTAACCATTTAGGTCCCGAATCTAATTACATCTTCACGTCTTCGGCAGCCTTCCATTAATAACCCAATAGGATTTAGTTAGGGAGCAAATAATAATAATAACCCAAAACCCTAGGAGGGCTGCCAACCTTTAATCAAGCGTTGATGCCAAAAGATCTCGTTGGCATCCTCACTGCGGCAGTTCAACGGGCCGCAGGAAATTGGTGGAGTAACGGGACCTAATCAATTTGTTGTTACCATTTTGATGATGCGCTACGGCTCAGGCCCTCCTAAAGTTATTGTTCATTGATAAGTAATTTAAAATTCGTTACTGTCGTTAATAAAGTTGTGGCCCTTATTTAACCCAAGCAGAACGTGTGTCGCCTCTTTCTTTCAACCTGGCCCGGCAATCTCCACAACTGGATTTTGGCAAAAAAAAGGGGGGGGGTTAACTTGAAGTCATTTTTCAGACTGGTGACACTTCAGAGGTCTGGTTAATGCCAAAGCTGATTTAAATGTTTTATTGTAGGGGTCTGACTGTCTGCTCAAATATCCATGAAACTACTTCCAAGTAATTTTAGGATTACACCTTTATTTCCATGCTGTAGTATTATAAAACTACAGAACATCAGTTGTATAATATGAGTTGCTCTAAATGGGACTACAGGTATATCATTTTGGCTCATGGAAAGAGGAAGAAATGTAATAACTGTCTCTTATTAGAGATGGGCAAGACTTAGCGGTATTTCCGTTTCCGTTACTCGGTTTCGTTACTCTACGGAAACGGTAACGGGAATTACTCCGCCAGACTTCGAGCTCGAACCGACGAACGAACAATTTTGGTCTGATTTGTCATGATTGTTACTTGCATCGCGCGATCGCGCGATGCCACGCGGCACAGAAAAAAGGTTTTTAAAAGTTAAAAAACCCGGTTCCCGGCTAAAAAGCAGGCAGAAATATGCCTGCCGTGCCTCAGGGCACCTACCAGAGGGGTGGTTTCTGGAGGTCCCCGGCCTCCCCCCCTCCTCCGTCCTGGACTGCTCTGGTGGGACTCGCCGCAGGCTCGCAGCAGCAACAAGCCGCACAGCACGAGTCTCGCCGCCGGCTCAAGCGACACGGACGGCACAGGAAAAAACTTTTAAACTCTCCCCCCACCCATTCCCGGGCCAAAAAGCAGGCGGAAAAATGCCTGCTTGACTAAGGGCGCAGGGCACCTACCGGAGGGGTGGTTTCTGGAGGGGGGTCCCGCCTCCCCCCCCCGTCCTGGGCAGCCGGACTCGCCATGCCATGCGGTGTGGGTAGGGGATCCAAAATGGGGCGGCGAACGCAATATTGTTTTTGAAATCGTGGTCCAAAAACACACAAGCACAACAGAAACACGCGAAAATTTATAAACTGCCAGATTTTTCACAGTAGCAGTGGGTTTTTTCTTGCAACAAAATGTCTCTCCTCTCCTCCTCATTCCTCCATTGATTTTATTTTATTTTATTTTATTTACACCTGCGCAGTGTGCAATGATGGGCTGGCCCAGTGGCCTGGCCAGCCATGTGGGAGTGGACGACCATGCAAATTTTTGGAGCCATCCCACCAATCGCATGGCCACTTGGCCATGGAGACTTCTGGGATGTGCCAAAAAGCCCCCTAAAACCTGCCCTAGCCCCCTAACCCCCTAACCCTAATCCTTGACTCCTTACCCATACGTCACAGACTGTCTTCTTAGTGGGTCCGAGAGGCACCCAGAGGTGCAACCCAATAGCCCACCGTAACCTTACCCGTCACTAGCCTAACCCTAGTCCTTGCACTAACCCACCTTAACCCTAAGCCAGATCTACTTGCATTGCACTACACACAAGTACGATTCCCTTCTTTGTGGGACATGGCAGGTGCGACCCAGTCTTCACGGTTCTCCTTGACGGAGGGTCATACCAGTGGACTGGTCTCACTGTCTGCAACTGGTATGCATATCCATATATATGGTTATGCATGTCATTTTGCAGCAGCAGGTGAGGAGGGGAGACCCCCATGTTGAGGGGTCTCTTGGAGCCTGCTGCTGTCCCTTCCTAGTGGGTGAGGATAGGAGGCACCCACGGGTGCCTCCAGGAGCCCGCTTTCCCTTTATAGTGGGCCAGAGGAGGCACCCACCCCACAGAGGTGCCTCCAGGAGCCCGCTACCCCCAAAAAAACCAGTACTAACAAAAATGAAAAAACGAAAAAACGAACTGACTAATTTTTGCGATTTTTCACGAAAAACGGAAACGAGCCGAAACGGGCTGCCTCCAACACACGACAACTCGAAAACGTCATTTTCCCTAGTCGTGCCCATCGCTATCTCTTATCGTTCTTTTTTCTTGAGGCAACACTGCATATTTTGGGGAGTCAAGGGTGTATGAATTCTGCTGTTGGGAATTACACTTGAAAAGATAGTTTTCTCTAGATCAGGAGTAGGAAAGTGTGATCCTCAGGGTGTCAATGTGGCCCTTAGCACATACTCTCCAGGCAGCCTGGGGCAATATTGCCATATTTCCCCAACTGCAGTTCTTGGCTGACCGCGTACTCCCTAAAATGAGTATAAACTAAGCTTCATCCCTATGAGCAATAATCTGAGCAGACATACATTTAGATTTCAGAGCTGCTGGATTTTACATGGAAGCTCAAAATTATGGGAAACAAAGCAGGGAAATTATGCACAAATAAAAGTGTTGCTCTCCTTTTTACCTAAAGAATACCCCAATTACCCCTCCCTTGTTAGCTACCACTTTATGAGTGGAAATAATAATAATAATAATAATAATAATAATAATAATAATAATAATAA
>JAHTLZ010000348.1:23912797-23929705 GCA_023846285.1 Phrynocephalus versicolor
TGTGTGTGTGTGTGTGTGTGTGTGTGTGTGTGTGTGTGTGTGTGTGTAAATATGACATATATGGATATTTTTTCAACTATGTATACACTATATGAAGCCCAGCTTGCGACAGTGTGATTGTCAGTTTTTCCTCTCCATATTTCAGATGGTTGAACAGGTGCCATGGAATGGAGTGGGAACTGAACCTTGAGATGAAAGGATATTTTTAAATGCTCCACTGTGATAAGAAAACCATAATTCATTGCAAGTAGAAAGCTAGCACCACATGATATAGAAACCCCCCTGCCTTATACAGTATAGCCACATGGGCAAAATGCAAGCATTGCAGCATTGCTCAGTGAGGAGATTCATCCCTGGGCTCTTCTTCTATACAAAAAGGTACAATAGGAGAGGAAATAGTAAAACCACTGTTAAAAAAGCCCTCCTTAGACCCAATGATACTGAACAATTACCAACCGGTTTCGAATATACCATTCTTGGGGAAAGTCCTAGAGTGGGTTGTGTGGCCTCGCAGCTCCAGAGGTTTCTGGATAAAATAAACTACCTGGATCCATTTAAGTCTGGCTTCAGGCCTGGCTATGGGAATGAGAAAGCACTGGTTGCATTGGTAGATTACTTATGCAGGGAAATGGATAGGGGATCTGTCGCAGAGTTGCGAAACCTCAAAGATCGACTCCCACAATATGAACCAACTCAGGTGTTAAGGTCATCAAGAGAGGCCCTTCTCTCCACCCGCCACCCTCACAGGTATGTCTCGTGAGAACCCATGAAATACCTTCTTGGCTGCTGCACCCAGACTCTGGAACTCCCT
Organism: Phrynocephalus versicolor; assembly: GCA_023846285.1. Lineage (NCBI taxonomy): Eukaryota > Metazoa > Chordata > Lepidosauria > Squamata > Agamidae > Phrynocephalus > Phrynocephalus versicolor. The sequence continues at coordinate 23,913,609 of JAHTLZ010000348.1, forward strand.
CCTACTACAGGCCAGGATTGACTCATCTCTGCTGTCCTTCTAGAAACAGGCAAAGACCTTTCTCTTCAGGCAAGCTTTCCCCAAAACTGGCTGTGGAGCCTGAGGTTGGGAGTTTTGTTCCCCGCTGTGCCTCCTTCACAGGCAGGGCCGGTGCTTCCATTAAGGCGAACTAGGCAGTTGCCTAGGGTGCCAAAATGGAGAGAGGGCGCTGGCCAGCCTGCTGCCCCCTGCTGCCCCCCGCCGCTGGCCACTGCCGTCTGTCCCCCACCACCCGCCAGCCACCCATCGCCTTCTGCCCATCGCTGCCCACCCCCTGTGCCCGTCGCCGTCCGCCCCCGCACCCGTCGCCATCCCTCACCATCCGCCATCCTCCACCGCCCCGCCACCCGCCCGCCACCGCCCTGCCCACCCACCGCCTGCCCGTGGCCCCCTGCCCTACCCGCCCTCCACCCGCCCCACTCCCCTGTCCGTCGCCTAGGGTACAAAAAAAAACTAGTACCTGCCCTGTTCACAGGGGCTACATCCACTCAATGACCCATAGAATCACTTCCAGCTCTGCAGTTCTAAGATAATGATGATGATGATATGTTTTAGAACCATGGTTGATTCACGATGTTCTTACCACTCTTAAAGTAGCAGGATTGGACATTGAGCAGCTTGGCATGTTAAGTCAATCTGAAGCATATAGGACAATTAAAGACAGGCTATTGAATATAGAATGGCAAGAACTGTGCAGCGAAGCCAAAACCATCTGCTCCCCACTTCAATTTAACATCCCAGTCCTACCTGGGAAGCCTGCTTTTTTTCTGACTTACCTAACATGTCCCGAAGCGTGCAGAGCCTATTCACTTGCCAGATGTAATTCCTTCCCCTCTGCACTATTGTTGGGCAGGTTCAATGGAATCCCTTACTCCCAGAGGATCTGTCCATGTCAAACTAATGCAATTGAAACGCTTGAACACATCTTCTTTCATTGCCCAACTCACGATGCACTTCGTAAGAAATATCTATCCTCCATCCTCGATAGAATGCAAGGGTGGGAAGACTTAGTTAAGCTTAGGTTTCTTCTCTCTACGCAAGTCACCTCTTATCTGGATGAGGTGGCCTCCTTTGCCTCTGAGATTATAGCAGCACGAGGATCAGGACTTCCCTATTCCCCATCTCATTGGCTTGAGTAGCTATATATTAGAATCACCGGTTCCATGTTTGATTACTCTCCTTGCTGTACCTCATTTTCTCTTGTTGTGTTGTTTTATTTTATTTTAATGCCAATAAAGGTTGATTTGAATTTGAAAGGACTGGATTTGGGGGATGTCATCTACTTGGACTTAAAATAAAATAAATCAGGGTGTGAATCTGCATGTGTTTTTCTTCAAGAAAATAAATTGATTCTTGATTCTTTGATTGATTAAGTTCTCTGTTTTCTTCCCTGAAACTGATCAATCTTGGATTTAGTGGGAAGAAGGGAAAAAAGAGGCAAGGGAGAGAAGGCAAGGGGTTAATTATTGTTAGCTAACTGTGTACATGCTTGCATATATGCGTGCATAGAATTGGCTGTGGCAATTGGGGTTCTATCCTGTCTTCCAAAATGAGGAGGGAGATATATTCTTTATAATATCACCAGGTATTTATTCAGGTATTTATGTAGAAAGCACTGCATCGACAGGAAAATACCTTATATATTTTTTAAAAATGGATGAAAATGGAGGAGGGACATTTTCTGTCATTCCTTTTAATGTCACCATCCAGCAAACATGTCATAGGGTTGCCACCTCAGCTAACACTGCCCACAGCTCTGTCTTGGCTCACCATCTGCACTAGGCTACAGAATGAGTTAATCAGGACTTCTCTGAACCACAATCCTCCCACAAACTCTGTAGCCCTACTGCAGTGCCAGAAATAAGTGGACCAGTTCTAAAAGGAAGAGAGATGGATCACTCAAGGTCAAAACTTGGCTGAACATGATAAACCTAACAGCACCAAAAGCAATCCAAAAAGCAAGCTAGACTGTCAGTGAGGATGTGCCCAGAGTTTGTTCATTTCAACAAAATGCTGGCTTATCTTGTTCAGAAAAGTCACTTTTTCAAGGACAGTATCAATGATTAGCTCTCTATCTGTCCTTTTTCTTCTGTTTAAAGCACCCTCTTTTAGGATTTTGTTATTGTGTCATTATAGCCGTGATCCCATGTCCATGGTGTTTTCTTGGCAGGAATACTAGAGTGGTTTGCCAGTTACTACTCCAGGCATTTACAGCACCTGGTATTCCCTGGTGGTCACCCATCCAAGTGTTAACCAGGCCTGATCCTGCTTAGCTTCCGAGATTAGGTGAGATTGGATGTGTTCAGGGCATCTAGGCAGCTTTCTTTCAGGATTACATGCTTCTAATGTCTTTTTCACTTAAATTTACTGCAATCTGGAAATTGAATCATGGCAACTGGACTTCTTTTTCTTGAGAGATAGAAACATTTCACTGCTCATCCAAACAGCTTCATCAGTCTGAATACAGCTAGTGCAAGTCCTCCATCTTATAGTCAGTTTTGACCTCTTGTCACCCTGGTCTGAAATAGGCTCATAAACTGAACAATGGCCTGAATAGGCTCATTAGGTACACAATAGTATCCATAGCCTTAAGGTGAACAATGGCCTAAGGTGCTAAAACCTATAAAGTATGGGTCATTAGCTATGGCCTTGGTGGTGAAAGCTTTTTGATTTGTCTGGGTACTTTGGAAAGCACAGCCTGGGTACTTTGGAAAGCACAGTAGCAGATAGACTATGCCTGGGCCCACCACCTCTGTTGAGGGAGGGGTTTTCAATGCGCACATGCTTACTCCTATCTCAAACCACCTCTCTTCTTTGTCTAATATGTGTACATCCTCATCTTTGAATGAGTGTCCTTTGTCCTTCAAATGGAGGTGTACTGCTGATTCTGGTCCTGAGCTGTTACCCCTACTATGTTGGGCCATCCTTCTGTTTAATGGCTGTTTAGCTTCTCCAATGTAAAGGTCAGCACACTCCTCACTGCATTGGACCACATATACTATATTGCTCCTTTTTTGTTTTGGTATCAGGTCCTTTGGGTGGACAAGCCTCTGCCTTAGTGTGTTTGTGGGACCCATTTCAGCTTCTCAGACACTCCAGCCATGTAGGGAATGACCAGGTTCTTCTGTCAGGTCTGGGTCTCAAACTGATTCCTTGTTCTTCTGGGTTGGCACACTGCTTTGTTGAAGGCCCACTTTGGATATCCACAGGGCTTAAGTGCTGTCTTCAGGTGCTTGACTACCTTCTTCTTGGTTTCTGTGGAGGTGGGGATGCTCTCTGATCTGTAGCTTAGGGTCCTGATGACTCCTAATTTGTGCTTAATAAGTACTGATCTGTGTGGATGGGTTTCCTGTAAACTTCTACTCCCAGGCCATGGTCAGTTCTGATGATGACTGCATAATCCAGGAAAGCCAGCCTGTTGTCTTGGGTGTCTTCCCTAGCAAACTTAATATTAGGGTCTACCACACTGATGTGGTATGTAAAGGCCTGTACTTACTGAGTCTTGATTTTCACCCAGGTATCATCTACATACCTGAACCAGTGGGATGGTGTTGTCCCTGGGAAGGTATTGAGTGCCTTAGTTTCCACTTCTTCCGTGTATAGATGAAACCATGGTATCCTTTGATGTTACCTCTTTCTTTACCAGTACCCCCACCACCGATACCCTAACAACAGTAAAGAGAAGATTAAGAGAAGACAGCACCCTCACCTCCAGAAGCAGGCTCAACCAGGACCAGATATGCCTGCTCCTGGACCTGTGTCTGAACACCAGGTATTTCATGTACAGAGGGGACTTGTACAGACAGAAGCATGGTTGTGCCATGGGTTCCCCAGTGTCACCAATTGTTGCCAACCTATACATGGAAGAAGTTTCAGCATCTTAGGCCATTGTTCGCCTTAAGGCTTTGTATACTATTGTCTACCTAATGAGCCTATTCAGGTAATTGTTCAGCTTATGAGCCTATTTCAGACCAGGGTGACAAGAAGTCAAAGCTGACTATGAGATGGAGGACTTGCACTAGCTGTATTCAGACTGATGAAGCTGTTTGGATGAGCAGTGAAATGTTTCTATCTCTCAAGAAAAAGAAGTCCAGTTGCCATGATTCAATTTCCAGATTGCAGTAAATTTAAGTGAAAAAGACATTAGAAGCATGTAATCCTGAAAGAAAGCTGCCTAGATGCCCTGAACACATCCAATCTCACCTAATCTCAGAAGCTAAGCAGGATTGGGCCTGGTTAGCACTTGGATGGGTGACCACCAGGGAATACCAGGTGCTGTAAATGCCTGGATGAGCAGTGAAACGTTTCTAATTATATCTCAAGAAAAAGAAGTCCAGTTGTCATGACTCAACTTCCAGATAAACTCATCTCTTGGATAACTGCGAATCTTCACAGACATATTACTGCAATGTTTCGGCTTTTTGAAGGACTTGATGGGAAGTTATCATTTCTGAAGTATGTTCTGAACACTGAATTTTATAATAGCTACATAATCATTTGGTCCTATTTGTTTTGCTCATAGTACCCTATCTATAGTTTCTAGATTTTTCTTCTCAACATGAAACAAAAACTACACTTAGTCGATTTGTGACAGCAGAGAACCCCTCCATTTGGGCAACATAATCTCCATTTAGCTTTTCTAGTTTTTACTTTTTTAGAAATGTCAGATCTTTTGGAAACACACACAATACAACTTCTTTAGGTATGCTTAGTCCTGTGTTTTTCTCAGACAATATGATTTCATTTCACATTTCACATAATTTGTATTTGCGGAAACGCTCATTAATTTCTGCCAATATATTTGGCTTGTTAAGGGAACATACCTAAATATCTGATCTTACAAGAAAAAAGAGTCCAGTTGCTCAAATTTCAGATACCTAAATAAAATTTTAAAAAAATCACGATTTTTGTGAGAATAGCAAGTGCTTTAAAGGCATAAAGGAGAACTTTGGATATCCCCCCCCACCATCATGTTAAATTATCTCCTTATTGAATAAGAAATAAGCAGCCAGTTCTTCTGTAATCATCGTAATGGCTGCAGAATATACAAACCTCTTGTTGTAGACAAACAAGGAAACATCTTTGTGTAGCTTGTGATTGAACTTAATCTCCAGTGCGGGATTGTCATGTTTCTGTGGGTCTTTGAAGCATCCATATAAAGCAATGGGAATGATGGTGAATGACTGGCAGCTCTTTGTCTCTGTAGCAGGTGAACAAAGACAATGAATCCCACCTCCCCCTGAGGTGAAACCTGACACTTCAAACTCAGTTTACAAGGTTACAGTCTCCATGCTGGGACTTCACTTTAAACTACTAGACTCGGGCTTTAACATCTACCCAGGAAGATGCCGGAAGTTTTCTGTATCTTCCCTTTCTTCCAAGCATGCTCTGCAATGCTGATGGAGAGACATAAGTTGTTGAAAGCTAGCCTGTTTCTCAGTTGAGACTAGTGATTCAGTCAAGCTATTGCTTACCTTTGTTTTTAATTTTACATAAGGAAACAAACACTGTTTCCTTGCCTTTTTAATTTTTTTTGAAAGACATTGAAAATGATAAATTAAAAATACATTTTAAAAAAAACCATCACCACAGATGTAAAGATAGAATAAAAGCAATGCAAGCAGTGGTAGAAAGCAAATGAAACACTTATCCCCCTCAAAGCTTGTACAGAAAAAAACAGACATGTTTTATCAGACCATTCCTGGATATTTAAGAAGAGGCAGCAATTTGAAGGCTTGGATTCCTCCCCAGTGCATACATTGTTGATCCTCACAGTTCCCTGAACAGTTCTGTTCTTGCTTCAGTTTATTTCTTTCTATATGGGCTTCCATGACAGGATTGCCTATCCTTTTTTAAATCACAGAGAGGCAGGCAAGTGATGACTCCACACGGGTCTGCAGAGCTGCCTCCCTGTCTGGTTTTCTCTTCAGTCACTTTATGCCTAGTCATTTCCTGCCAACTTTTTTTATTTGGGGGGGGAATGATTTCAGATATCCCAATGGCAGCTCTGAGCCCAACGGAGTTCAGGGGTGGGGCATGTTTGCCCACTTGCCCTGGACTTCTGGCGCCAAGGCTTTATGCCAATCCGGGTCTCTGCTGCCCGGGGATGGGCGGCAATATAAGATGGCTCCCTCCCTGCCCTGGCCTCTTCACGACAATCAAGGCAGTCCCACCCTCCCACCCTAACAAATGGAGAATGAGATTAGCTGGTCGCTATGGGGCTGGATGGGCATTTTTGGTGGCTGCTCTGATTGGCTGTGATTAGCCACACGTTTCACTCATCCCATTCTCTTTTGTGTGTGGGATGGATATTGTTCTTTTCTAATGGTCACAGTCTTGGTAGGCGGGTAGTGCAAGAGGTAATGGTATTCAGGTATGCCCGAGTGAGTCACCCTTAAGGTGCTAGACAACCCTCGACTAAAGTTAAATTTCACTGGTAATTTTAGGAGTTAAATAAAGTCAGTAAGTTAATATTACGCCAAACTGAGGGCTGTGATGGGCTAGCAGATTCACCCAAGTTGGCACTATGCTGAACAGGTAGGCAGCATCTTTCCAGGGGTGAATCTCCTTGAATACATATTGGGCTGGTAGGGAATTATTTCCCAGCCATTACCTGCTTGCACTACATTTCAGGTTCTCTTAACAGGTTATAGGCAGGTTAGCTGGTATAAGTTAAATATGTTATGAATAAAATTGTGGTCCGCTTTATCCCAAAACCGAAGTTGTCTCGCCTTTTTATTTCCAGGGCTTGGAGGGCAAAGATGCTTCACAGGGGGCAAACTAGCATTATATAGTATAATTATAGCTGATATGGGAAATTACACTTTTTAAAAAAAGCATTAAAAGAAAATTCTCGCGGCTTGGGACAAGGGGGTCGGGTGGGGACCACAGCAGGAGGCCATATATTATTGCTTCTGAAGCTTAATTTGAGCAGCCTCATAAAAAGCACTTTATCATTGTCACCCTCATCACTTTCGAACCTTTATCAGATATCATAGCAACAGCTGCCCTTGTTACTGAGAGGGTGCCTTTGGCTAGAGGAGACATCTGCCTGCTTTCCACTTCAGATCGGATGACAAGCGGTAAACAGGAGCCCAGTGCTCGGCAAGGTCAGGGGTTTCTCCGACTGGTTTGCAGTCTCTTGCAGGCCCAGAAAACATTTCTTGTATTGACGCACAGAGAGGAGAATAACAAGCACCGAAGAACTGAACATGCCCATGAGGGGAGGGCAATTTTTTGCCAGATTCAGCACTCTGAGAGCCTTTTCATGCTTAGCAAGCCTCCTTTGTGAGCAGAAACACACACTCTATCTCAAGAATCCATAAAGCATTTGAGAGAAGTAAAACGTAGGCAAAACAAGGCACGTATGATAAAGCTTAAATGCCTCAAAAGACAAGCACTTCTTGGAGGGAAAAGGCACAGAATTGAGGCAGCACAGAGAAATGCATTAAGTAAAGTACACAAAGAAAATGGGCACAAATTTCAGGGGAGGAACTGAAGGCCTTATTTAGGCAAAGAAAAGGAGTGTATGCTGGCAACAGTGGAGCCTCGCTTGGTTTGGGTCACATGCAGGTCATGATTTAAGCACAGGGTCACTGATCTATTTCTGCTATACGTTTCTCATCAACTGCCTGCCTAAGAGGGGTTTATTAAAAACAGAGCTACTGCTTATTTATTTATTTATTTATTTATTTATTTATACACACACCTTTTCAGAATTATTCTAAACTGTTTTTGTCCACTACTTTTTAGTTTGATACCAGATTTCCATAACATGGCATGGGTTAATTGAGGTTTACAGATGCAAAACATTGTTTATATGATTTTAACTGAATTACAATCCAATATCGCCCAAGTGTGTGGCCTGGGTCCCTGGATACACCTGCAGTCCAGGTGCCTTGCATATCCGCTGAGTGTTGTCCAGGTGCCACTACGAGGGAATGTTATTATGATTCTTTACCTTTAAATGGATGTAGACAGGCTAGTGTTCAAATAGAAATTACATTCGAAAAGCAAGTTGCCCCTTTAGCAGCTTTTCAGATAAAGTCCGAGGCTCTGTAAAGGACGGCATGTCCTAATTACAACTCTGGTAATCCCAGCAGCCATGTGGGCTGGAGTTACTGAAAATTATGGTACAAAATCCCTTAGTTTTTCCAGCTTCTGACCTGGGATTGGATGTGGAAAGTGTGGGTTTAAATCATGCCACATCTGTAAAAAATATCTCTATGGTGTTGATACACTTTTTGTTTTCCAGTCAACCCCTTACTCCCAAGCTCCTCAACTTAATAGGAGGAGTTTTGGACTACATCTCCTGTCAGATCCCACCAGCATGGGTCCTCTTAAGGAATGCCAGCAGTTATCATCAAAGCACAGCTTGTTTTAGACAGGTTTGAACTATGTCACATTCACAAGAGACTATGAGAGGAAAAACAGAGGACTCAGAAGTACTTAGGCGTTGTGGGGGTGATGGAGGAATACAAAGTTAATTCAGAATGCTTTTAGGACTGTGTTTTAGAAACTAGTATCTCTACTTTATAAAGATGCTACATTAACAGCTTAGCAGATCTCTAGGGGTCTTGTTTGTGGGTAATGAATTAAAAGTGGGATTCATTAAAGGTGGATTAAATTCTAAATTTAAAGCCAGTAGATGTTCCTCCCTTCAACTGATTTACTGAAACACAACCTGCAACTGGCTTAACTATTAAGCTACTTTGCTGAAAGTCAAAGGTGTGCATTAAAAAAGCAAACACTTTTTAACACTTTAAATAATTGTAGTCCGGGGTGATATTAAAGATCCTAATGTGAGAAATTAGTCCAAAGGCATTCAATTCACCTTGAATCTAAATTTCATTTGGGTTATACTGCAAAATTCTAAAATCATTTGTAGGAATATAATGGAATTTTCCCAAACACCTCCTCTGGCCTTACTTGCCTTGTGTGTATGTGTGTTCTGGGCTGTATATTGTTCCTCATTATTATAAGCCACCTTGCGTCCTTTTCCATGGATAAAGGTGGGGTAACATATTCAAAAATAAATAAATAAATAAATAAATAAATAAGTTAGGCATTTTGGAATATGGACATCCATCTCATGGGGATGGATGTATGGAGATGGCTTGGCTCCGTGGCGCGGCTGCGCCTAATGGAGCTTCTTTGCCCCCTCCCAGCCGGAGCCATCGCAAGGCTTGGAGTCCCGCGAGAGGCCAACCGAGCCCTTATAAGGGCTGGCCACGTGGGACTCAGCCTCCGGTTCAGGCCATGGATGAATACATGGCCGTTAGGGGGATGAAGGAGGGCCCCCTGTTCTGTCACGCCACAGGGGAGCCGCTCACCAAGTTCCAGTTCTGGCGTTTAACCGAGAGGGCTCTGGAGAAGCTGGGGCTGGCGGGCCTCAGATTCGGGACCCACTCCTTCAGGATCGGAGCGGCCTCCACAGCGGCCGCCCTTGGCTACGGCCCAGAAGAGATAAAGTCCTTGGGGAGGTGGGCATCATCGCGATACAAGTCCTACGTTCGCCCCCTGCCGCAATGCTAACTGCTGGGCCTTGTCTTTTTATTTTGCAGGACCAGGGTTTGGTCGAGCCCAGTGCCGTATCATCATCCTGGGCCACAGTTATGTTTATTGGGCCGAGAAGTATGCTGCACGGACGGCTTGGGGGATTAATTTGGGGATGGGGGTCCAGGCGGTGGTGGAATGGAGGGGGCAACGGGGCATGCGATGGTGCCAATTCGGTAGAGCTGCCCAGTTGGCAGCAGTGGGCAGGCCACCAGATGTTATGGTTGTGCATTCGGGTGGGAATGATTTGACATCCCAGACGGGGAAATCCTTGGCGCAGGATATTATTTGGGATCTGGAAGCGTGGAAGGTTGCATTCCCGGAGTCGCAGTTGGTATGGTCCAACATGGTGCCTAGGTGCCAGTGGAGGGCGCAGTGTGACCCACAGGTCCTGAATACGTCCAGGAGAGGAGTTAATAGGGATGTGTGTAAGGCCATGGTGCAGCGGTTGGGGAAGGTAGTGGGCCACCCGAGAATTTGTGCAGCTAGGGCGGAGCTGTACCATGATGATGGGGTCCATCTGTCCAACCAAGGAATGGAGTTGTTCCTGAGCGACCTGAAGAGGGGCCTGCTTGAATTGGTTCATGCATGGTGGGGGTGGTAGGGGTCATAGCAAGGCTAGACCCCTACCGTGGTGGTAGTGTGGAGTGCGGATTGGCAAAAGGTGAGCAAGATCTCAATTCCCTGTAGGACCATCCTACCCCACGGCGTTGTGGAGCTGAGATCACAACGCCGGGGGGAGGGATGTGGCAGGGACAAGAGATGGACCTGAACAGCCCGGCTGGGGAAATGGGACTGGCTGGCTGAGGCTGACCTGTCAAAGGACTGGACAGCCTCGGAGTCTGGACTCACCCGAAGGAAATGCCACTTGGTTGGGTCCTTAGGAGACCCTGGAGTAACAACTTGGTAACCGCACTACAGCAGGCCCCTGGTTTGAAGTTGTATGTTATTGTTGGAGTTATGAATAAAGTGTGGCCCCGAGTTTATACCCAACACCTGCCTCGCATGGTTATTCCGGCATGGGGGGGGGGCAAGGTTGTGATGGCAGTGCAAAAGGGCTTTTCACTTTCTGTCACCCTGTCTTACCTCTGACAAGTATTTTTTTGAGGGAAGGGGCCTCTTGTAAGAAAATATGCAAACCATTTACCACACACACCAGTACAGCTGCTGATGAATAACAAGAAGGATGTGGCATGGCATAGCATGTCTTTTTATGTATGAAGGGCAGTGGTGAGGCTGGTCCCAGGCGTCAACCTTCTGAAAGCACAATCCAGAATCATCTTCTAAAGTACCTGGTTGTTGCTTAGCTTGATTATTTCAACAAAATTACAGTAGCCTCTTCTTATTTTCTTTCTTTCTCTAGATATATTCATTTTCCATGAGCAGCAGAAAATGCAAGGCATAGGACATTTCAAAAAGCTATTAGAAAGCTATTAAAGCTTCTTTCTTTCTTTCTTTCTTTCTTTCTTTCTTTCTTTCTTTCTTTCTTTCTTTCTTTCTTTCTTTCTTAACATTTCACATTTATCTCAATGCTATGTCCCAAGGTTAGTTTAGTTTAAATTAGTCCATGCAAATTTAATGCAAAATATTCTCTCTCTTTTTTTTAAGTGCAGAATGACCTTACTTTTGGCATTTCTTATCCTCCATTTTGAAGATGGAATAGTGACCAGTCACCCTTATCCAACTATGATCCTTGAAAAGGGATGGCTCACAGGGCACCTCCCTCCAAAACAGCCCGTCCCCTGGCTTGCATATTGAGAATATCCTCACTTCTTCCTAGCACACAATAAAATGATGGGTGTTGCCTTCATGCCTTGCTGGTCTGTCCACTCCCCAATAGTTTTGTTTGTGCTATAGGAAACCATTTATTGGACCATCACAATGCCTGGGTGATGACAGGGTGTCAAGCAATAGCTCTGGGTACAGTCACCACAAAGAGGAAGGAACAAGTTCAGGTAGAGGGAAGCATCATACAGACCACAGAAATGAGCCCTGCTTCCATTTCTGCATTGAAGCACAAGAATCTTGGTCTATTGATATCCCATATTCCTTTCCTTTTAAAGTTTGGTTACTGTGTGTCTTTAAAAAGCAAGAGCTGAAATCCTGGTTCATAGCTCCACCTGAACATTGGGGATGATATCAGCAGCAGTGGTATGTTTTAACTCATTAATGACTTCCTTCTGCAGTGTTGGGACATGCAGGGCATCCATACAATGGCATTAATTGCAATAGGAAGCTTTTAATTAGCAGCAATTGCATGAATGGCCAAAGAAATTATTCCTGCTGGATCCTGCCCAATAGAATTTTGTCCAATGTCAGTTAAACAATACATTAAATTACAATACTGAAGCAGTACTAAATGAACTATGAGATCAAAACAAACACAATTCATATTCATACAGTCGGAAAAAATTCAAGCCAATTCCAGGTATTTGAAAACACAACCCCAGCAAAAACCACACCCACAATCAAAAGGTCCTGATCTGTAGCCAGTTTAAACACAAAATGTTTTTTGCTGCTGCCAAGGCCAAGTCAGTGAAAATACTTCTCTTTTCTCCTCACCAAAGGTGCCTGTGACAGTGCTAGGACACAGAGAAAGGCCTTGTTTTTGGATTTTTGAGACCCAGGTCTCTGAACTATAGTGGAAACATACCTTCTGGCTTGGGACTCCTGATACTGCCTGTTATCATTGAAAATTATTTGCCTTAGAAATTGCTCTGATGTCATGGATGACCTCCGTGAAGGCACATGTAGGCCTCAGAAATGGGCATTCCATTTTCACTGGACTGGAGGCATGCATGGGGTGAGCATTCTTTGGGCATGTTCACAATGTAGAAATACTTCCTGCAGCATTTCATTACTGTAGCCGTACTACTTAACCAAGGTTGGACCATTCTATTGTAATAAAAGCTAAGGAACCCCTTTGTTTTGTTTTGAAACCCATGTACAGTGACACCCACCCCCCGCGTATTGCGGGGGTCAGGGACCCGACCTGATCCGTGATAATTGAAAATCTGTGATATGCTGATGCAGGTCGGGTTGGGTCTGGGGGCCCTAGCTGGGGGCCCATGTACTTACTCCCAGCCTGGCACTGCCCAAAAATGGCCTCCTAGGAATCGGACATGACTTCCGGTAAACTGGATGTGACTTCCAGTTCACAGGGAAGCCATTTCGGGGCCTCAAAAAGGCCAGGAAAGTCCCTCACAGGCCTGTTCAGGGCAGCGCCAGTCCTGGGGTAAGTACGGGAGGCCTGAAACAGGCCTTTCCCCCTTACCCCAGGGGGCATTTTTTCATATACCGCAGTCCCGCAGTATAGCAGGACCGCAGTATATCAACTGCGAATGGGCAGGGGATGACTATATTTCTTTAAGTAAACCTCCTGGCTGTTATCTAGATGATGGGGCAGAAAGGTTTCTTAGCGCCACAAATGAGCCCCTTGAATGGCATAGCTATGGAAAAGGCTCTTATATTAATACTTAATGCCTTGTTTTGGGTCCAGCTTATTCAGAAGTAAGCACTACTTGCTTAACTACAGTAAAGGCTGTTCTATTGTGGAAATGTATCTCAGTGGCTTAGGCTTCTGGCCTCCTTGAGAAAGGCAGGGCACAATGAACCATGAGGTCTCTTCTAGCTCTGTAGTTCAAAGGTTATTAATTCTGGAGGGAAAAAAGAGGGTTATGGATACCATTTATCCCTGAATAGCCAGTGTATTTTACTTAGAAGTAAAAATGAAAATAATGAATGAGCATGGCTCACGAGTGCAGTGGTGGTCAACCTTCGGCACTCCAGATGTTTTGGACCACAACTCCCAGAATTCCAAGCCTGTATTGCCAATGACAAAGGACTGTGGGAGTTGTGGTCCAAAACATCTGGAGTGTCGAAGGTTCGCCATCAGTGCACTAGTGAGACACACAGAGGATCTACTAGAGATGGGCACGACTCAAAAAATGGTGTTTCATTTGTCGTTTGTCATTTAGGGGGTCTGTTTTGGTTCGTTTTCATTTTTCGTGAATTTTTGCAAAAAATTTCGTTTTTGTTTCATTATGTAATGAAACAAAAAATGAAAACGAAAACGAAAAATTGCTGTTTCGTTAGCATTCATTACAGTTCAATGCATTTGCCACAACGAAAACGAAACGCACGACAAAATTTCTGGTGTTTCAGTTCGTTTCGTTTCATTTTGGAGACAAAAGTCATTTTTCGTTTCGTTACATAATGAAACGAAAAAACAAAAACAAAAACAAAAAATTGCTCATTTTGTGCCCATCTCTAGGATCTACACTCTGGGATACTTTAAATATTAATGAAGGCAGAGGGTTACCAAGAGTATAGATCACCATAGGATGCTGGACCTATAACCTCCTGCTTCTAAAGCTGACAGAATGCAAATGTTTTTGGAAGAAAAAGTAGATCCCAGATGGCTGGATCATTCAGGGAGTGAGGTGTGTGTTGGTAGAGCCAGCACTCAGCCTCTTGTGAGTAGAGGCAGCCTGTGTGGTCTTCGGCAAACTGCCCAGTCCCAGGATGTCTCGAAAAGAAGGAAATGGTCAAACTGAATATTTTGTACCTGGAAAACCCAGAAAAGTGTCACCATACATCCAAATTGATATTGGGTTGTTGTTGTTGCTGCTGCCGCTGCTGCTGTTGTTTAAAAAAAACTGCCTTCCTAGTTGTTAAGACAGCTTTACTCAATGCCTACTGCTTCATTCAGTTCAGGAAACCTCCTCAGATGCAACATCTTCCAGTGATTTTGGACTACAAATCCTATTGTGCACGGACAGGGTTCTGTTTGCCCCAGCTGGCTTCAATGATGGGGAATAAAGCCCAGGCAGAGTTTGGGAGAGTTCCCTTTTCCCCTCTTTTTTTTTAAAAAAGACTACAGCTGTGGCTCATAGGTATGTGGATGGAAATGGGTTCATAAATATATATATAAAGTGATCTCTCAAATGAAATGATGTATTTATTAAAATATGTGTTTGCTGGGTCCAGGCAGCATTGTGTGGGAGGAAGTTATCCTAGAGGGAAATCAGCCTGCTGAATCATAAAAAGAATAACTAACCCCCTTCCCTTGTAGCTCCTTTATAATTTCGAGGGCTGCATGGTACAGAAGTTCTATTATGCCAACTATAAGCCTGATAGTTGACAGAGAAAAAAATAGAGATAAAGCAGTCAAAGGAATAAAGGAAATACAAATCCAGTATCAATTTTTGACATCAGAATTTGTTGGCAGGGTTTAATTCTTCAGAAGTCTATTCAAGTCCTGTTTCTAATTTTCTTTCAATTTTCTCTCCCCTCTCTTCTCCCTCCTCTGCCTCGCACAAATATATGCCTGCTTTCCTTGTGAAAAGCAGCACAGTAGCTTTCTCTCAAAACGACCAGTCCTGCTTAATGTCAGGAACACACATAAAGAATTTGGCCCTTTCAACTGGCAGTCAGCAAATGAGTTGTATGGGTCTCTCTCTCTCTCTCTCTCTCTCTCTCTCTCTCTCTCTCTCTCACACACACACACACACACACACACACACACACACACACACACACACACACACACACACACTTTATGAAGAGCCATGTAGCAGCTAGAGTGAAATAGGAAGTCTGGGATCTTATCCCCACTGAGCCATGAACCTTGCTGATCTAAGCTGGTCTGCTCATTCTTGTCTCTCAGCCTAATCTATTTTACAGAATTCTTAGGAGGATGAAGTGAAGGCTGCCGTGGGGGGGGGGGGGGAGAGAACCATGCAAACTCCCCCCTGAGATAACAGGAGGAAAGGCACAATATATATGAGACTAATAAATAAATAAGGATAAAAAGTCCCTTAGGGCCATCATTGAGACTGTGGTACATATCCAGATGTTCAAAGACAATCCAGATGTCTATCAAATCCTCACTGGTTTCATTCTTGGGCCACCAATGAGATGGCATAAAACATTTTCTCATCACCTGCCAATTTAAAAAAAGAAAACAGTCTGAAGATAATTTGTATGTGTATAAGATTGGTTTTGTAGCAACTGTAACTGTAATGATACAAAACTGAATGGCAGACTTGTTGTACAGATGGCTGAAAAACAGGAAAGCTGGATGGAGTTGTTTGGACTGGTCTGTCTTTTATGCTTGGTTTCACAAAGGAAAGTACAGACATTTTGCACAACAAAGAAAATTATAACCTCCTGGTGTCTTGCTCTCCATCTGGAGGTGTGGAGTCTGCACTCTTATGAGAGTGGGAGGTTGTCTCCCTGTGTTGAGACAGTCTGCTTTGATAAGGAAACAAGACAACATTTTTTCACATTCTGTCTACCTTGTGTAATACACTTCTTGTAATTCCCTTTAAATATGTGGGTGTGTCCTTTTATGTGGGTGGCTCCATGTACTGTATCTCCCTCTGATCTTTCCTCTGCCTTAGGGCAGAGTAGCTTTTGGGCCAGATGGCATGGTGTAGAAAGAAAGAAAGAAAGAAAGAAAGAAAGAAAGAAAGAAAGAAAGAAAGAAAGAAAGAAAGAAA
>JAHTLZ010000348.1:23935885-23980017 GCA_023846285.1 Phrynocephalus versicolor
TCATCATCATCATCATCATCATCATCATCATCATCATCATCATCATCTTCTTCTTCTTCTTCTTCTTCTTCTTCTGCTTCTTCTTCTTCTGCTTCTTCTTCTTCTGCTGCTGCTGCTGCTGCTGCAGTTGGACATCATCCGGAGTGTCCTGATTTTGGATGGTGCTAGAGCAGGGCACAAATTGCTTTGTGTAGAGTTGTCAAAAGTCACCGCCGTGGTACCATAGGTTCTCCATGTTCCCTTTCCCCACTCCCACCCAGTCAGCTTCCCCACTCATTAGACAGTGTGTGCTGCTCAGCTCTTCCTCATCCTATGACTGTCCAGCCTTGGCAGGATCACCTACGTCTGTCCTCCACCTCCTCTAGCAGCTACCTGCTCAGACAAGGTGGCGGGACAGGGATTCCAGCAGCTCAACCTTTAACAACTCAGCACAAAGCAACTCATGCTCAGTTCTATGCTGCTGCTCTAAAAACCTAGTTACATTGCATCTAAACCAGTTTCTTCACTTAATGAACTCTTCTTCCTATTCATTTTCCAGGTTTTAGACATTGATTATAAATTTGATATTTTAGTGTTTAGTGTTTTCTTTTTCTGTTGTATTATTTTAACTGGAAACTATCCAGAACAGAGCGTTGGCACTAATGGGGCAGTATATAAATTATAGTAATAAACAAACAAAAATATTTTACCCTGAAATATCAGATGTAACCATTTGCATTTTTTCATTTCTCATTTGTTGTTCTATGTTGGTCTTTCATTTGTTTAAGAAGTTCATTACTGGTTACCCTCTTCATTCAGGAATTTCATAGAATCCTTGCAATAAATTCACATTTCAAATATCTCTCTCTTTTTGTAGTTGGTTCTTAAAGTGCATAATCACATGCCATAATGTTGGACAGTGAATGCACAACATTGTGGAATGCTCTTTCTCAAAGCCATTTTATGTTTTTGTTGCATATTATGTTCTCCATCTCAAAGAAGCTGGTCTGGGCCATCTCTACTTCACGTCCCTCTCGCTGCAGTGCGCGGCCCCGCTGGAGACTGGTTCGAAGGAACGTAACCTCACGTCCTTGTGGGGTCAATCCGAGTTCGAAGGAACGTAACCTCACATCCTTGTGGGGTCAATCCGAGTTCAAAGGAACGTAACCTCATGTCCTTGTGGGGTCAATCCGAGTTCACCCCGACCACGCCCCCTGAACTGTGCTCCAAGCAGGGTGAGAGATTCCCATCCTGGAGCTCGGGATTCTTTTCAATCCACTTCTCGATCCGTGTTGAAAACCAATTTCAACATGGAGGCAAGTTCACCTCGGCTCGAGGAAGGACGTGAAGTAACCACTCTGTTGCGTTGCTATGATTCCACTGTTCGTTCAAGCAAATGCCTGGATACCTCTCTTTGTCAACACATTTCACACTGATTTTAGATCTTGAACTACATTTTTTGGGCTGTTTGCTTCTTACTGATTACCGTGGCTTTCTTGATTTTCTGAACAGAAAAGCATTGAAAGGCAGCATTTATATGTGCCTCTGAGAAGTACAGTGAAGGCCTTATAGTTGCTTGTGAAGACTGAGCTGGAATGTATGGGTTTGTTTATGTTATGGAACAGGATTTTGACCATTATACTGCACCATTACATCTACAGACTGCCTTTCCCCCATGCAGATCAAGGTGATACAGTTTACTCTTAAAACTCCAAGTAAGGAATATTTAGGGCATAAATAAGTACAGCAAGAGTTTGAAAGAAAAGGGGGGGGGAGCATATTATTGATTTGGATTTTTTAAATCCCTTACTTCTCAAATGGAAATCTGTACTGCTTTATTTTTCTTTCCCAACAACAAATGTGTATATTTGTTTTTTTAAGAAACAAACTCTGCATTTCAATCTGACAGTTTGCACTGAGTATAGCTTTGCAGACCCGCCACATGACCATATAAAACTTCACTCAGTTGGCTAATTTACCTACAATAAACCCTCCAATGTTCATGCATCATTTGACATACAGTCATCAAACAACTGCCAGTTTTGGAAATTAAAATAAGCAGTTGTTTGCAATTATTTGAATAACAAATTGATTAATTCAATTCTATATATGGTGGCTCTGTGGACGAAGGTTCTGAAAACTGTTGGCTGCAAAGTCAGCAGCTCAGCAGTTCGAATATTGTGTGCCACACAGCGGAGGAGCTCCTGCTGATAATCCCAGGTCCTGCCAACCTAGCAGTTCTAAAGCATGTAAATGCAAGTAGATAAATAGATACCACCATTAAAAAGCAGCACGTTACTTCCGGGCATCTGTGTTGCTGTGTTAATTTGTTCCTTAAACTTATTGGGTGGGCGTTGTAGTCTGAGGATTGTGTTCTGGTAAATCCTTGAGTCTGGAATCTCTGTTTTGTGAGTCAAAGCAGACATGATTGTATCTAAGTGATTGGCTGTAAACAGTGGGTTTGATTGTGTGTTTAGGATGGAAGCTAGAAGCAGGTAGGTCTTCTCTACAGTGTGGCCTAAGATGTCCATGCTGTAGTACTATGGTAGTGTCTAGAAAATAACCTGTTTTGTTCCAGCATGTGGTTGGTATTTGGACAAAAGCTGTTGAAATCCTGCCAGAATTTCTGTAGGGATTCCTTTCCATGGGTCCAGATCTAAAAAATGTCATGGATGTACCTCAAACAGAGGAGTGGCTTTGGGGTGAAAGGTTAAGAAAACACTGTTTTAGCTCAACCATGAATATGTTTGCATATTGTGAGGCCATGCCAGTCCCCATCATAGTTCCACTGATCTGGAGGTAGGTTTATTGTCAAAGGTGATATAATTGTGATATAGCTGTGAGTACAGAGTCACAGAGGATGGTGCTTTTGTGGGCTTCTTCCTTACTCTGAATGGTATTCTTGATCACCTGTAGTCTGTCTCTCTGTGGGATGTTAGTGCAGAGTGCTTCTGCATCCACTTTTGCTAGGGTGTTGTTGTCAAGGAGGTTGTGTGGGGAATGACGAGTCCTAGAAAGTCTGTGGTTTCTCTTGTTTAGCTAGGCATATTGGTGGCATATAGCTTGAGGATGGCATCGAAGTGTCCAGATACCTCAACAGTGACAGTGTTGTAGATACAATAAGTCTTCAGCAGGATCCTGGTTTGTGCATTTGTGGTAGTATTTAATCTAAATGACACAAAATACTAGACTACTGTGATTTGATAATAAATACAATTGGTGCAAATGTTGTTCACATGCTTCTTCTTCTTTTTTTTTTTTTTTACAGTGGTGGGGTAAAATAAGTAGGTAAGCAGACAAGAAGCCTCTCTGTACCCATTGCTGCTGAGTCAGAAGAGCTATGAAGTATTTGGCAGGAGAAGGACAAGAAGGAGGAGGAGGAGAAGCCATTGCCGGGTTGCTTGTGCTTACATCTGGCTGCAGAGGATGAAACCTGGAGGAAGCTTCTAAGAGCATTGTGTTGCATTTGAATTAAAATGACTAAGAAACAGAATCATAAGGATTTCAGGGAAGAATTGGGCATTCAAAAGTAACATGCAAAAAGCACTCTGTGTGATCTTTTGGGGGAAATTGTAATATGTAAAAGCACTTTATTAATCCTAAAGTAAATGGGCAGTTCAGGGCTCAACAGCGATTCATCTGCAAGTGCATGATTATTTCACTGGGCAATGAAAATAAAATTAGCTGGAAAATGAAAATGCTGTATCACTGCTATTTCTCTCTCTCTCTCAATCCCCTGCCTCAGGAAAATGCTCATGATTTAACTAAACTGTTCTAAATAGCCTGATGGAATGTTAAAGCATTTCCAACAAGTAGCTGGTGGAGGGAAAAGAATCAGATTGAGAGGTTCATGAAATGCAAAATTAGAATTTTCCTACATGTATCCCTAATCCAGCCTTGCTTCGAAAACATACGCTGTATAGAGAAAGCAAGAGATACAGCAATACATGATATAGTACTGATATAGTAAAATTAGTACACAGTAATACATGATATAGGCTTCCTTTCTTATCTTCAAGTGGAACAGCTGGTAATCCTTTACGATGTTATATGTCACAATTTTTTGGTATTATTTTCAGGTTGTTAACTATACTCGAATGATTTGCACTATAGACCAGCCTGATGCCCCAAATGTGCTGGATGGCAGCTCCAGACCTTTATCCCTGCTGGTTGTGGCTGCTAGAGTTGAGGTTCAAAACATCTGGAGGGCTCAAGGCTGATGAACTGATATATATTGAGGAAGTCTGATGTGATGCAGGTCCTCAGAATAACATAGGACTGCCCTAACGTTGTGGGCAGAATTCGAATTCAGGAAGCCATGAATACCACCTCAACCTTGCCACTGATGGAGAACTTCTCCAGTGAAGATGAGTTGCAAGTTCATAGACCTCACTGAAAGGATGAAAGGTTGACTGGCCTTGCAGACCCTGGACAATCCCAAGATGGATCATCTTCGTTCCAGAATCAGAAGCTAGAGCCCCCTCCCAGCTATGAGAATGGTGCATACTAAGGGCAAAAGCTCAACACGAGGCATCCCAAATGAAGTATTTGAGTACACACTTCCTCAAGGGTAGAGGGTCTACTTGAGAGAAGACTCTTGTTTCCAATTTAACTAGCTCTCAGAATGACTACAGTACAGGCCAGCTGTTTAATATCTGGAACTAAGCTCTAGAGGATTCAGCAGCTCAGTGGTTTAAGGCTCTGCTTTGGGACTGAAAGACTGTCCTTGTAGGACTCTTCTTGTTTCCAAACGTTGGCTTGGTTATCTGGATTTTAAGTCTTTGACTTATCTACACATGGGACAGTACATTGCAACTGAGGTGTCACATACACAAGAAAAAGTCACTTTCCTAAAGTATTGAAGAGATGATCAAACAGAACTATAACACATATATTGTGGAATAAAATGGATTAAACAGTCAGTGTTGCTCCAGAGACTAATTTTTTCTTTGGCCACCTATTTTTAATTGGCAGTCAGTAAAGCCTGAGTGACTCCATATTGAGTTCCATCCTTGTATAAGGAGAATTATTAGGAAGCTCCTTACTTTGCTTCTTTCCTCGTGTTGTTCGCTTACTACATTGCTTTGTTTAATTGGCATTATTTATCTTTCTCCGAGTCATGCTTCTGTAATTCCTAGAGTAAGGAAATTCACATAATAGTTCATCAAATACCAAAAAGAGTCTGCCATGTGCTATGGATGATTATTTGGATATTTCTATAAGTAATCCATGGGCTGTGAGATGTTCCCAGCCCCCTCTGAGGTGTTAAATGATTCAGTACCAGTTATTTTTAAACTAAATAAAATGTCCATATCTTTTAACTAAATAAAATGTTATACTTTGTTTTGCATTTGCTAAAGAAATGGATTGGTCTGTCAAATCTATTTTTGGACTTGACAATATCTCACTTCTAAGTCTTTTCCATGTTGGCTCTGTGTGCCCCTCTCACCCTTTTTTAAAACAAAGAAGGCCATTGGTATGTATTATTGTGTGTGAATTTCTGAAATGGGCATATCAATAGGTGCTCTAATGAAAGCATGCTCCCATTGACTAAGGGCCACAAATGTATGAATTATGTGGATTTCATAAAGAGATTATGTTATGTTTAAAATTAATTACATTGGTACCTTGTATAAAGGAATTGATTCATTCCAAATGAAATTATGTTAAGCAAATTTTCCTTTATACAAATTTCCCATAGGAACGCATTAGGGAGTAATCCCTAATCATGACAATTTTTATGTTGTTCGGATTTGCCTCATAGGCGATTCTGTTAAGCAAATTTCCCCTATCTCTGGATTTTTTTTTATGTTGTACAGATTTTATGTTATACAAACCTTTTGTTATACGAGGGTCCACTGTAGTTTAATTTAAATATTAGGTATTGAGAAGTTAAATCACTATTATGCTAAAACTTGAATTTAGCATCTTAGCTAAAATTATCATCACCATTATTGAATATAAAATATGCAAGTTCATTATTTCATAAAGAAACATAGGGTTATATTATATAGGCTATAAGAGTTACAGTGACATTGTGGTCATAAGCACATTTACCAGGGCATTCTAAAACAATTACTATTTAGAGGGTGAAATTCTGATGTTTAACATAGTAAATTGGGCCAGACAACACCCAATATAGACAATATTCCATTCATGCATTATACTGGCATAAATATGTCACTCACTATGCTTGACAGGGAAAAATGCAATACAGCACAACCAATTGTACAATATGTTTTCAGAACCTCTTTATGAGGAATATTAGGCATGCCTGTTGCCAAATGCCATTGAGTTGCCTCCGACTGGTGCATTCCATTGACTGAAAAATCTCTAAAATGTCCTTTCCTCAAGTTTTGTAAATTCAAGCCTTTGGCTTCCTTAAGAGAGGCAATCCATCTCATACTTGCTCCTTCTCTCTTCCTGCCCCCTCCTCCACCTTTTCCAGCATCATTTTCTTGCCTCCTCATGATGTGCCCAAAATAAGACAACTTCAGAGTCAACATTTCTGCCTCCAGAGATAGTTTAGTCTTGATGTGACTCACTCTAGGACTCACATTTTCATCTTTCTGCCAGACCAGGGTGTCCATACGCACCTCTCCCCAGCATCCTATTTTGAAGGAATCGTTTCTTTTCCTTATCCATTTTCTTAACTGTCCAACTTTCACACCCATACACGGTGACTGGAAATACAAGAGTGCAGATGATTGTACTCTTGGTTTCCAATGACACATCCTTCCACTTTGTGATCTTTTCTAGTTCCTTCATGCCTGCCCTTCCGAGTCTCAGTCTTCTTCTGATTTCTTAGCTGCATTTGGTTTGGTGACTGAAACAAGCTATAGACATTTTTTCATGACTTCACTTTCTTCATTGTCCACATCAAAGCTTGTGTAGTTCTTCTGTATTCATTTTTGGTCTTCTTAAAACCACAGCCTATCTACAAGATGAAGCTAGAAAAAGTAGACTTGGATCTACCAATGCTGAACTGATTTGGAGTCACCATCTTCTCAGTAGCTTTCTGAGAAAATGGCAGCATTGGGTTGCAGTCTAACTTTGCAACATTGTCATATGCTCAGGTGAAGCTTCATGTGGTGTTCTGCTAAAGCAATGAACTGAAACTGGGCAGGTAGGTCCTTGCAGAGCAGTTTTTCTCAGCTGTTTGGCTTCTGGTTAGCATAGACTCTTAATTCCCTGAAACTTTGATAATTCCCTGAAACACACACACACACACACACACACACACACACACACACACACACACACACACACACACACACACAGAGGCTTATAAGAGTTACAGTGACATTGTGGTCAAAGCACATCTACCAGAGCATTCTAAAACAATTACCATTTAGACAATGAAATTCTGATGTTTAACATAGTAAATTGTGCCAGACAACACCCAATAGACAATATATATAAAGCATCACACCAGTCATTTCATCCATTGTGGATTCACCAGGCTGGGTGAATGGTCCCTTCTTGAAGAGTGATTTGCATAAATGACCCAAGGTTCAGTTTGGTCAAAGGCGGCAGAGTTTTGTTTTTGTTTTAAAGCAACATGATATCATAAAAATTATCCATAGGAAGCTAAAGCCAGATCCCTCCCTCCCGCCACCCTAGTTGTTGGACAATTATGTTGAGACAGTCTAGGTAGGCGGAATTTCCCCTGTATCCATGGTAGCTTTGAGAACAAGTGGCAAAGCCTTGTTGTCAACAGAGGAAAAGATTATAGCAAATGTTTTTTAACTGAAGGGATTTTGGGAATCTAAGTCGAATAACTTGTCAGTGTTTAGTCTTTTGGCTTATGTGTTGGAGTGCGGAAGGTTTTAGGAGTAGTGGAGTTAAGCTGTAATTGTAGAAGTTGTTAGGAACAGTATGGACACTCTTTTTTTTAGTAGTGTTGGGTATTATAGTTCAAGTAAAAGTTATAAAACATAATGTTTTGAGAAGCATTATGTACTTTTTCCTTTATTAGCTAATTGTTTTAGGATTTTGATACAAATAGGATTACAAAACAAACTTGAGGTTGCTGAATGTAATTCCAGTGATAAAAGAAAAATGTAATCCTCTTTCCTGTTGGCAGTAGGAAAAAAGGATTGATGTATGTCCTTTGAAGCGCCGTTTCAATTAATGTTCTGATTAATGTGTTAACATTAATTAATAATATTACCTTAAGGGTAGAAATCCTGTTGCACAGTTCCATGTGTCATCACCAGTGTCAAATCACAGAAGATCAGAGACTTCTTTTTGCAACACTGACATGAATGTAAGTCCTGTGCCATGTGATTAAAAAAAAAGCAAAGCATAAACCAAAAGACTAAACACTGACAACTAAGTTATTTTGACTTAGATCCCCCAAATCTCGTCCTGCTAGTACACCACCCCATAGCACTTAAAACATTCTCTGGATAGTTTACAGGTAGAGATGGGCACGAAATGCCAAAATGGCATTTTGTTTCATTTTTTGTTTCTCCTTGCCCCAGTTTGTTTCGTTTATTACGAAATGATTTTTTTTTAAAAAAAATTGTTTCATAATTCATTTCACTTAATTTCTTTTTGTTTTTTGGACTACCCAGGGCCCCATGGGTACTTTTCTTATATCTATTATTTTTATTTTTATTTTTTTATTACTGCAAGCATCCAGCAGGGGGGGCACACTACAGCTGATTCTGGGCTTTTCTAAAAAAGCCACAACCAGCTGTAGCGCACCCCGTGCTCGGCACTTTTTTTTTTTAAAAAAAGATATTTTAAATAATATGGCCCCATTGTCCCATTGCTGCTGAGGGGGTAGCAGCCTGTGTCACTCCTGCTGGGGCCGAACCCTCCAATGAAGCACCCCACGGGCCTGGAGCAACAACAACGGTGGTGGTGGTGGGGGGACGGGCACTCCCTGGAATGGGAAGAGGGCGAGGAAGAGGAGAGAAGTGGGGGGAGCCACCTGAGGCGGCAGTGACAGAACCCAAAGGTGACGGGCAATGGCGACATCCCTTCCCCGCTCACCCCCACTGCCCGGCCTGGCCCGGTCTCACCTCACTCAGTGCTGGAGCCGGCCTTGGGGCGAGGCAGCCATGGGCATCTTTTCCCTCACCCTGACAGGGCAGGGATGGGGAAGGGGAGTTACTGGGGAAATGGGGCCGGCAGGAAGGCTGCCAGCCAACAGCAACCCAGTGATGGTTGCTGAGGAGGGGAGGGAGGGGCAGAGGCCGGAGCGCGGCTTTGAACTCTTGGGGCGTGCATGCGCACGGGGGTTCTTTTCCTCACCTGGACAGTGGCCGCCAAACCCGACCCCGCAAGCCCAGCAGGGGGGCTTCACTATAGCTGATCGGGGATTGTTTTTTTTTTTTTTTTTTTTTGAAAAAAAGCCCCAACCAGCTCTACTGCACCCTCTGCTCTGTGCTTTTTTTAAAAAAATATTTTTATTTTATTTTTTATTTTTCCCCTGCAAGCCCAGCAGGGGAGCCACACTACAGCTGATTTGGGCTTTTTAAAAAAAGGCCTGATAAGCTGTAGGGTGGCCCCCTATGGCTGATCGCTGGGGCATGGGGGGAACAGGTTTTCCCATAGGAATGGTCTAATTCCTATGGAGAATTCCTATGGAGAATTCCTATGGAGAAACGAAATGAAACGGAGTGAAACAGAAATTTCTATTTTGTTTCATTTAGTTTCTCTTCCAGAGTGGGATTCATTATTTTTTTGTTAGGGAATGAAACAAATAATGAATAACAAAATGAATTAAAAATTCATTTCATGTCCACCTCTATTTACAGGTAATCATGCAGGCTACACATTGTGTGCATGCACGTGCACACACACACACACACACACACACACACACACACATGCACCAGTAAGCTAGGTACTCAATTTACCAACATATGAAGGATGGAATGCTGAGTAAACCTTGAGTCTGCTACTTGGAGTTGAACTCCAGGTAGTGAGCACAGTTATAGCTGCAGTACAGCAGTTTAACCACTGTGCCACAAGGTTCTGATGAAGTCACACCCACCCCACAGTCACCAAAGGAAGGTTTTAATCAACATAAATTTGCCACTCCTGATGATACAACACTAGCTGCAGATGCAGAGCTATGCAAATGAGACTTCAGTCAATGACTTACAGTCGCACAGTTTAACAATAACAGCAATGAGTTATTTTCCAATTTTGAATGCTTAATTTCTTTGGCCAAAGTTCCAAGCTTTTTTTTTTCATCTTCCTTGTCTATAGCTCATAATCTAAGATTAATCTCAGTGGAAAAGATTAATCATAGTAGCTTGGATAGAGAAGATCGTCCCCCTGTACAATGTTCCAAGTAAAACTACACTTGAATACCATTCCAGTCAATAAGGAATAATAAAGCTTTCTGCATGTTTTCATCACCAACTGACCTGTAATCCTAGAGCGTGGAAATAACTAATTAGAAGTGATAAATTATTTATAACTAATTCATTGCTCTTACAATTGACGAATATTTTGTACTACATTGTGAAAGCAATTTAACAAACTTAACTCCCTTGGAGATGTTATTCTAATCATTCTGCCATTTTAAATAGATGTATATGGTGGAGGAGAATTGCTTGTTGCTCTTGAGAAAAGGGAAACTAAAATGCTTCTTTTTTAAAAAAGAAAATGTATTTCAAACAGTCTGTAACTACTTTGGAAAGGCTTGGTAGTATATCAGATAAGTACTTTAAAAATAACTTCCCACACATTGCTTCTGAAATCATCTGTGATGAGAGGGGTCATGGCTCCCAGTATCTCCCAAAGATATGCTTTGGTTACAGAAGTTGCATGGCTTGACTGCTAGCTGGTCCAGTTCTGAGTTGCAGGTAGATAGTGGGCTCTATCCCACGTCCCTTTAAATGCAGATTATATTTGTAGATAAACTGTGTTCACAAATGTCATCCCCATGGCCACTGGGTTTTTTGGAAAAGAAAAGAAAAGAAAACCTGGTAACGCCCTCTTAAGCAAGGTTTCCAAGACCTACCGGAGAGGTAGGGGATGTTTTGCCTCGCTTAAAAAATCCACCTTTTAAAGAGGCAGACGTTGCGGGACCACGTTTTCGTTTTCTTTTTCTGTCATAGCGCCTACCGGCGGCTCCTGGGGCCCGTCGCCACCATTTTTTTTAAATTTTCCCCACCCCTAGTGCCAGTCAGCTGGTCCTCCAGCTGGTCTGGCACTTTTTAATTGTTTTTTAATTCCCCCCCCACCCTCCTAGTGCCAGCCAGCTGGCCGATCGACACTTTAAAAAAAAAAACCTCTCCCAGCCCCCAGGACCAGTCAGCTGGTCCTCCGGCTGGTCTAGTGCTTTTTATTTTTTTATTTTTATCCCCCACCCAAAAGCACTACTCAGCTAGCTTTTTTAAAAAATCCTTGGTTGTGGGAACTGCTATCCCACGTCTTCAGTCACATGACGGGAAGAAGAGGAAAAGCTGGACCTTCCGAAAATCAGGCTCTTCCCCAGGTGAGATAGCAGCCACAAGTTATCTGCTTCAGATGTGAGATGGCTTTTGCCAATCAGTTGCTGCCTGGTGATACTTTCCAAGGTGGGCAAACATTTTTAGCTGGTATGCTAGTTTCCTTATATACACAGTGGTACCTTGTATAAAGGAATTAATTTGTTCCAAATGAAATAATGTTAAGCAAATTTCCTTTATACAAATTTCCCATAGGAATACATTGAAAATAGAGTAATCCCATTTTTATGTTTTACGGATTTGCCCCATAGGCGATTCTGTTAAGCAAATTTCCCCTATCCCCGGAATGTTTTATGTTGTACAGATTTTATGTTATACAAACTGTTTGTTATACAAGGGTCCACTGTATATATGTTTGTCAGCTGTCCGTTTTTTGGCCAAAATCCTGGAAAGCAGGGGGTGTCGTTCTACCTGGCAAGTTCCAAATAAACAAAAGACAAGATAAAAGCATATGGCACATTAAAGACTAGCTATTATATTTTAATATAAACTTTTGTGAATCAAGTTTACTTCTACAGGGGTAAGGCCACAGATTGAAATGTTGAAAGAAATATCAGCTTCCCACGAAATATTCATTGGCTTTTAGATGTATGGTACATTTGTTTTTTATCTTTTCTTTTGTTTGTTTCTTTACATTTTGCCTGAACGACGGTGCCTGAAAATAAAATGTTCCAATCTGCCCCATTGCATAATTGGCATGAATGAGAATCTTACTTTACTTTGCGTATCAGAATTTCCTAAATGCCTGAATATCTGAAAAACCAACACTGATAAATTAATCTAGTGGCTAGAGATGGGTGTGGACATTGTTTTAGTTATAAAACCAAAGTAAAAAACAAACAAACAAAATGTACCAAAATTCACAATGATTCAAATATAGGAGAAAGTGGCACAGAGAGAGTTGGGCCTCTTTAATGGATGTGTTACCTGAGCATTTGACTGAAGAGACTGAAAAACAAGAAAATTGAGTGTTTTGTGGCATTCTTCAATTTCACATCTTGGCCTTGTTTTATGTGCCTCAGCTATGTCTTCCTCAAACTGGTCAATGAATGGCCCTCCTTGGTAGAAACGTTGTCGTTGCTATCTTCAGAAAAGTGCTACCTTTTGTTTGGAAATATGCAAGTCAATGCCCATTCTTATCTTGCCACTGTGTTTCAGCCTCAAAGGCTGACTGGTGAGCAACCCTTTTGAAAAGCAGGGTGTTTTGCTGAACAAACATGGCTTTGTATTTTTTTAAAAAAAATACCAAAAAAAAAAAAAAGCCTTTGTAGCACTCTTAACACTAGGGAGCACACTTTCATCAGGAATTAGACTCTCTGCCGGAAATATTCACAGAGAGAGTGGAGGGTGAGTCTCCTTCACAGCCGTAGTTTGCCTGCGCTTTTGACCAATGCCTTGCTGCCAGAGAACAACAAAGCCAACAGAAATGATAGTGCTCTTGGTAAACAATGACAGGCTTCTGGAGAGTTCCAAAGAGGGAGGTCACGCTTAACTGTGTCATGCACTGCACAGGGAAGAGGGAGCTGTTTTCGTAGGCAGTTACACTGAGTGGCTTCCCTGAACTTTTCACCCTGCCTTTTGCAGATTAGAAGCTCTACCCAGGGTAGAGCAAGCTCTTGTCCTTTATTTATTTGGTTTATTCATTGCAGAGGTAAAAGTGAGAGACACATTGTCAGTGGGCTGTGAGGTAAAACATTGTCCAAGAAGGAGGAGGAATCAATATTTTGTATTAATTGATCCATTATTAGTGGCTTTCATACCGAGACAAAATGGCTGAATTTTCACACAACACAGCTAGCCAGTGTTGGCATGGAGTGCTGTGAAAAGATGATGGATTGGAAATAGTACATAATTCATTATTGGCTATAAACCGCAATTAATTAATTCACCCTTCTTCCAGTAAGGAAGATATAAGGCAATCATATAGCTCACTGTTCAGTTTGTTTTTGGTGTGGTTTGATTCACTCTCTTTTCCAGTGGTCACATGTGTTTTAAGTAAAAGCAAATAAGCGATCCATCCTGCTGCTTTTGCAAGCTTTCTGGCTCAGTGCTGGGACTACTCTGTTTAATCTGATTGGGAACACTCCTACCTGTTCTGCAGCCTGTGAGTTTTCTTCCCAAAAGAGGTGTTCTTTTCGTGACAGTTATGTGACATGTGCAGCAGGCTGTAACAATAGAAAAGATGATGGAGAAATTCTGTTCTTGATTTTTCACTTTTTTTAAAAAAAAATCCTAAATATTGTAGTGCTATTTTGGATATAAAGGAGTATCCATGCTAGGTAGATGCATTGCTGAAGTGTTATGCAACTTACTGAATTAAACAACAACAAAAAGGGAAGTTTCCATGGTGTATAGAATAAAAGCTGCCAATAGGCACTGAAAGGGGGAAGGGGAGGAATGTCAATAATCAAAAGAGGGAGAGACTGGCACAATTTGAAGTGTTATCTGTATCCTCCTCATGGGAGGAGAAACATCTCTCATATGAATAGAAGGTTTTCTCAAGTGTGAGAAAGCAAAGACATGATCTTTTAAAACATAACTCAAATCACTGTCTTATTGTGCTCTAAGTTTCATCACAATTATAATTGTGTGATCTTTCTTTCTTTCTTTCTTTCTTTCTTTCTTTCTTTCTTTCTTTCTTCCTTCCTTCCTTCCTTCCTTCCTTCCTTCCTTCCTTTGATGGGGTTACATCTGCTGGCCAATTCCTCTGTTGCTACACCATCTTTTAAGAAACATCCCAAAATCCATGGCTGTGGAACATGTTTATTAGGGAAGCCAAAGGGTTCAAAACTGTACACAAGTCTTTGAGATCGATCTTTTAGCCACTAAAGATGCTACAGAACACTGAAGGGAGGAAAGAATTTGTAGAGATGGGTGTTAAGGTTGATGCTCTTGAAATCATGTTCCCTGCACAGTATCTGGAAATAGAATATGTGAGGAAGGAATAGACATTCAAATAGCTCTGGTGATATGGTGGCTTTTAATTTATTTTGGGCTGGTCCCTTGGAATGTTATGACCAACCAACCAACCAACCAACAAACCAGTCAGTCAGTCAGTTAAGCAGTCAGTCACTCCATCAATACTCTAGTAAAAACATAACCCAGATTTGAGGACCACTGCACTAGAGTCAAACTTGTTCAACTTCAGAACGATTGCTCACTGTACCAGCAGAAGCTTTTCATGTCTTCATAGTTTGCAATTTAATGTGCTTTCTTTTGTGATTGGTCTTTGCCAGGTAAACATGGGCCTCATTTGCAAGAATGATTGCCCAAACTTGGAGGTTTATTAGGAATTATATATCTGAAACACTAGCATGATGTCAGTTTCTAGTAACATGCCATGTGTGATGTATATTCTTCTTTAAGGTACAGAAAAGAGATGGGTGGAAATTAAAAATGAATTATGAATGTGCCCCTTTTTAATTTGGCTATATATAGCTTCCTTACCTGCTTATGGCCCTGTGGATCAGCTGTTCCTCAGGGTCATTGGCTGTTTGGCAGCCGCATAAACACAAAGGACAAGTCTGGTTACCCAAAGGAACACCCCACACCACTTTTTGCAAAGACAGTAGGCCATAGACAGGGCAAGTGATGGGACAGTGGGAAGGGCAAGGGGCAGTGTATGTGTAGGGGAGATTGGGCTAAAAATTGTAGCCTAGTGTTTAGCCCTTTATTTTTTATGAAATTATTTCACCATTCTTATAGAAGTAAATTAATAGGAGAATCCTAGAGGGCTATAATCTCTCTCTTCCAACCTCCCCAATTTCTTTTTCTATTTTATCTTTCTTCCCACCTCCCTTCCTCTCTCATTCTTGGCTACACATGAGTTTTAATATATTTTATAGACATGTATGAAAAAAAGGACTATTTCTGGTGTTTGTGTCCCCTTTGTGTGTCTTCAGTCAGGTGGTCTGTTCCATTCTGTATCCATATTAATCTGTGACTTATTTATTCTCAGTAAAAACTACACAGTAGTTCTAATTTCCACCTGTATTGGAAACAGATTTTCTCTCAAAAGACCCATTTCAAAATGCATTTGGCTCCTCTTTTTTGAGCCAAGAACTGTAACGGAACATTAGTTCCGATCTGCACATTAGGTTGGCAGGTGTGGATTAGGTGGCTTTGTACTGGAATTCATAAAGTACAAATTCCTTAAGTATTCCTAATGGTATATCTTTAGCTTTCTGCACACCACTTTGCACAAAGTTTTATTAGAAAGGTAGCCTCT
The DNA here is from genome assembly GCA_023846285.1 of Phrynocephalus versicolor. Taxonomy (NCBI): domain Eukaryota; kingdom Metazoa; phylum Chordata; class Lepidosauria; order Squamata; family Agamidae; genus Phrynocephalus; species Phrynocephalus versicolor. The sequence goes on from JAHTLZ010000348.1 coordinate 23,951,570, forward strand.
AAATATTTCTGGTAATAAATACATCTTTTAAACAAAATGTATTTTTCTGTATACAAACATACCTCAGTTTACTAACACCTCCATTAATGAAATTTTTGGTTTACTAAAGGAAATCCATTGAAAATAATGCTTCGATTTGGAATTTTTTTTTTCCAGTACCTTTACGAACTTTTTCCAAAGCAAGTTTCCTGAGGATGTATTGCGCCCCTATGCATTTCCGATTTATGATTTTTTTGCAAGAAGTCCCAAAGAATGCATTAAATTGAGTCTTATCTCAAAATCTGGAAACACCTAGTAGCTGCTGCTGCCGACACTGTCACCATTGTTGTTGTCGTTGTCGTTGTCGTTGTTGTTGTCGTCATCGTCATTGTCTCTGTCGTTGTCATTGTCAATATCATCATCATCATCATCATCATCATCATCATCATCATCATCATCATCATCATCATCTAATGTCATTTTACAATGACATTTACTTAAAGCTTCAACCAGTTTCAAAAGTTATTGATTTTCAGTATCTTTGGGCAGTTCCCTATTGAGTTTCCATTGAGCAGATAAGACCGCTGGCTCAGTAGAGGGTCGATATAGTATAGGGAAGAGAGCCACCTGTTCTCAGTGACAAACCAAGGAGAGAGAAAAAACACATTTTCCCTCCTTCACAGCAAGATTTCTACAAGCAATTTTACCCCTGGGAAATCTCGTCAAAAATCCTGTGGAAATTTTGAACTTTTTATGGATCATTCCCCCACAACCCAGCTCAATCCTCACCAATTATAAAAATTATAAAAGCAAAGGGGGAAAGGAAAACAAAACAAAACATACTATTCTATACTTTGAAGACTAACATATTTATTTTAATATGAGCATCAAACTCCACTCCTTCAGGCACAGGGAATGCTAATGCCAGTCCCCTATATATATTTCCATGGTGAGGATCGAGCTGAAGTGAAGATACAGGTCACAGGCAAAGTGACAGTGGTTGAATGTTCCTGTCAAGCTGTTCAATCTGCAAAGAATTATTACGGAATGATATCTTTCCTGTGTGAGACTTCCCTGGAAATGTCATACAATCTGGCATTTTCTTACACACGCACACACAATGGAATACAAAATGCAAAATGGGGAACCAAGACTCATTTTCACTGAAGCCTGAACAGTCTTGCCGTTGTAGCGGGAAATCTCCCCCTCCTCTCAATCCATATCCCCAAAGTGGATACAAATAATGTGTGTGTGTGTGTGTGTGTGTGTAAGTAAGTAAGTAAGTAAAACTTAATTTTTTTTTAATGTTTCAGACTCATGGTTATAGAAATCTTTCCTAAATTGCATAATCGTTATAATCATAGTGGTACTATGAAAATTATTTGCATTCAACACCTTATGTTCTCAGTACTTGTTCTCAGCATGATGTTCTCATCCCGCCTTGTGTGTGTGTGTGTGTGTGTGTGTAATGTCCCAACTAATTCAGCAAAATGAAATATGATGCAATGGCCTGGGATACAGATGGTTTCAATACAATGAGAAAATATACAGAGACCTACATTTGATTCTTTAGTCACCTGAGATTTAGTGTGAACATGAATTTTATATCAGTCATTAATTGTGTTCTTTTTACTTACTTACTTACTTATTTACTTAAACCATTGTTTATTTATTTATTTATTTGCACAGTTGCATCTTCAGCAGTGGCAAGTTCTGTAGCAAAAATCATAACTACCTGTCTTCCTGCATGGATGAGATTCTGTTCATGAAATTTTTCTATAACAAAAAAACCCACCTAATCACATGCTCTTTTAATCTGTATTGACCAGGTCATGATCAGGACTACCATGTGTATTTTATATGACTCTATGGGTTCACATAGACTTTGTGTTTATGACTACTTATAACCATGTTGCTTTAATGTACAGTGGAACCTTGACTTACGCCATTAATCCGTTCCAGAGGTCAGGACATAAGTCAAACATCACTTAAGTCAAACAAACTTTTCCCATAGAAAGTAATGGGAAAGTGGATTAATCCGTTTCAGATGATGAAAAAGACCCCGAAAACAGCAATTTAACACAAATTTGACTGGGATAAGGAGATTCCTTTCTGGAATGTAAATGAAATGTCTCTTCAAAGAGAGGAGGAGACAAGTTATTTGCCTCCACTTTTTAATGTTCATAGCAACAATGTCTAACATTTAAGTTTTACTGATTTTTAACCTGATGTTCCAAGTTCTGAACAACTCTGTGCTTACCATTAGAGTCCCACAACTGTACAGCTCCCCAACTAAAATGCTTCCATTGTGGACCAGACTTCTGCAGCCAGATTTTTTACAAGACTGAGCCGACTGTCTAACCAGCGAGGCCACCCCTGAGCTCCCGGCCCTTCTTCTCTTCCGGCAGCAGCAGCGGCTTTGGTGAGGCCGATGACCAGCTCCAGGTGCTCGGAGCTGGCCTCGCCAAAGCTGCCACTGCCACAGGAGAGGAAGAAGGCAGGAGCAGTTTGGAGGCGGCAGCTGCAATGCTGGGTCGTGGATGCCACCCGATTCCCAGGCCTTGTGTCGGGGCTCCGAGCTGTAAGTCAAAGCCTGCGACTCAAGTCAAACAGGCCCCTTCTTGCTGCAAGTCAAATATGCTGCAAGTCAAGCAGCACATAAGTCAAGGTTCCACTGTAATGTTTATCTATTAATGCTGTAAGATATCCCTCAATTCTTTGTTCTCAAATACTTGAAAATGTCTTAATGTACTGGACTGTATATTATCCCTCATTACTGTAAGCCGCCTTGGGTCCTTTTCCAAGGAGAAAGGTGGGGTAAAAATACTCCAAAATAAATAAATAAATAAATAAATGATGTATATTTGAATAAAAATCGCCTCTCTTGAGATTAGAAAGGGGAAATTTGCAGAAATGGGTGAAAAACCGATCCAAACCAAACATTTGATTTGCATCTAATATATCTAACCCATTGCAACAATTTTGGCTATTGATTCATGAGGCCAAATGTTGCAGTGGCCATTTATACTTTGGCAACTCTACATTACAGGTACTGAAGCAACTCCACAACCCTTTAATAGAGATAGGGTCAACCATGCCAGTCAGCACGGTGCAGATGTAATCAGGAGAATTATCTAAAAATTTCCATTCGGAAGTCCAGTGTAAATAGATGATGGATCATCCGTTTCATTCTTGTATTTAAAAACACAGTAAATAGAATTACTTGTGGAGCAGAGAACCTGACCTTTTCATATACTTGCTTGTGTGTAAAATACACTCTGGCTTTGTTCTTAAATACACTTCCCTGTAAGTAAATTCCACAGATATCGACTGATCTTCCTTTCAAGTCCAAGTGGTTGTGAAGGAAACAAAATCATTTAAAACTGATAGCCTCCCATTGATTAAACCTATATCTCCAAGACTTGTTTGCCATTGGGATGTGTGCTTTTGACTGGGGGCTGGTTATGTGTCCTTGCAGTCTTCTCTGATGTGCCAAGGAAGCGAGAAGAATTTAAATTTCAGAGATAGGACCTAGTGGTGTAGTACAAGATGACAAGCAGAGAAAAGTGTGAAGAATCTTAGCACTGTTAGCAAAAGGCAGTGCACTTGTTCTCAGTAGGAAGGGGCACCTTACCAAAAAAATGACATACTGTTTCATCGTTTCTTAACATTTCCAACTGTTTTGAAATGAAATGAAATGAAATGGTAGTTGGTCCAAACTGAAACAAAATGATGTTTTCGGTTTGGGAGGAACTGAACCAGGGAGCTGCCACCAGATTGGTCACTGGTGCTTTAGAAAGGTTTAGCCATTGTCCCCCCAAAGCTTCTCAAAATCTGCTTGTGGTCTGTCACACACTCACTGTCAATCAGGTGTGATTTTTTTATGGGCCTCTAAAATCTATTTTCACCCTCGGAGAGCAAAGTTCTAACTTTAGAGAATGGGATCCAAGCTAGCTTATACTGTGGCCCCATCTTAAGATAAAGTTGAATACTAAGCCAATCAAAACATTATAAGCAACCATTTTAATCCTAATCTAGTATACTGCTTGATTCCTGTTAGGAATAATAATGTTGTAGATTAGGGATGAAAGGATTCTCTCCGGGTCCCTGGATTTTATATGTTTATTCCAGTTCGCATGTTCCTTTCTTCCACATTCCACATTTTTCATCTTGTCCTTGCAATTTTTAGCAGTGTTTTTTTTATTTTTTTTAAACCTTAATAGCATTCCATGTTATTTTTTTCACAGCTGACAGCATTACAACACTATTTAGTATTAAAAAGGTAGAAACTGAAGATGGAGGCTATACAGTAAAGGAATAAATACTGCGTATTGTAGTTTTTAGGGCAGCGGGGGAGAGAGCCTTACTATATAATGAAAAAGATGAAATAGGAAAAGCAAGGCAACTTAGTAGTAGAACTTACAGAGAAATGAACACTTCAGCACTTATTTTTATGAGCTAGTTAACCCCAGTGGATTTATATAGCTGCCAAAGCCTGACCTCTATTACTGTTGGCTAGTTGCCAAAGCCTGACCTCTATTACTGTTGGTCATTCACCTTCAAGATGGCGGGCGGCAGCAACTCCTTTTTGCTTATGCACCCTTGTGCTTGCTCATTTTGCACTACCATGCTGATCTTCCTGTTTTTTTATTTAATTTTTCGTTTTTGGGCTTCCCTGGAGTATTGTAGGGAGTTGGAGGGGGCTCTAAGGGGCTTGTTTGAGGCGGCATGTGGTGGGAAATCTTCCCCGGTCTGCCGAGTCTTTACTCCAGTCATCGAGATGCGGTATGTAGAATCACTAGAATAACTAGAACTGAGTGTCCCTCCCCTCCTGTCTTCCCCCCTTTCTCTCTGCCATCTGCCATATGGGGGTTTTATCTGGCAAGCTGTGGGTCCCTTTTCCATCTGTCGCCCATGCGGGGGTCCCGGTGAGTGGCCAGTCCGTCCCTGACGGTCTTGAAGACTTGGGGATTGCTGACCGTGGCCACCATTATGGGTCCTCCTTTCTGGGCTGGCATGTGGGGCCCGAATCTACACCAGCTGCCGGAACCTGTTTCTCCGGCTCGGAGACCCAGCCTCTTATGGCTGTTCTGGCCTCCCAGCTAGCCGGCCTCAAGCCACGGACTGAACCGCTCGGGCGGCATGCCGGCCGCTGGCGTGGGTTTTCTCTCTTGCCGTCAGGCAATTCCCAGCCATTCGGGTGGCATGTCGGCCGTCGGCGCTTGCTCTCCATCTTGCCGACCGGCAGATTTGCTGACTGCAAGACCTTCTCGTGCACCCGCTACCCTGCCTGTCTTCCTGGCTTGGGCGGTGGATCAGCCGCCGATACTCCTCTTCCTACTTCCTGGTATGGGGAGCCCTCTTCCATCTATGGCCGCCGCCGGTTGGGAGAGCTTGGAGACCTGCTCTCACTGGAGTTCGGGCGGCGGTTCAGCTGCCAGCGCCCTTCCCCCCCGCGTTCCGGGAGCCTGTTCTTCAGAGACCGCCATCGGTTCTCCCGAGGGGGAGCACTTGAAGTCCTGCCCGCCTTTGTAGCCCGGGCGGCAGACCGTCCGCCAGTGTTTTTTTCCCCTCCCCCCCCCGCGGGAGTCTTTCCACCTGTGGCCGCCGCCGGCACTCCTGCCAGGGGAGTTTGCAGATCGGGCAGCATGTCGGCCATCAACGCCTTTCTCCATCTCTGCTGCCTACCATTTGTGCTGCCCTCTGGGGACTCACCCGCTGCCCTGCCGCCTGTCCCGTCCATCGGCACTTTCAACATTCGACCTATACCGGGAACTCTTCAGCCCATTAGGGTTTGGGATTTGGTAGTTGGGGGGGTCACTGTGATCTTGGTGGGGGGCGTCTGAATGCAAGGCTCCCCCCTCAGTTCTCCCGCTGTCTCCCGTTCTGACTGAATTGACTGAATTGACAGCTCAGTTGTTCTATCTTATGAGGCTTCTTCTTTTGCCCCCCATCCCACATTTACCAACTGTTCCCCTGCATGGCCCACTATTATATTATATTTTGTTGTAGTTTTATTTTACCTTATTTTGTTATATATTTAATTCAGTTTGTATTATTGCTACCCATTTGATTGTAATTGTTACCCATTTGACTGTCCCCCCCCCTTTGGCCACCATGTTAACAGGGACTCCTATTCCGACCGTGTTGAGCCGTGGACGATACGCTCGGAGTCATCGGGTTAGTCAGCCAAAAAGAACTCGGGTCAGGCATCTTGCGCCTGTCCCACGTTCTGACCCCCCGACTCACTGTCACGTGCCCAGGAGCCATTCCGCCAGCACCTCCAACCTGTCCTGCCTCCTTATGAATGCCAGGTCGGTCCATAATAAGATCCCTGTTGTTTATGATGCCATCTTCGACGCGAGGGCTGACCTGGCCTGCATCACTGAGACCTGGGTGGGAGCAGAGGGGGGGCCTCGCTCACCCAGCTGTGCCCCCCTGGGTTCTCGGTTCAGGGAGTAGGCAGGTTGGAGGGCCAGAAGGGGGGTTTGCCATTGTATACAGGGACTCTCTTTTTGTCAGCAGGGGCTCGACATTGGTTAGGCCAAGGTTAGAATGCCTTCTTCTGTTGGTGGGTCAGCGGGACAGATTTGGCATTGTGCTGGGCTACCGTGCTCCCCGCTACCCAGCTCAATCCCTACCAGAGCTCTCCGAGTTCATCGCCGCGGCACTGCTGAAGTCCCCTCGCCTTCTGGTTGTTGGGGACTTCAACGTGCAGGTCGGCGGTGGTCTGTCTGGTGCAGCTCTGGAATTCATGGAGTCCATGACCTCCATGAGCCTGTCCCAGCATATTCTATGCTCCACCCACAGGTCTGGGCATACCCTTGACCTGGTATTTACCTCCATGTTGGGGGATTCTACTCTGGAGATAGGGGACATTGTCTTGCTTCCTGTGTCATGGTCAGATCACCACCTGCTGTCCTTCTCCCTGTCAATCGCGGCCCCTCCCCACGGGGACCATCAGCCCCTTGTTTGGGCTCGGCCCCGAAGGCTTATGGACCCGGTTCAGTTTCGTGAGGCCTTTGGGGAGCTTCCTGGTGGCCTGGCTGACGATCCAGCCAAGACTGCGGTTGACCGATGGTTTGATACAACTTCCCGCATCATCGACCGGATCGCCCCCAAGCGTCTCCTCTGCTGCAGAGCTCAACCCTTGCCGTGGTTCACGGTGGAGCTAAGAGCGATGAAGCAGGAATGGAGAAGGCTGGAGAGCAGCTGGAGGAGGAAACGGATGGAATTTAATAAGACTGCAGTCATCATCCAGACTAGGCGCTATTCTCAGGTGATCAGGGAGGCTAAAACATCTTATTACTCCCTGAGAATTGGTGAGGCCTTGAACTGCCAGGCGGAACTTTTTCAGGTGGTTGGAGACCTCACCAATCCTAGTCTGGCCAGGCCTCCTCCTACTGAGTTCAGTAGTGAGCATTTTGCAGTCTTTTTAAGATCAAAAATAGAGGCCATCCGGACCGGTTTCGATTCCGGTTGCACTAGTCCTCCCCTGCCATCCCCTGTTGCGGCACGCCCTCGCTCTCCTCGATTGGTTGAGTTTGGGTCTGTCACTCCTTTGGAGGCCTCCAGGGCAATTGACCATTGCCAGCCCGTGGCCACCCCCTTCAATCCTTGCCCCGCTTGGCTAATAAAAGCGGCCTGGGGGACCATGCCTGAATGGGCTTCCATCATCGCCACCGCCTCCTTCAGCGAGGGATTTTTTCCCTCCCATCTGAAGGAGACGGTAATAAAGCCCATCCTTAAAAAAACAGGATTGGCGTCGGACCAATTGGCGAGTTATCGTCCAATTGCCAATGTCCCCTTCTGGGCAAGGTAATCGAGAGGGTGGCCGCGATCCGGATACAATCTCATCTGGAGGAACAGCTTTGCCTTGATCCATGCCAGTCCGACTTCAGGCCTGGCTGGGGGACCGAGACAGCTCTGGTCGTGCTGCAAGATGACCTACTCTGGGCGGCCGACAGGGGTAGCTCTACCCTGTTGGTTCTCCTGGATCTGTCAGCGGCTTTCGATACTGTTGACCATGGTATCCTACTGGATCAGCTTTCCGAGGTGGGTATTGGAGGCACTGTTCGCAGTTGGCTCCGGTCCTTCCTGGAGGGTCGACCCCAGTACGTGCAGCATGATGGAGAGTTGTCGGCCCCATGGACACTCCCATGTGGTGTACCGCAGGGCTCATCTCTCTCCCCCATGCTGTTCAACATCTATGTAAGACTGCTGGCAGGGGTCATCCGGAGTTTTGGAGTCTGCTGTCATCAGTATGCTGATGGCACGCAGCTCTATCTCTCCTTTTCCACCTCTGCAGTGGAAGCTGTCATGACCCTTGACCAGTGTCTGGGGGCAGTCATGGCATGGACCAGGGCAAGCAGGCTCAAACTCAACCCCGAGAAGACTGAGGTTATGTTCTTTGGGAGCTCCCCGTCTGGTTATGGAGGCCCTCTCCCCTGTCTTGAGGGTGTTTCCCTCCAGCTGGCGGATAGGGTTAGGAATCTGGGCGTGGTTCTGGATCCGGCGCTATCCTTGGATGCCCAGGTGGTGGCTGTGACCAGATCCGCTTTTTACCATCTGTGACAAATAGCCCAGATCCACCCATACCTAGACGGGGACTACCTGAGAACAGTAGTGCAGGCACTGGTGATCTCGAGGCTGGACTACTGTAACGCTCTCTACATGGGGTTGCCCTTGACTCTCCTCCGGCGCTTGCAGCGGGTCCAAAATACAGCGGCCAGGCTGGTGGCTGGGGTGCATCGTTACGACCACATCACCCCAGTCCTGGCTCGCTTGCACTGGTTGCCCGTTGTGCACTGGATCAGATTCAAGGTGCTGGTTTTAGTTTATAAAACCCTCCATGGCTTGGGCCCGGACTACCTGGCAAAGTGGATTGCCCAGCGATCAACCTCGGCCCGACTGGTTCAGAAGTCGCGAGCGCACTCACTCCAGGTAGCCACCCCTAGAGAGGCCCGGAAAACTGTCACCCATAGCCGGGCCTTCTCGGTGGTGGCACCTTCGTTATGGAACACCCTCCCAAGTGATGTGCACTCTGCAGAGTCCCTGTTGGCCTTTCGTAGAGCTCTTAAAACCTTACTTTTTCGAGAGGCCTTTGGTGACCAAGTGTAATTTAGCTTAATTCAGTTAATCCCCCCCCTGCCGCCATTTGCCATCACTGCTTACCCGCTGAGTAAGATGTTGGGCTATTGAGCCTTTCTCTAAGTGCTAAGGGTGCTAGCACTGCTCTTATTAATGTGTTGTTTGATTGTCTATTGTATTTATTGTGTGTATGGTATTTTTAGCTATTGAACTGTCTATTGTATTTGTATTGACGACTGTTGTCTGGTCCGCTGTTGGAAGCCGCTCAGAGTTCCCTCCAGAAAGATGGGCAGGATATAAATTCAATAAATAAATAAATAAATAAATAAATAAATAAATAAATAAATAAATAAATAAATAAATAAAGTTAAAATATACTTCAAAAGTGTGATACTATCTCTTTCTCTCCTTCTTCTTCTTTAAAAAGGACAAATAAAATAAGAGTTGAAATATATTCTGATTACCGGACAACACTTGTTGTTATTGTTGTTGACACCGAAGATTAGGTAACATGGAAATGGGGGGGGGAATCCTGTAAATTTCCCCCATACCATTGAGTTGCAAGCTACTTTTCAAATGTTACAGGACAATTTGCTGGTGGGGGGGGGAGTCTTATCCTGGATTCCAGCCAGAGGACAGGTTAGCTAAAATGTTATGCTGATAATGGCTTTGCTGCTAATCAGATATTTTTTTTCTTATTCTGTAAATTATTGAGCAGCCTTCTTTTTTTTGCAATGTTACAGGTAACTCGGGATGATAGCACAGGATGCCACAACCCCTGCCCACCAGGTTGAAAGTTTATTTATTTATTTATTTATTTATTTATTTATTTATTTATTTATTTATATATATAACTTATATGCCACCCACTACCCAAAGGTCTCTGGACGGCTTACAATAAATAATTAAAACAGTTAAAACATCAAATATCAATAAATAATTAAAACAATAATAAAAACCTTACACTAAAATCATTACACTAAAATTGCCATCAGAGGACCCACAGTCTATGTTGTATCAATTAAAAAACTTCTGGAACAGGAAGGTTTTTACCTATGCACCCTCCTCTCCGATAAACAAACTGCCATTGCTCAATTTAACATGTTGGTAGTGCTTTAGAAAAGGGGAGGGGGAACAGTAATTCATGGGCAGTGAGCATATTTGGAGAAAGAATCATGACCCCTCATCATATGTCAGCACTGCTGAAACAATTCACAAACGGAGAGCACAGCATAACCCCTTCAATGCACTCTGAAGGAGAAGATGACCAAGGTCATTTTCATTATCTTCTTGTCTCGGCCACCTTCCTGCTAACATGACATTCCTCTCAATTTCAGCGCTCACTTGCAGCCACATGGAGGATTCAGCTCCCATATTTCTGAGAATGCCTACGCCTCTCTCCAGGTTTCAGGTACTTCAGTGGTTGATACAGTGATTAGTTTCCATCTCGTTGTCCTTTCTGGTGTGTGTGTGTGGGGGGGGAAGCATGGGCATCTTTCTTATGGACCATGTGGCCTATGAATAATGGATAGTCCTGAAAATGTTCAACTGTAGAACCTACGGTATCACAAAGAATGGTCTAAGACTGGGACGTATATTAAAGTACATAAGTAAGGAGCAATTTGTTGTGGTTTATTTTTTAAAAAAGCAATACCAATAATGATACTTTTAAAAAGAAAGTGACATCACAGATTGAGTTCCTTCAAGACAAGTCGGTCATTAACATATATTATTTTTGTAAGCTAGCTGTTAAATACAGGGAAGTTGCAAAAAGTACAACCGAGATAACAAGCAAGATGCTGTCAAAGGACAGGTTTATTTCTATCATCATTATTTTGTTTTTAACAATCCTACTTGAAGGAAGTCGAAATGACTCCAGATTGTCTCTTTAGATAATGACTTCAAACTTAGAAACTGATTTCAGGAATAAGGTTATTTATTCTGCAATCACGATGTTGAACTTTTCACCTGTGACAGATGGTGGTGGCAACATTCACTTTTTAAATATTCATCTTTATTCATTTTCCCCTACCTCTGTGTTTTTTATGTCTTAAATATATGGAACAAGAGAGATTTTAAGAAAGAGAGAGAAATGTGTGTGCTTGGGGGAGGGGAGAGCTGGTCAGCCCAATATATTAATTTATTCCTGTAATCTGACTAACTCCCTTGGCTCTTTAGACAGAGTTGATGGCCTCAGTCTTTGAAACAGTGAGATCTGTACCACGTAACCTGATTTAGCACATTTATCCAGAAGGGATTTCTGGTTCTCTCTCCTGGCTAGGTGTGATGTCTTTGATGGTAACCCATGGCGACAAGAAAGTACAAAGGGAATGGAATAACGGGGTGCCAGTGACAGATGTACAAAAAGCATGTCGCTAACTCTTCCTTTTGAAAATTGGGCCAAACCAATTGATTCCTCCTGGGTCTTGATTGATATCTTTTTTTTAAATCCCACACTCCTAAGCATTTGGAAATGTTCAGACCTTTCCCTTAGTCTTGAATTTCTCATTTCTCCAGAAACAAAAGAGAATCACAATGTTTAGTTTGTAGTGATTTTGCGATATCGAGATGGTACCATACATTTTCATCAGCATCTGCACTGGGATTCTAAAATGCGTAGAAATTCAGTGCCATGAAAATCCTTTAACCCATGACAACTTCTCCAACATCAGCTCTTGGATATGGAATTAAAGGAGCACAAACTTGTTTTCCTGTCTCTCCCCCTTACAGCCAACTGGTGGTACTTCTGTTGTTATCCTAATGCTTGGCAGGCCCAGCCCACAAAGGCAGAGATTACACAAAGGCCACAACAATCAGTTGTCTGGGAGGAAAGGCCACAAAATTATTGGTTACAGCTAGAGGTGGGCACAAAATGCCAAAATGGTGTTTCATTTTGGTTTTTTGTTTCTTTCCCCCATTTTGTTTAGTTTATTATGAAACATTTTTTAAAAAAATTGTTTCATATTTCATTTTGCTTCATTTTTCATTTTCTTAAAAAAAATTACACTGTTGGGACCATGCCAGTGGTTGGTGGTTTTTTTTAAAAAAAAAACTGCCAACCAGCTGGCCTGCAGGGAGGCTGGTCGGCAGTTTTTTTCCTCATTCCAGCCAGATGGCCCATGGGGAGGTCAGTTGGCATTTTTTAAAACTCCCACCAATCAGCTGGCTCGTGGGGAGGCCGGTTGGTGTTTTTTTTAAACTCGCACCGATCAGGTGGCCCGCAGGGATGCCGGTTGGTGTTTTTTTATTTTTTATTCCCATTGACCAGCTGGCCCGCAAGCAATTTTTAAAAAATTTTCCCACAGACCTGCTGGTGGTGGCCCTGTGCACCAGCTGATTGGCACTTATTTTTATTATTTATTTTGACAAGCACGGAGATCGGAGCTTGTCAAAATAAATAATAAAAACTGGAAAACAGAATGATATGAAATGAAATGAAATGAAAATTTCCATTTCATTTTGTTTCTTTTTTTTAAGGTACTTCATTTTTCATTTCACTAGGAAACGAAACAAAAAATGAAAAAACAAAATGAAAAAAGTTTTTCGTGCCCATCTCTCTCTCGTTACAGCAGCAATATCCTTGGTCCAGCAATGAGAAAGAGTCCTGCACATTGAGAGGTCCAAATTCCTCTTGATGCCAACCACCGTCTCCTTAACTAACAGCAGAGTACCACAAGGAGTGGCAGTCTGTTGGCGATCACATGGGCATATGCTGGGCTGACATCCCCTGAGCTAGACTAGACCATGGTCTTGCCCCTGGCTCCCGCTTGAGGGACTCTACTATTACCTCCTAGTGCAAGCAGGCATTGGCCTCCCACTACCACAAACCCTAGGATCACCTTATGTCCCAAACTGCCAACAAAGCTGTGACAGGAGAATAAGGATCAACAATCACCGAGAGTGGCTCTCTGTATATCCTCACAACCTCCACTGTGAAAAAGCTGAGTGTATGCAATTAAAAAAAGAAAAAGAAACATGCATTAACACTGTTAAGAAAAATAGGAAGGTGAGAGGGAACACCAGCAGGACAGAAGCAGCAGCACCACCCCCTTTTTTGTACAAGGTAGGCGGGATACACTGAAGCCTACTCTTCTCAGGTCTGCCAGCCCTAAGTCTCATCATACTGGCCACCAGCCAACTAATGGGGATCTGCTGGAAGGGACGTCCTAGCAGCCAGCTTCTGTGTCATTGATGCTTGTCTGCCATTCCACTAGGAGCCAAATTTTGCAGCTTTCAGACAGCCCAGGCTGCCATTACAGCCACAACCACATAATCCCCAGGGAAATCTGAGTTCTAAATGGCTGCACTGTAGTATACCTCCAAAGTTTTGGAATGGGAAAGAACATTCAGGACCAGACCATCATAAGGTTTGGGAAGATCTTGAGAAACTTGGCATCCATTGGAATAACTTGTTAGATATCAGGGAGCATCAGGAGCTGCAAAGAAGGCTTAGATACTCACAATTAGACATGGGCATGAAATGGAAAAATATCATTCCATTTTGTTTTGTTTTATTTCTGTAGTAGTTTGATTTTGTAATGAATTTTAAAGTAGTTTTGTTACAAAATGAAACAAAATGCTATGCTCCCCTGGGTCCTAAAGGACCAAAATGGCAGGGGAGCTTCCTCAAGCGATTCTAGGTAACCCCCTGAAATTTGGAAAGGTTTGGGGGGTCAGGGAACTGAGTTATGAAACTCCAAAGAGGGTTTCCCTAGGGAAAAAAATGTTTCTCATTGGATTCTGAACTTCAGAAGCCAAGCCATGGCAACCATAGCTCCACAATGGCTTGGCTTCCAATTCTAATTAGAAAGATTTTTTTCTTAGGGGCACCTCCTTTGGAGCTTCATAACCCAGCAACATGATTCCCAAACATTTCCAAATTTGGAGGGCTTTCAAGGAAGAACTTGAGCTCCCCTGCCATTGATTCCTCTAGGACAAATAGTTTTGTTCTGGAGGGGGAAATGACATTTCATGACAAAATGAAATGAAACGCGTCCTACTTTTTCATTAGGTAACAGTAATTTGTTACCTAACTAATTTGGTACCTAGTGAAAAGACAAAACAGCATTTTGTTTTTCATTTCGTGCCCATCTCTGCTCATAATCTATATGTTGATACCACCTATGGTGCCTCTGGAATAGATTCAAAAATTACTCATAATCTTAATTTCACTTGGATTGGGATAGTGGCAACAGTATTCAAGCAGTTGGTATTTTTCTCCAGGATTTTGTCATTTTAGTACTTGTAACCTTATTTAAAATAGTTTGTATACAAAGTATGGTTTTTAGCATCTTAATCCAAGCACAGGAACAAAAACATTTCTAGTGGACTGAAAGGAAAAATAAATGTGCCTTTTTTCTTTTAAAGTCAGAGATTTGCTTATTTTTAATTTATTGCATTTATATCCTGTTTCCTTCTACAAGAACCTGGCAGCACACCAAAAACACTCCCATAAGCAGAGCAATAAAATAATTAAAAACTATAGTTCAGTGAACTCTCAACAGAGTAAGTTTTGACTTGGTTAAACAACATCTGTAAAACAGTCACTTTGTGCACTGCTGAAAGTTTTCTGAAATCAGTAGGCTCAATAGGCCCTGTAGACTTCTGTCAGTAAAGAATCCTGTAATGTCAGCAGCTGAAAGGTCCCTGCTGCGCACTCTTAGAAATGTTACACTGAATAATTAGGGTTACAAGTATGCAGAAGACAGACGTGCATTTGTCAGAACTGTGCTTTATTTATTTATGTTTTGAAGGTATTCGCTCTTTGAAGGCCTGTCATAAAACATTGCTCAGTCTGAAAATGTCTTCTATCTGAATGACCAGTCAGTTAAAGTCCTGTACAGCATAAAGTTACAAGGCTAAAAGGGAGGGAAGGGCCGTGGGAATGGGTTCATGCATATACTGCATTTATGGACCAGAATCCTATTGGTATTTGTGTACAATTTGTATAAGTTGCTATGGCTAGTTTCAGCTTAATGACAAGGTTCAGGGATGCATCTTGATTGTATGATTGATCATGCACCCAACTGGCAATTGGCCATGACAACCTTTACTAACTGGTACGATAGTTTTAACAAGCTAGAGCAGGCATGTCCCAACTTTGGCTCTCCAGATGTTTTGGACCACAACTCCCAGAATTCCAAGCCTGTACTTCCAATGGCAAAGGACTGTGGGAGCTGTGATCCAAAACATCTGGAGGGCCAAAGTTTGGACATGCCTGAGCTAAAGCAACTTACAAAATAAGTAGTTAACACTTGGGTAGCAAACTGAGGAAGCACACATTGTTAGCTTGCCACCCTGTTCCTCTCCTATGGAGAGCTGTATTTCATTCCTTTTCAAATTATTTTGAACAATGGGAGCTAAATTCTTGTTGCTTGGCAAAGTTAATTGTACCAACGTAGGCCCATTTGAATAAATGGAACTTGGAGAGATGCTGACTCACCATATCCCCATTGATTCAATGGCCTTCTCTAGTGTGAGTTATTAGTGTAAGCAAAAGGATTTGGTCAAAACCTCATTGTGATCCTCCATGCAGAGAAACAAGAGTCAATATGGGTACTTGAAGCAGACAAGATGAGGCCTCATGTGCCACAGAGATATCCCCTCTCTACAAGCTATTCCAAGGCCTCTTCATTTGGCTTTTCTTATAGATGCCATAGGGAAACAGATCTCAGAAGTAAGTTTCAATACCCATACTTTTCCCATACAACATGCTTTATATATTTCCCAAGAAGGCCCACATATATCAGAAAATGGGGGCTTCAGTGGCTGCTCTATAAATGTTTCGACTTCAGCCGGTTGTCCATGGTTCCAGTTCAGAACCCTGTTAGGATGTGAATCATTCTGCTTCTCTACAGAATATTTAAGAGAATTGTTCACAGTGAAGAAATCCATTGTCAGATGGCTGGTCTGATTAGGTCAATTGGTTTTCCTAGGAGCAAAGCTTTTGATGGGCAACAGATTTTGCCTTCTGAGAATTTCCAGTGGGCAATGCTTTTGGCTAGAAATGTGTTTTGTCTCAGTGAGGTTTTAAATATGCCGACTGCCTCTCTCCACCCTATTTCTTCTTCCCCACCCCCTGAGTAGACTCCAGTGGAGATTTATTCCAATAAATCCATAGCCCTTATGTCCAACATATTGGAGGGGACCAGGATGTGGAGGCTTGTATAAAATCTGAGTACTTCTTTATGTGGGAGAAGCTAAGCCACCACATAGCTTATACATTGAGATATGAAGATAATCTACATTCTCTTTGCATTTTTTTAAAAAAATCCAACATTTAGAGGGAATTTGTATTGTATTGTTCATTGCAACCTAGACTGAAACGGCACAAATGAAAGCTTCTGTCATTTGAGAAGAAGGGAATATTTTTGCCAACAGAGACGGATGCTGTAGAAAAGTCGTGTAACTACTCACCGAGCTTGCTGAACTCAGGATTCCCCATTGACTCTTTTGACTTGTCACTTGCAAGACAGATTTGCTCCTAGATCAGGACTATCAGATACCCTTTCCTGCCACTGTGTTAGTAATTAGGTATGCCTTGTTAGCCGCTCAAGGCGGGTAGGTCTGTCACTTTGAAATAAAGGGTTCACTTTCCTTTTCAGATAACACATTCATCTCTCAGCTCTGAAGCAGAAGAAAAAGAAATTTCATAATATTGGGGAATAAGCGCCAAAGTTTGCACCCCTCCCCCTTCACTATCATTCTGGCTTTAGAAAAGAGCTTTGTAAGGGCAGGAGAAAATGCAGGAGAAACAGCTGCAGGAGAAGTCTTCCAATTGTCTCCTTGTGGTCTTACTGCTAGAGCATCTCAGCCTTCTGGGAGGTCCAACCCTTACCAGATCTGATTGATTTCTGCAGAACTACAATCAATCATTAAGCTTCTTAATTGTAGTTCGCCATGCCTAGCCTTTGAAACACAGGGAAGATGTAATCAATCTTGGCCAATAAAAATGACCTTGAAGAATGACTAATCATAAAGATTCATTTTTTTCTCCTTATTCATTTGTGGGTATCATTGTCAGTAATGGCTACATGAGCACTTGACATCTTCTCTGGCATAACGGAACTACCTGGTGCATTCTGTTTCAAGGGTGGGCTTTTCAGATGCACAGGAAGGAAAGGTATTAAACTTTAGCCAGGCTGTTGAGGGCAGCTTGGATGGATAAATGAGGGTTTGGATGTGGAGAGTGGTTGGAATGCTTTTAGGCAGGGCTGACCTATGGCTAACCTGGAGGATCTTTTTATGGCCATCTCAACAGCCCAGTGATGAAAAGCACAACTCTGATAGAAATGCATAACAACAAATAAAAAAGTGCAATTGGCATTATTTGAAAGCTAAGCCATAGCTCCTTAGAACTTATTGTCCTAAATCTCCCCAAGTGTTTGTGTTGTGCACATTCCATTTTGACAGTAAATGCCACTGAAAAGCATTGACATTTGGTGTTTGCTGAGTACCTCATACTTTCAGAGTGTTTAAAATGTGGTTGAAGCTTATTTCCAAAAATAATTTTTAAATAGTTCCTGAGGGCTAAAATATCCAGAGGCGTTTAAAATGTTATCCTGCTTTCATAGGGAGAACTTGTTTGGATGTACGTCCTGGAGTCTGGAGTAGCATCTAAGCAAATCCATAGTTAGTAGATGCAGTGGAAAGAAAGGACCTCCCAAAACAGTCTTGCAAAGAGGGGGGAGGGGGAAATCTATGATAAGCATACCCTCCTCTTCAAATTAAAGTGTTAGCCTTGCAGAACAGCAAGTCAGATTTTATCATGTCCCGGGATTCTGGTCATTGCATGATTTCTAAGGCTCTAGATCATAAGAGATGACATTTGAATGCATGGGCCAAACATCCTATCTACATTTAATGTGGTGGTCCAAATTAGAGATGGGCACCTGATGAAAAACGACATGCTGTTTCATCATTTTGTAACATTTTGAAACAAAGTGGGAAACAGTGTATCATCCAAAACCAAACTGAAACGATGTTTTGCGAGCCAGGGAGCCGCCGCCAGATCATGCTTCAGCAGCCAGATCCACCAGCTGTTCCCCTGCTCAGTTCTTGCCGGCCACTGCCTCCCAGCTGATTTTGACTGCTCGAGCTGTGAAAAAATCCCAGCTGGGAGGTGGGCAGCTAGGTAGAACAGAGCAGCCAGGCAGCAATAAATTCACTGCCTGGCCTGACTGCTCCTCTTTTCTGTGCCATCCCCTCATCCCAGGGGGATGTTTTGGACAGGGAATGCTGTGGGAAGTGTGGGCTATCCCCTCTGCTCGCAACACTCCCTGTCCAAGAAAAAAAAACTGGGAGGATGGGAGGAAATGAGCAGGTGTGGTGGGCTGGAGGCTTTTGAACCCCCTGCTGCACCAGCATTCTCACTGTTGTGGTGGGATATTCAAAAGCCTCCAGCCCACCACCCCTCTGATCTTCAGCTCTGAAGATCAAGAGAGGGGGTGGGCTGGAGGCTTTTTTGAATCCCCTGCCACAACAGTGGAAGCTGTGGTGCAGCAGAACATTTAAAGAAGCATCCAGCCCACCACAAGGGTGATGGGCTGGAGGCTTTTAAAAGTCTCCTGTCGCTTGCTGTTGCTCATACCCCATTTACTCTCCAGGCATGGTACTTTTGGGATGCCCAGAGCGCTGTGCTTGAGTGGAGAGTAAACGGGCTACTACGAGTGAGCTGCAAGGCACCGCAACCCCTACCTGCCATTGCTGGATCTGCAGAGATCCAGGCAAAGGTGTGGGTGGGGGTGGCAGTACCTTGTGCACTCGCTCGTAGCCCGTTTACTCTCCAGGCATGGCACTTTGAAGAGCCTAACTCGGAAGATCAAGATTTCTTCATAATTTCATAAATCAGAAGTGTACAGGGGTGCAATGCATCCTGGGAAAGGAAGTCCTTTGAAAATAACCATAAGCTGAGGTGGAGGCATTATTTTCAATGGATTTCCTTTTGTGAAGTGGAAATGTTGTTAATCCTTTGCAATGGACACTCAGTTAAGTGCAGCAAAATGTCTGGAGTCCACACATCTGTTGCTGTCTGTGAGGTTTAGATACCTGGCTATGGAGCCAGAGGTTGAGAGTTCAATGTCCCACTGTGCCTTCTAGGAGAAATGTCTAGCCTGTGTGCCCTTGAGCAAGCTGCATTGTCCCAGGAAGCCTCCAAAAGAAGGAAATTCAATAATGAGTGAACTCAATAAATTGAATATATGGAAAACCCTGAAACCCCAGTGTGGAGTAGTGGACAGAATGACAGACTAAGACTCTGGAGAACAGGCTTCAAGTCTTGGTTATGGAATCTTACTGAGGGAGTGGAACTGGTAAAACTGCTCGCTAAATATCTCACTTATTTTGAAAGCTCTGCTAGGGTAATTATAAATTGGTTCTAACTGGGCTGCACAGAACAAATGTGCATGCACACACTCACACACACATTGCCTGCTATGTTAAGGATCCAGGTAAGGCACTTCCCCCTCTCGACGTGTCCATAAGATGCTCCCGTTGACAGGGCTGACTCAGCTGTACAAATACTCCATCATAAAAAGAAAAAGAAAAGAAGAGCAACCTCAGCTGGACACTAATACTTCCAGTAATGGTGGGGAAATTAAGAACGGTGTTGTTGTTGAATTTCTTTTTTCTAAGCAGAGTCAGCTCCTAATTATGTGTGGAATTCTGCTGGAGCATGACATGTTTAGTGTTTTCCTGATCCATTTCCACGCTGCTGGTTGGAAGCCATTACTGTGTCCTGCAATAGTGAATTCCATAATTTAACTATGTGCTGGAAATATTTCCAGGTATCACTTACTGAGATGAAAGTCACAAATTCTAGAGTAAGTTGCTCTTGGAATGAAGGAAAGGGGTGGAGATGGGTAAATAATAGAGAGATGAGCATATAGATACTTCTTGGGAGGGAAAGGGGTATTTGTCACTGCATTCGCAAATAAACTACATAACATGATAAAAGGAAAAAGAGGTTTGTTCTAAGCGTTGATATGCCCAGGATGAGGCACAATTAAAATATTCCAATATTTTGACAAGCTTTCAGCTCTAACATAACTTACCCACTTGAGGGTTTATTGTTTACCAGCACGATCGTTAGACTGGATTATATTGCATCAGGTGTCATAGCACTCTTTGTCAAGAACTTCATTTCTCAGATAAGAACTTGGATGGCTTCCTGATGAACCTCGTAAGGAATCCCCTGGAGCTAATGCTAGGGAAATATAATTTATTGATAGGCAAACAAAGGTTTCTTGATGAGCAAAATGAACAAAGGAGCGGGGAGGGGGGGTAGAAGCAACGTACCAAAGCTTGAGAGAACTAGCCTAGAAAATCACTGAAGCATGTCAGTGTGACGAAACTGAACATCTGGATAGCTACCTAGGAGCCTGAATATGGCGGTTGAAATGAACCACATCAGAAACACCTGTCAACAAGTA
The DNA here is from genome assembly GCA_023846285.1 of Phrynocephalus versicolor. Lineage (NCBI taxonomy): Eukaryota > Metazoa > Chordata > Lepidosauria > Squamata > Agamidae > Phrynocephalus > Phrynocephalus versicolor. Next base: position 23,972,068 of record JAHTLZ010000348.1, read on the forward strand.
GAAACAAAGGGGGTGGGAGAGCCCACCATGGATGATCATGTTCAACAGAGAAGCAACCTGATATTCCACCTTTTCTACATACAGGAAGATGATAAAGGCATCTACCACTTAAAATGCCCAAGCCTGGGATAATGCTTGATGGTTTGGGTCAGATGTGTCAAATATTTGTTTGCTTTTGATCAGGAGTTTAGATCACTTGCAACCTTCGTCTGTCTGTTTTTTCGTTAGTTTATTCTTGCTGTGTTGTAACTGTTTTGTGTTTTTTTAATTGGTTTCATTTGTTGTTAGCCATGCTAAACGGCGCCTAATCCTCGGAAGTGCAGGATATAGGTTTTTATGTTAATTAATTAATTAATAGTGAGCATGTGACCTCATAAGCATGAAATTAGAGCCATTCAATTTACTACTGATCAGGCAGTGCATTTGTGGTCGTATTTCAGTAGGTTTTGTGGTCTATAAGGAAGTCTGTAATATAATAATATAGCTTAGCTACTTAATGACTTCTTTTGCAAGGTTGACCTTTCAAATCTATGTACACTTGTTTCTACAATAGTCAATAGACTGGGAATTATGTCCAGTAATGGCTCATTACCATCACTACTGCTGAATGTTGTTAACTGGAAGACTCTGCTCTAATCTTATTCAGTGGCTGCCGATTATTATGTTCATTAGCAACAAATTCAGGAAGGAAATATAGCATGCAACTAGTAAAATGTGACCCCCAAATTAAGTTGTAGTTCTCTCCTTCCTCTGAATTAAACCATCAAGTTATAACATGCTGGTTTCCGAAATGAGATCTGAATATTGTAAAGCTTTGGGTGCCATAAAAGGAAGGTATTGATGTGTCAAGCTAAGCCAGGCTAAGTATGTCACATGGGGTGGGTGCATGGTTGCCAAGAAAACAGCACGAGGATGGAACCTCTCTACGTAGCTCAAAAACAAAACAAAACAAAACAAAACAAAACCCAACACACACATTTTGTAGCATTTTAAATTTAGCTGACTCAGGTTACCTGGTTTTTGTTTTATTATTTTCTGCATTCCTGTTGAGTAATTGAAATGCTCCCTTTTATAACTGGGTGTCGTGTTCACAGTGGTCTTTGGTTGATTAAGAAAACAGTGTGCTAAAACAAACAGCCCTCTGGTGGCCTTTTGTTTTAACCCGCTTAACATGAAAATGAAACAACTCAAAGGAAAATTAATACACACTTTGGAATTCATTGTGTGTGAACATGAAAGTCAGCACGGTTTTAACAAAGGTCAGATCCCAGGGTTAATGTGTGACCAGGCCCATAGAAGCACTTGGGTTAAATAATATCACTGGGTTAAATCAGCCCTTTGTTCATTGACCCAAACAATTCCTCACTGTATTATCTGATTCTGTGCCTTGATGTGGGAAAAACAGAATATTTATTTATTTATTTTTATACTTATATAATTCCTGTATTTCCTGGTTGCCATCTAAGCTTATGCTGTTGAGAGGAATAGATTCCAAAGATCCAAGCACATATCCCATGCTTCTTCAAGGCCTTCTAATAGATGACTTAAAAGCTGTAGCAGCCCTATCCTGTACTGTTGACTTTTCTGAAATCATTTAAATGCCCTAATCCTCTTCTCACCTATTCACCACATATTCAATGTATGGGGGGGGGGGATGAGACTGCTTCAGCCAATGCCACCATACCTTCTCCATACACTCCATACACCCACTTACTTTGTAGGAGTTCAGCTATATGTGTGTAGAACTAAGGCGGGCAGCACCAGACTCTTCATAGGAGCAGCTCCTAGCATTTGTACCCACCAGCCATATTGGCTGGAGGCTGATGAGAGCTGCTGTCCAACAACCCCTAGAAGGTCACACATTCCTGACCCCTCATAATAAGTCTGTTCCAGCATATTAGCTTCAGTTGTTCTAGCTCACAGTGACTTGGGCTATTAATGGGTACCTCCTGCTGCATATCTATTTTGCACCAGTTACTTTGCCTGCCAGCGGTTTCCTGGATTTACTTCAAGATGTTGGTTATTAATTTTACAGTACTATACCTCTTAGGACTCATATGTGCATTGGAATTTTTCTACACACGTCAGTTGAGGTGGTGTAGAAGGCTTTTATAGCCTTTTCATAGTGAGAAAAGAGCTTTTTGGGTTGCCTCTGGTGTGTTCTGGAACATTCTTCCTAAATCCATGTGAGGCATAATATTTTTGTAGAGATTCAGGGGGGATGTAAGCCAGAATTTCTTCAATAATTGTTAAATTACTGGTGAAAGATAGTGCAGTGAGGTAGGTGGTGAAGTGTATGAACTGAAATTGTTTGGCGAGTTTGCGTTTGTTTCACTGGTCTTTTTATCATTTATGTCATAAGGCATTTTTTATCAGATCAATGTGTTTTGTTATATCTATAGTGGTTACTAAATTATGCTATACTGTTCTTAAGTCTTTGGACAAAAGAACAGAATATACAACAAACAAATATACATCCCTCCATGGCAATCAATGTGTTAAACAAGATTTTGTAATAAAAATGCATTGGAGAAAATAACAATTTTACATGCAACCGAACACTGGGTTTCAGTTGGAACGGGAATTCACAGTTTAACATAACTATGTCTTACCACTATCCTGTTAGAAAAATCCTGTCTTCCTGTTTGTTTGCTTTTGTTGTTTGTTGTTGTTCTCTCTCTCTCTCTCTCTCTCTCTCTCTCTTCTTGATATCCAAGCATATAGCAAACATGGAGGAAGTCTCTTTCACATGAAGACATTTTTACTTCATTGTATTCTTCAGACTGTAACTGAAGTTCCCCAACTAAAAGTAAAGATGTTTTCCTTTTTCTACTTAACTTGTAATCTTTATATGGCAGCTGGGAATTTTAGCTAGTCCCTTATGTTTCTCCTGTGCTCTACCTGGCTTTTGCACTTTATGCTCTGCTTACTAAAAGGAAATTTAAAATTCTTCAATAAAATTTTAGTGTATTGTATTTAAATGTTGTTATTTAAAATTGTTCATTGGCATGTTAATGTTTTAATTGTTTTAATTGTTCATTTTAGCCACCAGAGACCTTTGGATAGTGGGTGGTATGTATGTATGTATGTATGTATGTATGTATGTATGTATGTATGTATGTATGTATGTATGTATAAACAAACAAATAACCAATAAATAAATAAATAAATAAATAAATAAATAAATAAATAAATAAATAAATAAATAAATAAATAAATAAATAAATAAATAAAAAGATGCTGGCAATATTTTCTGAAAATAGCCTAGTTTTTTACATTTAGTGTAGCTGACTTTCAGGCACCCACCATGATTGTTTCCATGGCCACACCCTCAAGCAAAATCTTAAAATCCAGGCACCTATGCTAATATCAACAAACCACTTTTATCAGGAGGAGGCCTTTTATAAAGGTAAGGAACCTTAATTGTCAGTTAAAAAGCAAGCCATTCCCAAACACTCTGCATTGCAAAAAGAATATCTCATGGCACTGTGTGGTTGTTAGAAAAACGTGTTCTCGCCCTTGTCCACAGCTACTGTGAGGATCGCAGCCAAGTTTGAAGGGAAGAGAGGGTGTTATTGTCTCTGCCCATCGAAAAGCCCTGGTTCTCCAACCTTACAACCCATAGCTCCACTATAGTATTGTTCCTTCCATGTTGTCAATAGCTGCTCTGGTGACTGGCTGAAAGCTTTCCACAAGATGCAAAGAGTTCCTGGACTGAGGGCAATTAGGACCACAGTGGGGTGTGAGGGGAGAAACTGTGTGACACCCACGTGGCACTGATGGTTTCTGCCCCACCTGCGGCTGCCATTTAGAATACCAATTACGTCCACATGAATGAACAGAGCCAATGTGGTTCTGTTTTCTGATACTAAAGAAACAACGAAGGCAATTGTATGTTTGTTTCCTGCAGAAAAAGAATGAGCTGATTAAGTGGCATTGCTTGTTGCCTGTACGCTTAGGTAGAGCCTTGCTTGTTTTTATTCATATGAAGAAGAGGCATGACCAGAGAGAAGCGTGGTCACACTCATGTGTTCCTAGAAAACAGAAGGATTCCTCATGTGATAGTTGTTCAATTGTTCAGTCGCATACTGTTCAACTCTTTGTGACCCCCATGGAACAGAGCACACCAGGAGATTGGTCAAATCCATATCGGTTGCATCGATGCCACCATCCAACCATCTCATTCTCTGCTGTCTCCTCTTCCTTTTGCCTTCAATCTTTCCCAACATCAGGGACTTTTCCAAGGACTCCTCTCTCCTCATGAGGTGGCCAAAGTAGTGGAGCCTCAGCTTCAAAATCAGTCCTTCCAGTGAACATTTGGGGTTGATTCCTTTCAGGATGGATAGGTTTGATCTCCTTGCAGTCCAGGGGACTCTCAAGACTCTCATCCAGCACTACAGCTCAAAAGCATCAATTCTGCGATGATCAGCCTTCTTTATAGTCCAGCTCTCAGTTCCATACATTACTACTGGAAAAAACATAGCTTTGACTATCCGGACCTTTGTTGGCAAAGTGATGTCTCTGCTTTTTAAGATGCAGCCTAGGTTTGCCATCACTTTCCTCCCAATAAGCAGGTGTCTTTTAATTTCGTTGCTGAAGTCACCATCTGCAATGATCAAAGAGCCCAAGAAAATAAACTCTGTCATTGCCTCCATTTCTTCTATTTGCCAGGAGGCATATTGATAAACATTTGAAGAAAGGAAAGAAGGTAAATTTCCCTCTTTTGATAAACATCTCCTTCCTATGGATATTAAAATGTGAAAGTCAACTATGAGAAGGCAGTCTACCTTTCAAGCAAAATAACATGGTCTCATTGTGGCAGCAGAGCACAATCTCATGCACCACAATGGAAATACTTGTGTTGAGTGACAGTTCAAAAGTATTTCTGGACTCTCAGTATATGAGACTAGACTTCTCATGGGCTGAGGATTGGCAGTAGATTTAGTATTTGGGATAACCACTAACCTATTGATGGCAAACCCATCTCACCATTGTTGTTTGACACAAATAAAATAAAATTAAAAACCCACAACAAAACACAAAACCTGGAATGACCCTTTATTTATTATTATTGTTCCAATTGGTGATGGAGGGAGGGCACACACACACATGCATGCATACATGATTGCAAAACATATATTTTCTCTTTACAAAAGGGAGCAAAACCTGCTTCCATTCCCTGATACTTGAGAAACTAGCAAGGCAACTGTTAAATCTATTTGTTTTAAGAAAAAGAAAGAACAGATTAAATAAATAAGATCCAAAATAAGAGAATCCAAAGACAGTCACAATATTCTGTCAGAGAGCCACTATAACAACACAAAATTTAAAAGACAGTTGCATTAGATATTTGCCAGGCAGGAACAACATGCAGTACATTTGCTCGGACAATTCCATGCCCAAGCCATTCCTCAGTACAGTAGGACCCCAGTATCTGCTGGAGATTGGTTCCAGGCCTTCCCATGGATAATGAGAACTGTGGATGAGAGAGAACACCTGCCCACCCCACCCCCAAACTGCTGTTTCCTGACAGTAGCTTGCTTTATGACTGCTGTTTTGAGACAGTAGCTTGCTGTATGGCTATTGTTTGTGACAGTAACTTGCTTTAGAGATGCTATTTGTGACAATAACTTGCTTTGTATCTGCTGAATTATTTAATTTCTCTCTCTCTGCTAACTGTGGATAACTGAATCAGTGGATAATGAATCAGTGGATATGGGGGTCCTACTGCATTGTTCTCAAAAGTAGACATGGCAAGTGGTTGAAATCTGGGGGCACCCTTTGCAATAATTGAGGTGGTGATGTTGTAGAATGCTTGTGTTGCAGGTGTAGTTCTATGTGGTTTTTGTAACAAAACATGACTCTGAAGACTAGCATGCCCCCGCCTGGCACATGAAATGATTAGTCATTTGTGCATGTTTGAATTATAGTGATGGAGACAATCTTAATTATCTCACTCATTGAATTCTTCTATTGAACTAAAGAGCTTAACTTTGTTTGAATCAATGTCATAAGTGTCTCTATTTTAATCTACCATGTCCCTAAACTTAGAGAGAATAGCCGTAGATATTGAAAATTGTTTGACATTATGCAAACGCTTAATTAATTTCCACGCAGCTAAGACTGAAATGTATGCAATTTAAAAGGTTTCCTTGATAGTTGTGTATTATGTATAGATACAAATGATGCACATTTATTTATCTGGCACGGTATAATAGCGCTTTGTTTAGCACTATTGAAATTACTGTCTTTGTGTTGCATGTGTGCATTTTGCAGAGCCTGACAATAACATCTTCAGACTAACATGTTAATCATGGAAAGATGGAGTTGGAGGAATGTTCAACTTGTCTGTGAAGATTCTCAGTCATCCTGGTGAGGTTATCTGGAAGTTGAGTCATGGCAACTGGACTTCTTTTCTTGAGAGACTGAAATGTTTTGCTGCTCATCCAAACAGTTTTGTCAGTCTGAGGAAAGCTAGTTGGAAGTCCTCCATTTTATAGTTCACTTTGACCTCATGTCACCCTGGTCTGAAATAGGTTCATAAGGCAAAGAATGGCCTGAATAGGCTCATTAGGTAGACAGTAGTCTCAATAGGCCATTAGGTGGACAATGGCCTAAGGTGTGTGAAAGTACGACCTTTACAATCTTCTCAACACCCATAAAGTGTGAGTCGTTACCCATGGCCTTGCTTGTGGAGGTGTGATGTGCTTCAGATTTATCTGGGGATTGTTGTAATCAATGCCTGATCAGTAGCAGATTGTGCCTGAGCCTCTTACCTCTGTTGAGAGAGGGGTTTTCAATATTCACATGAATGGTTTCCCTAACCCCTCTCTCAAACCACCTATGTAGAACCTGACACCAAAACACAAGAGGAGCAATATAATATGTGCAGTCCAATGCAGTGAAGAGTGTGCAGACCTCTACATTGGAGAAACTAAACAGCCATTTAAACAGGAGGATGGTCCAACATAGAAGGGGCAACAGCTCAGGACCAGAATTAGCAGTATACCTCCACTTGAAGGACGAAGGGTACTCATTCAAAGATGAGGGTGTACACATATTAGACAGAGAAGATAGGTGGGCAGTAGGATTGTACATGGAGTCCAACACCCAGATGTTTTAGTTAATACAGTGGTACCTCAGTTTACGAGTACCTTTGTTTATGAGTGTTTTGCAAAACAAGCAAATGTGTAAATAAAATTTTGCTTTGAGGTGCTCATTTTCCAATCATGGCCTAGGTGTCCTCTTCCTCCTCACTGTCACCTCCGCCATCTTGGGGGAATGTGACTCGCCAGATGTGACTTGAAGTGGCATTTGGGGCTCGGTGTGGACCCTGTACTACCTGGGACAGACCTCTGGGATGTTCTGTGGGCCCACACCTGAACTCCAGCCCTCATTGCAGGCCTTGCACTGGCTGGCGACAGCCTCTGACCCTAGCTGCAGGCTTGGCAGAGCCTGGTGGCAGCCTCTAATCTGCTACAAGCAAATTTCCCCATAGGAAATGATGAAAGCTGAGACCCCAGAACAAATCAGGTACATTTCCATTATTCCCTATGGGGAAATTTGCTTTGATATAGGAGTATTTTGGTTTAGAAGCATGCTTCTGGAACGGATTATACTTGTAAGCCAAGGTAGGACTGTATAATCAGGAGTCTGTGCTCTTGTTCAGGGATCCTGGGAGTTATAGCTGATAAAGCTCAGAAGCTGAATGCTTGAAAACTGTTGCTCTATATAAAGTGCTAATTGGCCACCTTAGTATACCTTTTTAGCAGAGCGCCATATGCTTTTCTTATTGGTGAGCTAGCAAACATGGACAGCTCAGCTGCTATCTTTTGAGTCCAATTCTCTCTGGCTATCCCACAAGTGGCTGCAAATAAACAAGTACTCCAACTTGCACCCAGAGAGATTCAGTTTTACACACACACACACACACACACACACACACACACA
>JAHTLZ010000348.1:23980027-23993305 GCA_023846285.1 Phrynocephalus versicolor
AAAAATTCTCTATGGGTTTCTTGACAAGACGAAAAAACCATTCTGCATCTACCCAGGGGGAAAAAACCCAGTTATTTTTATCTTTATTTTAGTCTCTGGAATGGATTAATTCATTCCCAATGCATTCCTATGGGAAACTGTGTTTTGTAAGACAAAATTTCCATAAAACAAAGTGACCCATAGCCCCTGGAACAAATTAATCCATCTTCAATGGATTCCTATGGGAAACTGCATTTTGCAAGACAAAATTTTCGGAAAGCAAATTGACCTGTAGAATGAATTAAATTTGTTTTAAGAGGTACCACTGCATTTAATTTTCAGTTCAAAATCTCAGCATTTTTTGTTTTGCTCAGACAGGTAATTTTGCAGGCACCTGTGCTATGGACAATTGACTGTCCTGTAGCAGCCAAGCTATTTTTGTGATTTATGGAGACCTTTAGGAGAGGGAGCATCCACACAGATCTTGCTCAGAGGTAGCTGGGTTGTGGCTTGCCCCGAACAACATTATTTTTTTCAAAGTGTATTTATGAGAAACCTGGAGCTCAGAGGTTCCCCGCCCCATTCCCCATGGGCACAGCAGCAATGAATGAAGTGGAAGAGAGAGCGTGAGCATGGACAGCTCAGCTGCTATCCTTTGAGTCCAGTTCTTTCTGGCTATCCCACAAGTGGCTGGCAACAAGGATATGTGGTTCCCTGAGCCCATCCAGCCACACCCCAAGTGGGAGGACTAAGATCTCCATCCAGGTTCAGAGTTAAGAGAACTGAAGGCACAGTGATGAGAACCTGTCTTGGACTGCTCTTGTTGGATTATAGACGTAATGCCTGAGGTGGGTGGTTTTGGACAGCTGGACACCCCACCAAGTTAAAGGGAGTTTTCACCTGGCATTATACTAGTAAATAAAGGATTCTGGATTGACCCGTTCCTATGATAGCCTCCAAGTTGTTTTCCCAAGGACATTTGAACACATCCTTACTTATGGAAGACATGAGCATTGACACAAATATTCTCTGACTTCTTGCTCTAACACTGTCTTCAGCTGTTAATTGCTTTATACTCTTAGAAGAACATTTCTTGGTGCTGCATGAAATAAGCGTTTAATGTCACTTTCAATGTGACTCAGGTAATTTTAGTACAGGTACCATGATCTTGCAGGCTCACCAATGTAACAATGTCTAAGATTGAGGGAAGGGAAAATCGTGGTTCAGAAGGCTCCACCTCAGACTGACCGTGTAATTAATCTAGACATTTAAAAGTTGGCCCGCAACTTATCTTTACTGTCACCACTCCTAATTTACTCTGACTATCCTACCTAGCTTTATTCCAAAGAGACCTACACATTATAATCACATCAATTAAATCAAACAAATTAAATATGCCTTACTTCTAACATGATACAGCAAAGGTAATCATTTAAATTCTTTGGGATTATCACTTCAAAGTTCCATGGGAAAAAGAACAAGTCACATGTATACACGTCCCCTGTTCTCAAACGTTGTTCAAATCTTGGTGAGTCTTGCTTTATTTGAAGGCTTGTGATTACACATAATTCTTTTTCTAAAAGTGACACCAGACAAGAGTGATACTTTGTACAGCAGGCATGTTGAATAGCATTCATGTAAAAATTAGCATTGTCTCCGGCATATAGAAACTAGAAGAGACAAAAACTGAAGAGGCAAAATGAGTTCCTGAGTAGCCAGCACTGGTGCACAATCTGTCTGTCCCATTGTGAACCAGCTGGGATATCTGCATCATGTTTATTTATTATTATTTATTTATTATGGGACTTATATACCGCCCATCTTCCTGGAGGGGAACTCCGGGTGGTTTACAACAAATTAAAAGAAAACAAATTACATAAGCTAATAGAATAAGCAGATAAAACAACAATTGCAGGAAATGGCGATGGCGGGGGGTGGGGAAGTCATCCAAACGCCTCCCGGAAGAGAAGGGTTTTCAAAGCCTTCCGGAAGGCAGGCAGGGACTCTGCTAGGCGCACTTCTGCTGGGAGATGGTTCCACAGTGTTGGGCCAGCCACAGAGAAGGCTCGGGAACGAGAACGATGTTCAAGGGAAGCACCACACTGAGGATATGCCAGTAGTCTGAAAGGAGAAAAGAAAACAGTGGCCACTAATAAAAAGCATAGCTGCTTTTCCAGACCTTGGTAACTTTGTTGACTTCTCTTTACTAAGGTTAGAGCAGGATCATTGGGCATTGAAGTACACAAAAATGTTTCCCATACTCTGTTTCTCTCAGAATAGAAGGGGCTGCTTTAGATCTTACTGACCTTACTAGAAGGGGGTGCTTTAGGTCCAACTGCTATTCTGAAGCAGTGCTAAAAGATAGCGGTATCGTATTCAACAAGGCAATATTCATTTTAACGCAGCATCTTACATTTGGTAAAGCTCTCATTATTTGTCTGCCTGTTTGGGGTCATAATCCCCTCTTTTCCAGATAATAATAGTGCACATTTCTTTAATGGCAAGAGCATAGAGGCGCATGAATTAGTTTGAGTGGATTCATAATGTAATTAGATCTTTTATAAAAGCGAAAAGACCAACAATACAAAGCAAGGCTACATTTAATGGGAGGGAAGAATGGTTGTTTTTATTGGAGAGTGTTTGCCACTAATCCTTTGTTCAGGATATATATGTGTGTCAAGACTCCATTTTCTTTCATGCTTTGCAGGGCACTAAGGGTACTTCTGCAGCCAAGTGATTTAATGGTGCTTTTATAATGAATATATATATTCATTATAAAAGATATAGATATAGATATAGATATAGATATAGATATAGACATAGACATAATTTTAAAGAAAAGGCACAGATTTCTGCTATCATAACTTACAGAATACAGAACATGAGGTGATGTGGTGAGGCTGAATCAGTAGCATTAAGGGAAGAGAACAGATGTTCATATGTTTGTTACTGTATATTTTTTTATACCTCAGGTTCTTTTTGCCTGGAATATGTTGTTAGCATTTTTTAAAAATCTTGAAAAATTAACTGAAATGAAATGTTGGCCGAATGTTGTGGCTGAATTAACCTTGCCATCATGGCGTGTGTTGTGTCATCCATACCTGTTATATATGTCTTCATGTGCAAAGGGTTCTCAGAAAAAGAGAGCTATGGTAATCCTAATGCAGTTTCTGTGTAGTCCAGTGCATGGGAATTCAAGGTGAGGTTTTTAATTGTCTCTGAAAACCCCAAGCCTTATGACTGAATCCTCACAATGGGTCTGTGCACAGGGTTGATGAAAATCCCAAACTGAGTCGGCTTGGTTAGCATAGATTTATATGTGGCACAAATCACAATGGAATAGCCCGGTTTGGTTTCAGGGTGAAGAGAAGCATGTTTACAAATTTATTGTTGTTTTGAGCCCAAATACAATCAGATAAAACATAAACTACTGCTCTGAATTTTTGGATACTCCACCAAAATCCTAAACTGGCATCCAGGCAGACCCATGCACAGCCTATCCAATATTTTTGGATTTTCCTACGTTTCCGTCCTTTAAATCGCCAGTTCTTTGCATCCTAAATATTACTCAGGCCCTAACTTGATGTCCAGGTACCAGGAACAAAGAGCTAACTGAGGCAGAATTTTGACGTTCTGTTTAATTTTTTATTTTTTATTTTTGGCTACAAAGTAGATGTACGGAGATTCACAGAGGAAAATAGCTTCAAGTTCCAAAAACAGTCCAGCCCTCTCTCATTAACTGGCACTGAAAGCTTCAATCACTCACTCTGATAAAGAATAAACATTTACTTGCGAATGTTGCTTTGCACTAATGCCACTAGATGGGTTCTGCTCTTATTGTCACTCATTCTGCGACGAGTGTGACTTCATGGGCTCTCGTCTCAGAATGAGAAGCGAGACAGGGAGATTCCCAAGGCCAGGGAGGGGAATCTCTCATCCCGCTTAAATCTCAGTTCAGGGGGCGTGGTCGGGACGAACTCCCCTTGTCCCACAATGTACGTGTGGTAAGATTACTTTGTACCAGTCCCAAGCGGGACCGCGAACAGCGATGAGATGGACGTGAAGTATCAGCCTTACTTTACTTTTTTCTTCATCCTGGTTAGCCAGGAGCTTTCCTTCTGAGGGCTGGCTTCTAAGTAAGCCACATGTAGGTGTTCATCATGTGTCTTTGTGTTAAGCAAAAGTCTGCAAATTGAGAATTGTGGGATTAGTAATGCAAAAATGTGCCAAAATCCCATCCACAATGATCAATTAAAACTAGAGATGGGCACAAATTTAAAAAATTGCAAAATTTGTTCAAAAATCACTACCTTGTCTATTTGTGTTTGTGTGAATGGATTCATATTTGTTGGGGCTATTAGTTCATATAAATATAAATAGATATTCCAAATGAATATGAATTGATGCATTTTAGGAAGTTTTGATTTGCTGATTTGTTGGACCATAAAATAGCCCCCAAGGCACATGGAGACACAAAATTTGCATGGAGGATTTTCATGACTCTTCTCTAGAATCCCTCCAAGTTTGGGGAAGATTGGGTTTCCCCAAGGCAGGTGCTAAAGGGCAATTTCCTAGGGGGGTTGAATGTGTGGGTATATAACTCAGATGTCTAAAACCCAATCTTTACCAAAACTGGAGGGATTGTAGAGGAGAGTCATGGGAGGCTTCCTTGCAAATTTTGTGCCTCTGTATGCCTGAGGGGTATTTTCTTGGTGGGGCTTATTTCTGAGTGCATAACTCAGTCTATCAGCATCTAGCCTTCACCAAATGTGCAGGGCTTATAGAGGATAGTCAGGGGGTGCCTCCCTCAAATATTGGTGTCTCTAAGTGCCATGTAGGTCATTCTGTAATACACATAAAATCATAATGTGCAGCATCAGAAATCAGTGTCAAACTGGATTCCCCCCCTGCCCACACCCACACCCACACCACACACCAGGAGCAATATAGTATATGCAGTCCAATGCAGTGAGGAGTGTGCAGTTCTCTATATTGGAGAAACTTAACAGCCATTAAACAGAAGGATGCCCCAACAAAGGGGGGGGGGTAACAGCTCAGCAGTACACCTCCACTTGAAGGAGAAAGGGCACTTTTTCAAAGATGAGGATGTACACATATTAGACAGAGGAGATAGGTGGTTTGAGAAAGGGGTTGGGGAAGCCGTTCATGTGAGTATTGAAAACCCCTCTCTCAACAGAGGTGAGGGGGCTCAGGCACAGTCTATCTGTTACTTATCAGGCTGTGATTTCAGCAATCCCCAGACAAATCAAAAATACTTCACACCAAGGCTAATGACCTATACTTGATGGGTTTCAGCACCTTAGGCCATTGTTCACCTAAAGAGACTGTTGTCTCCCTAATGAGCCTATTCAGGCCATTTTTCATCTTATAGACGTATTTCAGACCAAGGTGATATGAGGTCAAAGTGAACTATAAAATGGAGGACTCACAACTAGCTTTCCTCAGACTGATGAAGCTGTTTGGATGAGCAGCAAAACGTTTCAATCTCTCAAGAAAAGAAGTCTGTTGCCGACTCAACTTCCAGATAAAGTCACCTGACTGAGAATCTTTACAAACCTCACACCAGCCTTCTGTGTCTGGCCCTCCAGGAAGGAATGGAGCCACTGTAAAATTGTGCACCCAAGGCTCATCCTAGAGAGGCTACTCAGAAGGACACATTGACTGTGATGGTATTAAAAGCCATTGAGGCCTCTTATCTCATGACCATTAAAATCTGCTTCTTACTTCAAGATAAACTGCCTCCATGAGCAGCCAGATTTTTTAAAATGTGACCACATTCCCTTTAGCGAGTTTTCCAAGTACCAGCCCCAGAGATGGGAATAATTTGCCTCAGTTCAGCTGTGCCTTTTTAGCCAAAGCAAATGTCAGTGGGGACTCTAAAATGCTCTTACTCTTTGAGGAATTTGGCCCTGCAGCAGCAGCAGCAACAGCAAAGGGACAAGGAGGCTGTGTGTGTGTGTGTGTGTGTGTGTGTGTGTGCGTGTGCACAAGCCGCATGTGTGCACACCCATAGGAGTGCAGAGAGGGGGCCGAGGGGAGAGCTTGACACCCCACCAGCTATCATCAGAATTAGCTCATTGTTCAATACAACCCGCACAGTCAAACAAAACCTGAGAAAGAGAGAGGGATATTTTCTACAAAACCCACCCTGGTTCTTTTATCTCTCCACCTCTCCTCTTCCCACACTGCCTTTCCAGCTGCTTTGGCATGGCTTCCGGGTCGTGGGAGCACATTGGAGGCAGTTAAGAAAACAGAGTTCATGAGGATTTTAATACCACATGACCATTGCCGCAGCAAAAACTGTCTTTTATTTTAAGCCGTTTCTTCCAGCCCTGGAATAAGGGCATGAGAGGTCCACAAAACCCAATAGGGTGTCCAGTTCACAGAAAAGGTCAACCTGCTGTAATTTTTACTGTATGTCAATGATTCCCAACCATGGGTAACCCAGGTGTACTTATACTGCAGTTCCCAGAAGCCTTCATCACTAGCTGTGTTGGTTGGGGTTTCTGGGAGTTGCAGTCCAAGAACACCTACCTTCCCCAAGGTTGCGAGTTGTATGTGAGTTGTCTGTACTGTAGCTTTAAAAGATGGGAAGCTCTAGATAGCATTCAGACAATATCTTTGACCTTGGCACTTGGCCTTTTCACATAAGCAATATGTATTGCTTGTATGAAATGACCACGAAGTTCACAAACTAGGCAAGCTCTGATATATAAATCAAGTTCCATTTAGCTTCCCTTTGTGTATGAAGATTCTCAGCCATCCAGGTGATGTTATCTGGAAGTTGAGTCATGGCTACTGGCCTTCTTTTCTTGTGGGATCGAAATGTTTCGCTACTCATCCAAGCAGCTTCACCAGCATATTTTAGCTTCCCTTCTAGTTTTTCCAAGGGAACGATAAGGGCGAAGACATGTCGGCAACCACCAAAACCCACCACCGTCATCCTGTTCATGTTCTGGGACTAGAGGAGACAGATGAAGATATATAGTGAATGCTGAATTGCCTTTGCCCTGGGAGAGGTGAATGAAATGCTGGAGACAGGTTGATCCCTGGACAGTTATGGGCAGCTGATCCTTTTCATTGTTCCATTTTGTTAAAGCAAGCTGTAAGATTTTGATTAATACTGCTAGGATCACTTTGTTTCCTTAAACCCTTGGGGGAAAGAATAATAAATCTTTCTCTCACTTTTTTTTCTCCTAAGGGAGTTGTAAAATGCTAAGCTAACATTTTTTTTAAAAAAAGCAGGGAGGGGAAATAAGAGTGTTTCAGCTACTTTGAGACAGGCCATCCTTGCTTTCAGTGAAAGAGATAGACATATTACAGTTCATTCATTTATCACTTTTACAAGAGCCTGCAAATCATCGCACCCGGAATGAACAGTAACATGATGGTGGTGGGTCAGACCAAATCCACCCAGGGCATTTAATGCAGATTCTGTGGTGCAACAGTGACCATTTGTAAGGCTCAGCATGGCCCCACTAACAGCAGAGAAGCATATAGCAGGAGCGAAAGAGGGTCTTATTGGTGGCTGCTCTCTCTCTCTAGAATTAGAGTTGCATGTCCCAGGCCCCTTGCCAGAGTTGCTTGGAACTGCTGTACTTCCCTTCTTCTGCTGGGCAAGAGGACACAAATTTTAGGATGAGAAAGGGGAGGAGAAAAATTAATTTTTGAGTGTCAAGTGACATATAAGCCTGGGAACTCATCTCCTCCAATTCCAAGTTGGCACTAAGGTTCACTGTATTTGTCTCTGGGTGGCAATTCTGTTCCCTGGGCATATCAAAGGAGTAAGGGGAAGGGACTGGGGATGAGCCAGTAAATTATGTGCTTGGACCCACTGTACCAATTAACCTATTCAGATGGCATAGAAGCAATACCCAACAATCCTTGCCTCCTTGCTTCTGACATCATAAGCACCCACTCCTGTGATATATTCTGGCTCTAATCTTTCAGGGAATTGGAAGCTTTTAAACTGCTGAAGAAGTTCATATTATCGTACTGTGGTTGAGCATTGATTGAGAGCACAGTTACACTAGGAGAAAACATGTTTTTTGAACTGGGTTTTCGTGTTTAAATCAGTTTTTAAAAGGTAACTACATAATGCGCATGGAAACATGGATTTATTTGACAGGGAATCATGTTATTTTGATGGGAACAGAGGTCCTCCTCAACCAGAGGGTCATTTATTTTAACTTGGATATCAAAGCAATTTAATATGAATTGATTCAATGTATCTGAATGTCTCTGTTAGTGTAAATAGTGTCTATGGGGTATGGCACACAATGGTATGCCTTTTGAGCTTCCTCTTCTTCTCTGTCCCGTGTGTGTGTGTGTGTGTGTGTGTGTGTGTGCGCGCGCGCGCACGCTTCTTACCCCTTCACAAACTTAGGCATGTTTTGGGTAAGATTCAGCATTGACTCTTTCTCTTCCTTTCCCCCAAACCTATAAGTGATAATCTAGTCAAACCATCTCTGTTCAGTTTCAGTCTGAACTGCCTGTTCTATGTTGTCTCTTTTTCACCAATGATGTGTGCATGTACATCTCTCTCCTCCAGAAGGCTAGTCATGATTCTGGTCAGTTTCAGATCCAGCTCCTGTTCATGTATTTCTATGTGTTTGTATGGGGCTGCAGGGAAAAATCTGTTTTATTTTCTCTCTGTGTCATACTGTTCTAGCACTAACCACATTGCAAGATATTTAAAAGGAAAAGAAAGAAAAAATAGTAAAAATAACATCATAACAGCAGCAACTTGTGAGTGTGAGAGACAGCCAGTGCAAGGGTGAAAGGGTGCAGGACAAAACCTCAAATAGAATAATTCTAAAATGCCATGAAGCCTCCTCAATCAATACACAATACACAATACAGCTTAAATATGGATTAAATATTTTCCCAGGAGGACTAACACATTGACACAAAACTATGACTACTATGTGACTTTAAATTGAATTCAAAAGCTCCAGTCTATCACCCAATTTATTTTATAAGTGCAACCACACCCTGAGAGGCAAACACATTCATACAGTTTCTCAGCCTCTAAAAACATCTTAATTGCTGAAATGGCTTCTTAATGGTGAGTCATTTCTCTTCCATTAATGTGCAGATTTTTATAGATTGTAATCAGAGCCACATGGAGAGGTAGTTGGTCATATTATTTTGGGGTTATTATTTTAGAAGCTATGGAGGTTACCAGTGGTATGCATCTTATGTTCTGGTTGCAGTTTGCCTCTTCCACCAGAGGGTCATCAACCAGATTTGGTCAATGTGGTTTTGGTGTCGAGCCAGAAGCTGGATGGAGGACAGTTGACCTTCCTGGTGTCTTTGGGGATTCAGGCTAAGGAGTCTTAGGGAGGATGGGGTTGCAAAGGCATGTCCAGCTTGTGGCTGCTGCCTGACTCACCACCAGGTGCCAGGGAATCATATAGTGGCACCCAGTGGTGTTTTTTGGCTAGGAATGTTGGGTCAGTGGGCCTCATTGCCACATGGGTGAAATAAATAAATACCTTACTTGGTAGTTCAGTCTTCAGAAAGTTCTTTTTCCTCGATCCTTGTCCTGCAAGATAATCAGGTAGGAGAGTTAGTTCTGTGAAAAGTCAAAGATAAAACTCCCAAATAATGCTATTTCTGGCCTATGAAGCAATTGCTGGTATGAGGGGATTTTCAAATATTCTTTCAATATCCTTTGCTAAACTACTCAAATAATTTCTTCCATAAAGAAAAACAAATTCCAGCTTGACTTTCCAGTTATGAAAGATGGTTACCATGTGAATATTTGTCATGTAATGTACTCCATCATCCTTCATGGTACCATTATCACTTTCTCCATTCCAATGAGATTATCTTTTTAGTAACCAAGCAATAAGTATGCAGAAAAGGGGAAGAAATAGATCAAAGTCTTGAAATATTTATAATGAGTGAAAAACTGATGTTAATGTTCCCTTTGTATAATGAACCCCTCCCCCACTTAAAAAAAACCCTCCTGCTTTAGTCAGAGAAATTATCAAAGGACATACGGCTGGCTCTCACCCATGGCATCCATCTGTTTCATACCCCATCCCCTACTGAGTTTTGAGACAAGATTGCATTGTAAAGGGACAAACGAAAACAAATACATGACTTTTCCTTCTCTTCAGGGGACAGACATAGTTTATTGTTCTCCACAGAGCAATGCATATTTTGAGAAACCAAACAAACGTCCGTTCAACGGAATGTAAATTTGTCAACATGGTGTTTGTATCTCATACACAGGAGTTTTGTTTTGCTTTGGAAGACACGTCTCCTGTTGTTATAAGAGCCTGCAGCCTGGGGAAGAACTTCAGCTGTTTTGAGCCAGAGAACTGTGTGTTCTCCTTAAATAAGTTCAAAATAGGTTTGTGGGCCAAGGAAGCACTACCACTACACCACTCTGGGTTTTAGTGGCATCCTCTAGTCTAGTCCAAGTAGACACATCTGATTTTTGGACAAATGAGGTAGTGCAGAATGGCCACTTACATATCATTAACTGACAAAAAAGGGGCGACAAATTAGTTGCAGATCTGCAAAACATTGGCATTATCTAAAGTATATATAAGGCAGATCTGAAATTTAGATGTAATGGGCACAAAGCTGATTCATTGGTGATTACCTAGATCACCCTGGATCTATTTTTCATGAGGCTGAATTTCAAAGACATTGTTGCAAGGCACTACCCTATTATGGAAGCTGGTTTTAATAACAAGTTGCATATATTTGTTCAATGATCAGAAGGCCTACAAGACCACATCTGAGCTTTTTGAAGACTCTTGGGTGAATGCCGTCCAACTCCAGCAACTTTTAAAACGGCCCTTATGAAAAGAGCTTCCTGATTGGCATTTGGATGAATCCTGTCGATATTTACCAGTGTTCGTTTTAGGACTAAGCTCGGTGCCTTCCACAGCTGCTCTTCTATCTGTTTTCCATTAGATATTAATGTTTCTATTATGGCCTTGAGGGGAAAAGAAATAAAACTGAATTGATTTTGTCAATTAGCTGCCAAACCTCATTGCATGTTGTAGCATTCAATATCACAGATGAAATGTGATATCGAATGCAATTTTGCATTTAACTGGCATGCTTCCCCAATCCCCCTGCTCACAATGCAGAACACATTTACTGGTGGAAGCTGAGCATTACTAGAATTGCAGCACCTTTAGAGACGGATTTGAATCTTTTCCTCTGTGAAAGGAGTCCAGATGGAAACCATTCCTTTCAATGTGATGGTTGGTTCGAACAGATGTGCATTCAGCTTACATAGTGTGTCCAATCAAGGTACCTCTCCAACAGCTTTTGCAATGGGCCAAAGAAAATCACTTAATCTTTTCACACTCTCTGTGTCCTTCTTTGGTCCTTCATTCAACCCCTTGAGTTTTACAGAACCTGGGAAAGTAGTGTTGGCCTGGTGAGTTGCTGGAAGGTTCCACTCAAAATTTACCACTTTGTTACCTTGCTTCTAGATTCTAAATTGTATCTGCTTTAATGTTCCTTTGTGAAAATTGTGCAGTATATAAATATAAATACAAATAAATAAATAAGTTTTCTTTCTTTTTTTGGGAAAAAATAATATAATTGGGCTGGACTGTGAAGAAAACACCAAAGCCAAAATCTATTGACAATGACTTTTTTGAGACTGAGCCATAGTCCTCAAAAATGCACAACCTCTTCTGGATTTTTAAATTTAGTTTGGTTTAGTTAATTTTACTGAAGATCAAAAAGCCAACCTTGTGATTTCATATGTATACAATAATTTCCTGGTCATTTTAAAGCATTGGGGTTTGTTCCTCCAATACCTTCTCAGGTCATCTCACCCTCTGTTTACATCTGTCTTGTCAGAGTTCATGCTCTTCTTATTTTCGCCTGTGAAGCAAGACACCCGCTGTTTAAAGGAGGCGTTCTCCCTCTGCTTGTGACTTCCTTTGCACAGCTGGTCACATCTTTGCAAAAGCTCTTGCTCACTCACACCTTGGCATATATTGCCTCAGCATCTGCTGTCCTGGTTTTAAATCACTCTCCAAGCTTCCCGAAGAGATCTGAGTTCTCTGACTCATTCTTTCTGTCTCCTTTTAAACTGATCTCTTGCAGGTTTTGTTTGTTGGGTGTCCCCCCCCCCCACTCTTCCCATTTTTGAGACATCCTGTCCTCTGAAAACAAATTGCCCTTCCTTTATGGGACATCCTTCACTTTATATGCTTCCAACAGACCCAAGCTTAGAAGCATCCTGGGGATTAGTGGGTTGGGGTACTGAAGAAGAACGTTTAGACTTTGAACTATTCAAAACTCCAATGGCAGCGTGCCTACACTGATCTCTCTCTATCATCTACATGGACTGTGGAAGAGTGGGGTAGGCTGGAAGTGTTCAGTCATCAGGGCTCTGAGGATCAAATGTGCTGGAATGCTTGCCTTTTGGTACCCTTCCTCTTAAATTCTACACATCTGGCTGCATGTGTAGTCTCAGCTCCTCTTTCCTCCAAGGCCCATGTATGTTGTCCTTTCCCTATTTTATCCTCCCAGAAATATTTTGAGGCAGTTTAGGCTGAGGGAGTCGCCGAGCTCCGGCATCACCTGTCGATTTGTGATGGAGCAAGGTCTTAAAAGGTTGTTTCAAAGGTCAAACTAGCCGAGACTATGGGTTGTCATTATGGGTTATTTCCATCTCACATTCCCAGCTAAGAGGAATAATGCTTGGTTTGGACTCGGACTATGGCTGTGTCCTTTCTGATAGGTTTAAACCTTTCTCTCAGTATAAGTTCCTCAGTAGATTTAATGTGCTCAAGCAATAGGTAGAACCTTAGTGAAAATGCTGCAGACAGATTGTTAACTGGGGCTGGTTACAGGTATCACATAACCCTCCTTCAGCAGCTCCACTGACTGCTGATCCATTTCCAAGCACAATTCCAAATGCCGGTTTTAAAGCCCTCAGCAGCTTGCGTCCAAACTATCTCACGGATGGTATCTCCCTCTATGAGCTTTCCTGCTTAAATTAACCCCCATTTTGCTTATACATACTCTTGCAATTAGCTATGGGACCCCCTTTGGAGCTTAATAACTTAGCCCCCTGAAACCTAAAGCTCTTCAAATTTCTGGGGCTTACAGAGAAGAATCCAAAGAAGCTACACTGTGATTTTGGTGCTCATACATAGCTGTGATACCTATTTTTGAGTACATAAACATAACAAAACATTATGATCCAAACCCTGATCCAAATCCCTTCTTCTCCAGAGCTGAGAGAGAGAGAGAGAGAGAGAGAGAGAGAGAGAGAGAGAGAGAGAG
>JAHTLZ010000348.1:23993843-24010564 GCA_023846285.1 Phrynocephalus versicolor
TGTGTGTGTGTGTGTGTGTGTGTGTGTGTGTGTGTGTGTGTGTGTGTGTTCTCTGTGTGAATATTAGTGAATGGTGGGATTAGTAACTGGAGATGCTGAAAAAGCAGAATCATCGCTATTTCTCAAGTACCGTTGCAGTGGCAATGGGGGGAGGCATAACTTACATATGGCAATCAGCACATATATCAACCTTCATGGAAAGGGCAGTGACGTAGGAATGTTCTCCTTTGCACTGTGCTGACAATGCTGTCCTGCAGAGCTATTATTTTGCAGTCAGGTGGGTTGCAGAGGAAACGAGAATGGAGCTTATGAATTGAGTTGTCACAGGAGCTCTCTGGCTGTCACTGTGACAAATTGCCAGTGGAAGTGTTCCTTGCTTTCTATCACAACTGTTGGCTACCTCTCATACTCCTAAAATCGCCACTGAAGGTCTGTTTAGCCCCCAAAGCAGACAAGATGAAGGTCACTACTCAACGGTGAACCCCAAGTGGCCATTGTCTAAAATGTCCCTAATATAAGCATTGGAGCATTTAAACATATGCAATTAAAGCATTTTGTATGTTTCCTTGGAATTGTATGGTCTTCTGGATTGTAGTGAGTGGTGGGACTATATTAACGGATGGAGAAACTTTTAGAGACCGAATGCCCAAACTGCGATTCAAAACCTACTAATTTTTCACAAAGTGCCAATACAGCAATTTAACCTGATTACAGGTGGCAGTGAAGAGGCAATGTTGGGTTCCCACACAAAGGGCTCCGAGTAGAGATGGGCACAAAATGAACAATTTTTGTTCGTTATTCATTCCTTTACGTAATGAAACGACTAACGAAAATTGTGATGAAAATGAAATGAAATGAACAGAACCACAAAAATTGTGTTCGTTACGTTTTGTTTTCGTTACTGGTGGCGTGCAATGAAATGAGCTGTTTTAAATGTTATAAAATGCCCTGGACATCCATAAAAATGCAGCGATAATTATTTATACTGTCTGATAATACCTACAGGGGGTTGGGGTCCTTAAAACGTGCATTTATGTCTTTTCTCAGATCACTGTATTTTTTTCCTTTAAGGAGAGTTAGGGGGTATCGAACCAAAATGGCCCCCAGATCCCTAAAATTGATTTCTTGGGTATTAAAACGCCCTGGACATCCATAAAAATGCAGCAATAATGCGATAATTATTTGAAATTATTACCTACTAGGGGGTTGGGGTCCTTAAAACATTTGTTTTTGTCTTCTCCCATCGCGATGTATTTTTCTTTTCCCTTTAAGGGTGACAAAATGGATGTCACCACTCCAGCCACAACATGGAGGCAAGCCATGCGATGGGATAATGTAAATTCTTGGACAACTTCAACCAATAGCATGCCCAGGTGGCAGACTGGGCAGGTCTGGCAGCCACAGAGGGCATAAAAAGCTCTGGCAGCCCCCGTCCTCCTTGCAGTCTCCGGTGGGAGTTAGGGTGGGATTGCTGTCTCTGCGAATCTAGCTTCAGTTCTGCAGCCTCCCTGTTTGCGTGTGTGCGTACCTCTCGGTGAGTACCCTCCCCTACCCCACAGTGCAGTCACTCTGCGGCTGCCTTGCACCCTGGGCAATGCCCGCCACTGCCTTTGCATCCTCCCTGCGAATCTAGTCTATACTGTGTCTCTGTCAGCATCAATTTTTTTTTTAGTGTTTTCCTCTGATCTGGGGCATTGGGGGATGCCCACACATGGAAATGCTTTAAAAATCGCGCAAAAAGCGGGTAGAAATGAAAAACGAAAAATGAAAAACAAAAACAATATTTTTCCAAAAAATTTGCAAAAAATGAAATGAAATGAAATGGACCTCTCAGCGACAAACAACAAACAAAACACCATTTTTTTTAATTCGTGCCCATCTCTAGCTCCGAGTGCCACTTTTGGCACCCATGCCATAGGTTCACCAAGACTGGATTAGATTAATGGATGGAGAATGTTTTTGTTTAATGTCCTTGTAAAGTGAAATGACCAAACTAGTACTTTCTGTAATCTAATATGCAGATTAGATTAGTTATTGGCTAAAATCTTGTTGCTGAGCAGTAAATTGCAAGTGGAGTAGGCCCTCTGAATCAGTGGAACCTATTTGGGTTTACCAAATCATCATTGATTGGTGATTTACCATGTTAAGTAACAGGACTTCAGTCATTAACCACATCCTGATCTATCTAGTATTCTAGGGAGTGCAAGTTAGCTCAGTTTGCTTTAAAAGCAGATTTTTTTCTCTTTGTCTTGTGCCATTTTACAATGAAGTTCTCAGCTCAAAGGTGGCATAGAAAAGTTCATGAACTGAAGGAAGCTATCTATAAAAATAAATACAGAGGAGGAGAAAATGGCATATATTAACAGAAATCACATAATATTAAATGTAATGGTTGAACATTCATAAAGACAGAAATAACCAGCACTACAAAGGGACATACAGTGGTACCCTGGTTTACCAGGATGCATTGTGCCCTCGTGCATTTTCAATTTACAAAATTTCCACTTGACAAAGCGTACCAGAGGGTGCATTAATTTTGTATACCAAGGTACCACTGAAGAATGTCCTAGCTCAGTGTGGTGAACCTATGGCATGGGTGCCAAAGGTGGCACTTGGAGCCCTTTCGGTGGACATTCAACATCACCCCTTTACAGCCACCTGTATTCAGGTTAAATTGCTATATTGGCACTCTGTGAAAAATTAGTGGGTTTTAAATTGCCGTTTGGGCACTTGGTCTCTAAAAGGTTCGCCATCAGTGCCCTAGCTCAAGCTTTTCTTAACCTTTTCTATCTTGGAAATTAACTTGCTTTACTTTATTATTGGTCATTGGAAAGTAAAGATGGGAGTGATTTACAAGTCTGATTAATAAGGAACATGAAGGTAAGGAAATCCTATGGTCAGAGGGAAAATGCCTGTTTTCAAATGCAGCCTGAGTGTTTCCAGAGAGCTCCATAGCTTTACAGCAGTCTTCACTAGCTCAGCTGCCTATCTGATGACCTGTAGCCCCAAGCACAGGTTTAACCAAAGAAATTGTCAGAAAACCTGAAGATCTGGCCAATTTTTCTCAGCACTGATCCAGTCTATTACATTTTCCATGCATGTGATGCAACAGAAGGGGGAATTTATCTACTAAATTTCTTCTAGGAAAAAGGAGGGAAAAAATGCAGTAAGTACACATACTTACACATACAGCAAGAAACAAGTTTTGAAATTTAAAAATGAATAAATAAGCAGACAGCTTAGAGCTTGAAAACATCACCTTTTGTGGGACAACAACTCCCAGAATTCCTCATGCTGCCTGAAGGAATTTGTGAAATGTAGTCCAAAATATGACATTTCCAAAATCTGGACATCAGTGTTACCCTGCTGGTCAGTAACCTGAATCCCGATGGACTAGTAGACCACAGTGCCCTCAACAGAAAATGGTGGGTTTAATGTTTCCTGATGTTCAAATCAAGTTAGCTGAACTCCCAAAAGCAATTACTAACTGTCAAGGAGAAAGAACCTTGACACATAAATAGCCTCTTTCTTCCTTTGTGAGAGATAATGTTGTGGACTCTAATGAATGCCCTGATTTAATGGGGCTAATTATCTCCGGATGCTGTTTCCACATGTGCATGTGTGGGTTCCCCCCCCCTGAAAAGAATATAGCTAGTCAGGAGTACACCAGAAGATTTAAAAATAGTCAAATAATTGGGTCTTCTGTGTGTCAGTCATTGCCACAATGGAGGGCCTGGTCTTTTAGGTGTTATTTTCATAGGTGGCTGGTTTGTATTAGTTCTCACAGGGACCTTCCACAAAATATCCCCTGCAACTAAAAGGGGGGGGAGGGGAGGCCAGGAAGGCCAAGCATTGGAAAGGTGCGGTATAAATATAAGTAACAAATCAAATCTGAAATTGCAGGAGCAAAGTTTCTATTGGGCTGAACACAGCTGCCATTGCTGCTGATGTAAACTGTCAAGGAAAGGCAGCACATTTTTAATTATTTAATATTAGATTATACTTTTCCTGCCAGAAATGGAGAAAGGACGCTCCTGAGGTTTTCTGTTACATTACACTCAATAATGTAATGGGAGTTATCACATTACAGGCTTTCATTTGGACCAGTGCTCTATTCCAACTATCCAAAGAATTCTGAGAATTTGAAACTGTGCTTTATTGAGGATATGAAGTAGCCGCTCATGGAACTTCCTAGCTTTCTGCAGAGAAAGATGAAAGAAATATTATGAAACCAATGTTGCAGTGCAAAAAATATTTATATGAATACCCCGACACAAATCACACTGGGTTTAATCCAGACTAACAGACCAGTCATGTATCTGCCTGTTCAACCATAACTTTTTTAAAATGAATGCATGGGCCAGAAGAGAAATACCAACTGAATCAGGGATGTTTATGTTGCCTAAATATAATAGGGAGAGCAAATGGTCCCTGAGTTAAATCCTGCAGATATCTCACATGTTCAGTCTGGCAGTCTTGGGGTTAAAATGGATCTTGAGGGAAAATGAGAAATCAAGTTATTCTCGGTACCAATACCAAGAAGTCTGATGTGGCACAAAAGGAAAAAGAAGCTGAAATCTTGAAGGCCAAGGTATCTCTGAGGTATTAAAACCACTGAGGTGTTAGGAAGGGTCTCTGACTGAGTTTTGAATTTCTGGTTAAATTCTTCTTTTTCCTACACCCTAGAGGTACAGATACTAGGTAGTTCACCCATTTATCATTATGTGGCATTTGAGGTCTTAATAACCCACTCTGAGGCAACCAACCAACCAACCAACGAACCAACCAACAACCCAGGGGTGGAGAAAAGCAAGTTAGCTGAGAGGCATGACTCTTTTGAATTCAAAAGTTGGAAGGATTGATTGGTTTGTGCTAGAGTGCTATATTTGCTTCTATTTACCTTCCTTTGTATTAATTTGTTATTTTCTTCGCTCATATAATAATACGTTTGCTTAGTCTTTTTTTTACATTCCTAAAATTTGCAATTATTTTTAATAAAAAGAATAAATCACTATATGATACATCATATATACATAACTGAGAGTAATTCTTATGCTTATTATAATAACTTTCTATGACATTCTATTGATTTTAGATGTTAATTTCTTTTCCCCATCCTACTTCTAAGTACTGCTTTATATCACCCCAATGATTTTCAAATTCTGTTGCAGACTCTACCTTTAATGATTTTGTCAGTTTATCCTATAAAATATATTATTGTAATTTTACTAAAGAGTCGTCAACTGACGGTTCTTCTTCTCTTTTCCATTCTGTTTCTATTTTATTCCTAGCTGCACATAAATTATATAAAGGTATTCTAGTCTCCTGTCTTGATTTTCCTCTTATCATATTTAACAAATAAAATTCTGGTCTTAACCGAGCCTCGTGGCCCAGTGGTTAAATGCCTGTACTGCAGGTAAAACTGTGCTCACGAACTGGGTTCAATCCCTGGTAGCCGGCTCAAGGTTCACTCAGCCTTCCATCCTTCCGAGGTTGGTAAAATGAGTACCCAGCTTGCTGCGGGGGGGGGGCAATGTGTAGCCTGCACACTGTAATTAAAAAATTGTAAACCGCCCAGAGACTACTTGTAGTAGTATGGGGTGGTATATAAGCAGAACACTTTGCTTTTTGCTTTTAATTCTATCTGAATCTTCAAATTCTTGGTCACAATATGGTCAATTTCTCTCCAAAATTTCTTTACCTTACCGTTACACTACATGTGATATAGTGAGCCCTTTTCTGATTTACATCTCCAACATTTATATTTATTTGATTTAGTTATTTTTGCTAGCTTCTGGGCTGTTATATGCCATCTATATCTTTCATATAATTCTCTTTCAGATCAGTACTTGTAATTAATTTTTGGTTTTCATCCCATGCTGTACACCAGTCTGTATCATTTTCCCCATGCCCTGCATCCATTTAATCACATTTTCCTTAATTACCTCTTGTTCCATTTCTCTCTCTAACAAGAATTTATATACTTTTGAAGTTTGATGTTCTTCTTTTCCCCAAATTACCTTATCTAAGTCTGAGGTCTCTTTGTCAAATCATGTTAATTTACCAACCATACTCATCCTTTCCAAAAGTTGTCTTTGAGGGAACCACTGGCATATAATGCTGTCCAGCGCTAATTTTCCCCTTGTTTTTAATCTTAATTTGCCTTCTTCAATCTTTAATAATAGTTCCCTACATGCCAGCCATTTCCCTGATTTCACATCTATTTGCTTCCCAAGAGCCTCATGTGGAGACACCCACAATGGTATTACTCTATAAAATTTCCCTTTATATTTTCCCCAGATCTTAATCAAGGCCTTCCTTACCAAGCTATTTTCAAAATCCTTATCTGTTTTTTTTTCTCTTATCATACATAAGTATGCATGCATTCCAAATCTTTGGTCTTTCTTTTCTGATGTCAGTAATAATTCATATTCTAACCTTATCCATTCTTTTAACCATAATATTACTGATATAACATAGTATAGTGGGAGGTTGGGAACTCCCCAATCCCCTTATTCTTATTCTCTTCTTCTCTGCCATATGGAATTTGCAAGTTGTTTTCCCCATTTTTGGAAAGATTTACTACTTATTATGATAGGAAAGTTTTGGAAGAAAAATATTAGTATAAGTAGAAACATCATTTTAATAACTGCTATTCTTCCCATCAATGAGACTTTCAAATGTTTCCATCTTTCCAGATTCTTTTTTATTTCATTCCATTTCTTTTTTGTTAATGTTATACATAAATATTTAGGTTCAGTTTCCTCTTTTTTGTCATTTTATTATATTTGTCTTCATTTATTCTAAATCCCGCTACAATACCAAAATTAGAAATGATTTGTTTTAATTTTGTAATACTTTGCCTTTGGTTCTCTCTCTAGTATAAGTCAGATCCTCTTGGCAAGTTCCATTTATTTGCTATCAATGAATTTAACCTGAAAACCTTGTGAACTTCTCACTGGAAGTATTTTATTTTCACCTTAGTAAATGTTGCCAATGCTGGGATTAACATCTTGTATAAATCTTCCTGTGATCCCTCTCCTACTTCTGGAATATTTCAAATTTTCAAACATTTAACTCTTTGTCTTAATTCTAGTCCGGTTGTTGATTCTCTCCTTTCTTTCTCTTCTGATCCTTCTTCTTTTACTACATTATCCAACACATGTAGCTTCTCACCTTAGTCACCTCCTATTTTACCTGTAATATAGCATTTTTAATTTCTTCTAAGCTTAATTTAACTTGGTCTTGAGCTGTTTCATTTCTTTTCTAGTTTCATACATTTGTTCTAAAATTCTGCTTTCCATGTTTTTAAATTCTAATAATATTGTTTCCATTGGATCCTGTGATACTGGAGGATGCCGCTGTTGTAGGTCTATAAACAATGTCCTTGCTTAAGGCAATTTTGTTTTATCAGTTTCTCTCTGCATCTTGCTAATTTTTTTGTTTTTTTGTTTTTTCCAGAAACTTAGCCAAAAGTTCAATTATCCTTATTTTCCTTTAGTTGCTTTCCTCTTTCTTTGTTACATGCACTTTTCTAGCCCCCCTTTCAGATAGGCTTATTCCTTTGTTTCCTTATTCCTTTTCCTTTTATATTTCAAGCAATCAAGACAGTACAAACAAAATGCTAAGCAATATAGATTGTATAGTAGATGATGAGCAATATAGTAATTAGAGATGGGCACGAAACGAACAATTTTTTGTTTCCATTTTTGTTTTTTTGTTTCGTTACGCAATGAAACGACAAACGAATTTTATCTCTAAAATGAAACAAAACGAACAGAAACACCAGAAATTTTGTCGTCAGTTTCGTTTTCGTTATGGCAATACATTGAACTGCTTTAAAAGCTACAAAAATCGCAAAAAATTGAAATAAATGGTAACAAAATGGTAACAAAACAAACGAAAACAAAAATGATTTTTTGCAAAAATTTGCGAAAAACGGAAACGAACCAAAACGGACCCCCTAAACGACAAACGACAAATGAAATGCCATTTTTTTTTATTCATGCCCATCTCTAATAGTAATTATAGCTATTGTATCAATCTTGAACAGATCTTCAACCAATGTGCTTCCTTTTACCATATGATTTCCATAAGTCTACAGGTTATATAGAAAGTATATGAACAATTTATAACAAAATTATCCTAAGCATTAAAGTCCTATGTGAAAAATTTATAACAAGTATGTGAACAATATATAACAAAATTTTCTTAAGTATCAAAGTCCTATAACACAAAGTACCGTTTTAGTAGGTAAAGGTTTTAAAGGCTTTCTATTGTTGAGGATGGAAGAGAAATTATGTTGATTCATGTTTCTTTCTTGCACCTTTGAAAAGTAGTAGTCCCTTGGCTCAAACATTGATTTACTATATTTCCAAAGTTTGTGAAGCTTTGTGATGGGAGATAAACACACACACGGTCATGCATTACATTTGAAAAGTATGCAATGCTCAAGATGCATATGTTATTGGAATGGATAGTGTGCAAGAAAGGGAAAAATGCACTCATATAGCATAATTGAAAATGTGAATATTTCGGGGGGGGGGGAGAAGACAAAAATATGCCTGCATTTCAGTGTGAAAAGAAAAAGTCACACCTTGTCATGAGACTGTGATGGGACAAGAATGCCAGTGGTTTTCTCAGGAAAGCAATGAGAAAAAGATTGAGAGATTTCCATAGCCTTACAACAAATGATATTGATAAACAACCTGCGTCTCCATCAAGAGAACACAATGCTGTGAAACTATATTAAACTTATAGTTGAAACAAAATTCTCCCCACCCTCAGCTCTCCTCTTTCCCCAATGCTTTGCTGCAATGTTAACATTTTAATTAAATAAGATCTCATAGCACATTAAGCAGGATGGAAACTGACAGCCTGCAGTCTCTTAAGGAGATAATAATAATAATACTAAAAAATATTGGATCGTGGCTTAGTGGACTGATACATGTGCAGCTTTCTCCAAATATAGATTTCCATCTCTCTGTTAATTAAATATAATAGCCCTAGATTGCCTATAACAGCTCTACGCTTGCCATCTAAAACCTCATTCATATTCTAGCCAACTCTAATGTCTAATCAACGAGCCAAATTGGTGAAGGTGGGTCACAGTGAAACGTGTGCCAGTTTGTCCTGTGCATGCGTTAGATTCAGCTGGTGCTTAAGAATAACATCTTAGTGCATTCAGATCAACTGGCACCATCCGGATCCCAGTTCTTGCTTGATACAGCTCAATGTGATGCCCATTTCCAGAGCAGAACATTCCGTCAATTTCAGAGAATCTAATACCATCCAAATCTTAGTTTGTCCTTGGTACGGCTCCATCTTGGGCTTGCTTACTTAGAAGTAGACTTCCCCAGTATGTTTGGATAGGATTTCAATCATAACGTATGCCCCTGGCATACTGCTCTGTTTCTACTCTTCTCATTTAAAGGAGGACAACACAGGAAGTAAATTTCCAGGGAACTGAGGTGATGCTTTGTGACCAAAACATTAGCATATTAAACATTTCAGTATATGGTCATGCATAAGAGTGTGCGTGCATGCATGAGTATGCTTATGTGGTGGTGGTGAAGACATGATCAAATGCCTAGTTTTAACAATTTTCTGGTGTAAGTTTCAAGATGATTCATTCATTCAGAAAGAGATGCTCTCTTAAGTTATGCACCAACTGGACCACAAAGGCAGACACAACAACCTTTTCTCTGTGTGTTTTTCTTCCAACATTGACATTCATTCCCTCTGTTGCTTTTTTTAATGAACCAAAGACTGAATATCTTCCAGATGTTTGGAAGAGCTTTAAAAAAAACCCATACTGAGGTTTATATGATTCTTACTACATATTTACATTCAGAACTGTTTCAATGCCCTTTTAACAAGGGCACTGAATAGATCAACTGAATTATGTGTTGTTATTTAGCATGTCCCCTGTCACAAAATCTTGACATATACTGTCATTTTGTTTGTTTCTCTTGTAAAACCTGTACCCTCCCTTTCCATCTGACAAGGCAGGTAAGATAGCAGGGGTTAGGGACCTAACCTGACCCACGATCATTGAAAATTTGTTGTATGCAGATGGAGGTCAGGTTGGGCCTGGGGGCCTAGCTGGGGACACTTGTACTTACCCCCAGCCTAGTGCTCCCCTGAACAGGCCTGCAAAGGCCTTTTCAGGCCCGTTGGAGGCCCCCAAAGAGCTTCAGTGCAAACTAGAAAGGCCCTCGGAGGCCTCAGAAATGTTTTTCAGCAATCTGGACGTCACTTCTGGTTTACCAGAAGTCACTTCCAGTTCATGCGGAAGCCCTTTTGGGGCCTCCAACGGGCCCAGGAAGGCCCTTGCAGGCACGTTCGGGGCAGTGCCAGTCCTGGAGCAAGTACGGGAGGCTTGAAACAGGATTTCCCCCCTTATCCCAGGGGGCTTTTTTTTCATATACTGTGGTCCTGCAATATAGCGGGACCGCAGTATATGAACAGAAAGGGTGGGGGGTTACTGTATGTTTTATAGAGGGTTTTATAGAGATATTTCTGTCCTGGTTGCTTTGTTGATGAAACAAAGAACACATTGTACAGTGGTACCTTGTATAAAGGAATTAATTTGTTCCAAATTAAATTATGTTAAGCAAATTTTCCTTTATACAAATTTCCCATAGAAATACATTGAAAACATAATAATCCCTAATCACGAACATTTTTATGTTGTATGGATTCGCCCCATAGATGATTCTGTTAAGCAGATTTCCTCTATCTCTGGAATTTTTTATGTTGTACAGATTTTATGCATTTGTTATATGAGGGTCCACTCTATATTGGAAATGGGTGAAATCTGGAGATGTGCTTTACAACTGTACAGGTGACAAAAATCATACAATGCCTACATGTACCCCCCCAGCCCATTTCTGAGATCTCTGGGGAAGGCTTAATCTCAGTTCCGCCACCATCACAGGCATGTTTGTTTAGGACTTGAGAGAGGGCAGCCACCACACTATGGAATTTCCTCCCACATGAATTTGGGATGCCCTCTCCCTTCTTACTGTCATTCTGCCCCCGGGTGAAAATCTTAATTAAAAAGAGGTTTTTAATGTGCAAATGCCTTGGAGGTTCTAATAGAGAATATAATATATTTTATTGTTATTTTTAAAAATCCATTTTAATAGACATAAATTTGTATTTTTAAAAAAGCACTATTTGAAATGAACTGTATATTAATATCTTAATTTATTGAAATTGTATGCATATTTAGTTTTGCACTGTTGCTTGTTGCCTTGAATTCTTCACTGAGATAAAGGGAGGATGCCATCAGAGTAAACAAATAAGTAAATAAACAGTTCTGTGTGGATTTAGCAACTAAATGAAATGTGGAATGGATGCAAATCCTATTCAAAGGCAAAAGGAAATAACCATAACTGCCATATACAGTATGTTCCTCAAATAAGAAGACAATCAGCCTTGTTTTCAATTAAATTTGTACCCCACCCTTCCAAAAACTGATGCTCAAGGTAAAACTCTATGACCACAGAAAGAACAGAACAGAACAAAAACAAAGTAAAATGCAAAATCAGCAACATAACAATAGTAAGCAAACATAAGACATAATTGATGGAAAGATTAATGAAATGTAAAAATGAATAAATAGAAAACCACTGAGCAGATATTTTAAAAAACATGACACTAGATAATAGAATTAATTTCATAGATAATAGAACTAAATGCAGTTTATACAACTGGATTTCTATTTGTTTGAAAATGAAGTGTTTTCTTCTACAAAACTAGCACCCATATATTAGCATTCCTTTTTTCATCAGATCAGATAGAGAAAGGCACTAGCTATATCAGGCACCTATTACTTTGCTGTAATGCAGTCTGAATTCAGCAGAAGACCATGGTTTTCAAATGGAATAACTGATTTCCATTCCATCATAATTTGCTTCCTTCCCTGCCAACATCTGATTTACACTTAACAGCAGTGCTTCTTAACCTTGGATCCCCAGGTTTTCTTGGACTACAACTCCCAGAAATCCTGGCCACAACACCTGGCCAGGATTTCTCCCAGGCTTCTGGGAGTTTTATTGGGAACCAGTAATGGCCAATAGACAACTGAGCTGGCATTAGACTCTAGCCTATGGACATTGGCAATGTCTTGTGATGACTTGCACCTTGCCTCAGCTTTGGGTAAGCATAATGGCTGCATTTGTGATATGAAAGAAATCTGCACCAGACATAGCTTTCCTTTTGGGGGTCTTTCGCACCTAATTCTTAGTGCACCTATGGTGCTGGCAGATCCCCCTGATATTGGCCATCTGAAGGAGGCTCTGTAATCACAAGGATATTTTTGACAGCAGCATAAGGGATACAGTAGTACCCTGGTATCCACTGTGTATCCACTGGTATCCACTGTTCCAGGTCTTCCCATGGATAATGAAAACCATGTATAAGAGGAAAATGCCACCCCCCTAAAAAAACCTGGTGTTTTGCAACAGTAGCTTGCTTTATGGCTGCTGAATTATTTATTTAATGTTTTTCCCCTGCCAACCGCGGATAACTGAATCAGTGGTTAATTAATCAGTGGATACGGGAGGGGGTAATACTGTATTTGATAGCACAGGAAACTTCTGTCCATTAGAATGCCTGCTCACTGACACATCTCTAAGAAAGATGTTAGCTGCAGTAAATTTCTAACTTGAACTGAAGGTAGGGTGGGGCAATCCTGCGCTTTTTCTAGAAGCACAAATGACAAAATGCAGACTGTAGACTATGGACGTATCACGAGACAATACTTGGTGGAAAAGACAATATTGGTAGGAGAATTTGAAGGCAGCAGGAAACAAGGAAAACCAAATACAGTGGTACCCCGACTTAAGAGAAGCTCGACTTAAGAGCAATTCAACTTAAGAGTAGAAAACTGTTGCTGTTTTAACTGCCACATTACAAATTTTAGGTATAGTCTGTTCAACTTACAAATATATATCTTTTCTTTTTAACCTTAATCTCGAGGCTGCACTACTGCAATGCCCTCTACATGGGGTTGCCCTTGACTCTCCTCCGGCATTTGCAGCAGGTACAAAATGCGGCTGCCAGGCTGGTGACGGGTGTACGTCGTTATGACCACATCACCCCAGTCCTGGCTCGCCTACATTGGTTGCCCGTTGCATCCCGGATTAGATTCAAGGTGCTGGTATTAGTTTATAAAACCCTCCATGGCCTGAGCCCGGACTACCTGTCAGAGCGCATCGTCCAGCAATCGACCTCGGCCCGACCTGTTCGGCAGTCGCGAGCGCACTCACTCCGGGTCGCCACCCCTCGAGAGGCCCGGAAGACGCTCACACATAACCGGGCCTTCTCGGTGGCGGCCCTTTCACTTTGGAACACCCTTCCGAGTGATGTGCGCTCTGCACCCTGCTGGCCTTTCGCAAAGCCTTAAAAACGCTTCTCTTTTGCGAGGCCTTTGGCGAGCATTATTATTATTATTATTATTATTATTATTATTATTATTATTATTATTTTCCCTTCTCTTTGCCGCCATCAATACTTGCTTCTAAGTAACTTGCCTCCCTCTAG
Organism: Phrynocephalus versicolor; assembly: GCA_023846285.1. Taxonomy (NCBI): domain Eukaryota; kingdom Metazoa; phylum Chordata; class Lepidosauria; order Squamata; family Agamidae; genus Phrynocephalus; species Phrynocephalus versicolor. The sequence goes on from JAHTLZ010000348.1 coordinate 24,007,395, forward strand.
AAGGCGACCCTAGGGTGCCTATGTGCTTTGTGTTTTTTTTAAAAAACTGTCTATAACTATTTTATTGCTTACTCTGTTTTTGGTATGTTATATTGTATTCTGAATATTGCGCTTTGTCGCCTCTCTGTAAGCCGCCCAGAGTTCCTCCGGGAAGATGGGCGGGATACAAATGCAATAATAAATAAATAAATGAATAAACCTCTTTTTTCAATGTTTTAGATAGGTAGCCTGACTTAAGAGTAGTTCGATTTAAGAGCATGCATTTGGAACGGATTAAATTCGTAAGTTGAGGTACCACTGTACAGGGTGGACTGACTACATGAAGGAAGCCATAACCCTGAGTTTGCAAGAACTGAGCAGGTATCTTAATGATTTACATTTTGGAGGTCAGCCATTCAGAGATTCACCGTAAGTCAGAGGCAACTTGACAGCATGCAACAGCAACATCTACTACTTCCTGCAACAACTATTACAAGGCCTCAAGGCATTATTGAGAACTGGTATGAGGAGGTAAATTTGATATGTGAAGATGCAAACCAACCTAAGCTAATCTTATCTATTTATCGCCAACATCTCTTCAAATTGGTGTTTTAAAGCTACTGAGCATTGGGATTATCTGAATGGTTTTAATCTTAATGACATTTTAATGGTTCTGTTGGCTAATTTATTTTTCGTTTGTATTAAACTGAGTTTTAATGATATATTTTAGCTGCCTTGAGCATTGTTTGTTAATTGAAGGGCAGGATCAAAATGCCTCTATTATAAATAATATCATGCTCTGGGAGCAAGAACAAATATTCAAATACTGTCCCAACCCCTCTCCAATGTTCAACGTTTCCAGTCAGACTTACCACAGGGCCAATCCTACCATTAGGCAGATTGAATAGGCTGCCTCGGGCAGGTGATTTAGTGACTCACCGAAAGGCAAGAAATTGTGCTATTTAAAGAAGGAGTGGTGCTTCTGAGGTTTGATGCCTTGGGTATCAGAAATTATTACGTGACTGTCTGTGGGTGTTGCCTACTTTGACTTGATGAGAAGAGTGCCATTTAGTTATTCTGCTACCCCTTAGGGAGCAAAATGGGAGAGGTTGGTTTTTAGCATGCCCTCTCTAATCTACAGGCAGATAATGGACCACAGGAACCATATGACATCTGATGATAGGGAAAACTTTATTATGGTAGCTCTATTGTTGACTGAAAGCGCTGCACCAATATTCTCATAACAACCAAATTGACGAAAATGGTTGGTCAGGAAATTCACAAAGAATTGGAACTTATTGTATTCAGCATATTTGTTTTCCTCACCTGCAAAAGGGGGGGGGGATACTGAGAAGCCCTGAGTGTTAAGAGACACTTGTCAATCCCTAGGAGAGCATAGCTTAGAAGGCATAATAGAGGGTTCCAATGTCACCAAACAACAACAGCCAAAACAACTCAGTAGACAGTACTCCCCCTCTGCTGTCTATATCAACCAACACCTTTTCTGGGGTCTGATGAGTGTCGGCATCGGGCACCTTAACCCGGCGTTCGGTTCATCCCGCAGCGCCAGTTCTCTTCAATTCTTCATTCTGCCCTCTGCCTCATAGATATCCTAAAACCATCATTTCTTTAAACTATGTTCTGAAAGCATCATCTCTGTGTTTCTGCAAAGCACCCCCACCTCTTCAGACATGGGTTTCAAAGCGAACAGCAACAGGATGTGTCCAAACCACAAAAAGTGTATAGCAAATATCAAACCACATGCTAAGACATCTCAGATCTTAAAATATCTTGTTTGCACAGTTATATCCAGCTTTTGAAACTCACTGTTAAGATACAGAGAACAATACATTATGGAATTAATGACGTTTAATCTTGCTAATGTAGATGGGAAAGAACCTTGATCTTTAAATTTGGTTGTGTTAGGGAAAATGAACATATATGTAATGAAGTCACATGCTTTCCACTGCTGCAAATTGTAACCAATCCTAAGTTTGTTCTTTATCTGTTTCTGTATGCTAAAGAATATTTAAGACTGGACACTCCATACAGGAAGTGGTCCCTGCATTCAGGCACCCCTTGTGCACAAGGTATTCGGAAAGGATCCTCTGGAAATAAAACTAAATTCCCAGGAGTCCGGTTTGTCTGTTGTCCATTTTATAGTGATCCTCATTGAGGATCAGCCACATTCAAATGTGTGGTGACACCTCTGCTTCAATGAGTCATGAGAAGTCTCCTTCACCCCCCATAAATGCACCTGGTAGTGTGGTTTTAATTTTTGTTTTTCTGGCCTACTGTTCTTGTCTGCCTTCTCATCGCTAAGATGTAGACATTGGATTCCTGGAAGCTAACATTGATTAATGGGAGTTCCGAACAAGGACAGTAACTAACAAAGGAATCAATAGCCATTATTTAAACATGGACTAGCAGTCTAACTTTATTGTAAAAGAGATACCTCATGGGATGTTGTGGCAGGACCTTTGTTTACACAGTTGTTCCCACAGATAAGTGTTTGGTTAGCATAAGATGAACTGAAGTAAAAACAGGGGGAGCCGTGTGGCCCTTACAAAATAGAAATGCAAGACTCACTATAGGCAATACCTTTATAGGCCACTAATAAAATAACAACAACAAAAAAATCATAGCGAGCTTTTGAGGGCAATACCCTCTTTTTCAGAGCATGCACCAAAGGTCCAAACATGGCAAAATATGTGGTTTTCCAGGAGATCATTCTTAGATGTAAAGTTGTTGGTAAGATGGTATTATCCAGGCATCCTTCTTAAATGAAGCAGGAAGCAGCAGTGTTGTTGTAAAGCTGCCTCGGAACTCAAGGATTGGGGTTCACCCCCAGCCCTTCAAACAAAGGGACATACGTTATGCATACACACTCCCACCTCCTCTCCATTTGGCTCTTCCAGACATACAAGTCCCTGCTTGGCTGGGTGGGTGGGGGTGGGTGGGAAAGGGTTGATGCAGAAAACCCGTGGGCTCTATTTGGGGGCTGGGATAAAATTTAGTAAACCCACTGGGTACAGCCACTTGGAGCCAGATTAAAGAAAAGGAATGATGCATAGTGGTTGCAGTCTTGGCCTGATGTTGTTGATGTTCCATCCGCCTTCTTCTTGGTATGTGGATGGGGGCGGCTCTTTCTTTCTTTCTTTCTTTCTTTCTTTCTTTCTTTCTTTCTTTCT
>JAHTLZ010000348.1:24010574-24021453 GCA_023846285.1 Phrynocephalus versicolor
CTTTCTTTCTTTCTTTCTTTCTTTCTTTCTTTCTTTCTTTCTTTCTTATTTTATTAGTGGCCTATAAAGGGATCAGAATTAGAACTGATTTCACATCTTGAATTGATATTTCCCCCATCCCCTTGACTGGACTAGACCTAAGAAAAAGCCACTAAACCCATATTCGGCACCCATGTGGTTTGGGTCCATGACAACAAATAACTTTTGGCTTAGATCCAGGGAAGCACAATGTGCTGTTTGAAGAGTTTTCATTGTCCAAGAAGAGTGAAGTAAGGTGGATGTCAGAGAGAAAAGTTGAGAAGAAGAAAATAAGTCCCCGACTTGATTTGGTGCTGCAGCAGATAGACTGACAAAATGCAATAATGGTAATAAATGCTGCATGGAAAGGTTCAAGCTTCAGTGGAGCTCTACATCTGCGAACTCACCCTGGGTGCAGCCTGACCACATAGCCCTCCTCTTCACCCTTTTTACTGCTGCCCTCTGTTTGGCTCCTGATGTCTAGAGAGGGCATCCCAAAGGGTATGCTTTAGCTGCTCTCCATCTGCCACCCCATTAAACTCTCACGCATGCTTCTCTTGAGGCAACAGGGGTGGGGAGTTCCTTTAAAACCACAAATGATCTTTCAAAAGCCTGCCTTAGGTGGGACTTCAGGCTGCTCTAAATAAGCAACTAAGATTAAGTGGTGTTGAGTTCAAGGCCAGGACATTCTATTAGAAGACTAACTGAGAAAAGACTTGGATTTTTTTTTTTTAAAAAAAAGATTTTTTGGTCATGAAGAACTTGGCCATGAAGTAAGAGGTTGTGTTTGGGGGGGGGGAGGGAGGGAGGGAGGGAGAGAGAGAGAGAGAGAATAAGTGATTTTCACTTCTTTCTTCCTCCCTTTCTTGAATGTTCTGTCATTACCTAAAATTAAATTCTTCGTTGGCAATAAATAGAAACAAACAAATCAACAAAAAACAGTCAAGCACTGTTCTGCATGTTCTGCATTTGGGAGCCAATATATTTCATTGTTGATCCATGAAAGAAAACCTTGGATTTGGACAACGACAGATTTCAGATTGTTTCATCCAAAGGTCCACACGATTAACCACTCTTGTGTGATCCTGCTTGGAGCAAAGAGCCTGCATGAGAGCCTGCTAATACCAGTATGGTTTCTCACTACAAGTGTAATCCCTACAAAATATTGGCCCAGCACAAAGAACTGGGACTAAGAAAGAGCAGGGGTGTGAGTAAGAGTTTTGAATCAGAAAGAGGAAGAGAGCTGAAGAGGCTTGAGCTGCTGTTGTCAGGGTAGGCAGGGCCCTGCCAACGTGGTCTAGTATAGATCCTGTATGTTTGTTTTGGAGGGGGGGATATTTTTACCCAAAGGTTTTGAAGACGTTGCATGTGGAGTTTATTCTTCTATATTGTGGACACCCAGCCCAACTGAGGAAGATTGTCTGAATTTTGAATTCAGAAGGACACACAAACTTTGCAGTTGTACAAGCAACTTCAGTATTGGAGCTATTGCTAACAACTTGGGTTCACAAATTGTAGCCTTTTCTTGTTATAACTCTTCCTCTTGTCTTTTATATAACTGTAAATGAGAAGATACTCTCTTTGGGAAATTGTGTTCACAAGGGTCATCAATAGTAAACAAATATCTCCACTAAAGCTAACAGTACAATGGTACCTCTTAAGACAAATGCCTTGTAAGACAAAAAACTTGTAGGGAGAAAAAAATATCCAGGAATAGGTATGCTTTGCATGACAGAAAATTCCCTATGGGATGCTTCATAAGACGAAAAACCATTTAGTGTGTACCGGGGGCGACTTTTTTTTGTCTTTATCCAAGCCTCCAGAACAGATCAATCTGTTCCCAATGGATTCCTATGGAAAACCACATTTGGTAAGACAATTTTTTTTGTAAAGCGAAGTGACCCATAACCTTCAGAATAGATTAATTCATTTTCATTGCATTTCTTTGGGAAATCACATTTCATAAGACAAAATTTTCTTAAAACAAATTGACCCATAGAACGAATTAAATTTGTTTTAAGAGGTACCACTGTATTTCGCATACAGTTACCTCTGTTGTTTAGGTGCATGCCCTTTTCATCACAGAGGAATTTACTTCCATAAACGTGGAGTTATAGTCTCAGCCCTACAGCCATTCTCATGAGTTCCTACTGGAGCTCCCTTTGACTGACTGTATATTAAGCTACAATGTAAGGGTGTATGGTGTGTGCAGGTTTCTTAGGCTAGAGCCCTCTTCATAGGTTCCTGGGAGGAAGCACCGTTGGGCTGAAATAGCTTTACTTCCAAAGGAAAGCCAAAGCTTTCCCAAGATGGTGCCTCCTGTAGCATTCTGCTAGGAAAGCTGACTGGGCTCCTGGGAAAATCTTAGCTCAATACTAGGAATGGGACAGCCTCTGCCACCACACCTGAGGGCATCACAAGGTGAGTAGCAGCTAGAATAGGCCATTTTGGATCAATAGAACGTACGCAGAAGTTGGCTTACCAAATTCCCATTGATTCCATGGACCTATTTGAATGTGATTTACTACACTAAGCAACAGAATTTTTGCCATTAAAGTAAATAGTAAAAAATGGTACCAAATTTAAGCCAGCAATAACTGGAAGACCATACGGGCTTCCATGGTGTAAAAAGATCTGAAGTCAAACTGAGTTCAATCACGCTGGTGGAATTCTCTTTTTGTAGGCAGCTATTCCCAAAGCAATAGCTACTTCTGAAGTAAGGTAAAGGTAAAAGTTCCCCCTGCACATGTGTGCTAATTGTGTCCAACTCTTGGGGCAGTGCTCATCTTTGTTTCCAAGCCAAGGAGCCAATGTTGTGCAAGTCCGTGTCCATGTAGCTGGCATGGCTGAACACATTTCTGAGCACAGAAAACTGTTTACCTTCCTGTTTTTTACAGCAGTACCTATTTATCTGCTTGCATGTACATGCTTTCAAACTATTAGGTTGGCAGGAGCTGGGGTTAACAGCATAAGCTTACTCCACTGTGTGGCGTCCAGGATTTGAACTGCTGAGCTGAAGACTTTGCATCCAACAGTTTTCAGTGCTCTAGCCCACTGAGCCACCATGCCCCAAGTACTTCTAAAGTACCTCCCTTATATTCTATATAATGATTTGTTCACTGGTAAGGAGTTGAAGTATATAAACAAACAACTAATGCTTACCAGCACCACTATTTGGCACCTTCTGCTTTCTCTTCCCTTCCTTTCCCTCAATCCTGTTGCTCATACTATGGTGGTTACTTCACGTCCTTCCTCAAGCCGAGGTGAACTTGCCTCCATGTTGAAATCGGTTTTCAACATGGATCGGGAAGTGGATTGAAAAGATTCCCGAGCTCCAGGACTGGAATCTCTCACCCTGCTTGGAGTGCAGTTCAGGGGGCGTGGTCGGGCTGAACCAGGATTGACCCCAGAAGGACATGAGGTTACATTCCTTCGAACCGGTCTCCAGCGGGGCCGTGAACTGCAGAGAGAGGGACGTGAAGTATCAGCCTATGTTCAGAAGCTGTACTGGTCAGACATCTACCAGTGCACTTGAGTGAAACATATTGACATTTTAACCTTGCCCAGCACTGAGCAGTGAGGTTGTATCGGCCACAGGAAAATGTGGACTCACCAAACATCAGTTGCGAACTGTTGGACACATTTCATTTTGAACCTCAGAATTGTAGCTGGATGACTGTGGTGTTTTCGAAGATGCTAGACACCTAAAGGAATCTGTTGATAATGGATACCACTTTAGGTCAGTTTTTTCACAAATCTGCAGAGTGATAGCAACTGGGCTATGGATCGGTGTGGGATTTAAATCTCACTTCATCTTGCACTTAATAGCTATTGTGGCAAAGAGTTAATGGCATTGCCTTTAGTTCATATCTACAACATATTACCGTGACACATTAAAGAGACAGCACTGGGACAAGGCATGTCTCAAAAAGAAAGAAAATTCATGGTCAGAGTTACACAACTGCCGATGATCATAGAAAGCAGGAAAAATAAATAAATCTCCTTATGCCCCTTTCTTGTGTGTCATCTTCTCCATGTTGTTACTGCTATCATTAATAATAATATTCCAAATTATTAATATAATGTACAATGGTACCTCTACTTACGAGTTTAATCCGTTCTGAATGCATGCTCATAAATTGAACAACTCATATAAGCAGAGTAGCCATATCTAAAAAAAAATCAGATAAATTAATAAAAAATTGAAAAATATATAAAAATTGTAAGTAGAGCAGACCACATCTAAAATTTGTAAGGCAGCAGTTAAAATGTCAACGGTTTTCTGAAGTCAAATTGCTCGTAAGTAGAGCCACTCATAAGTAGTGGTACCACTGTATATGTCAATCCACATTAAAACGTGAATTTGTTGTAAATAATAAAAGACATTGCTAGCCCCAGATTAAGGAAAATAATCACATGCATAGGGTATCAAGGGAATGGAGCACCAAGAAGGTTTTTTTTCCCAGTGGTGGATTTACCATGGAACATGGTGTAAATGGTGCACCCTCCTTATCAAACCTTATCCGTCCTTTCTTACTTCCCTCTCTCAAGAGCCCCAAGAAAACCACCTCCCTACCTCAAGTAACTGAGTATGAGCTGGTAAAAACAAAGAAACATAAAGATTCATTTAGCAAGAAAACTTATGAGTGAAACAATGATCATCAACAAAAAAAACTTGGTAGATTTTTAAAAAAATCTTGACTTCTGTACATATTTGGGAAGTTGGCTAGGGATAAGCATAGAAAGAGCTGCTGGTCTTTCAGACCCATGGCCTCTACTAGATGTGCAAGCCAAGGAAATAACAACCACTGTAAAAAAGAAAGAAGGAAAGAAAGGCTCGTGTGTGTGGAGGTAAAGCTCTTGTTTGAGCTTCTCAGTTTACAGCTTCTGACAAAATCTGTCTGCATTAATCAAAGCATGAAGGCACAGGATTTGGCTGGAAGCTGGTAATTTGAGGGTACATGTGATTTCATATACTCTTTTTTTGCCACATGCAATGAAATTAAATTACTATATTTTGATGCATATAATGTGTGTGATATGTTTCCTGCCCAGTTGTGGGACCCACCATGAGATATATTTGTATGGGGCACCATAGTATTTACAGTGCTTAGGGCCTCTAAAAGTCTTAATCTGGACTTGGACATTGTGGAGCATCTCAAGTATCAGAGATACAGAGAGTGAGTGAGTAAGTGACAGACTAGTACCTCTTTTCCACTTGAGACAAAGTCTGTGGTATCTAAACCCAGTCAATGCATCCTGGGCCATGAGGTAGGAAACCCCATAACATGTTTCCCTGTCCATGGTGATGAAATACAACTCTTGGTGTTGACTTTCCACCAGCAAAGACATTTGTTTTAATTTTAGCAAACTAAAATCGGGAAGCCTCCTATTAACCCCCGTGCACCAGGGTAGGACATTTTTGTTTCCCCGGAGTCATGTTTTGTGTCAGAGGTCACAAAGACCTAGACCTATAAGGCAGACATTCCACAACACTGGGCCTGTCCAGAGGAGTATATTGGTTGTGGTGGACTGCTGTTGGTACAGTTTGGTGTAATTATAGGGTGTCCACACATGTTTCTACTTAGATCATTCCCCTTTCAGAGCCACAGCCACTCCTTTCTGGTGCAATGCTAGGGGCTTTTGTGTGTTTTGGGGGTATAATTTAGTGCAGTCCTAATAATCCCATTGTATAGCTCACAAGGATGGCTAGTTCTCTCCCAAATAAAGCTGTGAGAGGCATAGGTTTGATTAGTAATACTCAGGATGACAAGCATTGGAATAGTGTTCTCTGTACATAAATTGAGACCCTTGTGTTTCTCACAATTGTTTTTCCCTCCAAAAGCTTTATTTTCCAGAGGCTGTTTTTTGTGTGGCAGAAGCAAAGAAGAAACACCACTGTGTACACAAGGGTCGTAAAGCCTCCAAAACTCCTCTCTGTTTGTTTCTCATCATATGACAAGAAAACATAGGAGGAGAGAGCCATGGGAACTTCCCATGGGAAGGTAAAGTAGGAATTTGTGTTGGCTTTGAATTCACCAAGGGTCACACCAAGGGCGCCTGCCCTCTCTGTTTGACTTAGGACTCATAGTCTGGTTGTTTTATTTCTTCCCTCTTTCCAAGGTCCATGGCTGTGCCATCCTAATCCTTGACCTTGTCTAATTAACTGGCATTGTTCTCCAGATCTACAGTTTGAGCTAGTTAATCCAGCAAAGGTTACGGTTTAAATCCTTCTGATATCCTGAAATACGGATAAGCCTGCCTCATAGCCTACATTTACGTAGAGTGTGTTTCTCTGAATAAAAATGCAAATTCCAGGCATTCCTAGATTAAAGTAGCTTCAAAGAAGAATAGTTTAGTACTGTTTTCTATGTTTTAGCTAGCTTCTTCCTCCCTGCTGTCCTTTTCTCATGATAGAAGGTAAGGATGTGGCTTCATCAAATGTCCCCCACCCCCAGCTGCCAGATGTCTGCTAACTCTTGCATTGCAATCAGTGCATTTCAGGCAATGTTTGGTTATTAGTGTGAAATAGAGAAAGAACCCTCCCCCCACTAACCTAACACCCTTCTTTTGCCTTAACACTAGAGCATCAGTGACATAATCTTATTTTAATCTCCTGCTGTTTTCTTCTTGTTGTCTTCTCTGCCCTTCTATCAGAGGAGTTATAGCCTTTTGGTGTTTGTTTGTCTAATCATTAGTTTCCTGTTTGAAACATCGTTTGTCTTCCTAATACCCCTAAAACAATTACAGCAGGCTGGGTTGCCTCCCAATATATCCTATTAGTCAGACACAACCCATGTAAACAAAGACCTTTTGGAAGGGAATCTGTAAAAAGCTGAACAATCAAGAAATGTAGTGCAGTTGGCTTCAATCTTTAGATGCTGTTCATAGCCATAAAGATCATCTCAAACACAAGATTGGCAGTTTTGTCAGATTCCCCCATCACCACGCCCCCAAATACCTCCTATGCAAAACATCAATTCCTTCATCCAGATGCAAGAAGTCTCTATTCTGTGGACACATTAGTTGTTTTTGTGATTTCCCTTCTGCTCTGCATTTAGACAACAGAAGGCTGGCTTTTGGAAGACAGCAACTTGTTTCCCAAGTTGAATGTGCTTTGGATTTGGGGTTTAATTTAGCATGTCTGTGGATATATCCATTTCTTCAGAAATACTAGGTGAAATGAAACTACAGGTTATATGCAAGATAAAGCGCCACCATAGCCTCCCTTGTTGTTCTCTCTCTCTCTCTCTCTCTCTCTCTCTCTCTCTCTCTCTGTGTGTGTGTGTGTGTGTGTGTGTGTGTGTGTGTGTGTGTGTGTGTGTTTAGATTTCCTTGTGTAGACTGACATAGCCAATTCTTTGAAAACTTCAATTGATCATGTGTCATAAAGTCAATTCTGACTTATGGTGGCCTGTTTTCAGGGTTTTGCCAGTAAAGAATATTCAGGAGTAGTCTACTATTCCATTCTTTGGAGGGCATACTAGGACTGTGTAACTTGCCCAAAGCCACACAAAATGGTTCTGCTCACAGGAGGCACCAAGGGGAATCAAACTCCCAACCTCTGTCTTCACAGCCAAATATCTAAACCACGGAGCTGTCCAGCCAATTTTGAAAAATTACAGCTACAGAAAAATTCACGACTTGACAGTTGGGAGTGACCAGAACTGAAATCTGGCTCTTCCCAAAGCTGTATACCCTGACAGATCAGCTCACAGGGAATGATTTGTTGGGAATATTTACTAAGATCAATTGCAGCTGTTGTTTGGGGTAGAGATGTGATGAGTACTTGAAAATACCTTGATTATTGGTGAATTCCCCCAGTCCTCCTTTGCCAGTATCCTCCATTGTACATGTCCTTCTACACCAGCATTTTTTCACCTTTTACCTCTAAAATGAAATATTTGCTTCATTTTGTACATACTTTTTGCATGTTATTCCAGGATGAAAGCTAACAAATACAAGTTAATGGCCTTTCTGGTGAAACCTATGAAGTTTTTTAAAGCTATTCTGCTGCAGCTGCCAAAACAGTGAACATGGTCCTAGGATGCATCAAGAGGGAGATAGCGTCAAGATCACGGGAAGTGATGGTACCCCTCTATACTGCCCTAGGGAGGCCACATTTGGAATACAGTAGCAGTTCTGGTCACCACAATACAAACAAAGACAAAAGGGCCCAAGAAAAAAATGCAGAGAAGAGCAACAAAGATGGTAAGGGGACTGGAGACTAAAGAACGACTAAAAGAACTAGGCATGTTTAGCCTGATGGAGAGGAGATGGAGAGGAGATGGAGAGGAGACATCGAGTTAGACTCGCTTGGGTTGACAGTCTTGTACTGTCGGTTTGTTGGATGCATTAGGTTTTAACTGTTTGTCTTATGTTTCTTGTTTTTTATTTTATTGTTGAACTGTATTAATTGGCACTTGTTGCACAGTGTAAGCCGCTTAGAGTTCCGAACCGAAGATAAGCGGGGTACAAATATAATAATAAATAAATAAATATAAATAAATGATAGCGGTCCTCTAATTCCTGAAGGGTTGCCACGGGGAAATGGACATTGATTTATTCTGAACTGCATCTGAGAGTACAACAAGAACCAATGGGTGGAACCTCATCAGAGGGCGAGCCAACCTGGAAATAAGAAGAAATTTCCTGACAGTGAGAGCCATTAAACAGTGGAACAGCTTGCTTTCCTAAGTTGTGGCAGCCCCATCGCTGGAGGTTTTCAAGAAAAGATTGGACAGCCAACTGTTCGGGGTGGTATGAGGTCTTCTGCCTTGGGCAGAGGTTTGGACTAGAAGACCTCCAAGGTCCCTTCCAACCTACAATGATTCTATGAGTCTATGAGTCTAAGAATTGTATTAGGCCTTTAAAGCTGGGTATCTCTCTCAAAGGAAATAGCCGCGAAACTTCTGACAAATCCATGAGATCTTGTTAGGGAACAAAAATCTCTCTTCAAGGTGGGGTGTGTGAGGGATTATTAGTTTTTGTTTCCTTCTGGGAACAACATGCAGGAACAATACAGGAACAATTCTGGGAACAATATGCAATGCTTTGCACATTGTGTGTGTGCGCGCACACAATTTTTAATTCCACTAAGCAAGAGAGACATGTTTGGACAGAAAGCCTGGGGCAAGAAGAAGAAAAAACTGCAGCAGGGTATTTTGTGTAGGAAAACTGCAATTCCCTTCCCACCCGTGAACTCAACTTTTATTATTCCTAGCCCAAACAATCCAGAGTCTCCATCTTTTTTTTAAAAGTGTATGCTTCTTATTGAAGGACACATCTGAAAACATTCTCTACTGTTTTCATAGAAACAACCCATCAAACAGTATAGGGTATTGCAGAACCTTTGCTTTAAATGGATGTGTTCTGTGCTGTCAGAACACAGCCAACTATGGGCGTTTATACACGACCCCTAAACTCCGCCGCAAATGGCTGCAAGCTCCGGAGCTTAAAAATGTTTCCCCACCAGCTCCGGAGTTTGCAGACAATTAAGTGCGACCCCGCCCACCTAAGCGCGACCCAGCGCACTTTTCTTGTACCTGTTCTTCGCCGGTGAAAATTGCTTGATGCGGTGTAAAGATAGTGAGTGCGGGGCTCTCCTCACTTCTGTTTGTTGTTTTTTTGGCTCCCGCCCCTTTAAGAGCTACTTTACGGAGACAGGAATGTTGCCGCGGCAAGAACGGAGGCAGAACAAGGTGAGCCACACTCTTTTCTTCCTTTTTTTTCTCCCTCCCCTCAGGCAGCCAGCAGCCAGGGTGGGGACACAGGAAGAGCGACAAGCCCCTAAGATCTCTGGTCTGAATTTAAGGGACCAGCGGATCTTAGGGGTCGTGTAAAAGCGCCCTATATTGACTCTCATAGGACTTTAAAGGTAAATGAGACAAGGAGTTACTTTACCAGTTCCATTTGCCCGTTGAGTTCCTGTGGCCAAGTAGGGATTTGAATCCTGTTCTCCAGACTGATACCTAGTCTGTCACTGTATCCACTACACCACACTAGGAGCCTTACATTGATGCATGTGAAACGTGGTAGGTTTATCCCTATGGGATTTAGCAGGCTTGCTCACCTTCAGGTGTTAGCCACTTTTCTAATGTGTTTTAAGAAACTCAAGATCCATTACAACCATTTATCTGAAATAGATACATTCAGAATTGTCTGCTGTACCTGAAAAGCATGTAAATGGTGTTAAAAAGCAGAAATGTTGCAGCTCCTTGTGGAAACCAAATGATAATCAGTTAAGAGACACAGAGCTTTGTGTTTTGAAACCTTGCTTCATCTTTAGCTTTGAGCCAAGTTGCCTGGCCTCCAGTTTGGCCTCACATAAATATGTCGATTTCCCAAATAAGGATCTGAGAAGAATATTGTGGTCAGCAGCAAACCTGAAAAAGAAGATAAGTAGATACTGGATCAGGCCAAAGGTTTATCTACTTCCAACATTCTTCTTACACTGTGGCCTGTCTATGGAAAGCCCACAAGCATCTACTGTGGGCTTCTTCTTTTTTGTAACTGTGTTTGCTTTGTGACATGTCTGTATCTTGCAGGAAAGCTTCAACATTTATTTTTAAGGAGAATGAACAGAATGACATGCTGATGTCACCCATACCCAAGCAGTAGTAAGATATGATCTGCATTTCAGAGCATCATGTACTCAAGCTCAGTTATGGGCAACTTCTCCATGCCATTAAGTTCCTTCTTCTTGTTAAGGTGACATTTCAGAAAGACTATGGTCACATTTTCTCTTTGCTTAATGAACAGTGAATACAGTAGCTGCATAAAGTGATACAATGAAAAGGTAATCCTAAATTCAGTTTCCCGAAAGCAAGCTTCATAGGCTACAGCTGGTGTGGGAAAGAAA
>JAHTLZ010000348.1:24033949-24062116 GCA_023846285.1 Phrynocephalus versicolor
TTTCTTTCTTTCTTTCTTTCTTTCTTTCTTTCTTTCTTTCTTTCTTTCTTTCTTTCTTTCTTTCTTTCTTTCTTTCTTTCTTTCTAGTAAAAATGTGTGGAGGCTTGTTCACAAATAGATTCCACTCTGTATCTGGTGAAGCTTACTTTTAGGGAAAAAAATTCTTTAATCTTGTGTAGGAGCCATAAACTCTCACGGCTGTCAACAATTTGTTTCCCAATGGTGTCAAGCATGCAGAGTAGTGGTGGTGAATTAGCACGTATTCCTTTCACCCTCATCTCCCTTCATTGGCTATAGAAGCAGGTGGTGATGGGAAATGCAGTCCAGCAACATGGGAGGAGGGGGAGTCAAAGGGACTTTGTACTGGAGTTGCAGGTCATGCTTGTCCAGTTGGGCCCCAGGTAAATGCTTTCCCAAATGGATGCATTTAGCAACCTTTCCTAGCAGCTAGAAGGGAGGTTCCCTAACACTATTGGGCTACAGCAGCAACGAATTCCTATTCTACTTTTCCTATGGCTACAGCCCAGTTACTTAATGGTTTTAATAAAACATGCTGAGTAGTTGAAAGGAAAGGGAATGAAATGAAAGGAGAAGAGAAGATAACTTGAAACAAAAGAGCACAAACAAACAAAACCTAAGGGAAGGACGGAAAGTTCAACTGAAAATGATCTGGAACAGAATGATGGCACAGGAGCCTGTCAAGAAAGTGACAGTATCAAACAGAGCAAAATGCATGCCAGCAAAAGGATGTGCTTTTGATCGAGTGCCCTGGGAATAATGCCATACAGGAGGTAAAAAGGTTGCTGAACATCATATCACATTGGCTGTTTGTACCTAATAGAGTGGAAAGAAACAGGACATTCAGCATTGAAAATTAAAATGATCCAGATAAATAATTGCAATTGACACTCAAAACATCTAAGTCCTTACAGGAAGCCTGATAAAATTATATTCAGTGTATCTAGGCATCATTTCCAGCACAGAAGTATGGCGTGGAGAGTGTGCGTGAGTGTGCTGAGTGCATGCATGTGTCTGTAGCGTGCATTTGCATCTCTGCTCATATTTCCCTTGAAGTCGCTAGAAGCCACTGATGTTGAAATAATGTGGAAGTGACTCTATGAACTGCCTTTTGCTGTAGCATCTGGGGCCAGATGCAGTGAAATATTCCGGAGAGAACATTCAAGCACACATTGATGCAGAAAAATCTCCCCTCCCCATGGCTCATGGGGGCTTACTTCTGATATGGATATAAGGCTGCACCCCAAGAGGGCCAAATGAATCTGTATCAGGCTCTCTGCATGTAAAATCTCTATAGCACCAGAATTTGTTTCATCTTGTCTGTCAAATGTTCCCAAATTGCCACCCTAGTTTCTCAAGGAGCAATGATCAGATCTACCTTCTTTCCTTCTAAAAGGAGAACTTCATGGTTTCTGGTAGAAATGGGCATGAAATGAAAAATTAAATACTGTTTCATTATTTAGTAAAGTAACAAATTACTTCATTAGGTAATGAAACAGTAGGATGCATTTCATTTCATTTTGTAACAAAACACCATTTTCCCTCTAGAATGAAATGATTCATCCTAGAGGAAAAGGCAGGGGCAAGCTCTTCCCTGTAAGCCCACAAAATTTGGAAAGGTTTTGGGGTCAGGGGGCTGAGTTATTAATCTCCAAAGGGGGTACCTCTAGGGAAAAAAAATCTTTCAAATGGTAATCGGAACTTTCGAAGCCAAACTGCAGGTGAGCACAGCATCGTTGTGGGTTGGCTTCTCATTCTAATTACCATAGAAAGATTTTTTTTCCTAAGGGAACCCCCTTTGGAGCTTCAAAACTCATCCCGCTCACCCCCAAACCTTTCCAAATTTGCGGGGCTTACAGGGAAGAGCTTGAGGACGCTCCCCCTGCCATTTTGGTCCTTTAGGACCCAGGGGAGCATAGTGTTTCAGTTTATTTTGTTTTGAAACTACTTTAAGTATTCATTACAAATGAAACAAAATGAAACTACTAAAGAAACAAAACAAAAACAAACAAACAACAAAATGCTACTTTTCCATTTTGTGCCCATCTCTAGTTTCTGGCCATAACTGTTTTCTTCAGAGGAGTACTGCAGCTGTTCAGTGCCTATGACTTGCCATGTTATGTTGCCATTCATGAGTAAACATTAACAATGATAAATATTATGCATGGAATGCTTGGGCAGAAAATGTATGTGGCTTTACTAGATGGTGTTCCTGTGGCATTTTAATTGCTTTATATGAACCACATGCCATATATCATGTTCCATTTCTCTACATCCTTAAACACGAAAAACCTGGTGTGAAAATCAGGTAATATGTCCTTCCCATTGCATTCTTCCCTCTACCTCCCCCCTCCTCGGAATAATAGGGCTGGAGAAAACAGTATTCAGAGTGTTGCATACCTTGGGGGTGAAAGAAGATATTTCTCAGTTGCTGAGCACAAATGACTGGCTGATTATGTAGATTTTTAATGCATGCTTCCCCCAAAATTCAAATGCCACCTGAGCTAAATCCATAACTGTGCTTATGAAAAATTATGCTGGCAGGTGGTCAGATCCAATCAAGATGGAGATAATTTTGTGCATGTTTGTAATAGTAATAATTCAAACCTTGCCACAGCAGATATAGACTGTGGTGTGTTTTGGATGTGGGTGAGGAAGAGTATGTAGAGCAGGAAATGTATATCTGGCTGCTGAGGACATTTACCCCTTTCCCACACAAAAACATACTTTGATCTCTCTCACTGGAGTCCAAGGAGGTCACTGGGACTGGCACAGTTCTTTGAAGGTCAGTAGGATATTGCATGACGTACCAGTACCGTCAGCTGGAAATTATGCTCAAGGGAGGGTATCAGGTGTATGCGGTAGCGGAGCAGCTCTCCTGGCAGACAGAAGCCAGAGTAAACAGATGTCACATGAGAGGAAAGTGGGCACAGAAGGTACACTCTTCTGAAATGCAATCTGTAAGAAGGTCTAAGAGATAATCTTTTTTTTAAAAAAGAAAGCCTAGTGAAAGTGAGGGAAGGCACCCTTGAATGCCACAAGGTAGAGATGGGCACGAAACGAACAATTTTTCATTTCCGTTTTTGTTTTTTCGTTTTGTTACGTAATGAAACGACAAACGAATTTTGTCTCTAAAATGAAACGAAACGAACAGAAACACCAGAAATTTTGTCATGTGTTTCGTTTCTGTTACTGCAATATGAGTGAATTGCTTAAAATCCTAAAAAATCACAAAAAAGTGAAATAAATGGTAATGAAATGAACAAAAATGAAAAGGAATTTTTTGCAAAAATTCATAAAAAACGGAAACGAAACGAAACAGACCCTCCAAACGACAAACGACAAACGAGATGCCATTTTTTTAATTCGTGCCCATCTCTACCACACGACAAGGCTATCTTTTCTAAAGAGAAGGCAAAGTTGCGGGAAAGACCACGTTCCTAGTGGTTTCACGTCCTAGCCAGGGCAGCAGTCTAAGAAACCAACACCACCGTCCATCACTGCTCCTGCTTAGACCATAGCTGTCCTTGCCCTTATGGGTAACATCCCAAACATATCTATCTGTGAGTGGCAATGAACACTGTGGTGTCTACTAGGGATGGGCACGAAATCGAAAAATAATGATTCGTTTCATGCCTACCCCCATTTCATGTCTTACATTTTTTTAAAAAAAATTCATATGAAACAAAATGAAACAAACTGGCTCCCCTGGGTCCTAGAGGCATCAGATTTGGTGCCCAGGAGCCATTTTTAAAGGGTTCCTGCCAAGATGTTATCAACTGGACTCATTTAAAACTGGCTCAGTTGGCACCAGGGTATCCCCCTGCTGCTGACTGGGCCATTTTTAAAGGGGTCCAGCCCACAACAGCTCAGCAGGAACTCTCTGAAAATGGTTCAGTGGGCAGTTCTGAAAATGGCCCACCCGGCCATTTTCAGAGGGCTGCTACCAAACTGTCAATGGCTGGGCCCATTTATAACTGGCCCAGTCGGCACCAGGGGATCATTTCAATGGAAAAAAATGACCACTTCATTTCATCTGTAACAAACTGCCATTGTTATGTTGATATTATTTTAAACAGGATTGTGAGGGTTTATTCTAAAAGGTGAAGTGGAAATAAAATACTAACATTATTACTTTATTAGATGATGGCAGATAATCCTCATCATACTAATACGAATAATAATTTTTTTGTGTGATGTGAGAGCCTGATACGTTTTAAATGTGATGCAGGAAGACATGCCTCTGTCACCCTTCCCTTCCCCCTACTTGCATCTGAGTGATATTTTTGATTTAGCATCAGTTGCATCAAATGAATAAAGTACAGTATTTTTTTTTAAAAAAAAGAGGGAGAAATTGCTTCATGTGTGTGGCTTGAGAGAAGGGGATCAGCCAACAAGTAACTCACTAAAAACAATAAAGTCATCAGCCACACTGCTTTATGCTGCAGCCCTAATGCGATGTGTCAGGCAGTAATCAGCTCCGTTTCACAGTGCTTTGCTCCATAAAAGCAGATTTGTTTAACCACAGCCTCCATTTCAGCATGACTGAGAATGAAGAATAACCAGCGAAGCTCGGCAGATCTCCCAGGTTAGAGCATGGGCACAGAGTGAATCCATCATTTGCTGAAGAGGCAGAGAAAAGCTGACAGGCTCATTCATGCCTCAGAGTCATTTTTTGGGCCTATTGAAAATTAGAATCTGTGCACTTTGGATGAACTTGCCTACTTCTTAATTTAGCACATGTCGGCATGTGGCGAAGCCTGACGGCCTCCCAAAAGAACAAGGATGCTTCTCCAGGACAGAACCCCCTCCAAGCTCTTTTGCTACCCTTGGCGCAGCCTGCCTGTTTGAACTTTACAGGGGCAAACAGACTGAATTTAAACAAAGATTTCAGAGTTAATTAAACACTGTATTTGTTTCTTGAGAAATCGCAGATGCCTCAAGACTGAGTCATAGCATTTTCGTAACCATTAAAATTTGGGATTAAAGGTGATGTCCTTTTATTAATAGTATTCTCATCACGTATTACTCTTAATATGTTTTATATTCTTTGTAAGCATGTGTCTTCTTTCTTCTTCTTCTTCTTCTTCTTCTTCTTCTTCTTCTTCTTCTTCTTCTTCTTCTTCTTCTTCTTCTTCTTCTTCTCCTTGAGTGCATGTATGTGAGTACATATACAGCACTTACCCTACATACCCGAAATGATGCTTTTGAAATGAGACTGCATCTAAATGAGGATGAGCAGTTGGAGAATTTTGCTGTTCTGCTGACTGATCTATAAGCATCATCAATGAAATAAAGTAGAGTCAAATAAAATAAGATAATAAAGTGGCAGCTAGAATGCAAATTGTAGAATCATCCAAGGAAAGGCGTAAGCCAAAATATTTTGTGTTCTGTTCACACTGTCAACATTGATCTTTCAGTCAGTATTATTGTAAGTGACAGTGTAGAGGCACAGGAAGTACCAAAGCACAACAAGTATGAATACATAAGTGAAAAGTGACAGATTATATTAAACTGCAGAATTTGGCATATGCTCACTGCTTTGCAAGAATTCACATACAGTTCAGGCCAATATGTCAATAAATACAGAAAGGACAGTGAATTTCTCCACTGTTTTTCAACCACATTTGGGTGGGCAATTAACAATAATTTTGGAAATGTTGTGCTTCCAGAGTGTTTCAGTGGGAAAACGCAGGGCAAGTGCAATGTTTCACATTCATTTTTATTGACACCTCTGGGCGGTGATATTTTCAAGATGGCTGCACTTCTGCAAAATATGTAATTTGATGGGTCATAGATTTTTGGTGAACTTTCTGGCAAGGGGAGCAGGAACAGGTTGAAATTCAAGGGGAAATGGAAGTACGTTTATTTCTGTTGCTTGTAAATCTCTTTAGCACTCCTATACCCACTATCTTCCTGGTGTGCAGTTAATTGCACTTTGCTTTGTACATTGTTTTCAGCAGTTCCTCTCACTGTCATATGTCATGCACAATTGAAAAACAAACAAACAAAAAGGAAAATTAATTTCAAGGGTCAGAAATTATAAAGCAATGGATAAATGGGTTATCCCATTCAAATTTCTGTTCAAAAGCAGAACAGTGCTCTTCCAATGTACTGTAATCCAAGTGGACAGTTGGGCCGATTAAAAGGTAAAAAGTTCAATCCTTGAGAAAGTGCAGATGCTGTTATTGGTTAAAATAGTCTACAACCAAACAGGAACAACTCTAGTTCATAAATCTTGTTGGTTTGATTTACTCTCTCTAAATCATTTGATCAAAAGCAGGTAGAATTTCATGACCTGTTTTTTTTCTTTATCCATTCTCATACACATGCACATAAATACAGGAGTGTAATGGTGGATATTGTGTAAACGACATCATGTTTAAATAAAATGTCATCTAGAGGTTGAACAAAGCACACCACCTTTATTAATTCAGTGGACCCAAACTCACTGTATATTTACAGTGGTACCTTGTATAAAGGAATTAATTAGTTCCAAATGAGATTCTGTTAAGCAAATTTTCTTTTATACAAATTTCCCATAGGAATGCATTGAAAACAGAGTAATCCCTAATTGCGACCATTTTTATGTTGTACAGATTCGCCCCATAGGAAATTCTGTTAAGCAAATTTCCCCTATCTCCAGAATTTTTATGTTGTACAGATTTTATGTTGTACAAGCCGTTTGTTATACGAGGGTCAAATGCATTTTAAAATAATTTTCTCATGAGTGCTACTTTTTGTGTTAGCAAACATGGTTTTGGGGGGGGAAAGAGTCAAGAATAATTCAGTCTTAAAACTACCAGCTCCAATTTCACCATATCATATTGTAACATCAGAAGTTCTTCTTACATGCTGTCAAGTCACTTCCAACTTATGGTGAATGTTTCCTCCAGAAGCTACCATTTGCCTTTCAGAGGTGAGGCAGGCCTTTCATCCTCCTGAGAGGCACATTTTGAGGAAACATTGTTTGGCGACACCGTTTGCTACTGCTGTGTAGAACAAAATCCAAAGCACACACACACACACACCCTTCCTCTTTGTTCAAGGAGAAGAGTCACCAGTGGTCAGCGGAGCTGCACAGCATGTTTATCCACAAGGCAAACATTTAGCACTTTCATCAGTTTCCTTTTATCTGCCTCTTCCTGTCGGCACCACTCAGCTCAGCTTTCGATCTGATGAGAGGGCACGGAGTGTCATGGCAGGGAATGTGAGCTAATGAAAGTGTAAAGCTCTGGTTCAGTCGAGTAGAAAATTCTCATCTAGTCAACAGACAGTGCAATCTGATATGATTGAGTTTTTAGTAGACATGGCTATTATGTGTTTAAAGGTCCCGGATTGTTAGATTTCTCCTTAATCCTCTAAGCATGGAGCATCTGCATTTCTGTCATTGCCTTTTCTCCCATGAGAGAATCCTTCACCAGAGGTAAAATAAAAGAAAGCCCCCCCCAACCCCCAGCCCCATTTTTTAAAAACAACAACTTGGAAACAGTTGCAGGTCCATGCCTAGGTTTTGGTTGCAACATTGATACAATGCTGAACGTTCCCTTTAATTAGAGAAAGGCTACTATCAAAACCTCAGATTTTTATCACAGTTGGAAAAACATGTTCTCCAGCTGCTTCCCCCCACCCACACACCCTAAAGGCAGACCGGCGTGGATTCTGAAATTGAGCAATGTTAATAACTCCCTTGACTAGCGAAATCCCATCGGATGAAAAGACTTTCTGATCTGTCTTGGCCTCAAAATAAATTTTTATGGAGGCAGGAGTGAGCAGCAGGACATAGTGATTAATGATTTATTCCATGATGAGGGAGATGCTCTACATCCACACAAAGAGTGTCTCACTTGTGCTCTTGGTTCCAAACAGGGTCACACAACATTGGTTAATAGTGTGGGCTTTTGGGTGAAACATTCTGGAACCCCTCATTCTTCCGATCAAGGTTTTCTGTCATGGAACAACAACATGGAGATATATTGGGTGATGAATGTAAAACCTTACTTGTTTTTTTAAAAATCTAATGCTAACAGAGAATTAAATCCTAAGTAATCACAGAGTGCTAATGAAAAGGAGAAGGAAAGTAGTGAAAATCTCTCTCTCTCTCTCTCTCTCTCTCTCTCTCTCTCTCTCTCTCTCTCTCTCACACACACACACACACACACACACACACACACACACACACACACACACACACACACACACACACACACACACACACACACACACACACTCAGAGTGAACTAGCACAGTGACTTGGAAATGGGAAGCACATTGGGCAAGTCAATTTCATAAAACTGTGAGTTTTAACAAGTTAAAATAAGTTGTTGGTGAAGTAGTTTAAAGAAACCCCCCCCAAAGAGAAAAACATGAGTTGGGGGTAGGGGAATGGGATTTTCTTGTGCATTATGCAGATGGCTTAAAAACGATTTAAAACTTTCAAGACCCAGTTCAAATCTAGTTTCTAATGTAAATGTAAACAAACCCTGTGTCACCCCATATAAATCTATCTGGACTTACAGAGCTTCAGGAGAAGGGCTTCTCTTTATCCCACAGTCATCCAAGGCATGTTTGCTGAAGATTTAAGAAAAGACATTTTTGGTGGCTTCTAGCCTATGGATTTTTTTTTTTTTTTTGCCTCATAAGACTAGGTTGGTCCTTTCCTTACAGTCCTCCTACTGGACTTAGTAAATTGGCTTCTAACCTCTAAATGACCCTGCAAAATTGTCTGTTTATACAGTAGCACCCCCATATCTGCTGATTTGCAATCCACGGATTCAGTTATCTGTGAATGGCAAGTGGCAGTGGGGGGGGGAGGAATGGCGGTGGCCCAGGTACCAGGCAGTGCTCCCCTGGGACATTGGCAGTGGTGGAGAAAGTGGCAGCAGCGGCAATGGCAGAGGAAGCAGCCGCATGGCTGGAGAGAGCCTGCCCACCTGCCTGCAACAGCAGCATTGGCAGCGACAGTGGAGGAAGCTGCCATGCATCCCAGAACAGCCTGCCCACCTACAGGAGAGGCACTCGTGGTGATGGAGGAAGCAGCTGTGTGGCCCAGAATAGCCCATTTGGCTGCTTGCACATAGGAGAGGCACCAGTGGTGGAGGAGGAAGCGGCTTCATGGTCCAGAAGATCCCATCCACTCACCTGCCTGCCTGCAGGAAAGCTGCTGCTGGTGACAGAGGAAGCAGCTGCATGGCCTTGGAGACCACACTCGCCTGCCTGCCCACCAGCAGGAGCAGTGTTGGCAGTGATGGAGGAAGTGGTGCACAGCCTGGAAGACCCTGCCCACTTGCCCACCTGCCCGTCTGCAGGAGAGGCGCTGGTGGCAGTGGAGGAAGCAACCGCACAGCCTGGGAGACCCCTACCTATGAGATCTGCAGAGGAGATGGGGCAGTGCCATGGCAGGGTTTGCCAGGGTTCTGGCTGGTTCTTCCACTGCTTTCACTCTGGCACCCTCGGATAAGATCATTCACTCTTATCCACAGATCTCATTATCTGCGGGCTGGCCAGGAACCCATCCACCACAGATATGGGGGTCCTACTGTATATTTCACTAGCTTTAATGAATACTAATTTTAGTATTGGTTGAAGTGTACAGTGGTACCTCGGTATAATCCATAAATTTAATCCATTCCGAATACATGCTCATAAATTGAACAACTTGTAAGTAGAGCAGCCATATCTAATTTTTTTTTGAAAAACTCAATCAATCAATCAAAAAAATTGTCAGATTAGGGCAGAAATGCATCTAAATTTTTAAGGCATCAGTTAAAACGCCAATCATTTCCCACTCTTAAGCCGAATTGCTCATAAGTATAGCCTCTCGTAAGTAGAGGTACCACTATATTTTAATGTGAATGTCTTACTTTATTGTGATTTAAAGTATATACATTTTTGTACATGTATGCTGCCCCGTGGCTCTTTATTTCTGAGAAAGGCAGGAAATACAGTAATTTAAGAAAATAAATATCTTCTGAGACCAATAGCATGGCCTGTTGAGGACAAGTTTGAGAACTCTTAAGATAGGCTCCAAAAGCCTTGAGAATACTTACTTCAGTCTATGGCCTTTGCTTTGTTATGAAGGAAGCCTTAATGATTAATTTAAAGGCTTCTGCTAGAAGCAGCAACACATTCCTGGGGTGAGTTCATGCTCCAAGTTGTTTTTGATCATTTGGTCCCTGGAATAACAGAGACCATAACACTGCAGTGTCAACAATGTGGCATCTGTTAATACTGACATAAATGCTTTTTGACAGATGACACTGGTGTGTGTGTTATTGGGGGGTAGCATTTCTTTTCACTAGAGGTTACTACAAAATTAATAAAAATTCAGAGATTTGTTATTTTCTTCACTTTACCTATAATGTTTTCATTCAGCATTGATAAATACAATTATTGTGCTCCTTCGTGACACCGACATGGCACCAAGCATCAACCCAATTAATCATGCGTTGAAAGCAATAGTTTGTGTTTTAAAATCTATTGTCCTGCTGTTGCTGAATGGTTGACCTATTCCGGTATTTAGTTAGATGATAAAAATCTTTTTATTGTGTGCTTTCCCTTTTTATGTATTTATGTATTTCTTTTTTTATTTATTTAAGGGCAAATAAAGTTCACTACATGCCAGTGGCAGTCTACATTCTCCTCAGTAAGCATGTGGGGGTGGTTTGTCTGGACCTGCATATTGTTCATTTCACCCATATCTGATAACAGTAGCTTATACACAAAAATCTAAAAAGAAAGAAAAAAAGAACATGACTGGAACTGGAACAGGACAAATTGAAGGTTTGAAACCTTTTTGGAAACATTTTCTGGGGTGTGCAGCCAAGTAAGGAAGAGCTCATATTAAATCATTGCAATTTATCATAGCTGACAAAAATGTTTTGACAAATCCTTCCCATTTTGGGTGCCTGCTTCCAATGATATTAACTCAATACCGCTGTCATAAATGTGAGAAAATTTGAGGAAACCCACACAGGAAATTTAAAAGAAAAATTAACACAGACACACAGCAATATCAGCAGTCTCAAAGACACTCCAAAACGAGTAAGCAAGCATACAGTGACACTTCTTGCGGCAAACGAATCCCAGCTTCAAATATGCCTTACTGAGTTTGTACTGAATAATCTAGAAGGAGATCCAGGGTTGTGATGAATAAATAGATTGACCCAGCATGTGACTACCAAACTTGGTGGTCGTAGCAGGAATTCAATGTTGGGTACAATAAGGAAAGGGTCTGAAAAGAAAATGGCAGATACCATATTGCCCTTATATAAATCTATAGTGCAATCGCAACTGGAATTCTATTTACACTTTTGCTCTCCACAGCTGAAGAAGGACACCACAAAGATGGAAAAGGTGCAAAAAAGGGACAACCCAAGTGATTATGCTACTGGACAAACTGTCCTATAAACAAAGGTTACAGCATTTGAGACAATTCAGCTTTTCGGTAATTAAGAGAGGTGTATAAAAGGTACATAGTAGACAAGGTAGAGACAGAAAAATTCTCCTCTTCATATCAAAGAGCTACCACTGAAATTATATGTTAGGAGAAAAATAAGATATAAGGCACCAGTTCTTTACCCACTGTGTTGTTCAACTGTGAAATTCATCGGCAAGGACATAGTAGATTTGATAAATAGCACAAGTAGTTGCTATCACACTCATGCCTTGTTTGTGAGTTTCTCCTAGACAACTGCTTGGTCTCTATGAACAGAATACTGGTCTGTGTAGGCTTTGGTATGACCCTTCATAGCTTTTCTTATGTTCTTAAGATGTTGCATGGACACACTCATGGCTTTGCCCCCCCAGTCCTGAAACGAGTCCACACAGTGTGTTGGGTTTTAAAACGGGCCACAACTTTATTAATAACTTTATTATTAACTGTAACTGTAACTGTCACTAAATAGTTGTAGCCGGGGGATGGGCCCTCGTAGTGCAACTTAATTCTTGGTCTACAGCTGTTAATTTAGTGTGACACCATGTTGGGACTCAGCACAAGGGTGTTGTTCAAATAAAGCAGCCCTCCCAGCCAAAACTAGGTCAGCATCTAACTTGGGGCAGCCGTACGAGCTCAATGACTTTATGGTCTTTTATTTTATTTTCTTTCTGGGTGTTACTACAGTGGTACCTTGTATAAAGGAATTAATTCGTTCCAAATGAAATTATGTTAAGCAAATTTTCCTTTATACAAATTCCCATAGGAATGCATTGAAAACGGAGTGATCCCATTTTTATGTTATATGGATTTTCCCCATAGACGATTATGTTAAGCAAATTTTTCCTATCTCCAGAATTTTTTATGTTGTACAAATTTTATGTTATACAAGCTGTCTGTTATACAAGGGTCCACTGTATATTTATTATTATCTATTGTACAGCTGCCCTGTGCTCTGTCTGAGGTGCATTTAAAATTCTGACATCACAGTCTTGGCCCCTTTTTAGTTGCACTACCCACCCACGAACACAGGTAGCCCTGCCTGACGGTCAATGAGAACGGAATGGGTGAAAACACACTCGTACCAGGCAGCTAATATTGGTACCAGTTAAAAATTCCCATTCGGCCACGAGGCGACCAGATTATCTCACGCTCAAAATCTATAAAGGGAGGAAGGGAGGGGTATTGTTCGGCATGAAAGAGGAAGGATGGTGTGAGGGCTGCCCTTTTAAGGGCCTTAATCCCCCGCACATTCAGGGATCACGTGGCCTCCTCTTTCATGCCGAAGTAACGGATCCCGGGGTGACAAAGTGGCCCCAATCCAGAACAAGCCTGGCAGGAGCCTACATTTGTTTGCTACGTGAGCTCAGTGATGAAATGTGCCATCCCCATTCTTCAGGTATGAGCATCATTTGTCTATTTGTCCATCTATCCCATTATTGCTAACTGGGACTTTCTTGTCCCCAGGGATTCAACATGGGGCCATCTGCTCTGTCACTGAGTTATGGTTTCTTCTCATTGGAAGAATTTGGCTGAGAATCCAGCAACTCTCCAGCCACAGGCTGGAACTCATTCCTGTACTGCGAGAAGAGAGTGTCTTGATAGTAAAATATTAATTTTAAATTTGAACCATTCTTTTGGATTCTATCCTACGTTCATATCTCATGAAGTGGGAAGGACTGTGGAATATTGTTGCGTCCCACTGTCAATCTGTCAGTTCATGCATAAGGACATTGTCTTGAAGTATGATAATTTTATTGGGCCTAAATAGGCTTGATTAAGGCACCTGCTTCACTCTTCTGCAGCATCTTATATGAAAGAAAACACAGTATGACTTAGAAATGTACACCTTTATGAGGCTTATGGTACATTAAGATGGATACATTATTTACAAAACCATGTGATAAAGATGTATGCAGTTTAAAATGCAAGCACATACGCTTCTGCAAATGGGGCGAATTTTGAACATCATGCCTATACACATGTACCACTCACTTTTGAAAGGAAGGAACAAAACACTATTATTTTCTATGATATCTTACAACTTGGTTTGAATCAAGGCTGTCAGTAGATTTGGGAGAAATGCTATGAAACTGGGATAGATATTTTCACGTTCCTATCCAGAAGGATAGATTAATCATGTGCTGGATACCTTGATACATACAGATAATCCCTTTGTTATTTACATTCTGCTCTTGTTTGGAAGGGTGACACCACTCATCCAAGACTCATTGTCAAAATATTGGCACTACTTACCATAGGTTTGTGTTTTAAAAAAGAGAGGAAACCTCACCCTACCCCAAATGGGACCGTCAGAGGTTATCTGAATGGGACAGGGGATGATTCCACACAGACAGGAATTTTCTCTTGAGATATAGAATACCTGAGCTCCTGAAAAATTCGAAAAAGAAAAGAGGGGAAACACTGTAGCTTTGCATTTCTTGATGTAATTGCACACCTATTTCCTCACTTAGAAAAGTAATCCTTTTAGCCCCTAATCTCAATGTGACAGTTTGTTTAATCCAGCAAAATGGACCTCATTAAATTATATGCCTGATTGTTATGAGGTCTATTACATTATGGTATTATAGGTTTCTTTCATAATTTTTCAATAGGTGGTTGGCCATATGGCTTCTTAGTATCACTACTTATTTCATTTTCATAAAAATATGGTTAAAATATATAGCAGGGACATGTAAGTAAAGAGGAATACTTTATACCTACAGTTCTGAAGTGAAGTTAGAAAAACCCAACTAAAATCAACAGTAAATGTTAAAAGAAACAAAGCAAAGCCATTCCTTTCTTAAATATTTTCTTTATTTAAGAAAAAGCAAACTAATTTTTATCACATTAAACAATAGTATTTAGGATTACATAAAAGAAACCAATGACTTAAATCCTGTTAGCTCTGGAAGGGGCCCAATGAATAATTAGGCCCAGCCCTTGGTAAGGAGGCGCAGTGGGGAACTGAACTCAAAACATCTGGCTCTTATAACTTAACCACTGAGCAGCTCATGGAGATGACACCTTCATCAGCAGTAAATTGCCACCGATGAAAGAAAATTTTGTGATTCACAATCTTGTACACAAGCAAGTGAATGCACATGCATCCTGAAATCACCACAGGAATTGTATAATTGGCAATAAATCAATAAATCAATAAATAAATAAATAAATAAATAAATAAATAAATAAATAAATAAATAAATAAAGAGAGGCAATTTGGCACCACTGGGTGTCATTGTTCCTGTTGTGTTTGTGGGTTTCAGCCAATAATAAGAGGATACATTCATACTGTAAGTGAACCTTTGAAACAAAAGCGCCATTATAGGAAAAGGGACTTAGTCCTCCTGTGTATGAAGATGGAACTAGACACAATTTGTGATCACCAGTTTGTACGTTTGGGGGCTTATGATGCATTTTGTAAAATAAGGGAGGGGGAGCACACCAAAAATTCCATGTATGTTTCTAAAATGTGCAGTCATACTTAAGATTAGGGCCATGCATCCATTAATAGATTCACTTGGGGGAAAAGTTGCTATGGGTCCCACTTTGGGATAGGTGAAAAATTACAGATGTGTTCCTATTAAACAGCTGTCTGAAACCTACTGGCATGGAACCAACCTGGGGTAGTCAAAGGGGTGAGCAACAGAGGAAGTCTCCTGATATGGACTTGGAAACAATCCCTGAAATCCTGTTGCACAGTCGTCTAAAAAGGGTGTACATGGGGACAATATAGAGACATCAGATGATATTTTCTCAGCAGTCACCCTTTATATTGTCCTCTCACCTTCTCAGATGCCCCTGTAAGGAGAGAATATCTAGCATTCCTTCCTTCCTTCCTTCCTTCCTTCCTCCCTCCCTCCCTCCCTCCCTCCCTTCTTGACAAAAAGAAGCCATAAAAAGAAAAAAACTGACTGCTTCTCTGAAGAGTGAGTGAGTAGCAGTAGTCCCCAGTGCCATTAAAGGCAAAAGGAGAACCAAGAAGGACCAGCCTGTCATGAATTTGCAGCCAAAGGCAGAGAGAAGCTTGAGAAGGAATTAAAGGCTGAACAGGACCTGGGGTTCCACATATTTCTTCATCAGGCAGCCTAATTTTTAAGTGGGCCTCTTCAATTTCTCTGGTACAGAATAGATTGTTGTGCAGTATCCTGCTCTGTTTATGTCTTTGTGTAATAATCTATTGCTGCGTGCCTGGAGCAAAGCCTGTCTTATTGACGTTGTGCACACATCACAATGCAATGGTTCCTGTGACTAAAGGTAAAGGATTTCCCCACATGTGCATGCTAGTTGTGTCTGACTCTAGGGGTGGTGCTCATCTCTGTTTTCAAGCCAAAGAACCAGCGTTGTGCAAGTCTGTGGCCATGTGGCCGGCATGGCTGCACGGAACACTGTTTACCTTCCCGCTTTTAAGTTAGTACCTATTTATTTACTTGCATTTACATGCTTTTGAACTGCTAATTTGGCAGGAGCTGCGGTTAACAACAGGAGCGCACTCCATTGCGTGGCACCTGGGATTCTAACCCCCTGCTGCTGACTTTGCAGCCAACTGTTTCAGTACTCTACTCCACTGAACCACGCATCTGTGACTACTTAGAGATGAATGATGGTATCTATCATTGTATTACGTTCCCTTGTCCAAGGAATATTAGAAAAGAAAAGAGGGCAGACGTTTTATGTGTTTTATTGATTTATTATACTTTTATCCTGCACATTGATTGATTGATTTTATGTTTTTCTCATCTGTGCCACTACTCTGGGTGGCTTCCATACATGAGCATAAAAACACCCAGCCTCCCCACCAGACAAACCTCTAATCAAAGAAAGGAAATTAGAATAGAATAGAATAGAATAGAATAGGTACTTTATTGTCATTGTACATAGCACAACAAAATTGAAAGCTATGTATGCCAAGTGTGAAAAAAACACACTAAAATTAGAAGGAAAATGCATTTAAAAGGTAAAAAGAATTAAAAGCACTCATATACATCCATCACAACTCCCCAAGGTCACATTATTTGGTTGCAGCATTTCAGATGGCCATGGCTCTTGGATTAAAAAAATACTTTTTGGTCTGTTTGTTCTTGTTTTTATTGCTCTGTATCTCTTGCCCGAAGGCAACAGTACAAAGAGACTATGTCCAGGATGAGATGAATCCTGTAGAATGTTATCTACCTTTTTACGGCAACAGAACTGTATAGTTCTTCCAGAGATGGGAGAGGATAAACAAAATAACAAACA
This sequence comes from Phrynocephalus versicolor, assembly GCA_023846285.1. Classification (NCBI taxonomy): domain Eukaryota; kingdom Metazoa; phylum Chordata; class Lepidosauria; order Squamata; family Agamidae; genus Phrynocephalus; species Phrynocephalus versicolor. The sequence continues at coordinate 24,050,643 of JAHTLZ010000348.1, forward strand.
CACCAACCCAAGACCCCCCCCCCCCCGCAGCAGCCACAGCAGTCAGGAAACAAATTAAAATATAACAAGTGCAACATAATAAATAATGTGTTGGCAGGAGCCAGCAACCTGCTTCTTTTCTACTATCCCCCCCCCCCCCCAATAAGGGGGAACCCATGGCTGAAACAGATGGCACAGTTTTATTCTATTGGCCCTGCTTGTAAATAATAGACTTAAGATGCATTGGGAGGGGTAAAATCTGTTCAGGTCAAGATCTAGAGCAGGCTGAATAGTACCTAATGGGGGTTGGGACAATGGTAAAACAAGGGTGGTGTCAGTGGATGGGTGCCTCCTTGTGTGACCGAAAAGGACTCAAGTGGATTCTATTGTATTCCATGCATTAGCTGTTTGTCTTCAGAGAAAAGCGAAAGCTTTTGAACCACCCAGAGGTGTGATGAGAGTAGACACATTTCGCATGCCATCTTTGGAATATAATAGTTTTATGTTGATTGTCTAGATGGATGGGTGAGTGTCCGTTGTAGACCCCTGCCACACTCGTGAGCTTTGATCCACAGCAACACTCTCATCAGCTCTTTTTCTTCATTAACCTCGTTAAGCACCATTGTCATAGTTTCAAAACAGCATTTCACTAGGCATTTTACTTCAAGATAGCATTTTATAAATTGCTAAAACACCCAGATTCCCTCAGCCAACATGGCTTAAAATAATAATAATTAGAGATGGGCACGACTCAGAAAAAATTTTTCGTTTTCGTTTTCGTTTTCGGCTAGGGTCCGTTTCGTTTCGTTTCCGTTTTCGTGAGCTAATTTCAAAATTTTTCATTTTCGTTTCGTTACGTAACGAAAACAAAAAATGAAAACGAAAACGAATTTTTTTTGTTTCTCCCCATTTAGCTCCATTATGTGTTTTTCCAGTAACGAAAAACGAAAATTGGCTCAAAATTAGTCGTTTCGTTTCCATTTTCGGTCCATTTTTGAACCGTTTTTCGTTTTCGTTTCGTTACGTAACAAAAACAAAAAAACGAAAACGAAAACGAAAATACCGCTAAGTCATGCCCATCTCTAATAATAATATAGGAGGAGCTCTCCAAGCTTAGATTTTTAGTATATCCAGATGCAATGACATTGCAGTGGGCGGCACTGCAAGGGTTGGAGAAGAGTAGAATCTGGTGGATAGCTAAGTTCCCACCTCCTCATCCGTTCCTGAAGTATGAATTCAACAATGAAAAAATGACAAAGGTCAAAGCTACAAATCTTACATTTCCATACACTGCATGTAACAGGCAACAGTGGGATCATAGCATTGATGGGGTGCCAGATTTTAGGGTGTAGGGAGGAAGGCAGCATCCTGGGTCCCAAATGATACTATCACAGCCTAGGATACTTGGTGGCATCCTGAAAAAGCCAGAAGGACCTGCAAACTATTTCCTTCTGAGTAGGTTAGCAATTAACAATTCTTAAGGTTTGTAAAACAATAATACAACAAGAGGATGGTGAAAACAGCTCTCAAGTAATGACAAACAAAGCCAATTCTCCTCCTCTATTTTTCTTTTTCTTTTTCTTTTTCTTTTTTCTTTCTTTTTTTTTTTTGAATTCTATTACATTTCAGACTAGGTCAGTGAACACTGGATATAAAACCTAATTATTCCCAGTTGAAAAGTTCAATGTCACTATTACAATTTGACCTACTTTTTTCTGCAGTCCTTGAAATTTTTGGCTGAGCTAACTGTCGGATCTGTTTAATATTGTCACTAAGCATTATGCCTACAAATTGTTTGGCATCTATCCGGTGCAACACAAAATGAGGAATGTTTGCTTTAAGTAAATTAAGAGCAACCGTTATTAGCTGAAATGAAGGAACAACTTTGTTGAAGCTGCTGAATGGTGCCCCTGTGTCTTTATATCAGCTTACACTGGGGGTATATTTAGCATTACAATGAAATGTAAATGACGTTGAACGCATAGCATAAAACAGAAATAATATCTTCTAGGAGTTGAATTGATTATTCTAATGAAGTAAATGTGGCACTCTCCATTAATTCTGTAAGCAGTATTTATGAAGTTTGCATTTCTTCATTGTGTTCCTTAATGATATTATTCTTTCAAGATCTGATCTGGGCACGTCGGTTTCCATTGCCCATTAGTTTTGTCTGAAAGTGAGGACATGCCAGCATGTGAAAAATGAGCATGATTAAGTGAGTTTGTTAGACTGTTCCAAATGGAGATTATAAAATTAAATTAAGTATGTGGCAGCTTGAGAATTTATTTCGCTCCCATGTTTTGCCAGGAGAGAATAAAAATTTCATTGTTGCATGCAACAATATGGAAGATTCAGAATTCCAGTACTACATACAAGTACCGGAAGTGTCCAGACCACTGAAACGAAGTGGGGAAACGTTTGGGATAGGATTGTTTCTGAAGAGCTATCATGAAGAAAAGGAAGCAAGCCATGGACCAAGAAAACAGTGTTCTATCCAAAGAGCATGACAGGCATGTAGCATCACTTGAAAAAAATGGCACTGTGGCCCTTCTCATACTGATTGTCACACTGGGACACAGCTATCCTCTGGTTGTAAATGTCAGGAATGCGATGAGTGCTCAAAAGATTCTTGGCCATTCTCAGAGTTCCTCCATGCCAAGACTTTTCTGGATCTCGGTGTTGGGTGTTTTACAATGAAACCACCACACACACACACACACACACACACACACACACACACACACACACATTCTTCATCAGTTTTTCACACACGGGAAACTACCAAATTCTGTGCAGCTTGTGCTTGGTGAATTCTACCTGGCTGCCATTTTGTACAAGAGTTGTAAAAATCATATGGAGCTTCAGTACAAGAAATACCAAGGGGAAAAAGAATTACCAAGAGTCTTTATAGAAATCCTGTGAGATTTCCTGTGGTGGTAAGGGGGACATCTGTCACAGAGAAAATTTCTGCAAGAAGACAGGAAGGTTCCTTGGGATTCTTTTTGAAGAGTGAGGGGCTGGTGAGTTCATATCCCTAGTGTATCTCTGAATTGTGTGAGAGGGTTTTTAGTTCAAAAATGGCATAGAAAAATGTGTCTGTCAGGGACAATTGCATATAATCCCTGCACATATTTTAGTCATTTTGCAACCCAATTGCATATGATATAGAAAAATGTGTTATAATAATTTCATTTTTTAACATTTAAATCAGGAACTAATGAATTCATGACTAACAGCCTGTGGTTCAAAGGAGGGAAGGGCATCTCTCCCCACTATTTTAGAGAGGGGGACTCCACTGCTCAAACCACACAAAACTGCAGAAAACAGATTTGTGACTGAATCTATGTGAAATTGAAATGGATTAAATTTCATTTCATTTCATTTCATTTAAATATGCAAGTTTGTTCATCCCTAGCATTTGAACACCTCAGATGTGCATTGATGTGAAAGAGTCATGAGTCAAGACTAAAGAGGACCCAGAGACTCCAGTCTTGCAGAGAAGTGCCCTAAGGCGCTCCTCTACAGTCCCACTAAGTTTTTATGAAAATTGGGTTTCGGACATTTGAGTTCTACACCCACAAAGTGAGCCCTGTCAGGAAAGTATTCTTTAAAAGCTGGATGAGGGAAATCCAATCTCTACCAAACACAGAGCAGGGGTAGAGAGTAGTCAAAGGATGCATCCCTCCAATTTTGGAGTATCTAGGTGCCTTTGGGGCCCATTTTATAGCCCAATGAATTAACAAAACACTTTGTATTTGTTAGGGGATGCCATTTATGATTACTACAAATTGAAAACTTGTGATGAATTGGCCAAATTCATCAGAAACAAATGTCTTTATTTTTTTTCCAATTTGCCCCCATCTCTAATTCACACAGTCATAGCTTTGATATTGACGTTACCTGAGTGGACTGCTGCTTTACTTCTGGAGTACTACTTATACAACAGAGGGCAAGACACAATGTGGTGTGTTTCATGGACTGGCTTTCCATGCATCCCTCAACTGTACCACAGCTGTGCACACTCAGAGAGCCTGTGCTCAGGATATAAGAACAGAACACAGAAACTATGTGTTTTATACTGGCCAACGCTTGAAGCTGGAGACCCCCTGATCAGAAAGAATTCCGCCAAGGTGAAAAACTCTAGAACTGGGAGAGCTTTTGGAAGCCCTGCCCCATGCCAGCCTCCTAGATCTGCATTACATCTTATTCTCTTTGCTGTGGCAAGGATGTAAACAAGGAGGCATTGCGTGCTTGTGTCATTTCTTCCTAAGGAGAAACGAAAACAGCCTGGAAGGCATGAACAGAGACCCATGAACTGTGCTGGGCGACATAAAGAAAAATGAAAGCGGTGATTATCTCAAAGCCTTCGATGCCTTAGCCCACAGCATGTGTAGTACACAAAGGCACGTGCTGTCCGACATGTGTTCGTCTTTAAGGTTGCGCATTCCTCTATATTGTTGTTGCTTCCTCTCTGGGGTCCCTATAAGGAAAAAAGGGGTTATCTGGTTTTCTTGAAGCTGCATGCGGCTGCATCCTGTCTATAATCGTATTATCCATAGCAGGGGAAGCAAGAGGCTTATACTATGTGATTGTGCCACTCGGATGGGGAAGCAAGGAATTGTTATGTGCGGAGGTCACACACCTGCCTTTCCATCTGCCTTCTAGCCATCCAAGAGAAAAGACCATGCTTGATTTCTCCTGTCCCTAGACTTTCCCCACCCGTCATCTTTTCCTCCACATTAGGGAGATATTCCCCCAACGCTTATGATGCTTTTGATTGCAGCCCTGGATTGCGGCCAATAATTAGAACTTCATTCAATAAGAAGGTGTGGGAGGAAGGGAGGCGGACGTAAAGGAAGACACTAGTATGTATGTGACACGCTGGAATGCATCTATGTGGAATGCCTGTTGGGGCGGGAAGCCTCCTGAGAAGATTTGTGCACAAAACTGGGGAAGGAGGAAGATAAAAAGAAATGACAAAATAAAGTGGGTTTGCTGTTGGCGACGTGATCGGATTAAAATGTTATGAAATCCTTCTGGTAGTGAACTGGAGAGTGATGCCAAAAGACATTGCATGCAAGTAGTTCAAGGATGTTTCTTAGGAAGATGTGTAAGTGGACACAACAAGGCACTTTCCCTCCGTAAACGTATTTGTGGCACCTTTGTATGAATCAAGGGAAGCAGAGGTTGAAGAAGCATTGTTCAAATAAAGATTCAACTTCAGTGTACATCTGGGGTAAAGGGGCAATTACAGTGGTACCTTGTATAAAGGAATTTATTCATTCCAAATGAAATTTTGTTAAGCAAATTTTCCTTTATACAAATTTCCCATAGGAATGCATTGAAAACAGAGTAATTCCTAATTGCGACCATTTTTATGTTGTATGGATTTGGCCCATAGGCAATTCTTTTAAGCAAATTTCCCATCTCCGTAATTTTTTATGTTGTACAGATTTTATGTTATACAAACCATTCGTTATACGAGGGTCCACTGTATTTTGTTCTTCCTTAATTGCATCCCGTGGTGTCATTTTGCTAGCACCAAGTTCCTGCAGTTTGCAGAAACACAATTTTCATTACAAGTCTCAAACGTAATACCATATATACTCGAGTATAAGTTGACCCGAGTATAAGTCGAGGCCCCTAATTTAACCCCCCCAAACTGGGGAAATGTATTGACTTGAGTATAAGTCTAGGGTGGGAAATGCAGCAGGGCCTGGCAGCTCCTCCTTTGTGAGCTGGGGGAGTGGTGTGTGATGTTTAAAATGACTTTTAGCCACTGATGCGAGTGCTTGGGTCAGTGGCTAAAAGTAATTTTAAACATCGCACGCCGCTCCCCTGTGATGCAGAGGGGGGTCATGAGAAGCGGCACGCAATGTTTAAAACGACTTTTAGCCACCGACCCAAGCACTTGCCTCAGTGGCTAAAAGTATTGACACGAATATAAGTCGAGGGCCCCCTTTTTCAGACCAAATTTAGGGCTGAAAAACTAGGCTTATATTTGAGTATATACAGTACTTGGATTCTGCGTTCCCAAACTGTCACACATGCCAGCCATGGCACACTTCATTTAAACTTCTTGACACTAGTTTCCCCAGATGTCTTGCTAGTGCTTACACAAAGCAATCCTCTGAATTAATCTTGCACTTGTACTGCTGCTCAGAGGAATGGAATGAAGACAGAGGCAGCAGGAAGCAGGAGAGTAGACACATATATTTCACTCACATGTCCTTCACAAGATTCTGCAGGTACTAAGTGTTCATAGAAATACAAGATTTTGAGGACTGATCTGGAGAACATCTTGAGAGATATTAAAGCAACAAAAGAAGAGGAAAATGGTGATTAGAGATGGGCACGACTTAGCGAAATTTTCGTTTCCATTTTCGTTTTTTGTTTTCGTTACGTAACGAAATGAAAAACGAAAAACGGTTCAAAAATGGAACGAAAACGGAAACGAAACGACTAATTTTGAGCCGTTTTTCGTTTTTCGTTACTGGAAAAGCACTTAATGGAGCTAAATGGGAAGAAACGAAAAAAAATTCGTTTTTGTTTTTGTTTTTCGGTTTCGTTACATAACAAAACGAAAACCAAAAAATTTGAAAACTAGCTTACGAAAACGGAAACGAAATGAAACGGACCCCTAGACGAAAACGAAAACGAAAATGAAAAAATTTCTGAGTCGTGCCCATCTCTAATGGTGATACATCTACACATAAGAGGGAAAAGATGGGGGGGGACTCAGAGAATGTTACCACCAAACTTGCCATGAAAAAGAAAAACAGAAAAGGGATCAGAAAACTTATAGATGCCACATATGGTTACCGTTGTGTTTGTTTAGAGTTTTGTTGGGTTGGCATTGACCCACAGAGCATATTTTCACAACTGTAATGCACATGTGGTTAAAGAGAAGAATGAGAACATCCTGATGACCGAGATCTTCAGATTAAAGCAGGGGGGAAACAAACACAGTATACACTGGAATTTGGGCTTTTTTCATTCTTTCCATGGGTTATATAAAGCTAAAAATACAGGATTAGGGGAAAGGAAGAGAGAGATCTAATTGATGTATTGTGGTCCAAACAGCAGCTTACTAAGGAATGTGACAGGCCTTTCCTTTGTGGGTAAGTCATATAAACATGATCGTGAGTTGAAATAAGCTGCGGGAAACATTAGGTGGGACCCCATGTCAGAGCAGAGCAAAACGTGGAAGCACAAAAAGTTAACTGAAAGAAATGTGGGACATGCTTTACTACTACCAGTCACTTTACCACTGGCACGCAGCCAAAGACTAGCCAGGATAAAGATTGTGGTTGACTTCAGTTCATTTGGAGTGCCCTGGTAAGTCCACCTGCAGATGTACTGCTTTAAGTTCATTTTGACAATAGATGAAAAAAATAATAATATATTCATTTGCTCTGAATCGAAGGTATGGCATTATAGAAAGGTACTATCTTACAGACTGAGGCACTGTTTCCAGACAGTATGGAAAGGCTTAGTATGTTGTGGAAGGTTCGTATATTGGCTGGATTTTGCCTAAGTAACCAATTTTATGCACACTTACTTGAGAGCAGAGTGGGCTAACTGGAGCATTGCCCCAGGGCACCAAAATAAAGAGGGCACCATCACCTATCCTTGCTTTTTGAGAGCATAAATTCTTTCTTTCTTTCTTTCTTTCTTTCTTTCTTTCTTTCTTTCTTTCTTTCTTTCTTTCTTTCTTTCTTTCTTTCTTTCTTTCTTTCTTTCTTTATGTTTTGGTGTTTGTGTGTGGGGAGACACTTCTTCCTTTTTCTTTTTGAAGGAGCTTCCACCTATGCCTCTTGGGGTGGGTAGGCGGAGGCAGGTGGTGTTGCTTGCCCTAGGTGCCGAAACAGTAACTGCTTGATACTACATCCTAAAGAAATCAGGGCCACTTACATGTGAGGAAGAAAGCAAAGATAGTGTGGGGTGGCCATTATTAGTTGTGGCTTGAGGCAACATTCTCCCTTTTGAAATCCTTTGGTGTCATTTACTTGAGGAATTTTGGTCACTGTTTACCTGAATTGAAACTCTCTCACTTTCTTGAGGGACTTAAGAGTATTTTCTGTAGGCCTATGCCTTTTATATGAGTCGTCAGCATGGCTTTCCAGAATTGTACAAGGGACAATGTGCTTCTACAGTATTTGTCCTGAGAACAGAGACAAAACAAGGATATACTCTCCCCACCACCTCTTTTTGTGAATTTCTCCCTAATAGAAAACAAACTTTCTTTTGCTAACGGGAGATGTTTTATTTAAAGCATGTGGTGATGACTTGGTAGGCCTCCATTTTCTGTTACACTGTGAAAGAAACTTTTCAGTAAGAGAATGATATTAATAATATTATTATAACTGAATTTCTGCTCTTCAATTGATTTTCAGAGAGCTCTTATGAATGATATGCATACAGTGGCAACATATATCCATTTGCTACATTACAGTGATGTAGACTATTTAATGTCATTGACTATTATTTTCGCAAGCGTAAATGCAACATTTCATTTTGTGTTATTGGTAGATGGTCTTCTTTCTCATAAATCACAGTGCATGCCACAATTATTGGATTATTATAAATTAATGGGGATCTTTTATTTACACATTTAGCAATTTGATTTATGCTGAAATTTCCAGTTAGGAGTTCTCTATATGAACTACAAACTTTTGTATGTAGCTTTCATGTACATAGATGTAATCAGGCTTCTACCTCTTTCAGGAGATATCCAATTATTCTTTAAAACACTAAGATGTCAAAGACTTAGGCTGCTTTGGGGTTACCAGGTGTATGGAGTTGTGTATGTATATGGACAGCATCTTAGACATAGGTCTTATTTTTGTTTCTAATCCAATCTGTTTGAAAGGCATTTAAAACAGTATTTACTGCTGACAAAAATTGGCTAATACTATTGCAAAACTTAGAAGTGCATTATCTTTAAAGATTTATTCAGGATGAAGTGCTATTCTACAATGTGCCATTAAGTGGAATGAAAACAATGTCCAGTTTATTCATCTGCTCATGTTTGTTAATTAGTATGAAATGAAAAATTAAAAAATAAATCTTGTATTATATTATACAGTAGTTCATTGAAATATATTTTTGGGAGGTTTCTCTGAGTGTTTATGCTGTTATGTTGTTATGCTGACAAATGCAGGCAATTTAAAGTGAATGCATTGTCTGATTATTCAAAACAGAACAAAATAAAAATTCATACAAGAACTCTTGTTTCTAGTTCTAAAATACATTTGCTTAGGTCTTCTTTTGTTTTGAGCTGTAAGAACAGCCAGCTGTGTACAGCAGGGGCATAGCTAGGGTTTGGAGCACCCGGGGACAAAGTCAGTTTTTGCTCCCTCTCATGCCCCCAACTGTGTCTCACTCACCAAGCAGGGGGTGCCCAATCCTGGGGGAACAGTGGGAGAGGGGGTAAAGGGTCCCTCTTTCTCATGCCCTTTTCAGGGGGTGTCCCGGACAAGGCTCTCCTGTGCAAACGGTACAGCATATGGATAGCGCCAAGCAGGCAAGTTTTTTTTCAAGCATCACCTCTGTAGCACACTTCCCCCTCCTCCTTTCCCCTGACTAAGGCTTGGTGATCATAAGCCCGGGGAAAGGAGGAGAGGGAAGCAGGCAATGGGATTTCCTCCCCAAGTGGCAGCTCCATCGCATGCTTCCCTCTCGTCCTTTCCCTGGGCTAATGATCTCCAAGCCTTAGTGGGGGTTGGGGGAAGGAGGGGGAGCAATTGGCGGAGGTGCTGCTTGAAATAAAAATATAAAGTGGGAATGCTGGTGCGATGACACATGGCTTCCTCCTCCTGCTCCCCTTCCAGGTGCCCCCAGATTTCTTGCACGCCCTGAGACAATTGCACTCTTCCACCCCTCCCTAGTTACAATGGGGCCATCTTTGGCTTGCACATTGACAAGCCTAAGATTCTGGGACAAACACTTAGCACTGCAGTGCAGAGCTATACATCTTCCTTCCTCCAAACCCCTTCTCCATTCTAATTCTTCATATGGTGAATCTGAACAGTTTCTCGTGTTCGAGACACATCCGCCCCATGTTTTGGAAAATTCCTGAACTTTCTTCACTAAGACGGTTACTTCACGTCCTTCCTCAAGCCGAGGTGAACTTGCCTCCGTGTTGAAATCGGTTTTAGTCATGTGACCTAATGCTGGTTCTGCCCCTGTTTCTCTGTACTCAAGGGCATGCTGATTGAAACCGGCAGTACTTTAACCGCACGTCCTCGATCCTTACCTGGCGGTAAGGAACAAACACAAACCAGGGTGAACTGTTCGAGAAAGAATCTTGGTCGATAAGTGGGGGAAATGGATTCATAAGAAGGAGTTATAATTCCTGTTGTTTGATACATCGAAATACCGATGTTCCTCCCCCTTCTCAACAACAAAAAAAAAGTAATTGCACTAGGTATTTTCTCGATGCAGGTTAAGAGGAACCGCACGTCCCCTTGGGTGTGGATCGAGAAGCAGATTGAAAAGATTCCCAAGCTCCAGGATGGGAATCTCTCACCCCCTTGGAGCACAGTTCAGGGGGCATGGTCGGGGTGATATCGGATTGACCCCACAAGGACGTGAGGTTCCGTTCCTTCGAACCGGTCTCCAGCGGGGCCGCGAACTGCAGCGAGAGGGACGTGAAGTATCAGCCAAAGTGTTTGTTGAACCTAGTCATGGACAAATCACCTGAAAGAAGTGGGTCAGATGAAGTTCCTGCACTACTATTCGGGAACGTCCCCTGTGACCCATCCTTCAGCAAACATGCCACCTGGGCAACATGTCAAGGAAGGCTGGGGAGCAAATAGGTTTTAAGGGCATTCAAAGAAATTTGGGTCTCAATGTGCAACCTACATGGGGTGAGGCAGGAGGAGGCCCAATCCTGCTGTGTTTTTACAGGGTGCTGCTCAGCAGCATAGAGAACTGAAAGACATGCTGGGTCAGTCAGAGGTGCCCTTTCCCGTTGTGCTGGTTGTAAGGCTGCAAGGAGAACACATGAGAGCCGAAGCACCCTCTCTCTTTCTCTCTGAGCTATTCCTGGGGCTGCTCCCTCTGGGCAGCTCTACCAATTGGACCAAAGATAAGCAGGAGGAAAAAAATAGCGACAGAGAAAGGTGAGGCCATTCTGGAAGGGGTCTCCTTGAGGACATGGCCTGTGGAAGTTGGCTTGGCGAGATATCACACATTATTGTTATTATTGGGTCAATATTTCTATAAATCCAACAGAAAGCCCCAGGGTCTTCCTACAAGTGGGAACAAGTAAGAAGCTGCCTCGTAACTCTTACTCCATGATTTACACATTTGACTTCATTCTATTCCCATATGAATAATTCACCCGAACACATTTGACATGCAAAACAATTAGCAAAGGGGGAAAATGCTCTGAAATGAATTATAAGGCTTATTATGCAACAGTTTTACCATGGTTTTGAAAGAAAAGAAAGAAAGAAAGAAAGAAAGAAAGAAAGAAAGAAAGAAAGAAA
>JAHTLZ010000348.1:24091920-24106115 GCA_023846285.1 Phrynocephalus versicolor
TTATTATTATTATTATTATTATTATTATTATTATTATTATTATTATTCCATACAAAATGAATTTATTTTGTGATATTTGTTTTGGTTTAGGAAAACTGCTTGCAAAACATGTACACTTGTATGCAAAAATGCATATATTGAGATAAATGTGCACAAAGGGTTATATAAATCTGCATGGAAATGTTAAGAAAAATCTCAGAATTTGGGAAGAGCCAAGTATAAGATTAATTTTTTAAAAATCACAGAGAAACCAAAACGGAAAAATATGAAACTGGGAAACTATACTGCCTTCTAATGCGAAACTTTTTTGATACTGTTTTTGTCCAGAATACCATTTGTTTTGCTTTGCTGTGACCCTTACAGTACACCTAATGTGGGAAATGTATTTTTAATATCTAGCCATTTATGCATGGTTTCTAACAATTTTTTTCTTTTAGGTTAATAACACTGGAGACTAGAATCTTAATTCTGAACACTCCATCACTTACAGCATTGCCTTTTACACATTTGCTTATAAGTGAGCCCTGGTGATTATATTTCATTACATTAAACACATGGGTAAAATTGTACCAGAATGCAGCCTTAATATCTTTAATGTTTTGACATTAAGATGTTGAATAAATGACTTGAGTGAGGCTTCCTAGCTTATTGCTCCTGGAGATATATAGCTAGCTGACATTCTCTATATGACTGAAGGGCAGGCTGTCAGCAGTGTTCTTAAATTTCCCATCATTAATTGTGACAAACATAAATTAAATGCCACTCTTATGGTTACAACATTTTTTGCTGTTGATGTTACACTATTATACCCCTAAAATGTCATCTTTCCCACTAAAAGACTCCAAACTAGTAGAAAACAGAATTTTGGGGTTCGCTTTTCTGGGTGACTTGTGAGCAGTCATTCATACACAGACACTCCTTCATTCAGTTTTCTGCCAGAATTTCCAAGACAGCCGACACAATTTGCTCAATGCATCTTAAAATGTTCTGTTGTTGGAGTGATGCGCTTATCGTCTTGTCTTTACTTTTGGGATGTCTTTAATTACTATGTCTATGAACATTCACACTGATTCTGACTTTCAGATCTCTATACCAGGGGCTCTAAATCTCTTAATTCTTATCTTCAGTCCTTCTGTCCAACAGCATGAGTCCCACTGTGATATAAAAGAAGAGTCCATGGTTTTTGAGGACATTTGTTCCTTGACTGGCATTTGGTTATTAGATGTAGCCTTCACAGTATGCTCTAAGGAGGGGGAAATTGCAGTCGTAATGTAGGTGGTAAACAGAAACAAGCAAAAATGGAAATAAATTAAAATTAAAAAAAATAAGATGAATAAATGACAATTTCATGACAACTGAAATAATATTATTCAGCATAAATTTTATGTATTACAGTAACTGTAATGCACAAAGACAAAAGTATCTGGGAATATTTACTATTTAGATTGAAGATATTACTATTGAACCTAATGGCTTGGGAGCTTGATTCCTGTCAGTGTGTCTCTCCTTAAAACATCTACCAAGCCTACTTGATACTCCCAGGCCTTGCTAAATCATAACCCTTAAATCTTAATAAGAACATCTACTAGTTCTTAATTTTTTCAGTTTCTAATTCTTGTACATCTTCACTTCTTCGTGTATGTTATACATCACCATTGTTGCCTTGGCAGTTTTTGTTTCAAATGTATTTATTTAATTTGTAATTTTGTCAGCTTTTAATGTATAAAACCATCCATTTGGGAGGTATACAAATCCCATATATAAATAAAATAAAGTAAAATAAAATTTATGGAAATTGTGTGTTCCGACAAAACTATTTCTGCATCCTACCAGTGGCATACTAGGAGCAATATAGAAATGGTGATTTTTAACACTTTAGGCCCAGTTTTTATAAGGCAGCAGCCCACAAGCTCTGGCCTGTGGCCTGTTAGGATCCAGGCCACACATCCAACAAGGCTCCTTCTAAGGTACACACCTGAGAATGCATGCATGCTTCTCTTCCACATTCATGTGGGTCTTTTCCTCCACCACCACTCATTGCAGATTTTTTATTGTTTTGGTCCTAATGGAACCAGCAGGATGAGGGGGGGGAGAGGTGTGTGTGCACATGAAAAAGCCCCATGCATTTAGGGACTGCTGTTTTAAAGGATCATAGTATCCCGTATGACACCACCTTAGCTTTGAGATCCAGACATTAAGGTCTTCCCTGGATCCTGCCCGCTCCAGCTTTTCTAGTAGCAAAACTTCTCCATGGCAGGCTCTGGAAATCCTTTCCTGATTTCAAGAGGTTAGGGACTCATCTTTTTATTCATGTGGGTCTTTTGGCATTGGCCCTCCCTTGCTGTGCAAGGGCCTTTCATCTGGCCATATTTTCTTTTGGTTGCTGTTGCTTTAAAATTGTGTGGGAGTAAAAAGAGGCTTTCATTCATTTTAACCACATTTGCTTTATTTCATTATATGCTAGAATAAACCTCCTGGGGGGGGCGGGAAGGTGGGATATGGATCAAATACATCAGCGTATGATCATAAAAATTGCTATCAAGGTTTTGCTGTTATGTAGGATTTGTCAATATTTATAGCCGTGTTTGATGTACATTGTTTTGAGGAAGAACATTATACATTGCTTTTCTCTAAGAAAGATGCCTGATAAGTATTAAAATAACAATTAAGAATTAAGAATTACCACAGGCAGCCCCCCACACACTTTATAAAATTTTGTTTTTACCTGCTGGCATGGAGAGAAATACTCAAAAATCGTTTGAAGCATCTGTTTTCATTTAACTCTTCAACATGAAGAAATATTTTAAACTAGCTCTACATGCTGATTTTTTTTTCATACCTGAAAAACAGAGCCTAATTGTGCAGGTCTCTTTATCCTAAAGCCAAACCTTCGTACAGAAAGACTTAGCAAGAAGAATGTGCCAAATATGATTGCCTACCCACCTCCCAGATTTTTTGAAAGAAAAATTTCTTCCATTATTTTCTTGCATTGTTTAGAAGCTCCCAAATTGCCCCCAAATGAGCTTTATTAGTCCTGTTCAATACTGCCCTTCACTTGTTTTGAAATCTGATTTAGATTGGTGTAGTGTGGGACCTGTTTCACATTTACCGATTTTTATGTATCTCAGAATTTTCCCCTTAAGCCCAGAGGTGATTTCAGGCTCTAATTAAAACATGTGCCTTTTCCTTTTGGGTCTGTTTCAAAGAAAGGGACAATGAGCAAGCATGTTTTTATGCTACCTTTTCATCTACTAATTGTGCGATGTCATCTCTTATTAATTTTTTTCATCCTTGTGGAGCAGTAAAAACGGAGTCTTAGGGGCCCCCATGTTTTGAATTCTTCTTCTTCTACCACCACTGATTATTTTGTATATTATGAAGTGTCCAGTTGTATAATAGCCTAGCCTCCTTTAAATTCAGATAGTATTTGAAACCCCAGTTTTATTTGTCTAGCGGTAGTTTACTTTATTGAGAACCTTTCCATCCAAAGGCTGTTGTGTTGTCTCAGTGCTGATCATTTTGAATGAGCCTTGTAGAGACTGTTGTTAGCTGGAATAAACATACAGCAGCCCCCCTGCCCCACAAAAACAAAGCAAAGCAATGCAGGAAACAAAAGGAATAATAAACAGAAAAGCCGCAGGAATATTTGGGTTGGATTCTTAGAACTATACATGGGTTACACATACCACACCCCAGGAGAATGTGCATGATATAAATTTTAGTCATGATTCAGCCGCAATTTGCATAACACATTCTTATAAGTAATACATATATTGGGTGGGGAAATGTGAATTTTGTGCGAAAGGCCTGTTCCTTGTGGGCAATACAAAGCTTTCCCACTCAAAGTACTTGCATGAATTTTCAGCCAAAATGTTTTGAAACACAATAAAGGCTCAAAAAGCAGAGGGGTGAGGTGTGTGTGTGTGCACCTCTTGCATTTTAGGGCTTTTTCTGTTGAAAATTCATTAAACCATTTTTCCAAAAATATTTCATTTCACGCACACAAAGATTTTGCACAAAATGCATGTTTTCCCACTGAACTTCAGCTACCTTGCTAATGCTGCTGATGAAAAAAAAAGTGCTATTTCATTTTGTTCTTGCTTGTTTGCGATAAGAAAAACATGTTAACGAAGTGTATTTGATTGTTGTTTGATAACTCTTTTTGAGTCAAGATAACTTTTTCGCCTTCAAGGGTAAGAAAGTGTGTCACAATTATATATACATTGACATAATACCTACTGTACATATGAATTTGCAGTTGTTGAGCATTGCGTGGTTAAAGGTTTTTAGGTTTGTCCTAATGTTCTGCAGATGACTGTCAAATTATAATCTGTGCTTTTAATTCCAGTTAGTATTTTGTACATATGTGTTTTTGTGTCATGGTCCAGCACAACGTCCTGAGTTGATTCAATGTGCTGTGGCATGGGCAGGAAGCAGATACAATGACTCTGACTTAAATCTGGCATATATTCATTGTAGGTCTTCTATCAATTTTTCTCCATGCCATTATCCTAATTATTAGTCTTCGCCCTTATTTTGCAAATTCGCTCTTAAAAAGTTATGTTTATTTTTTTCAAACCACATAAGAGTTCAAAATATCAATGTTTTATGAAAAAAACACCAAATAATCTTTAAGCACATTTCATTTAAACACGAGGAAATCAAAAAGAGAAAGTCCTCTTCCTTTGTTTTCCCTTTCCCAAGCTTTTGTCAGTGCTTTCAGAATGCATCAGCTCTGTTAGACAACACCCTGTCCTCGATTCTACACATTGTTTGCGTACCAGGCACCAAACTGCCATTTCACATCACAGTACATTGATTTTTAATGTTCTTCTAATTTAGGCTAAGGACGCAGAAATCTTAGCTCAGTTTGGCTTCATGATGACCTGCATTTGAACTTCCTCCCAGCTGCTCTTAGGTTTCTACCCACAATCTGTGTTTTCAGTGTCTTTGCACACACACACACACACACACACACACAAACATTATTAAAAAGATAGAAGGCAAAGGGAGGTGGGAAGCATAATAAGAGAAAGAAACCAGAAAAATGATATGATCAACTGGCTTTAATTATGTTTTAATATTGTGGCATTGTCAGTAGCAAATGTGTTCTTCTGAAATGCTTGCTTGGTCTGTGAGATTTAAACAGATGTAATAATCTCAATTACTTCTGTCTCGTTCCCTCTTTAGATCTATTGCTCTTATCTGATTTACTTGGACACAGCAGCTGGTATGCCCTTTTTGGGGCCAGGCTTTGCAAGATTAAATCCTGCCACCTTGACCTAGCATACTGAGCAACCGCGCAGCCCAAGTTCACCCTGGGATCTGGTGCATGAAATTAATGCCGGAAAGTAGGATAATATAGCGCCAGTGACATGGGTGCATCAATCAGGATAATTCTGGAATTCTGAAAAGGGGAAAAAGTTCAGTGCAACTGCCATGCCCTATTTCGCAGTCAGAGGGGGAAGGGAGAAAGACCACATATGTGAACTGTTCCAAAGCAGAGAGCTCATGGGGTGGTGGTGGGATACATCAATGCTGTGTGATTTAGAAATGTGGTTCTCTCTCTCACTCTCTTTTTCTCTTAAAAAACATGTAATTAAAAATGAACAGTGTCCTTGTAAAATTCACTACAATTATCTTTGCCTGTGCCTCATTATGGGCTTGGGTTTGTTCAATTAGCAGAGGAGCTCGCAGAATTAAAATGCTCCCTGCCGAGCTACAGCGGTGAAATGGAGACCCAAACTGGCAGCCTTTGCTCAGCCAAGCTGTCATGGACGCCAGTGGGAATTTTCTCAAAGCTACGAAATGGTGGTTTGGAACCCGGCTTTGTACCAGAACGTTGTTTTGAAAACATGTATTTCTTTCAAAGATGTACGTTGATTGAGAATCCATGTTCTAATATGACAACAATAAGGATGTGTACATCCTCTTGGTAAATTCCTTTTGAAATAAGGCTAAAGATATTATTTTAATCTGAGAGACAGCAAGACACACTGAGAGCAGTATTCTCAACAGCAGTTCCAGGCTCCAGAGGGCAGCCCAGCATTTCAAAATGGACAATTTCTATAATAAAGTGGATACCACATTGGGAAGTGAATAGTTTTCAGGAATAATTTCAGTGGATTTCTTCATCTTTCCCCTTCTCCTTGATTCATATCAGGTTGCAATGTTTTGTTTTTCATTCCTGGGTTTCTACACTCTTTAAAAATATATATATTTCCCCAATTTCCCCATTTGTTTGCTCATTTTCACCTAGGTTCTCTTTTGACAAATGAATGGTTTCTCCATATATTTAAACTGTGTGCCTTTTAAAATGTGAACATTGTTTCATACACACTTTGTTTCTGCAAAATGCCTTCACAAAAGGGAGGTGTGTTTCTCTTCACAGTCGCTCTTGAAAGGTGTGAAAAGTCTGTTCTGTCACAAGTGCCAGACTGACTTGTTACAAAACATGTCCGTTTAGGACAAAAATGATATATTTGTATCCAGGCCAGAGGGGAAAAAATCAAAGGAGAATTAAGAAACTGGATGAAGGAATATCAATTTCTTATAATTTGAAATTATTTCTCTTTAGTATTCTCGAAGGCTTTCATGGCCGGGATCTGATGGTTGTTGTAAGTTTTTCAGGCTGTTTGGCCATGTTCCAGAACAACAACTATTTCTCTTTTATTTGCCACAGAGCCTGTCTGAAAACGTTTGAGCTCACTATGAGTAACATGTGATAGTGTTGTTGGGTAACAAAATAGGTAAAACTGCTTTGGGTGCTACATAGAGCTTTGGCTGGCCATACTTGATTGAAGCTATTCTTGAGAACTGTTTTCTCAAGGTAGTTGTGAACTGATTGTGTATCTGCACATAAAAAACTGTTCAGGTTTTACTTGGGCACACATTCATTACATGTACAGATGAGGTTACATTTTCCTCATCTATACATGTTCATGTATTTCATTATATGTGTAAACACATGAACAACAGAGTTGGAATCAACTTGACACCACTAACTTTGAGGCAGTGTGATATAATAGGAAAAGTGTCAGATGAGCACTCAGGGGACCTGGGGGCAAATCCCCGCTTAACCATCTAAACCAGTGGTGGCGAACCTTCAGCTGTCCATATGTTTTGGACCACAACTCCCAGAATTCCAAGCCAAGATTACCAATGACAAAGGACTGTAAGAATTGTGGTCCAACTGAGTGCCAAAGGTTGGCCACCACTGATCTAAACTTATTGAGAGGGGGCAGTGGTAAACGAGTCCATGAATGTATCACAGATCTGAAAAATAACCATTTAGAATCTCCATAAAGAAGTGCATGGACGGACCATAACAACAAACGTAAAACAGGGATGTGCATAACTCTGAGTCACTAATAATTTGAGGACCATGTCTGCTTAGATGCATTTAAGCTCATACTTGCAAATATACAGTATGTGGGATATATGTAATAGTTGCAAACCTGCTTTTTACTCTTATATAGAGATGGGCACGAAATGCCAAAATGGCATTTCATTTAATTTTTTATTTTGTTTCTTTGTTTCATTTCATTTGAAATGATTTTTTTAAAAAAATCATTTTGTTTTTCATTTTGTTTCATTTTTTTGTTTTAATGTAACTACTGTCTGTGTGTTTTATGTGTTATTATTTATTTATTTATTGATTGATTCATTCATTCATTTATTCATTTATTTACGGTCAATGGCCAAACTAATGTTTTACGTGTGTTTCCTGCTTTTTACCTTTTATAAGTGTCTCAGAGGTGGGGGAAGTGTGGGCTTTTAAAATGTTTTATTAGTCCCCCAAAGCCAGCGCCGATCAGCTGGTGCGCGGGGCTTGCTTCAGAGACTAAAAAGAGAGTTTTAAAAGCCAGTGCTTTCTGCCACCCAATCAGGCATGTTGGAGGGAAAGCAGGGGCTTTTAAAATGTTTTTTTAGTCCCCTAAGCAAGCCCTGTGCACCAGCTGATTGGTGCTTGCTTTGGGAAATAAACAAGTTTTAAAAGCCTACGCTTTCCCACACCCGATTGAGCATGCTGTGGGGAATGGTGCGGGCTTTTAAAAAAATAATTTGAAAACCTCGCACCGTTCTTCCACCCAATCGGGTACCTGGGGGGGCGATGGCATGGGATTTTTAAAGCAGTTTCCCATAGGAATGTAGAAGAAGAAAGTGGAACTGATGCTTTACTCTTTCCTGATAGTAGGCTTTGAATTTTTTTTGCCTTTTAGATATCTAGCTATGTATCTAATCTAATACCATCAGCCACATGGTATAAATAAATAAATAAATAAAATTTGGGTTGAACCCTCTGCTTATCGTTAACAGCTACATATCAGGCAAGTAAAACACAACTGTCTTATTGTGATCATGACTACACCAGCTGGATTTTAGCTAGTACAAATAATTTGCAAATTTCTCTATAAATGGAGAACAAGAAGAACTCAAGGTGGAAAAAAGGTGAACGCAAACCTGACAAATTTGTCTGTCAATCATTAAAAGAAGGGACAGCACAAATAATCAACAATAGTTGATGATACAAGAAATATTTGATTGGACCACTTTCAGACACTCAACAGAGAACCCATTTCCCAACTAGAATTGATTTGAGTTTAATTTTTAACTGAAACATGCAAGTCCATTCATCCGAATCCACTTATCGAAACTAAAGATATATTTGACTAGAGCATTTATGTCCATGAAGCTCTTCTCTTTATGTTTTCATCAGCAAAAATATAAAACTAGTCACAATCATTTTTTTTTACCATACAGTAAGGTTTGTAAAGGTCTGAACAGTTTAGAAGAGACATGGATAGTGTGTGTAGGGGGAGTGCTTTCAACATATATGGAAGAATTGGTTTCATCAACTGGTGAGATTTAGCTAAATAGACGGCGGACATTAAAACATGTTTATTAGCCTATGCCCTATACCATTTGAAACAAAAAAGACAATATCTGTACCTATTTGTTCAGAAGTCTGTGTATTGACAGATGCTCTAGCAATATCTAGCATATGGACAGGTTTGAAGAGAGACTGAATTGTTGAGGATGTAAAATAAATAAGGCCGTGACAAGATTCTTCTCCCTGCCTTGCTTTTTTGGCCCTGTGCACTGATCACATGGCTACCACATGGAATGTGCATAGCTGAGGTGGGTGGGTAGTGGAATAATTTATTGCTCTCGCTTTATAGTTCCGCTGCCAGGATTCAAGTCTTAACCCGGAATGTTTATACTTCAACATCTTTCCTAAAAGTTCTAAATTGTCAGTTTCTTTAATGGATTGCAAATTGAGAATTGGGAGCTCTGCATTAAGAGTGCGAACAGGTTTAGAAGCCAGTCCTTTGTGTCAGCAGAACTGATCTCTCCTGGCACCATGTTTTGCTCGTATACCTCAACTGACATAGTCTAGGTTTTGCTGAGCCATTGCGGAGGACACTTCACTTCTGACACAAGAGACTTTGGGGTCAGCTTCGATGTTTCCAGATACATCCAGAAAGTAGAGATGGGAACGACTTAGCGGTATTTTCATTTTCGTTTTCGTTTTTTCGTTTTCATTACGTAACGAAACGAAAACAAAAAACGGTTCAAAAATGGACCGAAAACGGAAACGAAATGACTAATTTTGAGCCAATTTTCGTTTTTCGTTACTGGAAAACACATAATGGAGCTAAATGGGGAGAAACGAAAAATTTTTTGTTTTCGTTTTCATTTTTTTGTTTTCGTAACGTAATGAAACAAAAACGAAAAATTTTGAAATTAGCTCACGAAAACGGAAACGAAATGAAACGGACCCTAGCCGAAAACGAAAACGAAAACGAAATTTTTTTTCTGAGTCGTGCCCATCTCTACCAGAAAGACTCCTGGCTGACAATCTGGATGGCTTTGTCCAGTCATTGCAGGCTAGGAAGGCAAATCTTTGCTTATTTCCTTCTTGCAGGTGAGAAAGAAACATTTTGAAAGTTCTCCCCTTGCTGAGCAATTCTCTGCATTCTTTGCATTTCAGAGGTGTTTTTGGTGGTGGTGTGGAAACATGTATGCTAGGAGGGAAAAATGTGTTACTCACACACTTCCAACACCCCCAAAAATTTAATTTATTCAAAATATGTTTCTATGCTAAACCTGGGGATTTCCCCTCAAGTTTCTCTCCCCTCCCCCAATGACAGCACTGAATAAGACATCCCCCCCCCCCCAAGCCTTGGACAGGAATAAAACATCTTGCAGCTCTGGACTTTTATTTTTATGGAAAGGATAACATTTCAAAATAATTAGTCAAATCCCCTGGTAAAGATAATATATGGGAAATGAGATGGACAGTGGAGGGACAGGCATCGGCTTTAGAGCAGAGGCTAAAATCATAGTACAAGAGGAGAAACACACTGGCTCCACTGCGTCCGACACCCCATCTTACACCTGAAAAGTGACCAAGTTTAGAGGAAGCTGCCTGTTATGTGCAGAGGTTCTTCCTACCATCTGGGATTGTGAAAGACCACAGTTCCCATTTCTGTGGATAAACCCCATGCATAGCAGAGGGCATGGCCCCATTAAATGTGCAGAGCTGCATGGATGCATGCTCTTGGCCATCACTGCTGACCTGGGAATGCTCACATATTGCCCACATGGCCAGGCTAGGTTATATAAATTGGACTTGCTCTCATCCTGGCCTCTTTTCTGTTAGCTGCTTGGAAGGAAACGGTGGCTGCTGATCATTCCTCGATCGGTTGGCCACATGAATGGTGGTTTTGTTTCTGCTGGGGGTGGTGGCATGCGGCTCCCCTGGCAGCACTTTTCAGGCCTAGATGGGAGTGGGAATATCCTTGAGTGATTGGTGGCAGTGCATCAAGGCTGCCACATGGCCTGTCGGTGGCCATTCAGTCATGGTAGCAATAGGCGAGCAAGACCTAAGAAGGGGCAGGGTCCTAGGAAGCACAAGCACCTAGCAAAACGAAGAGCACTGTCAAGGTCACCTCTTGCACTTTTACATTTTGCGAGACTGACCCTCATGCCTACTTACGTAGATGTAACACAAACAGTCTGGTATTTGGAGGTGCATTGCCTTGAGTTAGGAAACCACTGTAGGCATTAACTGTGCATACTGAGTTGTGTGACTTGGCATGCAATTGATGTCTATAGTGATAGCCAATGCCACGGGTATACAAAGGGAGAGACAAAGGCCTTTGCTATCCTTAATGCAGAAGTGGCCAGTTTTCTATGCCTGGTGAACCACTTCATTTTCTGGAACCCAGAAGAAAGCACCACCTCTTGCCACCATTGCTGAAAACCTGCCACTTGTAAAGGGTCCTGCCAGGGATTCTGTTGGGAGATAATAGGAGATGGGCAGAAATATGCCCCACTTGGCATGTGACTGTTATTCTGTTGAGAAACAAGTGCATATTCCCCATCATGTGCCAAGCAACCTCTACGATTTTTATGCAGGGGAAGCACAACTTGAATGGTGGCAGCTTACATACTACCAGTGGATTCTCTTGTCCACCCTTTCTTAAATTTTTATGGAGCAGAACAAATGTTATAAATGTGCTACTAACTTTTTTTCTCTAGTGTGAAGATCACAGTTTTAAAAAGTTTGATATTATTTCTGGCAGAACACTCAGCAGTACTGAAAGAAAGCAAACACCAGCAACATTTTTCCAGGGCATTCCGTCATTTCTTGATTTTCCTTAGGTTTTTACCTTCAGTCAATATTATTAAAAAATTATATATATTAAATTTAGAGGTTTTCTCCTAAGAGCTTTTGAGGGGAAGCCAAACGTCTTGGAGATGTGAGATGTGTCCCTTCCTATATCAAGGTAGGATGCCCTTTGAACAAACACAAGAACATAAGAAGAGCCATGCTGGATCAGGCCAAAGGCCCATCTAGTCCAACTTCCTGTATCTCACAGTAGCCCCACCAAATGCCTCTGGGAACGCACGAGACAAGATATCTGTCCTGATACCACTCCCCTGCATCTGGCCCTTGAACTACCCTGGTTTTAAACCTGGAGATTACACATTTCCATCATGGTTTGTAACCTGTGATGGACTTTTCCTCCAGGAATCTGTCCAATCCCCTTTTGAAGGGATCCATGCCTTAGATGTGTGCTGAGGAAAGGCATTTGAAGATGGTGTTTCCAGCTTGTCAAGTTGAAAACTTCATGTTTCAATTGGCTAAACCAGAGAGATCATCAGGCCCCAAAACACATTAAAAAACCTGCTGTCTGGTAGTCCAGGAGTCACTGTTGGGTCAACAATGACTGTGAATCATCTTGGAAATCATTGTAAAAATATGTTTTGTGCTAGATGTTGGAAAAGAGGGTGGAGATATAAAATTTTAAAAGGTACATTCATAATAGGTGCTCAACCATTTCTGAATGCCTGGATTTTCCTAGTTGCCATATGTTGAGAAATGAAGCATCAGGGTTGGATCCAAATTAAAGCAAATTCATCCAGGTTGGTAGCAAAAAAAGATTTGCCGATTCCTCTTTCTGGTAGTCCCAGAAGCCTGAGGCAATGAAGAAATGTCAGCGTAGTCACTTGGTCGGAGTTGAAACACACTCTCTTGATGCACAGAGGCAACCTTTTGAGAATTCTCTAAACCCCATTCAGAATCCAAGTCCAAATTTCAGATAATATATAGTGCACATTTTGGAATACGGAATTTCAAGTTTAAAACACTGACATACATTTCAAGATTAGAGATGGGCACGACTTAGCGGTATTTTCGTTTTTGTTTTTGTTTTTTTGTTTTTGTTACGTAACGAAACGAAAACGAAAAATGGTTCAAAAATGGACCGAAAACGGAAACAAAATGACTAATTTTGAGCCAAATTTTGTTTTTCATTACTGGAAAAACACATAATGGAGCTAAATGGGGAGAAACGAAAAAATTTTCGTTTTTGTTTTCGGTTTTTCGTTTTCGTTATGTAACAAAACAAAAATGAAAAATTTTGAAATTAGCTCACGAAAACGGAAACGAAACGAAACGAACCCTAGCCGAAAACAAAAACGAAAACGAAAATTTTTTTCTGAGTCGTGCCCATCTCTATTCAAGATATCTGGATTTTAGTGGGAGAATTGTGTGTGTGTGTTTCTTCTCCTAGTAAAAATAAACAGGATTTAAAAGTGCTTAGCATTGTCTGGACTGTGATCCATGGGTCATTTTTTGAAATGAGAAAACAATGTTGTGTGTGTATATACAGTATATCAGTTTACGCTCAAGCAACACCATTCTTAAGGACAGTCTGCCTCTTCTCCAGTTCTCCTTGCCAAGATGCATACATTCAAGGCTGTCCATTGTATTTGCAAGGCTGGAAATGGTGGCCGGTGCCTGTCTATGCGTAGCAGCATGTCATTCTAAATTTCTGGGTAATGACTGGTTTTCCTGTGCATGAAGGCTGAAAACTCTTCATATTTGGAATGAAGAGGGACATATTTAGAGACAAAAACAAGAAATCCTATTTGTGACATAAACCCAAATTGTTGGATTTATCAGCCAACCTTTAAGGACTTATGTGAAAAATTGGGTTTGGATTCCTAGAAACACAATCATGTTGGCTTTCATTTCGAATTTTCTCCTCCTCCTCCTCCTCCTCTTCTTCTCCGAATCTGTGCATCTCTTTGCCAAAGACAAATATGGTCTCCCTTCCATGCACGGAACAGCTGCAATTGCTGAACATGGGAGATAATTTCATTTTAATCTCTTTTTCAAGAATTTATCACCATGTGCACATATCTTTGTATATTAGGGATGGAAAGAGTCTGAAATTAAAAGACAGTTGCAAGAGAAAAGCAAAACGGTACCACGTTCAATGCATTTAATGGTGCTTCACTCCTCCTCCTAATAACCTATTGTGTTTTGTCCGTGGCAGAAAGAATCCAGCCGCTTCTGCATTCAGAGACACAGGTCAGCAAATGTTGCAGATTAGGGATGGGCACAAAATTGAAAAATAATGTTTCATTTTGTTTCGTTTTGTGCTCACCCCCATTTTGTTTCATTTTGTTTCTTATGATTTTTTTTTTAAATTTCATGCAAAATGAAATGAAATGAAATGAAATGGCTCCCCTGGGTCCTAGAGGCACCAGATATGGTGCCTGGGACTTCGGGAGCCATTTTTAAATGGTTCCTGCTGAGCTGTCAATGGCTGGGGCTCTTTAAACCTGGCCTAGTCGGCACCAGGGGGTCCTGCTGGTGCCGACTTGTCCAGGTTTAA
>JAHTLZ010000348.1:24115889-24129364 GCA_023846285.1 Phrynocephalus versicolor
TGTGTGTGTGTGTGTGTGTGTGTGTGTGTGTGTGTGTGTGTGTGTGTGTTTGGAAGAGGAAGGCTTTCAGAGGAACTGTGAAAGTGGGTTAGAAACAGTGAAGAAGCTGTACTAGAATTTTCTGACTCATTTGTTTTTTGAAAATCATGACAAGAAATGATTGTTCTTACTCTCCCAGTTGTTCCTTTCCCACGTGTCAATGTTGCTTATATTCAGTAATAAGATTTTTGAGGGCCTGTTTTTCTCTAAAGAACAGAAGTTCATGGTAGTTTAGTTAAATAATTCACTGTGGCTTTTTTCTTTTTTTAAAAGTAAAGAACCAGTGAAGATTACACAAATCATTCTGTTTTCCAGTCTGTGTAACTTGAACATTTATTCGCCTCTAAGTCATTTCTTTCCATTTTTGGAGGGTTTTTTCCCAGACTGAAAATTTTATAGGTAGATTTTCATTAAAAAGAGGTAGGAGGACTTCCTCCTGTCTCGACCTCTTCATATGTCTAGATGATGTGCCATATTCCTTGACTCCAGATTGATGACGCTAATTAATAGATACAAACTATACAATAGTACATCTCCAATACTGGGCATTAGAGATGGGCACGAATAAAAAAATGGCATTTCGTTTGTCGTTTGTTGTTTGGAGGGTCCGTTTCGGTTTGTTCCCGTTTTTAATGAATTTTTGCAAAAAAAATCATTTTCATTTTCATTCGTTTCGTTACCATTTCGTTACCATTTATTTCATTTTTTTGTAATTTTTTTTTAGGATTTTAAGCAATTCACTCATATTGCAGTAATAGAAACGAAACACACGACAAAATTTCCAGTGTTTCTGTTTGTTTTGTTTCATTTTAGAGACAAAATTTGTTTGTCATTTCATTACGTAACAAAACAAAAAAACAAAAACGGAAACAAAAAATTGTTTGTTTCCTGCCCATCTCTACTGGGCATGCTTTGGAAAAGTCCAGGATCACTGAAAGATAGCTAGTCATTGCTAATGAGTTTTGTGCATCAGCAATGAAGGAAGGCATGTTTTGCAACAACATATATTATGTTGTTGCAAATGTATATTCTACATTGGAGAAACTAAACAGCCATTAAACAGGAGGATGACCCAACACAGGAATGGCAACAGCACAAACCAGAATCAGCAGCGTACCTCCATTTGAAGGATAAAGGGCACTCATTCAAATATGAGCATGTACACATATTAGACAGAGAAGATAGGTGGTTTGGGAGAGGGGTCGGGGAAGCTATTCATGTCTGTATTGAAAACCCCTCTCTCAACAGAGGTGGAGGGCTCAGGTACAGTCTATCTGCAACATATCAGGCTGTGTTTTCAGCAATGCCCAGACAAATCAGAAGCTCTTCACCCTCTATTAGCAATGCCATAGCTAAGAACCCATACTTAATGGGTGCTGGGAAAGTTTGCATAGGTGGGACTTTCACAAACCCTGGGCCTTTGTCCACCTAATGAGCTTGTTCAGCTCATAGTACACCTATGAACCTATTCAGGCTATTGTCCACTGAATGAGCCTATTCAGGCCTTTGTCCAACTTTTGAGCCTATTGAGACCAGGGTGATTTGAAATTAAAGTCAACTATTAAAATGGAGGAGTCACCATTAACTTTCCTCAGACTGATGAAGCTGCTTGGATGAGTAGTGAAAAGTTTCAATATCTCAAGAAAAGAAGTACCATTGCCATGGCTCAACTTCCAGATAAAGTCACCTGGATGACTGAGAATCTTCACAGAAACATATGAAGGTGAAACTCAAAAAATTAGAATATTGTGCAAATGTTCATTTATTTCAATAAGTCAACTCAAAGAGTGAAACTAATATATAAGATAGACTCATTATATGCAAACTGAGATATGTCAAGCCTTACTTTGGTATAATTGTGATGATTCTGGTGTACAGCTTATGAAAACCCCAAATTCACAATCTCGGAAAATTAGTATAGTGTGAAAAGGCTCAATATTCTAAGCTCAAAGTGTCCCACTCTAATCAGCTAATGAATCCATAACACCTGCAAAGGGTTTCTGAGCCTTTAAATGGTCTCTTAGGTTGGTTCA
The DNA here is from genome assembly GCA_023846285.1 of Phrynocephalus versicolor. Taxonomy (NCBI): domain Eukaryota; kingdom Metazoa; phylum Chordata; class Lepidosauria; order Squamata; family Agamidae; genus Phrynocephalus; species Phrynocephalus versicolor. The sequence continues at coordinate 24,117,962 of JAHTLZ010000348.1, forward strand.
GTAGGAATCACAATCATGGGAAATACAGTTGTACAGAAAACCATCATTGACACCCTCCATCAGGAGGGAAAGCCCCAAAAGGTACAGATTGCAAAAGAAGTTGGATGTTCCTAAAGAAACTTTCAAGAGAAAGTTATGTGGAAGGGGAAAGTGTGAAAGAAAAAGGTGCACAAGCAGCAGGGATGACTGTAGCCAGGAGAGGATTGTCAGGAAAAGGCCATTCAAAAGTGTTGAGGACTTTCACAAGGAGTGGACTGAGGGTGGAGTTAGTGCATCAAGACCCACCACACAGAGACGGATCCTGGACATGAGCTTCAAATGTTGTATTCTGATTGTCAAGCCACTCCTGAGCACTGTTGCTCAGTGGTCCAACATCCTCTTTTCTGATGAGAGCAACTTTTGCATCTCATTTGGAAACCAAGGACCCAGAGTCTGGAGGAAGAATGGAGAGGCACACAATGCACGATGCTTGAAGTCCAGTGTGAAGTTTCCACAGTCTGTGTTGATTTGGGGAGTCATGTCATCTGCTGGTGTTGGTCCACTGTGTTTCATTAAGTCCAGGGTCAACACAACCATCTACGAGGAGATTTTGGAGCACTTCATGCTTCCTTCTGCGGACGAGCTTTATGGGGATGCTGACTTCATTTTCCAGCAGGACTTGGCACCTGCCCACACTGCCAAAAGTACCAAAACCTGGCTCAGTGACCATGGGATTATTGTGCTTGATTGGCCAGCAAATTTATCTGGCCTGAACCCTATAGAGAATCTATGGGGCATGGCTAAGAGAAAGATGAGGGACATGAGACCGAACAATGCGGCGGAGCTGAAGGCCGCTATTGAAGCATCCTGGTCTCCCATAATACCTCAGCAGTGCCACAGGCTGATAGCATCCATGCCACACCGCATTGAGGCGGTAATTGATGCAAAAGTGGCCCAAACCAAGTACTGAGTACTTATGCATGCTTATACTTTTCGGAGGTCCAATATTGTTCTATTGTGAATCCTTGTGTTATTGATGTGATGTCATGTAATATTCTAATTTTCTGAGATTGTGAATCTGGGGTTTTCATAAGCTGTATGCCATAATTATCACAATTATACCAAAGTATGGCTTGACATATCTTGCTTTGCATGTAATGAGTCTATCTCATATATTAGTTTCAACTTTTGAGTTGACTTACTGAAATAAATGAACATTTGCATGATATTCTAATTTTTCAAGTTTCACCTGTATGCTGTGTTTTATCAGAATGCACAGAAATATTGAAATAGCCCTCTCTATTTTGTTCAGTAAGTACTGGTCTATTTTCATAGTAATGACAGTAAAATACATAAAAGAATTTGTTGCAGGGGTTTTGCTCCTTCTATAGATACATGCAACCAAAATTGATATTGTTTTTCTTAGGACTGAAAGCAAGCTTCTAAAATTTTGCAACATGCATAGATAATTCCACTTTATGTCTACCATGGAGAGATGTCTGGTACATATCCCAGCAGCTCAGCTGCTAGGGTTTCATAAGCAGTTGGCCCTCTTGATGTCGCTACATCTTCACGAACACTTTCCCTACTTTTTTTCCCCCAGAAGTGTAGCTAATAGCCCCAAATTGTTGCAGACTAGTCATGCTGCTGGGAAGAAGAGGAAAATGAGAACAGAGTTGTCACAAGCCTAATGATTACTCACCTATACAGCCAGAGGAGAGAAAAGGGGAGGGAGGCAGGTTGGTTGACGTTAACGGACAGGCATTTTAAGTCACAGAGACTAGATTAAAGAAGAGAACTTCAGGCTCAAACATTGCATGTTGAAACAGCTTTGATGTCTGCTTCCATCCCCTCCTCCCTCCTGTCAGATAGATGAAATTGTTCCTCACATTTTTATGGAGGCAGATCTGCTTTCACTGAAGTTCAAGGAGATGCAAACGGGCTGAATCTTACAGCTCAGTCCTACATGTGTTTCTGTGGGACTTACATGTCATGAAGTTCAATGACACCTATTTTCTAAACAGGAAGGCAACCACTACCATGCGCCACACAGTTCCAGGAGCATATTGACAGGGGGCAGTCACATGTCACATCTTCCCTCTGTTGCCTGCAGGGCTACTTTTCACTGTTGCCATCACACCACAGTGACCAGAATCACATCTATGCTTTTAGAGTTGCGAGTGTTGCTCATGGCTCACACTGTCAGCCTGCAGCTGTTCATTTCTGCTCATGTTGTTGGCACTGGGGCAAGTAGCACTCAATTGCAAGCAGCTTGTGATCCTTAAAAAAGCAGCTGGAGCCCCCCCCCCCGATAGTCCCCTTCCAAGTACCCATGTCTTAAGTGGGGGAAAGAGATCCCAGAGGTGAAATGGTCCCAGAGAAAGCACTTGCATCATCACTGTCCATTTGCTGCAATGGTGGAATATACTACAGTGTAGGCTTAAATCACTGAAGATTAAGTAGGCATTCCTCATGACCTCCTTGCATCAATCTGAGACAGGACCCCAACCTCTGATCATGAGGTCATGGGATCATCACCACCACAAACATCCCACTTTGAGAATGTTGGGCACACTCACAAAAGGGATACCTTGGTGAAGAATTTTCAGACCCCACAAGATTCCTTGACTCCAGGTGAGAAGGAGGCAAGGACTTTTCTGCACCAGAGTTTATGCCCTTCTGAACATATTGCCTCTGCACAAAACATATCCCCCTTGGGAAGCAAATATATTGTAATGCATGCACACACAACACATGCATGTTCACACAAACACAGACACACACACACACACACACACACACACACACACACACACAGAGAGAGAGAGAGAGAGAGAGAGAGAGAGAGAGAGAGAACATAATTGTTTAAAAAGTGACAGTCAAGCTTTCTGATATTTCTGATATGTAGAAGTCATTTCAATAAGGTAGCAGGCACAGTCCTTTTGTGCAAGTGCATCTAAGTCGTACAATGTCATTTTACTCAATTCGTACAAAAACAATTCACCATCACAGTCTCTTCTTTACCTTGCCCTCTCATGGGGTGCTGCAAAAATAAGAGACACTCAAACATCTACATCCTTACACTAAAACCCAGTAAAAGCATTTCAAAAGGGCAAGTACAAATATAGTGGGAAAAGAAATATGTGGTGGCAGGTGGAGATTGGCAGGAAATTTGTTTTAGGATGTTCAGTGCTTTGTACATATCTTGCAAGTAGATCTACTTAAGCTTGGTTGTTTGGTTGCATTGCTTCATGCTGTGTTGTTACGTGCTGTCACATTGCTTCAAGCTTGCGGCAGTCCTATGAATGAGTGATCCCCAAAATGTCCTGTCTGCAATAGCCCTTCTCAGCTCTTGTTGAGAAGCCTGTGACTCCATTTAGTGAGCCAGTCCATCTCCTATTTGGTCTTCCTCTTTTCTTTCTGCCTTATTGTCTTTTCCCACGATTCCTGCCTTCTTGTGATATGACCAAAGTAGGGCAGCCTCAGTTTCCTCATATTTGCTTCCAGTGACAATTCAGGCTTGGTGTGATCTAGGACTCACTTGTTTATCTTCGCGGCAGTTAGGGGTATCTGCTGAGCTTTCCTCCAGCACCCCATTTCAAATGAATCTTTTTTTGCAGGGGGTGGGGAGATGGTAGAGCTCAAGGAGAAAATAGTCAAACTTAGTTTTTAAAGGCTGGGATTTATTTCCCAAGGAACAACTAATATCCAGTGCAGAAAGTGCCTCAAAAGAAATCAAGGAGAACTAAAAACAAAGTCAGGTATAGTAAGAAACAGGAGATCTTTTGTTCAGAGCATACTGAGGATCTTTTGTTGAACAGGGATCTCAAGTGGACAAGATTGCTGTACATGCTACAAGGAAGGAATAATGTCTTGACTCATCTGCCATTTAGATTTCCAAAGAAAGAGGAGGAATGTTTTTTAAACAGCAGTTTAATGCAATTATGTGGTCAGGCAAGGGGCTGTTTATAAACCATGGTGGGGGTTTGTCATCTCCTTTGAGCTTCTGATGCTAATTTGTATTTCTGCATTAATTAGGGTGTTTGGACTTGATGACCTTATAGACCCCTTCCAACTTCATTATTCTATGATTCTGTGACTCTACGAAGGGCATACAGTCAAACTGGTTCAGACTTAATCTATCCTTACCAGAGTTCTGAACCTGATCTGGGCTTCTAGTTGGTTCCCCTCCTCTAAACATGGAGGATATATGGGAATATATGGCTTCATAGATCTTTTTGCTTATGTTTGGGGTGGGTCAAAGTAGATGATGTGCTTAGCTTGTATTTAGAAGTAGTGTTCTCTCAGGTGGTGGAAGACATTTATTATTATTTTATTTTATTTTGAATATTTTTTTACCCTGTCTTTACATGTGATTTTCCTCCTTTCTGTATTTTGCATTGCAGAGCTTTGTTTTGTGTGAGGTCATTAAAAGATGAACTCCGGGTGATTTTGCTAGTCTGATTGCTGAAGCATTCGTCTCTGAGAAAATCCCTTTGGGGACGAGGGGAACTTTCCAATCAAGAAATGCTCTCTATTTTGACCTTTTATGTGGAGAACATTCAGTAGCTATAGCAATTTTTGGCTTTCCCTCCTTTCCTTGATTAAATTGCTAAATTCAGCTGCCAATTGGAGCCTCAGGCTAGCTAACTAAACATGGGAAAACAATATGTTTCCAATAATAAATAGATTTGTCAAATATTCCATTATGGGTCTAGATCTTTATTAGTCCATAACTGAATGTGAGAGAGGGACAATTGCTGGCAGTCCTGGATGGAAAATGTAATTACGCCAGACTTCTCCAGAACAAGAATGGGTAGGCTTGCCCATCTCTGTGCCCACACAATATGCCTCATTTTTATCGCTGATACTGCCTCTCAAAATGGGAAAGGGTAGCCTACAATAGAAATACAATTATTACAGAGCTTCACCTACAACTTTCCTTGTGCTTGTGTGCAATATCTGTGGAATTTTGAAAAGAGTAAGAGGTGGTTCTAAAATCTGGCAATATTTGTTGGGGGTGATTTCCATCGTCCTAAATAGAGATAGGCACAAAACAAAAAATTGTGTTTCAGTTTTTCATTTGTCATTGAGAGGTCTGTTTTGGTTCGTTTCCATTTGTCGTGAATTTTTGGAAAAATTTCATTTCCCTTTTTCATTTTTTCGTTTGTCGTTTCTACCCGCTTTTTGCGCGATCTTAAAAGCATTTCTGTGCACAGGCATCCCCCAATGCCCCAGACCAGAGGGAAAAAACTAAAAAAAATGGATGCTGGCAGAGACACAGTATAGACTAGGTACGCAGGGAGGCTGCAAAGGCAGCGGTGGGCGTTGCCCAGGGTGCAAGGCAGCCGCAGAGTGACTGCACTGCGGGGCAAGGGAGGGTACTCACCAAGAGGTACACAGCACGCACACACACAGGGAGGCTGCAGGACTGAAGCTAGAGTTGCAGAGATAGCAATCCCATCCTAACTCCCACCAGAGACTGCAAGGAGGACGGGGGCTGCCAGAGCTGCCCAGTCTGCAACCTAGGCATGCTATTGGTTGAACATGATCCCATCACATGGCTTGCCTCCATTTTGTGGCTGGTGGCGACATCCATTTTAAAAGGAAAAGAAAAATACATCGCGATGGGAGAAGACAAAAACAAACGTTTTAAGGACCCCAACCCCCTGGTAGGTAATAATTTCAAATAATTATCACATTATTGCTGCGTTTTTACAGATGTCCAGGGTGTTTTAATACCCAAGAAATCAATCAATATTAGGCATCTGGGAGCCATTTTGGGTCGATGTCCCCTAACTCCCCTTAAAGGGGAAAAATACAGCGATCTGAGAAAAGACATAAATGCACCTTTTAAGGACCCCAACCCCCCGGTAGGTATTATCAGACAATATAAATAATTATCGCTGCATTTTTACGGATGTCCAGGGCGTTATTTAACATTTAAAACAGCTCATTTCATTGCGCATCACCATTAATGAAAATGAAACGTAACGACCACAATTTTTGTGGTTCTGTTCGTTTTGTTGCATTTTCATCACAAATTTCATTTGTCGTTTTGTTACGTAACGACTAATGAATAACAGAAACGAAAAAATGTTCGTTCTGTGCCCATCTCTAGTCCTAAATATTTGCAGAGAACAGGGGAGGAATTCGGGGGGGGGGAGAGAGGAGCATAAAGCAGCCATTATTTTTCAGTGAGACAAAAATATATGTATTAAGTTAGCCTTTTGTTATGCAGATGGCTCAAGTATCTTCATGCAACATTGACATCACTACTTCTCTGTGGTGACACAGCATTTGTTTTCAGGAACAAGCATTTCTATAGCCTTTGTTTCCTTAATGGTCTGTTTTTATAGACCATTACAAACACAGGTGGTGTGTAAGTATAGCCCAAACATTACAACATGTGTTGAGAGAAATGGCGTCCAGGGTAGAAGAACAGGACATCAATAACTCAGTGGGACAAGGCACCAAATAGAAGGTAAACTCACATAGGTCAGTCAGGCAAAACCTGGTAGGTGGTGGAGTACAAATCATGTCATAAAATAAAGCCAGTGGCACCAGAAAGTATGCTGTCATCCATCTGAGTTGTGTTCGATTTGTCCCATTATTAACCAAGGCACAATGTAGTTCAGAAACAACAAAGGTTCCGAAAGCCATGCTTTTCAATAGCCTCACAGATGACACCGACGTGGCAATGTCACTGCTGCTAGGAGAATGAATGTGGCATTTGTATTGTAAGAGCCATTCAGTGGAAGAGAGAAGAGCAAGTGAGTGAGTGAGCAAGGAAAAAAAATGGAGGGAAGCATAGTAAGAGGGAGGGAGGGTAAAGGAGGGAAAGGAATCATTACATCTAAATGTTGTTGCTAAGTAAATATTATTCAGATATGGATCCTCCAAGCTTTCCTAGTTCCCTCTCATTAACTATTAGGTACCCTTTGAATAACACAGGATGGTTCAAATTCTGAAGCATAATTTTTCTGTCAAGAACTGCAATGATGATGACGTTGACGACAATGATGATGATGAAAATGATGACGACAACAACAACAGCAGCAGCAGCAGAAGTAACAGTAGTTGGCTGTGAAGGAAATAATATTTTCCCCTTCAGCCACGTTTATGAGAAGTCTTCCTTAACAAAATTTATTTTCTCCCAGTTCGGGATTAAAACTACACTGCAAGAAAAAAATGTAGTCATGCATCAAACATCCTGCTATGTAGAGTCACCTCAGTTGTCCACATGTTTAGTATGAATCTACCTGTATGTGGCCCCATTTAGAGTCTTTGAGATGAGCTGTGGGCTGGCATTGTTAAAAGTGAGTCAGCTTTTGACTCAAATTCATGTGAATAAAGGAAGATGAGGATTTCCCTTTTCTTTCTATAGTGATCCACAGATTTAGACAGAATCCTGCAGGCAAGTGAGATGGAATTGTTTATATCTGATGTATATTTATTTGAAAGAAAGTTCAATTTCCCTTATTTTTCCTTGAAATGTAAACCAAGCCAGTAAGTCCCCCCCTCGTGTGTGTGCATGCGTGCATGCTTGCAGAAACATGCATTTTCCTCATTAATTGTATTCTTTAGGGAGCATGAGGGAAGTCAATAATTATTTTCAGTGAGACAATACTACATTAAAGTACATTTTATATTTTCAGAGAAATAACCCTATTCCGAGAGCTGAAAATCAAACACATAGGTCTCAAGATGGGAACAAATAAGAAAACTGGTGATTCATTCAAGGTTGATAAACACAAATAGCTAGTTTCTGATTTTTTCTGTTGAATTGATGAATTGTTTTGTAAATTCATTTTTTTTTTACTTTTAAACCCTATAAAATGTGCCCTAAGCCAAGGCACCCAGAGACACAAAAACTGCAGGTAAACTTCTCTTGATGCCCCTCTACAACCCCTCAAAAGTTGGTGAAGTTCAGATTTTGGATGTCAGAGTTGTACAAAATGGGTCCCCGAACCCAAGAAAATGTTCTTTAGAAGCTGGCTTGGGGAAACCCAATCTTTGCCAAACTGGAAGGGGCTGTAGAGGGTTGTCAGAGGAAGCTTCTCTGCAAGTTTGGTGACTCTAGGTGCCTGGGGGAACTTTCCTGGAGGGTGGATCCATTCTTCACCAGATTTGGCGGTAGTATAGAGGATAGTCATGGAGGATAGTATAGAATGTATAGTCATGGAAACCTGCCCTGAAACTCTGGTGTGACTCTTGTTTTTTTTTGGGGGGGCACACTTTATTGCCCAACAAATCAACAAATCAAAAATAGCTAAAAATCCATTGATTTGTATTTGTCAGGGCAATATATTTGTACAAATACAAATCAATGGATTAACAAATTTTGATGAATTTTGCAACTCATTTTTAATTCATGCCTATCTCTACATAATTCAACTGAAGAATTACACTGACAAATGGACACTGAGGATGTAATACTGTATGAATTAGATATATGTTGTCCACCAGCATTAAATATAGATTTTTAAATAAATTAAAATCTTCAGTTAATATTCATAAAATGCATAGTTCTGCTCCAAATGAGCCAAGCCAAAATTTCTTAGCAGAAAATTCTGTGATTTTTCCCCTTTTAGTCAAAATACCAATCACAAACAATTCTTAAAATACAGAAAAGCTGGCAGCATAAAAAGAAATAAGGTTGCAGGCAAAAGGGACTATTAGATGAACCGAGATTTAAAAGGAGCATTTACAATAAAAAGAAGACAGAGTAGATTACCAAGTAAGTTACCAGTATTTTTAAGGAGAGGTTATGAGTGTTAACATTCAGGACAAATTCGGGTTTGCAAGAATGCTCATGAGTGGCGGAGAGAAGATGGGACTGCCATTACCAGAATCTGGTAAAAGTTGTTAAAACATGCAATACCTTGTTACAAAGATAGGTGGGACAGAAGCACCAACCTACTCTAAGTCTTCATTGTCAGATGAACGTCATCCAATAGAATCACAATACCTTTGCCTTGAAACTTTAACAATTCTTTGAAATGTTAGGCTCAGGAAAAATGGACTGTAAGATTTCCCCCCCTCCTCAGTCTGGATATAACATATTGCTTGATGCATTAATATTTCCTGGACTCATGGGTTTGCTGACTAAATTCTCTCTCTCTCTCTCTCTCTCTCTCACACACACACACACACACACACACAGACAGACAGACAGACAGACAGACAGACAGACAGACAGACAGACAGACAGAAAGACAGACCATCATCACCACCACCATCAATGAGTTACTTCAGCCGTTGCTAATCCAGTCCCTGTGCTGTGAAGAAATAAATTATCTGACATTTCAAATACATTATCTGACAATGAGAATTATTCATCATTGTCCCTATACCCAAGAGAGAAACCTCTGGGAGCTCAGATTTATGCCTTTGTTGTAAGCAGCAACAGTGATTAGAATAAATGGGAAGGCTTCCAGTTCAGTAACATGTAACATAGCTCAGGCTAAATACCTTCCTTGCAAAGCTAGTTTTCCAGGGGTGGTCTTTATTGGCTTCCCACAAATTCTTGCTCTTGACACTGGGTTGCCATGCCTCAAAGGGGGCAGATTTATTTTCCTTCTCCCTTTCTTCCATAACTGACTGCCAATGGCTCTCATATAATCTATTGGCTTTTGAAAAATGATTTTAGTGACTTTTGAATAGAGACTATGGCAAAAGGGAACACAATTCTCCACATGATGCACAACTGGGAGAACAGGTCATTCTGTATTCTAGATGAGGTGTGTGGGTAACAGAGGAAAGGAGAGGAGATCCACAAAACTCTGGAAGCGTATTTCTAAACTACAAACAACCACTCCAGGATCACAATTGTTTGTTTATTCAGCAATTTGGTACTCATAGATTTTTGTAATTTGCAGTTCCCCTGCCTACTGCAACAGACGTTAGACAAACAGCATGATCAAGCATGCCAGTTCTAACAGGGAAGAAATTATCAACAAGATGTTGTTACATCTGACTTATAATTAAATAGAAACGCAAAGCAGGTGGTGAGTTACAAAAGCCATGCCGTGCATTCTTCAAGCACAGGCAGAAGGATGCCATATTGTCATTATATCCTATTCTGATTTCACTTAACTATTGAATCCTGCCTTTTTTAGATTTTCTTCCATGAGAAATTCCAGAGCCATTTCAATTTGCTGTACTAATTTCATTTGCGGTGGGGTAGGGTTTGGCATCATTGATTTTTTTTTTAGCACAACTGCAGACAAAGACACAATCTAAAGGAAGCTCAGAAAATACATTTGGTATTGCCCTCTGAGAGGTAAAACATCAATTAATACAATGCTATATGTCATGATGCACTTGCTGAAATATTGGTCAGCCTTGACTGGTACAGAGCTTTCTACATCTCATGGCCATTCATGAAATTTTGAACGACAGCTATGCTCACCACCTCGGCAAAACAGTTCTCTTCTTTTTCATCCTCCCATAGAGGTAGTTCTTTTGTAAATCTCATAGATCTTAATCACCCATGCAAGAGCAGTAGTAGTTCATAACTATGATTAAGAAAGACCCTGGGTGACCCTTGCTATTGCAGCTAAACTCAGAGGGAACAGGGAAGCCTGAATGGGTTGGGGTGGCAGATATGTTTGCCTTTGCTATCTAGAAAGTCCTGGGGTTTTGATCCAGTGAGTAAGGCAATCTGTGTTTAGGGATGCTGTGAACATTTATTTGATCAGGCATGATATTGGGTGTGGGGGCCACACTGCATCCAAATGCCTACTTACAGGATAAAGCATCAAGAAGGCTGGTGCTCCAAGAGTCCCAGTGGAATGTCTTCTTTCACGGTGCTGTAGAAATACCTGTAGGAAAACTGGGGGGGGGGCATATGCTATTTCTGTTAAGAAGCCCCAGATACAGTTGAAAAACCAAGAATATGTCTAACGTCATAGACACCGGATGCAGAATGCTGAACCTGAAACACAGCCTTAGCCAGTGGTGCCTTCTCTTCTTAGCAGCAGTGATTTGGATCAATTCCAGTTGCCCCCCTGAAGTCAGGACCCCAGGTTCCTGGAGAAGTCGGGGTCACCACCTGTGCTCTGGATCGTTGCCCATCTCGGCTTATAAAAAGACCTGTGTTGGAGATTTATGACACAGTGTATTGTCTCATCTCTCTCAAAGATAGCGATAAAACTTCTTCTGCTATCTACATTCCCTGAGGAAAAGGAATAATTTGTCTGGATATGGTCAATCGAAGCTTGGGCCATGACGTGACAGTGAGAAAGAACAGGGTTATTCCTTTCCTCCCTTGCTTAGGTTTGGCACGTTTGATATACGCGTCCTCTGCTTCTCTCTCTCTCTCTCTCTCTCACACACACACACACACACTCACACACACACACACACACACACTCACACACACACACACACACACACACACACACACACACACACACACAC
>JAHTLZ010000348.1:24129374-24163078 GCA_023846285.1 Phrynocephalus versicolor
CACACACACACACACACACACACACACACACACACACACACACACACCAGGGCAGCTACACTGTTCAGTGCTATTTGATTTGGCAGTCACCACGAAAGGGACAGATAAGGCAATCCGGGTTCAAATGGGACAGTCTACTTCGAAAGTTACATAAGCAGCAAAGGGCTGTGGTCAACACTCAGAAGGCGCTCACAGATCACAAAGAGTTGGCACCACGGCCAAACGGTTTGTTAAGTGAATTCTTAAATATCCAGTCAGTCTTGGGCAGGCACTGGTTTGAATGCTTTTTCTCAGGTGAAATGGGTCAGAGAAAGCAAAAATACATAATTGTCAAGATGTGGAAGCTTGAATAAATAAACTGGTTTGGAGGCTGAAGGTTTAAACCACCCTGATCTGTCAGCACCGAGTCTCTGTACCTTCCCTTTTGCTAAACAGTCTGGAAGATGGTATGGCACCCAGCTGGATGGAGCATTAGGAGCTGGGAAGAGCACAGACAAAGGCAGTACAGCATATGGCATGGATCCATATATTTAACTTAAATAAATAGCCAGATTTCCAAATTAACCCTGCTGGGCGGTAGTGGAGTAAAGTGCTTTCCCCAACATTGCCACTGCACTTGCAGAAATGTTTGCAGTGTGACTTCAGTCATGGCACATGATGCATGTCCTGGTTTAAAAAGGCCAGACTGGCACCATATTTAAACTGGGACAGGGCTTCTGTCCAGTGTTGGGAGGCTTCCCCATCCCAGATGGCACCAGGGCTGAGGTCTGTCATGCTGCAAAATGAGAAACGCAGGAGCTGCCCCAGAAACAAGAAAGGTGCCACTGCCTGGCCAGTCCCATGGAGGCTCCCCAGCCTGGTGATGGTGTTTTTTCTGTGGTTGGGGCCAGCCTGTGTGGCAAGGGAATGAGACTGCCCTGATCACACTGTCAGTAGTGGTGGGAAGCCTCCCAGAACTGGCCCGATGGTATTCAGAGAATCCACAGTGAAAACAAAACAAGCAAGCAGACAAAAAAGAACTTACTGTGAGTTATCTGAAATGCCCAGCATCTGCCCAGTTTTTTTTAAGTATACAGCATCTATTTTATGTACAGACAGATATGCCAAGACATTTCCCATGGCCTTCCTTTCCAACCCTCATATTTGCATAATTACAGCAAAAACTAAACAGAACACACACACCCAAGAACTCCATCCTCTTTTCTGTGCCTTTGTCAATGTTCCTAATCCATAGCTGAAATCACCCTTTAACTATTGCATTTTTATGAGCATTTTAGAAAGGCACACATTGGCTGGATTTCTATTGCTTGGCAGACACGAAACAATAACCTTTGGTCCTTTCTTCCCTAATAAACAAACCATCTCTGTTGCAGTGCTTGGGGGTTTGCACGGATAATGGCTTAGCACATGTGTATCTAAATCCTGAGAATCATGTGAGGTTGCAATTTAACTTGTGCTAAGCTATTGGATTTTGGCTAAATCAATCAATCAATCAATCAATCAGTCAATCAATCAATCAATCAATCAAGGCATTGTTCAAATGTGCAATTGTTGTCATATTCCCCCTTTCACAGAAAGTACCACAAGCCCAGAAATGTAAATATTTTTATCTGCAAACTACATCCACTTCTGGAAGCCACGAGCTACTAAATCAAGCAAATCATTAAAAGGTCAGGATGAGTCAGGAGAGAGTTTCTCACACCTCCTGACTCATATGCTTCTTAGGCATGTACTGATCACTCTACCTGCACGTCTGTTTTTAACAGTTACTGGATGGGCAGATACTAGCAGCTGAAGCTTTCACAGAATGAGTAGAAGGACTAGAATGATAAATCTATAGAATTGGAATGGATTGTCTAGTCCAGTGGTGGTGAACCTTTGGCACTGCAGATGTTTTGGACCACCACTCCCAGAATTCCAAGCCTGTATTGCCAATGACAAAGGACTGTGGGAGTCATGGTCTAAAACAGGGCTGTCCAACTTTGAACAGGCCGAGGTCTACTTTTTCCAGACGAAAGTGTCTGAGGGCTACTACACTAAAACCTCTACTTATGAATTTTATCTGTTCCGAGCGTATGCTCATGAGTAAAAAAAAAAATGTAAGTAGAGCAGCAGTTTCCCATAGGAAAGCATTGAAAATCAATTAATCCCTTCTGGAGGGAACATATTTCAATGCATTCCTATGGTAAGGCTGACCATGCACATGCTTCCCTTACACCCGCTCGAGCCAGTGTGGGCAGGTGCAATGGAGGCGCGTGCATGCTTGAGCAGATCGCCCCTTCCACTTGCCCAGGCTGCTGGAAGACTTTTTTTTAAAGGTGCACTTTCCCTCCCAACCCACCCAGGGCCTGACTTGACTCTCCTTCTCCTCCTGTTTTCCCCCTTCTCCCTTCCAGCTCCCTCGCTACCACTACTGCTGCCACCCATAGCTCTCACTCACTTCTGCCATGTTCTCTGTGCAGCTGGGATGGGCCAAGACAGCACCGGGGCAATCACATTGCCACGGCGGTGCAAGGAGGAAGGAATGGCTTAGAAGGGGAGCAGGAGGAGCGGCAGGTCACAGTCTCTGTGAGGCAGCTGTGCTGGTGGGAGAAGGAGGAGGAGGATGGGAGGAAGGGAGGAAGGAATTCTCCAGGGGGGAGAAAAGAGGGGGACGTCACCACACAAAGGATGTGGGCATGACCCCGCCCCTCACTGTCCCCTCCACTCCCCTTCCTCCGCTCTGCACAAACCACTCACTTGGTCACAAGACAGCGGCATGCCGATCATCTGGCTGGTAGGGAGAGCAGGGGACTGTGCCATGGCCCTTGAACTGCCCCGCTCGGCTGAGACAGTGGGCTGGCAGACCCAGAGCTTTGCTGGGGCAGTTGTGGTCCTTGGGGTGGGGGAGGTATAGGTGGAGAATTTATCCCCTCACATTTTTTATTGATGGCTGGTGGGCTACCTTTGAACCCTTCACGGGCTACTGGTAGCCCCCAGGCTACCTATTGGGCAGGCCTGGTCTAAAACATCTGGACTGCCAAAGGTTCACCACCACTGGTCTAGTCCAATCTCCTGCCAAGCCAATAGATGCATTCTTGTCAGATGTCTATCCAACCTACTTGAAAATCACCAACAAAGGAGACTCCTCCACATTTTGAGATAATTCATTACCTGTTGAATAGCTTCCATCATCAGGATGTCTTCCTGATGTTAAGTTGGGGCTTCCTTCCATATAACTTGAATCCAGTCATGTGGGTCCTACCCATTGGAGCAGTAGCAAACAAACTTGCTCCACCTTCCTTGTGAAAGCTCTTCAAGTACTTCAAGATGATAATCAAGTCCCTTCTTTTCTTTGTCTCTTCTTTTCCAGACTGAACATATCTCCCACCCTCAAACAATCCTCACGAAATGAATAATATTTCTCTTCAGGTGTTCCAAATGGGGTGAATTTGAAGGTGTAAGCTGGGAAATAGTTCTTAGATGCCCTTTGCTCATCACCACTACCTCCAGATGAAGGAGAAAAGACGTTCTAACATCCAAAGCAGAATTTTTCAGCCTTCAGATATGGGCCTTCTGGAGAGCAGAAAATGGCCGGGAGTGGACATCTGAAAAGATTATGGGACTGGTAGGGTTTTGTTTGTTTGTTTCCTGACAGGTACCTGTTACAGAGCCTAATGAGCAGATATTCCTGTTCTGCTGGGCCATAGGTTTTTGGCCCTGGACATACATATGTACCATCATGCATGAATAATAAATAATTCACCTCAATGCCATTTGTGAATGGAGAATGGTGCATATGTAGACAATACCAAATTCTTGTTTTGTGTTATAAGCTTTTAGCTACCCAGAAAGAAGACCCTAAATTATGCAGCATTGTTAAGAGCTTCAGCTAGTCATAATTAACTACATAGATGCATTTTGGGAAAACAGCTTCTATGTAATGGGACAAATTAGAACATTAAACTTACTGATTACATCATTTTAGCAGGTCCCTTATTAGCAAGCAGTTCAAAAGTTCTCCTTACACTGTGTAACATGAAAAAAAAATGGCAAGAAATTAAATGTTCTTTTGATTGGTAAGCTGCTAGTGTGCTTAGTGTGCTTTAACTTTGCTTGAAGGACCCTCAAGATGACGGATTCCCTGTACCTGGAAGCTGTGTTATTGTGTGACCAATAAAAAGTTGATTTTTGATTGTTGGGTAAAGATAATCACCGGTTTGCTCTGACGGTGTCAAACAGCGTGAGTTTACCAAGTTTATTCTCATGACTCCTGCATTGCAAGTTCCCGAGCTGAATTCATTGTCAGTGCGTACAAGCAAGCATGTTGCCTTTGGTTTCAATGCATGTTGTGATTACAGTACGTAAAGAAGCCATAAGAGGTTTGATTATTTCTTTGGACTTTCATGAACAAGTTGGGATTGCTGCCAACTTTGCCAACTGTGTAATATAGGCCTGATGCAAAGCATAGGAAAATTATTTATTTTGACTGCATCTCTGCAAATCTCCAAGCTAGTGTGGTCAGCACTCATTCTGCAAAAAAGGACCCAAAACAACAAAAACAAACCCAGTAACTTTTCAAGCTCTGGGCAATATTACACAAAGCATTTTGGGCTCAGACAACATTGGTCTTGTCCATGTAAGCATGTGAACAAATGTCTATTGAAATTTACTCACCTAGTGTGTTGGTCAAGTTTGGGGGTTTCTCTGACTAGGCTGGGAATGACTGATGCACTGGCATCAAACACAAATGGGCCACTGCAAATGAAAAGTGGATTTATCTGTGGCAGAGCATGCATGAACCCACACACATCAAGCAAAGGCTCTCTCCACAGCCTAGTCTTTGAGATCTGTGGCAAGGAATAAAAACAAATCCACTTGGTTTTCATTTCTCTTTGAATATATCTCTTCTGCACCTCTTGAGACTGGGAACATCTTGACTTAGAAATTCATGCATTTTGACTGCTTATAGTCCATTTCAGTTAAGGAAAGAATTGTGCAAAAAAACAAGGATCTATCTGAAAAAAATGCATATGCCTATAAATGGCTGTTTTTGAACAATACAGACAAATACACTAAAAGGGAAGAGAGTTTGTACAAAAATGAATATCCAAATATGTACAACATTCTCTCAGAACATAAAAAGAGTTTTTAGGCTGTGGCTACACTGGGCCTTCTGGAGCAGGCTGGAGTGCGCTAAATAGGGTCATCTGGGGCCAGGGGAAGGCATGTTATGCTATTTAGTGCAGTCCTCACATCCAAATGGCATATGGACCCCAAGTGACCTTATTTAGTCCGGTTCCTTCTGCTGTCAATTTCCAATGTTCTGAAGTGGCTTAATAAACAAGCAAACAAAACCACTTCCTTTGCCTTATGTGCAGTGGGGGTTCAGAAACTAGCTGCAACTGAGGCTTTGATCCTTATATACAAAAAAAACAAAAACATTTTTTAAAAAAATAATCTGAGTGATTAAGTGCATCAGTGGTTGTCTAGCAGAGGCAAACATTAATAATTTTATTCCCCATGCTTCTCCACAGAGAAGTGTTCAATTTGTCAATATTCTGATGTGACTCACTTATTAAGCCACTTCATGATCATGGAGATTGACGACAAAAAGAGCTTTGACAGTTTTGACAGCTGCAAAGCTCAAGTTTTGGTCCATTTACAGAAATTGGATGTGCTGCCTAGGAATAAACTAGAGTATATCTACCCATATCAAAAAAAAGTAAATGACCCCAAGAGGAGCTTAAAGGGTGTGGGTAGGGGCACATCTGGGATGGATTGGTTTACTCTAGGACCAGGTTGCCTGGGAGCAAGAAAAGAGAGAAATGCACCAAACAGTGGAACAAAAGCACATCTGATCATGCCCTTAGAAAATGATACAAAATAGGAACAGGATGACAATGCCTGGTGATTCTAAAGACAATGCAAACAAGTCTGGCACATCCTTTGGACTTGCATATATTAGATGATTACAATCCCCACTAGAGATGGACACAAAATGAAAAACAAAATGCTGTTTTGTCATTTCATTATGTAATAAAATGGTAGGATGCTGTTCGTCATGAAATGAAATGAAATGCCATTTTCCTCTAGGAATGAAATGATTTGTCCTAGATGAAATGGCAGGGGAGCTTCCTCAAGTGCTTCCCTGTAAGGACCCAAAATTTGGAGCGGTTTGGGGCTCAAGGGGCTGGGATACTAAGCTCCAAAGGGGGTGCCCCTAGGAAAAATCTTTCTAATTGAATCAGGAAGCCACATAGCACACACACACCGTGGGTGAGCAATTAGTGACTTCACTTCCGAATCCCAATTAAATTAGAAAGATTTTTAAATCTTTCCCTATTTAGAGTTTAATAACTCAGCCCCCTTAGCCCCAAACCTCTCCAAATTTTGGGGGCTTATAAGAAAGAGCTTGAGGAAGTTACCCTTCCATTTTGGTGCCTCTAGGACCCAGGGGATCATAGTGTTTTGTTTTGCTTCACTTTGTTTTGTAACAAAACTACTTTAAAAATTCATTATAAATGAAACAAAACTACTAAAGAAACAAAATGAAATGAAACACTATATTTTCATTTTGTGCCCATCCCTAATCCCCACCATTTCTGAGGGTTGATATTTATGGATCACAACCAGAGATGGGCACAAAATGAACTATGAACTAGGAAAAAAAATGATCCAGGCTGGTTTATGGTTTGGTGCATGCCAAAACAAAACAGAGCACTGAACTTCTTTTCTCGTTGTCTCCAGTTTTTTTTTTCTTGCTTGGCTAAAGTTTTGTTTTGTTTTGTTTCATAAAAATAGGTGCTTACTCCCTTTCGGATGCCTCCTTCATCTCACTACTTGATTCTGGAAACTTTGTCTCTTCTTCCTCTGCCACTACCATCTTTAGAGAGAGAGAGAGAGACTGACTTCCCTTCCTGGAGCCAGTCATGTGGTCTCTGTGCATGCACAGAAAAAGCTGGCATAGCTTCCCTTCAATGCCTATCAGCCTTCAGCTGAAAGGCATGTGTGCGCACAGAGAGAGTTGGGTTGGCTCCTGGAAGGGAAGGTGAAGATGCTGGTAGTGGCACAGGCAGTAGCAGAGAAGGGAGTAGGTCTAGATAGGGAGGCATTGCTGGTGGTCCAAAGGGGTGGGTGGGCAGCAGGGGGACAGGGACAGGTGCCCCTCCCTGGCACAAACCAGAAAAGTGAACCATGAACCAGTTTGTTTTTCTGCAGTTTCGGGGAATGGTTCATGGTTAGCCATGAATCACGTACCAACACAAATGGTACCATCGGGAATTATGTTGAAAGGTGAGGTCTAATAACATTTACACCCCTGGTGACATAGCATGAATTCTGTGCTGCTACCAATGGTAGCAAACTCACTCTTGATTTCAGGCTGTTTATATATCTGTGTCTTTCGGCTGGAGATTTATTACAGCAAAGTTGGTCGAAAAAGCTGAGACAGCACCGGCCTCCTTGTGAAAACCCAGAGACATAACATGGTGTCAGGAAAAGAAGGCAGTGCTAAACGCCGAAGACAAAAGAACAAAGAGAACAGTGATGCCCTCTGACATCAGGCAGGCACCCCCTATAGACTTTGATAATGAGAATATTGGTGAAAATTGAGTTAGACAGAGGAAGTTCATTGAGCTAATATGAGGAAGCCCAGAGGCGAATGAGGGAAGAACAAAAGGCCACTTCGCTGCAAATCAGCAGGGGAGGGATATCTACAGAGCCTGGGGTGCCAGCGGCAAGCTGTCTTCAGAAGAAGAAGAAAAAGCTGGAGGACCATTGAAATGTTTGGAGGCACCCTGTTTGCTCCTAAGAAAATGTGTGTGTTGTAGGGAGGGCCTATGCACCGCAAGGGGGATATGCTGTATAGAGGAGTGAACAACATCATGCAGTCTTCCTTCATAATGGGTGTGAATCTTAACACCCCCTTTCTCAAGAAAGGATGTACCTCTTTTGTATAAGATTTGTATTTGTGTGTGAGCCAGAGTAATCCAGCTGTTTCTTGAATGTTTCTTGGACACCCCTCCTTGTCTCATCCCTGGTAGTCTGAGCTGATTTATAACCATTTTTGTGCAAAATGACACGTTTCCTACTGAAAATGTTCCAGAAATAGCATTGAAGTACATTTATTTATTTATTTATTTATTTATTTATTTATTTATTTATTTATTTATTATTGAATTTATACCCCACCCATCTTCCCGGGGGGACTCTGGGCGGCTTACAAGCTGAGAATTCAACAGCTATTAAAGACAGAGCACAAATACATAAAATTGACAAACAATAAACATACAAATAAAATCATGTGGCACCCTTAGGAGACCTTGTCTCATTCATGGTTTTCCAGCATTAAAAATAACCTCTGCAGATGGCGAGGGGGGGAGGGGAAAAAAACTATTTGGATAGGTCACCAAAAGCCTCTCAGAATAAGAAGGTCTTTACCGCTTTACGAAAGGCCAGCAGGGACTCTGCAGAGCGCACTTCACTGGGTATGCTGTTCCATAGGGAGGGGGCGGCCACCGAAAAGGCCCGAGTGTGGGTTGATGTTCGCTTGGCCTCTCGGGGGGTGGTGACCCGAATAGTCCAACCTCGAGATCACCAACACCTGAACCACTGTCCTCAGGGAGTCGCCATCTAGGTACGGGCGGATCTGGGCAATCTGGCGAAGATGGTAAAACACGGTCCGGGTCACGGCGGCCACCTGGGCATCCAGGGATAGCGCTGGATCCAGGACCACACCCAGATTCCTAACCCTGTCCACCATCTGGAGAGAAACTCCCTCCAAGGTGGGGAGAGGGCCTCCGTACCCAGATGGCGAGCTCCCGAAGAACAGCACCTCGGTCTTCTCGGGATTGAGCTTGAGCCTGTTGGCCCTGGTCCAAACCATAACTGCCTCCAAGCACTGGTCAAGGGTCTGGACAGCTTCCACTGCAGAGGTGGAAAAGGAGAGATAGAGCTGCGTGTCATCAGCGTACTGAGGACAGCAGACTCCAAAACTCCGAATGACCCCAGCCAACGGTCTTACATAGATGTTGAACAGCATGGGAGAGAGTGACGACCCCTGCGGGACTCCACAAGGGAGAACCCACGGGGCCGACAACTCTCCACCATGCTGCACATACTGGGGCCGACCCTCCAAGAAGGACCGGAGCCAACTGCGAACAGTGCCCCCGATACCTACCTCAGAGAGCCGGTCCAGCAGGATACCATGGTCGACGGTATCAAAGGCCGCTGACAAATCCAGGAGAACCAACAGGGTAGAGCAACCCCTGTCGGCCGCCCGGATTAGGTCATCTTGCAGCGCGACCGGCCAGGCCTAAAACCGGATTGGCAAGGATCAAGGCACCGCTGTTCCTCCAGAAATGACTGTATCCGAACCGCAGCCACCCTCTCAATGACCTTGCCCATAAAGGGAACATTGGCAATCGGACGGTAATTTGACAATTGGTCCGATGCCAAGCCCGGTTTTTTCAAAATGGGCTTTACCACCGTCTCCTTCAGACGAGGGGGGGAAAAACCCTCGCAGAAGGAGGCAGTGGTGATGACAGAAGCCCATTCTGGCATGCTCCCTCTGGCAGATTTTATAAGCCAGGATGGGCAAGGGTCGAAGGGGGTGGATGTGGGATGGCAGTGGGCAATCGCCCTGGAGGCCTCAGAAGAGGAAACAGGCCCAAACTCAACCAGATGAGGAGAGCGGGGGGAGAGGCGGTTGGGGTGGGCGGGGCGGGGTAGTGCAACCGGATTCGAAGCCAGTCCAGATGGCCTCTATTTTAGATCGAAAATAGACTGCAAAATTCTCACTACTGAAATCAGTAGGAGGAGGCCTGACCAGACTAGGATTGGTGAGGTCACAAACCACATGGAAAAGTTCCGCCTGGCGGTTTGAGGCCTCACCAATTCTCAGGGAGTAATAAGATCTTTGAGCCTTCCTGATCGCTCGCGAGTAGCGCCTAGTCTGGATAACAACAGCAGTCTTATTAGTAACCGTCCGTCTCCGTCTCCAACTGCTCTCCAGCCTCCTCCGCTCTCGCTTCATTGCTCATAACTCCGCCGTGAACTACGGCGAGGACCGAGCTCTGCTATGGAGGAGGCGCTTGGGGGCAATTCGGTCGATGACACAAGAGGCTGACTCGAACCATATGTCAGCAATGGCCTCGGCCGAATCGTCAGTCAACCCACCAGGTAGCTCCCCGAACGCTTCACGGAACCTAGAAGGGTTCAGAAGCCTCTGGGGGTGGCCCCAAACAAGGGGCCGATGGTCCCCGCAAGGGGGAGCGGCAATTGACAGGGAAAAGGACAACATGCGATTTGGCTGTTTCTTGATCAAAGGCATAAAACAAACAAATACAGTAAATGCTGGGAGGGGAGGGGAGGATTGGGACATGTTTTTTTGCAGAAAGCCAAGAAAAACTTATACAAAAGAGGGACATCCTTTCTTGCTAGGGAAGGGACAAGTCTCAGCAAGAAATCCCAGCACAGCAATAATTGAAAAAAAAATCACCATGAACAAAGGTAGGAAAAAAGAGTATCCAGATCCTTTATCTTATCACACACAAATACAAGGGAGCGAAAAAGTTGGTACAATCCAACCAGTGCTGAGAAGATACTTATCTTCAGCGTTTTAACTCTTAGTACCCATCCATGAAGGCAGGACAAATAACTATTTTACATCTCAATAAATTGTCCCCAAAAGATTGCATGCCTGAGCCTTGTGCCAGAATGATACAGGGCAGCTCTTAAATGGGAAGGATCTATCATTTCAATGTGAGCAAAGTTCTCCCCACCCCGTACCAAACAGTGCTATTAGGGAACCTAACTATGCCAGTGTGAACAGCCTGTAATACATTCTCAGTGGAGAATAAAATTGTCTGTACATCATATACAAGTGACAATATACGGTACCCAGAATTAGGTACCTGGAGTATGCAGGAATCTGGAACACCTGGAATAATGTGTACATGTAAAAAAGGTAAAGGTAAAGGTTCCCCACACACATGTGTGCTAGTCGTGTCCGACAATAGGGGCAGATGCTCATCTCCATTTTCAAGCCAAAGAGCCAGTGTTGTGCAAGTCCGAGGCCATGTGGCTGGCATAGCTGCAAGGAAACACTGTTTTTACCTTCCTGCTTTTTACGGTGGTACCTATTTACCTATTTGCATTTACATGCTTTCAAGCTGCTAGGTTGGCAGGAGCTGGGGTTAACAACGGGAGCTCAGTCCACTGCATGGCCCCCCGGGATTCGAACCGCTTGTACAAATATACAAATGACGAACCTTGCTCTGAACCTATGAAGGTTTGCTGGGGTGCAACACTGCCTTGCTTCTTATGTGTTATCATTCATTCTTGATTGGAAACCTGATAACAATCACATTCTTTTATTTATGCAGTTTCTAGATCCCCGCCCCCCTCACCATTGTCTATAATGCAGAGCCTGGCTTCAAACCAAATAATTAAATGAAGTCCAAACTATGGGGAAAGAGTGGATGATTATAGCCATACACCTTTAACAAAAAAGGCCTTTAAAAATCTTAACATTGTTTGTGACTAGAAAAGGCCTGCCAGAATGAGTTGTTGTCAAAAGTAAAGAGTGGCTTGAGTTTTCTCCACCATTCCATAAGGATGGACAAATCAATCTTTTTCCATTTCTCCTGCATTCAAATATCAAAGGTTTCATGAAGTCTGACCTTAAAGGAACTTCAATAAAAGTTTTGTCCCCCCTCCCCAAGCATAAGGGGCATACAGAACTGTTATTCCCCCTTTATACTTTTAGATACTTGGCTGAATCCTGCTCCAAACTAGGACTAGAATGAACGTTTTCACCCATCCCAGAATTTCCCATTGCTTGTTGGCTCTGTTGTCGCAACTTCTCACTCCTATTCCCAAACATGCTCAATTATGCATTCCCTCCTGTCTCAGCTCTCTATCTCCACTTGCACTGTCATGAGGTACTATTGACATACCCTTTCACCATATTGTCATGGTAGTTGATATGCCCTCTTTGTGTTGAGCTACAGAGATGTGGGTGTGCAACTGCTTGCTTTGGGGAAGCAGAATGAGACTAAGGCAAGTCAGAGGCAAAGGGGAACTAAAGAGGATTGTGTATTGTGGCCTAGTGCTGAGCCTCGGGCCATTTGACAAAGCACATTGATGCTTCAGTTTGAGAAAATGCAAGGCCACCATTTTATTTAACCTTGGCTACACACTGCAGTACTCGGGCCAGGCATTGGGTCAGATCTGGCTCATCGGGGAAACCTGCCTGTCCTCTGATGTCACCGTCTCACTGCCACCTTGAGGCACTCCCACGTTTCAGTTCGCAGAAACCCTGTGGGCGCAGGCTCCTTCAGGTTTTCCTCTCAAGCCATGTAGAAGGGCTGTCCACAGCCCTGCCCAGGTCAAGGTGATTCCTGATCTCTCACCAGGTCCGTTGGTGCCTTGCATGGTCTGTCGGTAATAATGCTGCTTCCTGTCGCCGCCCTGGCCTGGATCTGTTCCCAATGCCTCCAAACCGTAGGATCTGTGACGTAAGTAGGAAGACAAAGGTTACAACAACTGAACAATGAACGGAACATGAACAAACTGATGGTGATGATGGCTGCTGGCACCGGCCCCCTTTTATGGGCTCCAAACAGCTTCCATGTTGCACCTGTAAAAGCAGGTGATACCCGGATGTGCAGCCTTGGCACATCACACAGATGGTGCTCTTACATTGGCTGGCCCCTTGTGCATGGTGATGTTTCCTGGTCTTCCAAGTGTTGCGTGGCCGGCACCATCTTAGCTGTTTCCTGCTGGGGAGAAGGCACAGACGGGCCGCCCCGGCTACGACACTTGTCCCTGGTAAGTCAGGGTCTTTTATTCTCTTGGAATTATAGAACTTATGTGTGACACAACAGTTTTTGTATAAATCCATCATTCAGTTCTGACTAGTAGCACAGATACTGAATTGTATGGTTTAGTCAGCAATTTAACATTCAAACATGGAGCTCGACTGATTTGTTAAATTAATGTTCTGTCATTCTCACTAAGCAAGCAGTGCTCAAGGTGGCTGACAAAAAGACAGCGAGTAAGAGTAAATATTGATCAGAAACACTGAACTTTTAGCCAGTCCAACTTGATAAACTGTGGTGACTTATTACCACTAAAGCAAAGTGTTCCCCTTATATACTGCCACATAATATTTAAAGCATTATCTGAGTGGTTTTCAATTAATTATGCAGGCTATATATTGTGTTCCCACCACCACCACCACCAGTGTGCTCGGTACTCATTTTCCTGACCTCAGAAGGATGGAAGGCCAAGTAAACCTTGATTCAGGTACCAAGGACACAAGCCCAGGTTGTGAACAGTTTTCTGGCTGCAGTACAGCAATTCAACCACTGTGCCATGAGGCTTCTGGTTGCAGCTTACATTTCTGTTGTGTACCAAGTCACACCACTGGCACACACAACCAGGAATATGAGTGAACACTAGTTAATTAGCACCAATTTGCCACTGCAATTTATGCAGTTACACTTGATACCGGCCTAATTCACTATAGGCCAGTATAATTAAAAAAATTATCAATGAAAACATATCCAATAAAAACATATCCATTAAGGAGATAAGGCTATAACATGATTTCTTTATCATGGTATTTTCATTAGGGTTATCAGGATTCAACCCAGATAGCCATCCTCTCTGTATAACCTCCAAGAAAAAAGAAAGAAAAGAAAAGAAAAGAAAAAAGAAAAAAGAAAAGAAAATGTATCTCACCCTTTTCTTCTTTATTTTTCCTGTAGCCAAGATCTGTATTTAAAACAAGCAAATGGAGGAGATTATAGACAAGATCACAGCAGGAGATATCAAACCTGTGTGTGTCCTATTTATAACTCAATTTGCCATTGTCTCAGGTGTGACGTGGCAACTCTAATTTACTCATCATGATGCTACTGCATGATATACCATGCAGTGGTTATTTGAAACTGTTTCCCTGATTTGTACATTTCCAAGTGGTAGGTGTGTGGGGGTTTCTTGCACATTGCTAGGGTGACATTTGAATGTTGGCAAAAGAAATTCAAAGCACATTCAGAGAAATGTGCTCTTGACTTTCAAATGAAGCGAGGAAGGTTGGATAAAACACCTTATAGCTATATCTGTAGCTCTATCTATATGATATATATCTATGTTGTGGAGGAAAACGAACTGTGCTCCCCTAAAGGAAATGGTGGTAGACTTGCTACTATTTCAATGGAACTATAAATATTAGCATTTCTAACAGCTGTATATTTCCCTCTGAATCCAGCTCATATATGGTGGAATATTTTCATAAGGATTGGGTCAAAGATGAAAGCAGCTAAGTTAAGATTGGGTTTACATAAGTCTATGCATATAATTTTGTACGTATTGGTCTCTAAAGCATTTATTGATCTTTTGATCACTTCACCACATATATTTGGAACAGAATCAGAGGAGGAAAGTAAATGGAGATAGTCCGTTCATATGCTGCTGCTCTTGCTGCATAGAGACCAATCTTCTGCAGGAATTTTAATGAGATCGATTGGAAAATGACTTTTGGAGAAATCGTGTTTAAGTTGCTTCAAAGGTGTAGCCAGATGTCTGGCTATGAACATTTTATTTATGTTTCACTCAGTTAAACTGGTGCTCCAAGTGAACACTCATGATGTCAAGTGTATTTGTGATATCCTAAGAGAAGATTGGGACAATAACAGCAAAGAAATGAATAAAATCATGTATGCATGTAGTTCCGTTGCCTGTGGCAGATAACAGATGTTTGTGGTGCATCACCCTACTGTTAATATGAAATGGAATATTTTGCTCTTTCTTCTCATACCCACAACTTTACCTTTTAAAAGGTCATATTGCTTTAGTTGATAGTATATACTGTAGAGATTCTCATTCAAATAACACAGAACAAAACAGAGAGAATTTCTCCAGAGATACAATGGCTTGCATACAAACTAAGTTGGTCAGAATATTGTCTCATTTTGGACAAGATAGCAATGGCTTACTTAAGTCTAATGGGTCAAAAAAAATAATCCTATGGTACCAAAGCAAGTACAGTGCACCCTCGTATAACAATCAGTTTGTATAACATAAAATCTGTACAACATAAAAAATTCCAGAGAGAGGGGAAATTTGCTTAACAGAATTGCCTATGGGGTGAATCCATGCAATATAAAAATGGCTGTGATTAGGGATTCCACCGTTTTCAATGCATTCCTATGGGAAATTTGTATAAAGGAAAATTTGCTTAACAGAATTTCATTTGGAATGAATTAATTCCTTTATACAAGGTACCACTATATCTGCTTCCAAGAGGTGGATTCTTAAGAACATAAGAACATAAGAACATAAGAAGAGCCGTGCTGGATCAGGCCAAAGGCCCATCTAGTCCAGCTTCCTGTATCTCACAGCGGCCCCACCAGATGTGTTTGGGAGCGCATGAGACTAGATATCTATCTCCTGATACCACTCTCCTGCATCTGGCCATTGAAGTACCCTGGTTTAAAGCTTGGAGACTACACATCTCCATCATGGTTTGTAACCTGTGATGGACTTTTCCTCCAGGAATCTGTCCAATCCCCTTTTGAAGGCATCCAGGTCAGATGCCATCACCACATTGTGTGGCAGGGAATTCCATAGACTTACAACGCGCTGGGTGAAAAAATATTTTCTTTTGTCAGTTTTTACTCTCCCAGCCCTCAATTTGAGTGTATGTCCCCTAGTTCTGGTATGTTGGGAGAGGGAGAAGAGCTTCCCTCTATCCACTTTACTCATACCCTGCATTATTTTGTACGTCTCAATCATATCCCCCCTCAAGCGCCTTTTTTCCAGACTAAAGAGGCCCAAATGTTTTAGCCTTTCTTCATAAGGGAGGTGCCCCAGCCCAGTAATCATTTTAGTCACCCTCTTCTGCACATTTTCCAGTTCCACTATGTCTTTCTTGAGATGCGGTGACCAGAATTGTACACAATACTCCAGGTGGGGCCTTACTATTGTTTTGTATAATGGCATTATAATGTTGGCTGTTTTATTTTCAATCCCCTTTTTGATAATCCGTAGCATGGAATTGGCCTTCTTCACCACTGCCGCACATTGGGGAGACACCTTCATGGAGCTGTCCACCAACACACCAAGATCTCTTTCCTGATCCGTCACGGATAACTCAGAGCCCATGAGTTGATAGATGAAGTTTGGATTTTTTGCCCCAATATGCATTACTTTACATTTGGTTACATTAAAACGCATTTGCCATTTCTCAGCCCACTCCCCCAGTTTGGAGAGATCCTTCTGGAGCTCTTCACAATCTTCTCTGGTTTTTACCACACGGAAAAGTTTTGTGTCATCTGCAAACTTGGCCACCTCACTGTTTATCCCTGTCTCCAAGTCATTTATGAACAGATTGAAAAGCACCGGTCCCAGGACAGAGCCCTGGGGCACACCGCTTTTCACTTCTCTCCATTGTGAAAATTTCCCATTGACACCTACTCTTTGTTTCCGGGATCTCAACCAGTTCTCAATCCATAAGAGGACCTGCCCTCTTATCCCCTGACTGTGCAATTTTCTCAGCAGCCTTTGGTGAGAAAATTCTCCCCTCCTCCCACTTTCTGCTTTTCCCAAAATCTTCCCAGACTCCTCATTGCTCCAGAATAGCTTGTGAAGAAATACAAAGGGAGCCACTTAGAATTTTGTATGCAAATCAATCAATCAATCAATCAATCAATCAATCAATCAATCAATCAATCAATCAAATATTATTATGAGCCGCCACAGTATTGTTTGAGATTGTTGTTGGTTACTTGGCTACTTTTCTAAAAGAGATATGCCTAGCCTATATATTGTATTCAGGGACCACTGTGGTAAAGGGCCTTTTCACATGACCCCTAAGATCTGCTGGCCCCTTAAATTCGGACCAGAGATCTTGGGGGCTCGTTGCTCTTCCTGCCTCCCCACCCCTCCGCACTTCCTTGCTTCTGTCTGCGTGAGGGGAGGGAGGGGGAAAAAGCCTTTAAAAGGGACAAAAGAATAAAGGCTTACCTCTGGGTGCCGGTGGAAGCTGCTCCGAGCCCCCCTCACTTCCTGATTCCTCTTAAAGGGGCAGGAGGCAAAAAACAACAAAAAGAAGCCAGGAGAGCCCAGCAGATCCGCATAAAGGAATTGTCACCTTCTGAGAGCAGGTACTTGAAAGGTGCACTGGGACCCGCTTAGGTGGGCGGGGTTGCACTTAATTTTCTGTAAGCTCCGGAGCTGGTGGGAAAACATTTTTAAGCTCCGGAACTGGGAGCCATTTGCCCCAGAGTTTAGGGGTCATGTATAAACGCCCATAGTGGCAAGGGTGACAGACTAGGAAGGCTATATTCAAATACCCACTCCACAATGGAAACTTACTGGAGGGACTCAGTAGTAAAACCACTCCTTAAATATCTGACATAACTTGAAAAGCCTACTAGAGTACTTGTAAGTTGTTTATGATAACAGATAGCATAATGAATGTAAATATTAGAATTTTTCTGCCTTTGAAAAAAATTCTGTGAAGAAGATTTGTCAACCATCCAATGCAGTTTGTTGATATCCAGTGGTACACAGAAGTCGACATACCCATAATTCCCAGCAGATGGAACACTGACTTCTTGAATCCTCATCCTTCTTTCGATTTATCTGTTTGCTTATGAACGACTCTGCCCTCCTGACAATCTAACCATCCAGCTTTAGAGCGGCTATATAAATGGAAAGTACCACTTCTGGATAATAACAGAGTAGGGTGAATGGTAGCTTTCCTGCTTCCTCATTGTGTCACACTGTAATTCAATTTCATTATAGGCTACAATGCACAACGTTTTATTAGTTTGCAGATGGAAACTAGATGGGAGAGGCCAGTTGAGTAACACTGACAGTTGGGAAAAGCAGGATATTACCTTCATGTGCCTGACACTGCATTTGATACATTTTGATATCTTTTATCTAACAATCCAAGATATTCAGCAAATGCCTCTCTTTGCTTATCCAGGCTTATTGATAAATATTCACATTTTCTTGCAGTGCATTTGTTTCTACATGAAAACCACTCCATAAATCCATTTGCTTTCCAGGATTCAAAAATGATAAAGCCATAGACTATTGGATCTTAATGCTGATAGACAAGTCAGTTTTTTTAAAAAAACTTCTGAGATTTTCATGTTGACATCCTCACTGATGAAATATGTATAATTAAATAATGTACAGTGGTACCCTAACTTAAGAGCAGCTCGACTTAAGAGCTATTTGACTTAAGAGCTGAAAAGTAGACATGGGCACGACTCAGCGAAATGTTCATTTCCGTTTTCGTTTGTTGTTTCCGTTACATAACGAAACGACAAACGAAAATTGAGCTGGAAATTGAACAAAATGAAACGACCCATGAAAATTGTGGTCGTTAGTTTCGTTTCCGTTACTGGCGGTGCGCAATGAAATGAGCTGTTTTTTAAATGTTAAAAAACGCCCTGGACATCCATAAAAATGCAGCGATAATTATTTATACTGTCTGATAATACCTACCAGGGGGGTGGGGGGGTCCTTAAAACGTGCATTTATGTCTTTTCTCAGATCGCTGTATTTTTTTTTCCTTTAAGGGGAGTTGGGGACATTGACCCAAAATGGCTCCCAGATGCCTAATATTGATTTCTTGGGTATTAAAACGCCCTGGACATCCAGTAAAATGCAGCGACAATGCGAGAATTATTTGAAATTATTACCTACCAGGGGGTTGGGGTCCTTAAAACGTTTGTTTTTGTCTTCTCCCATCGCGATAAGGATGACAATGACAAAATGGATGTCGCCAGCCACTCCAGCCACAACATGGAGGCAAGCCATGTGATGGGATCATGTAAATTCTTGGAAAACTTCAACCAATAGCATGCCCAGGTTGCAGACTGGGCAGGTCTGGCAGCCACAGAGGGCATAAAAAGCTCTGGCAGCCCCCAGAAATGCTTTAAAATCGCGCAAAAAGCGGGTAGAAATGACAAACGAAAAAACGAAAAATGAAACGACAAATTTTTGAAAAATTTCACGACAAACGGAAACGACCCGAAACGGACCCGTCCCAAAAAACGACAACTCGAAACATAATTTTTTCTGGTCGTGCCCATCTCTACTGAAAACTGTTGACATTGTAACTGCTGCCTTACAAATTTTAGATATGGTCTGCTCGACTTACAATTTTTCCCATTTTTCAATTTTTTACATAGGTACCCTGACTTAAGAGTAGCTTGACTTAAGAGCATGCATTCGGAACAGATTAAATTCATAAGTCAAGGTACCACTGTATTCTAAGGTCTATGTATACTACCATTTTTCATTATCTACTTATTTGTATGTTGTAGAGATGGACATGAAATGAAGAGTGTTTCATTTCATTTCATTTCGTTCCTTAAGTAGTATATAAATACAATAAATAAATAAATAAATAAATAAATACTAACAAATTTTTAAAGTACTTTCATAATGGAAAGAAATGAAATAACACACTATGCTCCCTTGGGTCCTAGAGACACCAAAATGTCAGGGAAGCTTCATCAACCTCTTTCCCATAAGCTCCTGAAATTGGAAAGATTTTGGGTTCAGGGGGCTGAGTTATTGAAATTCAAAGGGGGTGCCCTTAGGAAAAAATAATTTCTAATTGTGTCAGAAGCTGCTAATCATTCACACAGGGGAGCAATTATCAGCTTCTCTCATGCTCAATTAGAAATGACTTTCCTAGGGGCACCCCCTTTGGAGCTTAATAACTCAGGCCCCTGACCCCCAAACCTTTCCAAATTTCAGGGGTTTACAGGAAGGAGTCCAAACTTGTTCCCCAGGAATTTTGGTGCCAAAACATGCCTGCAATACCTATTTTGGAGTACATGAAAATGTACTTAAAATTTGTATTGCAGCAGTTATGTATCAGAACCAAAATAGCTGGGGAGCAAGTTTGGAGTCTTTCCTTTAAACCCTCCAAATTTGGAGAGGTTTGAGGTTCAGGGGCCTGAGTTATTAAGCTCCAAAGGGGGTCTGGGTAGTTAATTCCCAGAGTGTGTATGTCACATGCCAGCAATATAGGAATTAATTTAACCACCAGTTTAACCCCTATTAACACTTGAATTGCTGGTGTGTGGCGAAACATGGCTGCAACCTGTATTTTCAACTACATAATATACTCAGAAATATGCATCATAGCCATGTTTCAGCATGAAATTGTCAGGGTTAGCTTCCTCAGGTGATTCTATGTAAGCACCCAAAATTTGGAGAGGTTTGGGGATCAGGGAGCTGAATTGTTAAGCTTCAAAGTGGGTCCCCCTAGGGGAAAAAATCTTTCTAATTGATTTTAGATTCAGAAACCAACCCATGGCACTAATTGCTCACCCATGGCAGGGGTTATTGCAGTTTCCGTATTCAATTAGAAAGACTTTTTCCTAGGGGTACCCCTTTGGAGCTTATTAACTCGGCTCCCTGACCCTAAAACTTTACAAAATTTTGGGGGGCTTACAGGGAAGAGCTTAAGCTGCCCTGACATTGATTCCTCTAGGGTGAATTATTTTTTCTAGAGGAAACAAATGGTGTTTCATTATGAAATGAAACACATCTAACTGTTTTGTTACATAACAAAGTAATTCGTTACCTAATGAAATGACAAAACACCATGCCTACCTGGCCAACAAATTTTGTTTATTTCTTATTTATTTAAAGTATAATTACTCAACCTTTCCCTTAAAAAGAACCCAAGGTAGCTTACATCATTAAATGGCAATATTTAAAACTAGAATCAGGTAAGGGTCAAATACCACACTTCAACATGGCAAATGAAACAACACCAAAGCACATAGAAAGCAGCAAGACACAACAATCCCCACTCAGGTATACCGAGGGCAAGCTTACCTGAAAAGAAAGATATTTGCCTGCTTATGGAAGGACAGCAAAGATGGGGCCAGCTTGGGCTTCCAAAGAATGTCAGGCTTCCCCAGAATAGGCTGAAAGCCTAAAATTAAATTAAAATTAAAACTAATAGAAGTAAAGCATTTAAATCAGAGATCATCTGATAGGCATCAAATATTTGTATACATTTAAACAATAAATGGAAAGCCTCATTACAAAATTCATAGTTTAATGTGTATCACTATGCTTGGATGGTTACATTTACATGCATTACATACAAAATATAAATATGTTGGACTATAGTCCTGTGAACAGGAGTAAGCCTCATTTAATAAAACTAAAGCATATTCTGAGCAATCATACAACGTATTGTCCTTCTAAACAGTTTAAACAGAATTAGATTGTCTGAATCATCCAAAACTGGAGTGGCATAAGCTTTAATTGGAGAATGTGAATCATCTAATAGGGAAGTTATACAGTGGTCCTCCACCCATTTGCGGCTCATATACTGCGGTCCCACTATATCGCGGGACTGCAGAATATGAAAAAAGTCCCCCTGGGGTAAGGGGGGAAAGGTCTGTTTCAGGTCTCCCTTACTTACCCCAGGACTGGCACTGCCCCAAACGGGCCTGCAAGGGCCTTCCTGAGCTTTCTGGAGGCCACCAAAGGCCTGGGAAAGCCCTCACAGGCCCATGTCAGGCAGCACCAGGCTGGGGGTAAATACAAAAGTCCCCAGCTAGGTGCCCCAGGCCTGACCCAACCTGCATCCGCATATCACGGATTTTCAACTACTGTGGGTTGTGTCTGGTCCCTAACCCCCGCAATAGACGGGGGGTCACTGTACCTTCCTTCATGATCAGCCAGTCCTTCAGTGCCTGTTCTTCAGCATCAGTGCTTTGTATCTCAAAAGGAAAATATACTGGGAATGTTTTCCACAAACTGCAGAGACCAGGGCAGCAGGGGAGAGGTTTTTTTTTGTCTCACTCTCAGCAACAGAAAAGGAGCCTCACAGATTTTTAAAACTAGACATCAAAGTTTGTTGCCATATGAAGACAGTGAGAATCAATGAGAGTGAGGGCTTTAGCATGGATTCTTTCAGTCCTTAGCTCGGCAAAATCATTTGATCTGGTCATGGGTTTTGCTACTCGAAACAGACAACCCTGTCAGGTTTTGATTCCTCTTAATTTCATGCTTCTTGTTTTAAATAAAGTTTGTTCTGAACATTGAGATTTTTTTTTTAAAAAAAGGTCTATCTTGAACTTGGAATTTTTTAAGGGTTCATGTTAACAGTTTGCGCATTATATGTCCCTTTCTCTTAACACAATTGTTTTTGTATGAAATTTTGTCTAACACTTTTTTTGAAAACAAGTCATCTAATACCACGTGTCTGTCATATAGTTATTTCACATATGAATTTGCACCCACTTACCCCAATATGCACATATTAGAATACATTTTTTAAAAAAAAAAATGGATAGCTGGATTACAAAAGTCAGAATACTACATATTTCACTGGGTAGCTGAGTTTTGGTTTCTTATTATTGTTCTAATTCACAGACTGAGGTCAATTCGAATTAGAACATGACCCTGCTTGCTGCTACAAGTTTTGTATGTAAATACCATGGTAGAATAGGATAGAGGGGGAAGTTTTAACACTCTGAAACTCTTACTAAAATTGATCTCAGAACAGTTGATGCTCTGCATTTCGCCACTTTCTTCGCGATTCTCAGAACTGCTTCTTTTCCAGTCTTGGGGCACACTTTTTCTTATCAACTTTGCCTCACTCCTTTGAAAGAAAGGATTAGCCCCCTTGGCTAGTGAGTCCTAATAGGTTCTCTTCTCAATCTGCTACTTTGCACCCTCATGGCCACCCTAGTACCCAACAACCCCTCCCCCACAGGCTTGTTGCTACTTTTTTGCCACCAAAGGTTGATCCCGAGACTAACGTTTCTTTGGCCGCCGAGACTGCCATAAATACATCTCTGGTGTTTCAATGGATCCGTGAATCATTGAGCAGTGACTTTTAGTGTTCTCGGGCCTGTTCCTCCTGGACGCAGCCGGATAATCAGAACGATAAAATATGATCTTGGGATATTATGTTGCTTGCAGATTTTCACACTCCATTTTGATGTATGGTAAATGGATCTCCTCCATGGAGACCAGTTAAAGGCTTTAGACTTGGGTTGCAGTTTCAGTTGGTCTTGTACATCTCTTTTACCAATCAAGTTGTCTGCTTTAGTACGGATGCCCAGACAAGTAGTCAGTTTCCAAAATCTCCTTATATGGATTAACCTTTACAGTATCTCTTACAATTACAGTTTAGTAGCTGAATAGGTAATAATGCTGACCAGGTTAGAATTATTTTCAGTGTTTAAAGTGTTCTTTTGCTGCACAATTGAAATGAAAATCATGTAGAAGATAATTGACATTTCTTCTGACATGCCAAGTCCTGATATTATAGAATTGGGGCATTCTATTATATCACATTCCATTTCTGATGCTTTCAATCAAACTTCCTTCTACATGTTAACTTAGTTTTTGTCTTAGAGGCTAGTTGCCACCACTAAGGTATAAGCTTGTGTTTTTCTATTTGTTTGTTTTCCTTTTCTCTTTATTAGTTTCTAGATGGTGGGCTAGGTAGTGAGGAGGTGATTTCTGTTTGTATGTCCAGATGTACAAGGGGGGTGGGGTGGTATAAAATGTCATAAACTTTAAAAAAATTGCTTTTGAATGCACTGTTATTTTGAGTTTTACTACAATTTTGGGTTTGTTGCCTTTATGAGTTATTGTTATATGGCTATTTTTTATTGCTGTAAACCACACACAGTGGCCTCTGGCTATATGGGTAGAAGAGAAGACAAGCAAACAAGCAAGCAAACAAGCAATATTTTGAAGAATAAGTAGTCTGAAGATAATTGAGGCAAGTCATTCTAGCTTTTCTGCATGGAAGCTTTAATGACATTCCCCAACACATAAGAAGGAAAAAAAGAAAACCATGGTAATATATGAGAAGCTCCACCTCTAGAGCTGAAGGTATGGATCAGGGAAGAGATCACATGTATTTTCATCTTTCAGAAGTTCTTCACTTTGACACTGACAGCCTTTTTTTAAAAAAACAACAACAACAAACTGTAGTTCAGCATTAGAGATGGGCACGAAATGAACTTTTAATTTGTTTTGTTTTTCCTTATTCATTTCATTAGGAAACAAAACAAATAACGAACAGACCCATCAAAGAAAAACAAAATGAAACAAAATGGAAATTTCCATTTCATTTGTTTCATTTTTCGTTTTAGGAATGCATTGAAGCAATGCATTCCTATGGGGAAAAGCCAGTGGTTGACCCCCAATGCGGGGGAAACTGCAGTCTTTTTTCCCCTGCTGAAGCTGCCAAACAGCTGTAGCGTGGGGCATCGGTGATGAAAAACGTTTTTTAAAAGCCCACCCTTTCCCCCACCCGATTGGGAGTAATCGGGTGGGGGATTAAAAAAACCCATGCCAACCCAAACCACGGAGCAGCTGGTCGGCACAATAATAATAATAATTTTAAAAATTATGCCAACCTGGCCCACGATGGTCAACACAATAATAATAATAAAAAACCAAAACTGAAACAAACCAAAAAAAGAAACTTTTTTTGTAAAAAAAAATATTGTTTATTTTTATGACACTCCAAAAACAAAAAAACAAAAAATGAAACAAAATGCCTTTTTGACATTTCGTGCTCATCTCTATTCAGCACTATAAAGGGTATTTCTTTTTCTTCTACCTTTTGCCCTCACAAACTTCTTTGCTGCCACTGCCTTGCCTCATGGCTAATTGGCTCCATTAGTCATCTGGCTTTCAGTGTGACTTTGTGTCACACCTAACAATTTTTAGCAAGCAATTCACACAGTTTCATAGATTCACAAGTTTCTGCTAACTGCTGCTAACAACTCTATACTGTCATAACAGCTATAAACCACAAATAGCCTGGTGTTTTCTCCTTCTTTCTGTGTTCCAAGGAAATAAGTCCTTTTGTCTGCATGTGATGCTTGAAAGTCTGTAATAATAAAGGTGGCTACCTGCCTGCCTGTTTGTTTACCTGTCTTTTTCACTTTTTCACCCATTAAAATCCAGTCCATGAAACCTAGGCACCTGAGATATAGTATATATACAGTGGAACCTTGACTTACGTCATTAATCCATTCCGGAGGTCTAGACATAAGTCAAACATGACTTAAGTCAAACAAACTTTTCCCATAGAAAGTAATGGGAAAGTGGATTAATCCGTTCCAGACTATGAAAACGACCCCCGAAAACAGCAATTTAACACAAATTTGACTTGGATAGGAGATTCCTTCCGGGGATGTAAATGAAATGTCTCTTCAAAGAGAGGAGGAGGCAGTGGAATTATAGTCCACAAGTTATATGCCTCC
The DNA here is from genome assembly GCA_023846285.1 of Phrynocephalus versicolor. Lineage (NCBI taxonomy): Eukaryota > Metazoa > Chordata > Lepidosauria > Squamata > Agamidae > Phrynocephalus > Phrynocephalus versicolor. Next base: position 24,154,655 of record JAHTLZ010000348.1, read on the forward strand.
ACTTTTTAATGTTCATAGCAACAATGTCTAACATTTAAGTTTTACTGATTTTTTAACCTGACGTCCCAAGTTCTGAACAACTCTATGCTTACCATTAGACTCCCACTACTGTACAGCTCCCCAACTAAAATGCTTCCATTGTAGACTAGACTTCTGCAGCCAGATTTTTTACAAGACTGAGCTGACTGTCTAACCAGCAAGGCCAGCCCTGAGCTCCCGGCCCTTCTTCTCCTCTGGCAGCAGCGGCGGCTTCAGCGAGGCCGAGGCCCAGCTCTAGGTGCTCAAAGCTGGCCTCACCAAAGCCGCCGCTGCTGGAGGAGAGGAAGAAGGCAGGAGCAGTTTGGAGGTGGCATCCATAATGCTGGGTCGTTGCTGCTGCCCGATTCCGGTACCTTGCGCCGGGGCTCTGAGCTGTAAGTCAAAGCCTGGGACTCAAGTCAAACAGGCCCCTTCTTGCTGCAAGTCAAATATGCTGCAAGTCAAGCAGCATGTAAGTCAAGGTTCCACTGTATATAAAACAAAAATATAAAATAAAGAAGACAAGAAAGTTTTGGCACCTCAAAGAGTAACTGTTTGGTTTTGTCATTAGCTTTTGTAGACCATCATTCACTTCATCTGACAGGCCAAACCTGTTTTAAGGTCATTTTTGGAATAAAACAAAGAGGTGGAAATCCATGTAAAATAGCCATGTAAATGGCCAGTGCACACAAATAATGAATGACATTTTGCCACACACATTGCATTTCTGGTAACAGATTGCTGTTGTTGTTGCCTTTGGCCATCATATTCTATAGATTCACAAGAATCCCACATAAATTCCTTAATTCTATGTCACTTGATTTGCAGGCAGAACTAGAGACAAAAATGAGGACAAGCTGCCAAAAATACAGAAAAACAAGATTTTTTTTACCTTAGAGACACATATTGCTTTTATGATACCTTTGCTTACCAATTGGTAGCCCCCCACACACACACACACACAAAGAGAGAGAGAGAGAGAGAGAGAGAGAGAGAGAGAGAGAGAGAGACTAGGAGCTGTCATCGTGAAAAAATTACTCTTCCAAGCTCTGAGCACTTAATGTCTGTTTCGATCCCTTTGATCTATATGTCACATCTTATACTATAGGAATGTGTGGGGTTTTTTGACCCTGAATTGAATGTATGCTATATTTAATCTACAGTTCCATATCTGTGTCTTTCACAATCTTTGGTTGCTTGACTGGAAGAAATAAAATAGAAAGGCTGTAATATTTAATCTTCCATTTCACATATACAGCAGCAAAGTGAATTAATTAGGAGTTTGATACACTGTGTCAGAAAGAAAGAATAATTCCCTGTAGATTAGAGCGATTAACAGGCATTATTGAGATGATTGTTTTTCTTTTGGATTTTCACTTCAGCCCATGTTAATCAGAGAGAGCAAAAGAGGGCAAGCCATACTTATTTTTCAACAAGCATATGCAGCTAATAGAGTCTTAAATTTAAAGTCAGTACAGTCCACCAGATTATTACATTGTATATGGTATGTTTGACTTGGCCTGAATACCAGTGTGCAATTTTTGCTGCGAGTTCCAGTGTTGTTCAGAAGACTGGGTATTGGGACTTACTTGTGTATGTATGGGTGTGGGGGGGGGATGGAAACAAACCTTAACAGAAATGATTTCCTTCCCAGAGAAAAGATTTAGTGCCTTTTGCTGATCTATTCAGCATCGAGTAGCCATTTTGTTGTCAAAAGTCTGTATTGAGTTTCACTGCACTGTTTAAGACTGAGGTGAGCATTGTGTCTGGATTTCTTGTCATGCCAAATACAATGGCTGAAATCCAGCAGTAACCTGCAACTAGAGGAGGCCCAGTGAATCTGGTGGTGAGTCAACTCCTCTGTCAGTTCCATTGATTCAATAGGTCTACTCTAACTGTAACTTTATGACTGGATTTCAGCCAATATGTGGTGCCCACTGGATATTTCCTGTTATAGTACAACAGTAAACAGAGCTCACCTTCATGACAGGGAGCTCTGTGGATATGCTGGTGAATGGAGAAAGCAGTGCAATGTTTGCAGATGTGGTTTCACATGTTCAGAGTGTTTCATGCATTTCTCCACATAGTGCAACCAAGACAGTGTCCCTTCCTGCTAATACTCAGGGGCTGCACCCAACCTTCTCCCAGGCAAGCACATTCTAGGGGGAGAGAAGAAGGAAGAAGAGAATTGGGGCCCAGGTGCTATAAAAGAAGCACTAGAGGAGGTGGGAAGAGATCCAGATACAGAGGGAGCAGGAAAAGAGACTCCAGACCTGGTGGTGGAGAAGGAAGAGGTGCGTGATTACACCCAAGCAAAGTTCTTGGCTAGGAAGGACAAGGAAAAGCAACCAGAGTCCCCAGGGAGCAGGATTCAGCTGTGAAAGAAGATCCCTGGTCCAGTGAGTTAGTTGAACTGAGGATCACTAAAGGTAAGGAACTGAAATATTAATATCCTTATCCTAATATTGGGGTGAGAGATGCCAAGGACGAGCTCTTTAGACCTCTTGGGGAGCCAGGGAAGGCGAACTGGCATGGAGTCAGCAATGGTGCCAGAGGCTGCCCATTTGTGCACTCCTCTGGGAGGCCTCTGGGAGGAGAACCACGGCCAGAGGGTCCCCAGCACTCAGCAGTGGAGCCACAAATGCACCACATACCCTGCCCTCATTCCAAGACCTTGTTTATGCAGGCCTCAAGCTCCGGAGGAATATAGTCCCCACCATTGAGGAGAACATTAGATTCTCCTTCCCCAGTGACATTCACTTGCGGGAGTGTAAACAATAAGACTGAACAGGCTAGTTGCCCTGAAGGTGGACTGTATGCTAGTTTTTTGAGTGTTAATCCTCTAACCTAGACCATTTTGGTTTTGTTGGAAAAATTGGTGTGGACTCCATGGATATGGAAAGGGATGTACAGAGACACCAACACTTTTGGATCAAGGAGAAAGAAAACTAGATACCACAGGGTATCTAGATACCTATGAGGGAAATAGGTGCGGTATATAAATGTGAAAATAAAATAAATATATAATATAGGGATTCAGAAGGGTTTCTAATTTCTTTTTCTGTTCCTTTTTCATCACTATTCCCTCATTTTAATTATAGCCCCCCTTTTCTCTTTTCTCTACACACAATTCCAGTGACTGGGGAAAAATATTTCTTGCAAATATAACTCCCAGAAATTTTAAAAACCCCAAATCAAACAGGAGATGGACCACAGGCCTTGTTGACATTCGGATTCTGATATTTAACACGACAAAATTTAATATTTCCCATGTGCGCTTTGTTCACCCTTTGGCAACTTTTTTTGAAATTTTGCTGTGTAGATCATAAAATGCATGCAAAAAGGTAGCTGGAGAAATAGCATGCAAAGCAGTTGGTATTAGGGGAGAGGATATTCCTTGCAATGGAGAAGAAACGAAGAAATGTGTGTAAACTATGCATGCATTTGCACACATGTGAAAAGGTAAGCAAAATGTAAATAAAATGAGTACACATTTTGATAGTATTTTTTTAAATCTAAAAATTGTTTGGGATGCAAAATAGAAAGAGCTTGTGCTTGAGGAAACAAGTCTGCTTAACAGAATAAAAACAGATTAACTTATCCCAAACACAGTATTCCAGAGACAAAAGGAAATATTGAAGACATTGTGATATGAGGTGCTACATTTTCCATTGCTTTTTAAATGATTCCTAGTATAGCTTTTCAAATATACACTGAGATATCTTGAGCTGAAGATGATAGTGTTGCACCAGTGTTTTTTAATGCTACTGAATCCTATTGATTGGAAGGGAAATGAAAATAGAGCAGTAAATATCATGAAAAACTCTGTTACAATGATCAGGTCATGTAGCACAACACAAAATTTCTACTTGGGAGGTAAAATAACGATGGTTTGTTTTCCCCTGCTATTTTATTTTATTTTATTTTATTTGAAATCAGCAGTTACTACTGAAACACCTCCCCTCCCCCAGCGCTCATGCTGCGACTTGCAGGCTTGCTAAAATAGCAGCAATATTTCTGATTCACTGCATAGGGTATCTATTACACCAATAGCAGCTTTCAAATGGGAAAGATTTAGAGCATGACAACTGAAAGGATTATGCTTTATAGGTAGTTAAGCAACCAATGTGCCAAAGATCTCCAGGAAGACTGCCAGAATTATTTGATTGCAGTAACCTAGGCAGCAAACCAACAGAAGTCAGAAGAATTTCGGCAATGCAGAATAAAATATTTTGCAACACAATCTTAGTATGGTCAGATGGCATCAAGTGCAATTACTTATTTTTCTGTAAAGATATTTATTTTTCAGAAAAATACATATTTCTGGCAGAAACTTTCACTGGATAAAGTGAGACTTACCTCTGTGCATATCTGTGGAAGACTGCACTGTTTTAAGCCAAATAAATGGTAGCTACTACTTTTGAAACCAATGAAATTGTGTCTGCTACATAAACTGCTACATTAGACCACCTGCAACTCTATCTCCTTGTTGACCAAGTCTGCAATGCTGTCTTTACTTCCTTGGGAGTAAGCACCACTGAATTCAGTGGAATGTACATCTGGTACACTTGTAAAGGGTTGTGCGCTAATTGATCATAATCTTTATTTCCTCCAAAAGAATGCAATTTTAATAGTCAGGGAACACACCTCACTTTTTATAGCCCAGATATCAGCAAAATAATGTCGTACCTATTCCCCCATTCTGACCCCTCTTCCCCGCCACATACCAGGGAGCCAGTTCCTTCTTTCCTCTGTCCTGTTTGGGTTGTTGATCAATGCCAGGTCAGTCCACAATAAATCTCCTATCATCCATGACTTGATCATCGATGAGCAGGCTGACCTGGCCTGCATTACTGAGACCTGGGTGGGTGCAAGGGGGGCTCCTCTCTCCCAGTTGTGCCCCTCAAGTATTGCATTCAGCACTTGGGCAGGTTGGATGGTCAAGGGGAGTGGTGGCCATTGTCTATAGGGACTGGGAGTTTTTTATGGTTTGCAGGACTGCAGTGCTGGTAAATCTGGGTCTTGAATGCCTGCACTTATTAATGGGACTCAGGAAAGTTTTGGGATAGTTTTGGTGTACTGTGCTCCCAGGGAACCTTCACTCTCCCTCCTGGAGCTCTCTGAGTTCATCTCCACGGCATTATTGAGGTCACTGTTGGTGGTCAGTGACTTCAGTTTGCATGCAAGGGCTGATCTGTCTGCAGCGGCTCTGGAGTTCGAGGCAGTTCATGACCTCACCAACCCTGGTCTGCTGGGGCCTCCTCCTAGTGATTTCACTGGTGAGTCATTTGTAGCCCATTTTAGATTTAAAATTGAGGACATCTGATCAGATCTGGACTCTAGTTGCGAGGGTTCGTGTCTGGCCATCCCCTGTGTGGCACTCTCTCAGTCTCCCCGATTTGGGCCCGTTTCATCAGAAGATGCCTCCAGGGCTCTGGTATATTGCAAGCTGGTGGCTTCGCTGCTCAACCCCTGCCCTTCCTGATTGATTAAGATCACAGGGGGGAGCATGCTGGAATGGGCTTCATCTATTATTAACACCTCCTTCAGGGATGGGCTTTTTCCTTCCCATTTGAAGGAGACAGTGGTGAAGCCCATTTTAAAAAGATCCAGCTTGGCAGCAGACAATTTATCCAATGATTGTCCAACAGCCATTGCTCCCTTTTTGGGCAAGGTGGTTGAGCGGGTCACAGCTCAGTGTCCCCAGATGTTCCTGGAGGAAGACAATGGCCTGGATCCTTTCTAGTCTGGGTTCAGGCCGCACTTTGAGACTGAGATAGCCTTGGTCACGTTGCAGGATGAGCTCCTGAGGGCGGCCGACAGGGTGTGCTCTACCTTGTTTGTCCTCCTTGATCTCTCTGCGGCTTTTGACACCATTGACTACTGTGACCTCCTGGACCGGCTCTCCGGTGTTAGGGATTGGAGGTTCAGCCTGGTGCTGGCTCCGTTCCTTCTCTGGGTATGTGTGTGTCTAGCATGTAAAGCTGGGGGAGGAGCTGTTGGCCCCTTGGACCCTCACTTGTGGGGTGCCCAAGGGCTTGGCCATCTCCCCCATGCTGTTTAACATCTATATGTAGCCTTTGGAAGAGGTCATTAGGAGTTTTAGGGTCTGCTGTCGCCAGTACACTGATGACATGCAGCTCTATCTTTCATTCTCTACGTGAGCAGTGGAGGCTATCCAGACCTTCAAGCGCTGCCTGGCTATCATGGTATGGACTAGTAGGCTCATGCTGAACCCTGGGAACACTGATGTTCTGTCAGATATTAGAGAGGAAAAAACATTTTGTATTAGACAGAAGGCATTTGTTTATAGATATTTTGCATGTATATTTCATTGATTTGCAAAATGTACTTCAGTATGTAATACTGAGTCTTTGTAAACCCAGGTGTACAGAATAGATATAATGAGTGAAGCTGATGCAAGATAGATACAATACCATGATGTAACCAGTTTCCCGACTGGTTATCATAAGTATAAAAGGACTTCAGAAATAGTAGCCATTGGAACTTTGGTGAAAAGGTACCCATATTGCCATGCTCTGTATCTATATTCTGTTAAGTCGATATGCTGTCTCTGTGAAGTGAAATGTTGCTGAAACTCTGTTATGTGCCCTAAGCACATCCGATCTCACCTGATTTCAGAAGCTAAGCAGGGTCGGCCCTGGTTAGTACTTGGATGGGAGACCACTAGGGAACACCAGGTGCTGTAGGCGCCTGGAGTAGGAACTGCCAAGCCACTCCAGTATTCCTGCCAAGAAAACCTCATGGACATGGGGTCACAAAGAGTCGTTCACAACTGTAACGACACAACAGATACACAATATATATAATATAGCTGTTGTTGTTAAGAAACTCTGCCTGTTTGAAGTGGATTTTGTCGCCCTGAGTTTAGTTTCCGGTGGCAGATCAAATGGCCAAAACAGGTTCTGCTCTTTTGGGGGGGGGGTGTCCTCCATTGATTTTTGTGGCCCTTTCCCCAGTCTGGGAGCATTTTGCCTGCAGCTGGCTGAGAGAGTGGGGAGTCTGGGCATGATATGGGACCCAGGCCTCTCCCTGGAATCCCAGGTGGTGGCCGTGTCCAAGTCAGCCTTCTACCAAATTTGGCTGATCACCTAGATTTGCCCGTTTCTCAATGAGGGCAGTGGCTCATGTGCTGGTGATCTCCAGGATTGACTATTGCAATCAGGGCCGGTGCTAGGTTGTTTTGCGCCCTGAGTTGTCCTGTGCAAGCGGGCGGTATACAAATCATAAATAAAACTAAAACTAAACTATCAAACCCAGATCAGGAAAACATCTCATAGAAAAAGACTTGCTACATAGGGAGATAACAGAAGCAGGTGCACTTGTTGGCTGGTGTCCACGAAGCCTTCAATTGAGAAGCCATATTTCTTGTTCTTATCTGCATTCATGAACAAATCAGGTTGTCAGTCCCTGGTTCAATGTCAAATTCTGAGTCACTTGTCTAGGATGCTGACCATATAGGCATTGAGCTCACTGTTTGGTCTGCTTCAGAAACAAGTTGATTCACTCCTCAAGATGGTGATCAGATGGACTCTTTTCTGGAGTATAGTAACCTGTCCCCAAAGCAATGCTTGGGGCCTTTTCACACGACCCCTAAGATCCGCTGGCCAGTTAAATTCGGACCAGAGATCTTGAGGGTTCATTGCTCTTCCTGAATCCCCACCCCTCCGCACTTCCTTGCTCCTGTCTGCATGAGGGGAGGGAGAAAAAAAGGGACAAAAGAATGAAGGCTCACCTCCGTCTGCCGGTCTAAGCCGCCCCGAGCCCTGTCGTCGTCTTGATTCCTTCTCTTAAAGGGGCGGGAGGCAAAAACTACAACAAACAGAAGCGAGGAGAGCCCGGCACTCTAGATTACATTTTTCACCCTCCGAGAGCAGGTACCTGAAAAGTGCGCTGGGACACGCTTAGGTGGGCGTGGTTGCACTTAATTTTCTGTAAACTCCGGAGCTGGTGGGAAAACAATTTTAAGCTCCGGAGCTGGGAGCCATTTGCGGCGGAGTTTAGGGGCCGTGTACAAATACCCTTGGTGGCCCCTGTCAGGGACATGTCCTTTTTTGGTATGGGTAGGATTACTCTGGTTTGTTTTGTTTTCAGTGCATGTGATTGCTGGAAATGAACCAAAAGTTATCCCTGTGTTGCAGATATTAAATATCTGTACTGTAGGTAAAACTGAGCTCATGACCTGGGGTTCAATCCCAGGTAGCTGGATCATGATTGACTCAGCCTTCCATCCTTCCGAGGTGGGTAAAACGAGGATCACACCAAATAGCTTATTGCAGTTTTACCCAAGAAGCAGACCTGACTGGTCAGTTGTCTACCTTCCTCCTTTTCTTATAAGTAGAGATGGGCACGACTTAGCGGTATTTCCGTTTCCGTTTCCGTTAC
>JAHTLZ010000348.1:24163118-24180364 GCA_023846285.1 Phrynocephalus versicolor
CTGCAAATGGTATGCATATCCATATGGTTATGCATGCCATTTTGCAGCAGCAGCAGGTGAGGAGGGGAGACCCCCATGTTGAGGGGTCTCTTGGAGCCTGCTGCTGCTGTCCCTTCCTAGTGGGTGAGGATAGGAGGCACCCACGGGTGCCTCCAGGAGCCCACTTTCCCTTTATAGTGGGCCAGAGGAGGCACCCACCCCACAGAGGTGCCTCCAGGAGCCCGCTACCCCCCCAAAAAAACCAGTATAACGATAATGAAAAAACAAAAAAACGAACCGACTAATTTTTGCGAAGTTTCGCGAAAAACAGAAACGAGCCGAAACGGGCTGCCTCCGACACATGACAACTCGAAAACGTCATTTTCCCGAGTCGTGCCCATCTCTACTTATAAGGTCTGCAGTAATTTGTTGGTGATATTCCTTTATATGCTTTCTTTAGGATCTCAACAGTGTTAGTTTGAAACCACATAGGATTTATTTTGTGAACAAAAACAAAAAAATGTATGGCAGAATGCTTCTATTCTGTTCTCTGTCCCCAAGAAGAGATACTAAAACAGACAGAGTGAAGCTTTTGTACATCATTCTGTGTACCATTACACCATAGTCATTAATTAAATGGAAATAGGACTCATTTGGCCTGAAAATAAAAGTCACACAAACTCTCAGGATTCATAAGTACCGTGTGATGCACAGGAAGGATTCTCTTTCTAATGGCTCTCTTTGTGACTAATGCACATAAATATAATATAGATTCAATTTGCAGCATGCCATTGCAAGACAATTTGTATTGCATTTATTTATATGCACTCCACACCACAATGCCTAAAAGATTTGAGAGGGCAAATATCCTTCATAATTATATACTGCTCGTTGCCACACAGTTTAGCCAGCATTGCAAATTATAAAGTGCAGTGGAGTGGTGAGCTACTAATTACATAGCAATGGTTGTTATCTGTGAAGGAGTGCTTTTGTTTCCAGTAAAGAATGACCAGGGCAGAGGGAGAGGCAAATATGGGAAAACATTGTGGCAAGGGGGAAACGCTTTATCCTGCCTTCAGGGGACCTCAGTGCACCTGAGGCAATTTGTGTCAGGCAAATAGTTTTGGAACATTATTAGAACTGCAGACTGACCACGCACAAAGGCCTTGGACCTCATAGATGGCTACATATTTATGATCTATTGGAAAACAGAATCATAGAATCATAGAATCATAGAATCATAGAATCATAGAGTTGGAAGACACCTCAAGGGCCATCTAGTCCAATCATAGAGTTGGAAGACACCTCAAGGGCCATCACAGGACTCCCAACAGATGGGAAGCAGAAAGCAGCCATGTTGAAATGTTAACATATAAATCCATTTTCAATCCCCCCCTCTCTCTCTCTCTCTCACACACACACACACACACACACACACACAGAGAGAGAGAGAGAGAGAGAGAGAGAGAGAGAGAGAGAGAGAGAGAGAGAGCAGTTTCCAACTTCCTTGAGGATCCTTTGAGTGGTGTTCTAGATCTTCATGTCCCCCATGATTTTTCTTTGCTATGAAAAGAGCAAGTACTCCCAGCTGAACATAACTTTTTCTTGTAGTTCTTCTTTGGCAGGTTTCTGGTCTCGAAGAGGTTCCTGACAGTGCAGTTGAAAATGAGATATTGGGAAGCAGCTCACCTTCTCAAACAGAAATGGAACACAGCAGTGAGAAAAATGCTGTAGCACAGTGGCTCCAACCTTGGGTAATCCAGGTGTTCTTAGCCTAAAACGCCCAGAAACCCTGGCTGGTACTGCTGATAGACTTCTTGGAATTGTAGTGCAAGAACACCATAGTTACTCATGGCTGGGAACCATGGCCATTGCATAAAGTGATGCATGGGAAGATTCGCCGTCCTACCTCCTTGCCAGAGTGGCCAACTACCCGGATTGAATAGTCCCTGACTGGATTGGAGCCCCGGTGAGGAAGAAGGACCCTGGCAGTGCACAGAGCCTAGTGAGTGGCCCAACCAGTCTGCTGGGGATGGTAGGAGGTAGAGAGCTGCATTTTGTGTTTTATATGAAGCTGCACGGAGCACAAAGTGGCCATCTCCAATACTGATACCTAGTGAATAGAGATGGGCACGACTCAGAAAAAAAATTTCATTTTCGTTTTCGTTTTCGGCTAGGGTCCGTTTCGTTTCGTTTCTGTTTTCGTGACCTAATTTCAAAATTTTTCGTTTTCGTTTCGTTACGTAACGAAAACAAAAAAACGAAAACAAAAACGAAAATTTTTTCGTTTCTCCCCATTTAGCTCCATTATATTTTTCCAGTAACGAAAAACGAAAATTGGCTCAAAATTAGTCGTTTCGTTTCCGTTTTCGGTCAATTTTTGAACCGTTTTTCATTTTCGTTTCGTTACGTAACGAAAACGAAAAAACGAAAACAAAAACGAAAATACCGCTAAGTCGTGCCCATCTCTACTAGTGAAACAAGGGAACATGAAATCAAATCTCAGCTTTGTACAAGCATGAGGTGGGGTTCAATTGCCTTATTGGCCATTATGATATAGACACATAACATAACCTTTCTGAATTAAACTTCACATTCTCTGTTTCTACGGAGAAGTAACACAGTCTCTTTTTGGTGATCCACTTATCATGGATTAGATACACACTAGCTTTTTAGGTGGAATTGGACTGGTTAACTGTTATGCGGTATACACTGAGCTTCCTTAGAGGGTTGGAAATATAAATGTTTCTATTTCAGCTTTTGTCCTGGAGATGGTGTCATAGACTACAAATGTTTCAAATGCTGGAACTTTGTCTCAGGTACAGATGCAAACAATGTTCTTATCCATGCATGACAGACTTAGTGAAATAAAATAAAGGATTCCGATATGTGAAATATATATGATATCTAATTATGCCAACACATGCCTAAAAATGCACAAACACAGAGAGCTATGGATATAAAATATTTGTGTAATTTCATTGTGTTTGCCTCCTGATGGTTTTACTATTGTATTTTGCTCTTTTAAGTATAATCATTGCTGGTTGTATTTCATTTGTTTTATTATACTGCATACTAATTAAGGATGCACATATGTCCAGAGTTTAAAAATGAATGAAAAGATAGAATATGTTGTTAGAATTATAGAACATTGATAATGGAGAGCAAAATGGTGCTCAAAATGTTGCAACAAAGACTTTTAATTAGAGATGGACACAAATAAGAAAAAAGAATGGTGATTCATTTCTATTCCAGATTCATCAAGGTTGACAAATCACACATAATGGATTTACAAAATGTTTATCTTATGGGTTGGTCAATCAATTTGTTTTGTTTTTGAGTTTAAAACCTTATAAAACCTCATATAAGCACAAAGAAATGCCAACATGCCAGGGAAGCTACCCTAGACTATTCCGTATGTCCTGCAGGGTTTGTGATGTTTGGATTCCAGATGTCCAGGTTATGCATTCCCAAAGACACCCCCACCCCAAGGAACGTGCTCCCCAGGTACCTAGGAGCATCAACCATACTAAGAAGCTTCTCCCAAGTGTCCTCTGAAATCCATTCGAGTTTGGTGAGGATTGGGATTCTGCCTCCTGAGTTCAAAAAACCCACAAATTGGGGGTCCCACGAAAGTGCCCATTAGCAACTGGCTTGGGGAAATCCAATAATCTCCAAACTTGTGGATATTGTAGAGAATCAGAAGAAGTTTCTCTGAAATGTTGGGCTCTCCAGGTGCCTTGATTGCCCCGTTACAGCCCAACAAGCTAGCAAATCAAAAATGTCAGAATCTTCATCAATTCATATTTGTCAGGGTTATCAATTTGTATGAAAATAAATTAATGTCTTAGCAAGCCTTCTTATTTGGAAGATCATGACTCTCTGCCCACCCCCTGTGCCTGTCAGCATAAGTCTAGCACATGATATGATTTGTGCTATTTTCATAAGTTAGTAAATCCAAATAAGAGCCATGCCTTTACGTTAGATTTATTTATTATTTATTTATTATTTTTATTTTTCGCACTTATATACCGCCCTATTTAACATCTTTCCTTCTTCAGTTCTGTCTGGGAGATACCAGACATAATATCTCCCTTGCTCAAAGGATTTGCAATTTTTGCCACTTAGAACCTGAAACAGTCTCTCACATCTTGTGTCATTGTCCCTCACATAATAAGTTATGCAAACTCTTCTTGGAGCAAATCCTCCTTGGTTCCCCAGGCCCTCCTGAAGGATATATGAGCTTTCTCCTTTGGGAGAGCTCTGAACTAGTCACGTCCCGGGTGGCTGACTTTCTAACAGCTGTAATAGAGAGAGAGAGAGAGAGAGAGAGAGAAGCCCTCTGTGAACTTTAGTTAGACTATTGATGGGATTTATTTTACAATGTTCTGTGTAACCAGATGTTCTCTGTTTTTATTTGTGTACTTCTTTTGTTCTAATGCCATCAAAGGTTTACAGAATGGAATGGAGAAAAGTCTTAGCAAATTTTGAAAGAACTTTGCAAATCATTTCAAAATTTGTGTCCATCTCTCCTTTTAACATATAGAGTGAGAAGTGCTTGATGTTCAAGCTGAATTGTGAAAAGAAATATCAGCCGCCCATGGGAGAGTATTTAAGAAGATTATTCTTTTTTGCTTGATAGCAAAGCCTTTGACTGTGTGGGTTATGGGAAACGATGAGTTGTACTGTACTGCATATACCCTGGACTGTCGGAAAGGCAAAGAAGTGGGTCCTAGATCGAATCAAGCTTGAACTATCTCTGGAGGCAAAAAAGTTAAAACTGAGACTGTCCTACTTTGGGCACACCATGTGAATGCAAGATTCTTTGGGGGAAAACAATGATGCTGGCCTTGGTGAAAGGCTTCAAGTCCCATGTCCTCGTAGTATGTTGGCAATCAGCAGCAGGATATGGTTTTATCCAAAGCTATTCTAGGTAGAGAAGATGTGCTCACTGTGAACCACTGGCTTAAATTCTTAAGCCAGAATGTTCTTCTACGCCCTAAGCAGACACAAAATGCTTGACACAAAATGGTGGAATGCTGAGCAGGCCAGATGAAGAGAGGACATTATGGAGGGCACTCATTCATGGGGTCGCCATGAGTCAGAAGCAACTTGACAGCACACAACAGCACAATGCAGAGTGTAAGCTGCCTAAAGCTTGTTGGAGGAAAGCCATACATAAATGTGTCAAATAAATAAACAAAGAAGAAACATTTCTGTGTTATATTTTCATTGAGGCCCAATTTTTAAATCTGAAACTCTACACTACCACACTGACATTCAAAATGTTGCTGGGTTTCTTTAAACACTAGCCATCTGTATTATTTTTTAGATTACAAACCCATGCACAATCTATCTTTTATGGTATCTATTTCCTACCTAATTGAATTTTAGCTACCAAATGCATAATTTTATGGCTGCATACAGTTGGTGGATTGGTCCCTGGAGTGCCCCTGTTTGAGAAGCACACATTTATAAATAGCTGGGAAAGCATAGTTCTCAGCAGACCTGATAAAACATGACATCCGAAGCAGGCATTCTTGGGCTGTTCAGGCTTTTTAAGTTCTTTAGATATGGAAAGGGTGGTTTGCTGGTGGTGTAGCTGTAAGCTATTTGGAGATAGCTGTGCACTTCTTGACATAGCACAGAAAAGCTTCAAGCAGGCTTCCAGCACCACTAGATCTAATCAGGGTGGATTGGCTCCTCTTGAATCACCGTGCAGAAGGCTGAAACTGGTTGCTGTCTACTCAGTGAGTTGTGTGAACAGCTTAAGGCCAATGAATAACTTCACGATGGAACTAGAACCAAGGATGGTAGAGGGATAGAACACTTCAAAACAACTGAGCAGTCATACTACTCCAGCTGAACACCTCTTGGGTGGTGGTGGTTGGGAAGCTATGAAATGCCAGCCCTTTTAATTCTGGGAAAATTGGATTGAGAAATAGGGATTCCCCCACCCCCCGCAAGAAAAATAAAATGGGATGTGAGGAGACGCTAGCAATGATGAAACTGTACATCCAGATCCTTAAAGCATGGGCAAAGCTCTCCTGTCAAAGCTATTGCAATCAAAGTGGTTTCAGATGCACCCGTTATCTAAGCTTTCCTTTCTTATATAATCTCACAGAGTTTCACCAGCCATTCTATCTGTGCAGCCCTTATCTGCTGCTATATGCAGAAGAATCCCCATTCACAGAACATGCATCAGGGAAGATGAATATCTAATCCTGAAAGAATTTATTTTGTCAAGAAGCTCCTTCTTACATTTGACCAGTTTGTGTTTAATATAATCCTGACAAACAAACAAAACAGTCATTTGTATCCAATTCCTGGATAATTACACTAAGCAGAGATTTCTCAACATATATCTGCCTGGATTTCCACCCCTGACCATCTCCATCCACCCATGGTGCATCAACATGTACTCCTACAGAACCAGTAACATCCCCCTTCTCCAAATTTAACCTTGTAGTTTGGCTGAAATCTTATTGAATGGGGACCATATAAGCTGAAGTTTTCAGTTCAATTAATGCCTTCCTGAGACTGCATGACAGTGGGGGTGACTATTATTTTATTTTTATTTTTATTTTTTTTATTTTTTTTGCAAATAAATACATACATCCTCCTCAAAGTTCCCGAGGCTCCCTTATGTAACCCTTTGAGTAGGGCAGGATGGAGTCCCTCCTCAGTGTCCTAAAAGAGTCACCAATTGGCCTTGGATGGTTTCAAAGTTATCACTGCATGGTATAAATTGCCCTACTGGATTTCAGCTATTACAGTTTATTAGCAAATGTGGCTGGTTTAGAGGAATATTTTATTTTAAGGAAATGTTTTGCATTCATATGAGTAGGGCTCCCTCACGATTTAACCTATGATTGAGTATTTGAATGAGAGCCTGCCACAGTAAGAGAGCCACTTCAGGCAACTGAATCTGAGGAGAGGCAGTAGAGTGTTGTGGGTGTGACAGGCCCTGCCCTTGACCATATAAGAGAGCCAGTTGTCCTAAAGTACAGGAAGGCATCCTACCTGTTGCCATTATGGTCATATGACAGAAATCACCATCTACTTGGCTTGTGTAATTGGAATGGGGCACGATCTTGTCTTTCATTCCAGTGGTCAAAATGACTTGGACCAGTTCTGACTAGACATGTAGACCTATATTAAAACTGCAAATAAGTTGTTACCCTCAGAGAGCTTGTCAGATAAGAAACATTGTTAGGGACACCGCCTCCCCTGTAAAGTATACATAACCAATGGCTCAGTGTCACGCTGAGAAGAAAAATGAAGAGTTGAAGACATACCATTGTTGTTGTTTGTGGCATTTTATCAAGGTCAGTACTATCAAGCTTTGGGTTAATTATGGTACAATCCCTAAACTGACATGTAATAAACAACACCATGGCACTCTGCTAAGAACTATTTTCCGGGGAGGGGGGGTATTGTTGTAATGGGCCAAGAAGCATATGTATGTTTTTAAAAGAGATGTCAGTGGATTTGTAAGCCAGAACTTAATACCTCTGTGCTAGAGGGACCCATAAAAGAAATACCATTTCTGCAAGGGAATGTTATATTTGCCAAGCTAACTAATCCGTCACCATTAGCTTACTTTATTGATGGTCGACCATGTGCTTTGCTCTTTGTCCTTAAGATTCTATATTTGAAATAGATTGTGTAAGTAATCCCCTAGGCCAGTGTAACAAATCATGCCATCTATCTCCTGTGTCTTTGACAACTGTAAAATAAATATATAAAATGAATCCAAAATACTACCTTTGCCAAATCCTCTTTGTTAAAAACAAAACAATACAAAAACCCAGACAACCTTGGGATAAATGTACACCATATTAGTACCCCAAGTATGAAGAAATGGAGGAGAACTCAAGGCAAGCCTAGTTCCATTAAAGGATGAGCCTAGATCTCCTTAGTTATTTTTATTTTGTCTCAGTATTTAACCTTGAAATAGTGCTGCCATTAGTAATACAATGGTTGAAATCCTGTTGTGCACTGATGCAAAAGGCGTAACTTTTAGATACAAATTGCAAGTAGTTAAGCAGACATTATCTGCTGCACACTGAGCACGCTTGATTCAACTGGCAACAGATAATATGACAATTTGCATCCAACTGTTCCACCTTGGACATAATTGCACTATGGGATTCCAACCAATAATATTATTAACCTCCGTATTTAGCCTTGTAACTGTTACTGTTAGTGGTATCATTGTACTACTGATTTTTCTGTCCTAAGAGTTACCTAATTTAAAATTTGGAAATATTTAGAACTTTAAATTTCACGGCTGGACCCTATGCTGTTGCCATTATCCTGGCCTCTTTACATGCATGCATTTTGTGACTTGCAGTGCAGTCATCACACACTTGGATTATAGGTCATTAACAGACTCATAGCAGTTCTACTTCCACAGTTGCAGTACATTGGATTATAACTAGAGATGGGCACGAAATGGAAAAATAATGTCTTGTTTTGTTTTGTTCTATTCTGTTTCCTTTGCCATTTCATTTCATTATTAATTTTCAAAAATTTAAAAAAAATTAAAAATGATACAAAACAATTCATTATTTAGAGATGTAAAATTTATGAAAATTTTGAAGCTCGGAAAAAAACCCATTTTTTTCCATTTTTTGGGGGGGGAGAAAAACGGAAAATTTTGGAAAAATTGGAAAAAATGCTACTTCAGCACTCGCCATCCCCTTTTAAACCTTGAAAGTCATTCTATTACTTTAGGAACATAAATTAGGACTATGGACAATTTGACTTGGCATCAAATTATCACAACTAGCATATTGCAATATAGTGTATCCAAATAAATATTATTACAAACAGAATTTACTTTTTAAATAATACTTAATTGTAACTATATGTAATAAATGGAGTAACAGTCTCCTGAATGGTTTAGTAGTTTATATGGAACAAAACCCCTCTCTGCCAAACAATGTTTAAAAATCCAGAATTAAAATTCATATTTCCTCTCCACTGTATTTAATAAAAATAAAATAAAAACCTCATTCCCTAAGAAGAATTGAAGGGGGGGATGTATAGAAGGAAGTGGGACTAAGTTTCAATGAATGGGCATGAAGCATGAAATTTAATCAGCATCAGTTTTGTTGCTTTGTATTTTCTCCCAGTGCTTTGAGACCTAAGGACAGGACAGAAGCAAACACACCCACCCATATGCAAAAACAAAAGTAAAACATTTTTATTTTTCTTGTGAAAATAGCAACACCTCCTAAATGAAGAAATACATCTTGTTCTTGCTTTGGAGATTTCAGTCTGTAACTTAGGACTTGCTTGTCCTCCGTGCACATTAATTAGAATAATCTGATACTATGCATATTTTTTAGAAATGATTTGGAAAATATTAGAACACCCTGTCTTAAAATATTTTTATTCATCATGTTAAAATAAAACATTCCATAATCATTTCTCTTTTTTCAATTTTTCCAATTTTTCAGAAACAAACCCAAAAGGCTTCAGGATTTTTTTTTTTTTTGAAATAAACTGTGCCCCCCCCTGAATTTTTCCAGTTTTTTTCCCAGGCCTTCACATCTCTAATTATGCTAGATGGGTCTGACCCCTGGGTACTAGAGGCACCCCATCTTGTGGGTAGCTCAAGAGTATACACGCCAAGTTATACACGCCAGCACACATGTAGCCACCAGCCAATCCTCTCTCTATAAGTAAAAAAAGTTTATGGGTAAAAGAAGCCGGATCTTACTGTATCCTCTTGATTTCATATGATTTTTGCATGGGATCTTTCCCAAATCACCATCAAATCATCCGCCACACTGATATACCTGGCAGCCCATCTCTTCCCATATCTCACTGGTACATCATCCATTCCTAGGTCCCATCTCTCTGCAACCAGATTGCAATTTCCAGCCTGCTGTCCTGACTCACTAGGATGGTGTTGGTATATTCTGACAAGGTAGGACTAAACGTTTCATTTCGGAAATGAATAAATGGCATTTCATTTCGTTACTTGATGGAATGCTTGCTTGTGTTTCATTTCATAGTATTTCGCTCTGTAACAAAATGACAAGACAGTGTGTCGTGTTTCATTTTGTGCCCATCTCTAATTATGACATTGAGGACAGTGTCCCCAAGCAAACTGTGGGAACCTACATTTTCAGGGGGCCCGAATTCTAAACCTGGGCTACCTGGCAGTTAGCCTCACAGAATTCTGAGCAGACTTGCATAGGATTGCACCATTTGTGCTGTATACAGAGCAAGTCTATATTTTTACTGCTCACCAGGTGCATGCAGATTTTACACAAATACCCTAGCTTCAATACCCAGAATCCTATTGCCAGATACTGCATGCTGTGGGTGTTTCTTTTCTTTTCTTCATGTGTGGAGCTTGTGGAAAAGTCTGCTTGTGGAGAGCTTATTTACTCAGTGAGCCATGCTGCTAGGGAGGGGACACACACCAGGTAGGCGAACATGTCTGGGAGCAGACATAAGCCATGACAGAGTTGTAGGCAAGGCAGTGAGGCGAGGCCTGCTAGCACATCATTTTGTAGGTTGATGCTTCTTTTCTTTCTGACAGCAAAATGCACTCCACCCACTCCTTGCCTGCCTCTTTCACCATGATGCCATCTGCATTGACTTCCAGGTATAAGCTTTTTTCCCCTTTCCTGCCTGTGCCCTGTTCTAGTGATGTAAACACTGAAAGCATAAAAGCAAGCTAGCCTTTGCAGGGGCTCTAGGGGCAGAAGCTTAGATTCTGCATGTGGTGAATGATATGCCAGCCGATGTGCTGCCACAATATTACTAGCTCTGGATGTGTGTGTGTGTTGTGTCATTATAGTCGTGACCGACTCTTTGTGACTCCATGTCCATGGAGTTTTCTTGGCAGGAATACTGGAGTGGCTTGCCAGTTCCTTCTCCAGGCGCCTACAGCACCTGCTATTCCCTGGTGGTCTCCCATCCAAGTGCGAACCAGGGCCGACCCTGGTTAGCTTCCGAAATCAAGCGATATCGGTGCTTAGGGCTTTGGATATTACCATGCAACGAGGGACTGGAAAGTCCAAGCACATATTATCCAATTTCATGGTTCTTTGTAATACCCAATATAGAATGTTTATATTCCTTGCTCAGGATAAGATGCAGAAATGTGTGCACATCTTTATAGTCATCCCGTTTCAAAGCCTCTTCAAAGAACACTGTGGAGATGAATTCAGTTTACAAAGCCAAGTTTCCCATCTTGACCTGGTCAAAATTTCTCAGTGAGGCTGTCTGAAAGGAAAATAATACGGAATGTTTGCACTTGTAACAAAGAGAAAAATAACTGATGTACTGGGTCAGCAGACATATGGTTTTGGTCAGTTGGAAGTTCTGATTTCGTTCCACAGGATGTGGATTTGCCCTGTTGCAACCCTATTTTGGAAGGAACTAAATCCCCATATTAATTATATTGTGACCTTTCTGAAGTGCACTTACTTTTAGGATATATGCCTGCTACGTAAATGTGCCTGAGGGAAATATGAGGAGGGTTGGTTATGGAGGCCTACTTTCACAGTGAGGAATTTTGTCCACCCTGCATAGGAAGCCCTGGCTCATGACATATCAAATCATTCTAATGACACACTGATGTTGGCCGCATACTGAGAAACTTGCACTCCAAAAAGACAACCAACTTCCTCAAAGAAATCTGAGAGGATTTGGAAGCTCTTTTTCGAGCATTATGCTTTGCCCAGGATGAATGTCAGACTTGGCGAACTTGATGGAGCCCTTCCCACCCATGATTAAAGAGATGGTGAAACTGGAACAAATGTTAATTTCTGTGGGCTTGTATATGGGAGTGACCAGCCTCGTAGTTTATGTGTCCTGAATGCAGTTCTAGAAGAGGTAGGCTGTTTTAGTCTGTGCCAGCATATCAGGAAAGACAACAACAAAACTGGGGGACTGTAAAGACTAAACTGTTATATTTTGATGCCATTTTAGTTACATTAAAATATAGTGGTGAGTCCTTAAGTTGCCATGGCATTTTAATCTTTATCTTTGGTATTTTCCTGATGTACTATTGTAGCATTCTTTGTGGGTGTTGATTGCTTCACATATCCCCCCTTCTTCTACTATTACCTGTTTTGGTGCTGTTTTTTGTTTTTTAACATTTACACTCTTCTATAAATCAGCTACATTTATTGATGTTTCTTGGGCTATATGCTTTCATGGATGACTCACTTAAACTATTGTTTCATTGAGTTTTAGGTCAAAATTTAGGATTCCAATTTGCTTTGCTTTTAAATTCACTCCTTTGCCTTGAATACCTTAAATGACATTACTGGGCTCAGGCACTTTACTCCTTTTATGTTCACTTCCTCATTCCACCACATATATACTGTAAACCTCTACGGCAGTGTTGGTGAACCTGTGGTACAGGTACCAAAGGTGGCACTCGGAGCCCTTTCTGTGGGCACCCGATATCACCCCTTCACAGACACGTGTATCCAGGTTAAATTGCTGTATTGGCACTTTGTGAAAAATCAGTGGGTTTTGAATTGCAGTTTGGGCACTCAGGTTCGCCATCACTACTCTAGGGCAATACCTTGAGTAGACCAATAAAATAGGGAAAACAATTGACCTGCAGCAGCACATGTTTTCAGTCTGGGCATTTGTACACATGAGTGGGGAAGAAGAAAAATCCAAATAACAATTCTGGCCAGATGTTGAGGCTTCAAGATCTTTAATTAAAGTCAAATCTCAAGGGGGAGGTGATGACAAACTTGTAGAACCAAACTGAGATAATCAGGCTTCAACTCAATGATGCAGAATCTATTGTGTTTCCTCCCTCTTCCAGGATCATGCATGCAATGATGACATCAGAGAAAAATACGGCATTGCACCTATTGCCCTGCATGCTGATGAGGAAACTCTGACCAAAGAGGGTCTCAACCTGCAAATCAGTGGATCCTGACTGAGGTGTCGTCCAAAAAAGCACTGCATGAACACCCTTGAGAATGACATGAAGTTGTCCCAAGTTCACCCGGACCTATCCCATGTCCACACCAACTGCAGGGCCTAAACAAGAATAGCAGACCCCAACACCAAGTGGGACAAACACTAAGAAAAAAGAAGACTGTTAACTGAATATTGACCTATTTTAGTTTTGCTGTATCTCCAGAAGAGATAGAGAAATATGTCACTTTCATTTTATCTGTTTCTCATTTTTCAGTCTTCAGTTTCTTTCACCTCCTCTTGAATCAGTTTGGTACTATAATTATTTCTAAAACCTGCACATTTATGCATGTTTAATGCACATTTATCTTGAATGTGCATGCTTCATATGTAATTTTGGCCTCATATGCATTTTCCCAATCAATGTCCTTCCTTCCTTCCTTCCTTCCTTCCTTCCTTCCTTCCTTCCTTCCTTCCTTCCTTCCTTCCTTCCTTCCTTCCTTCCTTTCTGAACATCCTTTTCAAGAATGAATATGCATACCAGCTCCTAACACATATATTTGTGTACAGTTTTTCACAGGAGATCTATACCACACAGTTCTGAGAGGTGCAAATAATGAACTGCAAAAGCACGTCATCTTGCAAGTCGGTTTGAGAACTGTGAATGAGGTGAGTACATATGTGATCCAAACCAAGTTCTTTCACATCCTTGATTTAATATTAGAAAAAGACCAATGGATTGTGAATAATCAAGATGCAAATGCATGTTTAAAATGATTATCTTTGTATCACTAGTAAAACAGTCTTAGGGACCCAAACTTAGAGCGTGTATGTAACTTTCTTCTGTTGATGGATAATTCCAGTGTTTATATCCGGAAGGATTAACATTCAGGAAGCATTCTCTCCCCGCCCCCCAACACACCCCAGTCTTTTAGCCTGTCTTCCTTGTTTGGATGTTGATGGTATCATTTAACCAATGGCTATCGCAAAATAATGATGGACTTGTTTGACTTTGGAAAATTTGGTCAATGAAATAAAACTATGACACTTGTCCAAACAAAGCAACTGTCAAAGCCATATCACAAGCTCCCTTTCAATAAAGGCCTCCAGTGCTCCAAATTTGTTTTTCTTTAATGAACCCAAGCTTTTCCACTGTCATTACTCATTCCTTCTAAAAACAGTGAAAAATGCAATACATTACTCAACTGTGACCCAGCGTGTCCTAAGGTGCATATTTTATTGATGTAAATAAATGAGATTCTGGCTTACCCAAATAGCAATGTTTTGGTTTTACAGAAATTCTGTGGACTTTAAATGTTGCTATTAGAACCATGATTATTTTCCCTGGACGTTGTCTCTCTTTCATTCCCCTTCTAATCTGGAAGGAAAATCGCTATGGCTCTGCTTAGAGTCTGCAGGTAGTGGCCTATGGGATGAAGCCCCGAGGAAGGAGTCATAGCAATGGGAAGGAGACAGATAAAGGGGAAGCAGCTCTTAATGCTTTTCCCAATCATTTTTTAGATGTGTGGAGTGTTGGATATTTTGAAAGTATCTGGGTTTTATGCTTGTGTGATTGGAAAATCCCAACGGGAGAAAGTATAGCGTTGGAACCATGGTAGAACTGAATATGAAGTTAAATAAAGGCCCACACTGGGATTCAATTGCCCACCCACACCAGAATAAAGAGGCAACACAGCTCACTTTTGGGTTAAATACGGGCCACAATTTATTGAAACTTCAAGAAATCAAACTTTATTGTTAACTGGGACAAAGAGAGGGCCTATGCCGTAGCGCAAGCATAGTTAGGGGTTTTATAAATTCCGGTCCCCCCTCCTCGGGATAAGTTAACTGGGTATATCCGGTGATGCAGAGGGTGGGATACCCCCCCTATGAAGGGCATCCTTGTACCCAGTATGTCAGGAACTGGCAGCCCTTTTCATCTTGGCTGGGATTATTTATTGGATCCTAACTGCACTTTCTGTGCTACTTAATTTATTTAGGGCTGCCCTGCACCTTACGGGTGCCACCACGAGGAGGGACCTACCTAACCTGGTGTTAATGCATGCGCTACCCGCCTATCGTGACTGGTTAAGGGTTGATGTTAGACCTAATAACTCAGGTTTTAAAGGCTTAGAGGATGGTGGGATGGGCGAAAAAAACACTGTCAATCACGGCCAATCAGATTGACAGTCAAAAATTCCCATCCGGCCCCGAAGCGACCAGCAAAGCATCACCATCCGAAGCTCTAGGGAGGGCGGGCCGGGGTTCCCTGTCCAGAAAAAAGACTGCGTCGGAGTAACGCGCCCGTGCCTGAAATAGGCACACCTCCGACGCAGCCTTACGGAAAGTGCACAGGCTGCGCACGCACCCATCCAGAGGGAGGGCAAAGGGGCCCCGCCGGCCGCAGTCACAGCACGGAGTCCGCATTGTTGTAATAAATTGACTGAAAGCAAATTAAATCATACTTTTTACAAGGCTGAGAACCGTAAAAAGTTATTGCTGCCTCCTTGTGTCCTTCTCTCACTCTTTGTCGGATCTCGGTCTCAGAAGCCAGCAAACATATATGATATATTCCTTCTCCTTCTGCCTTAAAGTGGTGGTGGGTTTCTTTTTATCAACTCATTTTAAAAAGGTCACTGGCTTAATGAAATAGTTTCCCATGCAGAAGGCTATTCACCCCTTTGAAGGGGGAAAACAGATTTATTTTAAATGGGCATTCATCGGTGCAAAAGTGGGGAATCATTACGTAAGGAAGCAGAATAAAAGCCCATAAGCAAGGAAAGAAAAGGGTATTGGGGAGGTGTTGCATATCATTAAGGCACAAACAGTCTATGTGGGATGAACATATAAGGCAAATTTCTCCAATCAACTGCAGATATGTTGGGTTCCTAACCCCATCAGCTGCAGCCAGTATGGCTGGTCATCAGGTATGATTGGATTGCAGTCCCAAACTTACAGAGGGCAGGAGGTTCAGGAAATCAGATGCTTTATGTTCCCTTATATATATAGACTCCAAAGATAATAGACCAGTAGATGTATAAATCTCTTGTTCCCATGGCCTCGCGTTTCTGTTCACATGCCTTCACATTTTAGGTGTCTTGCTATTGCACTTTCAGTGTGGCCAAAGTGCCCTAGAGTGGAGATACTTCTTAAGCATGAGTATCTCTTTCTCAACATATATATTTGACTTGGTTTTCCAGATGCTCTCATCAGACCTGCTTATTTTTCCTTAGTCCAAGTATTTACCATTCTCTTCTCACAATCTTTATAATTAGCTTCAACTTGTTTTATATCCTCTCATTGTAGTGCACCTTGTGTAAATCTCCTTCTGTGGACCATCTCATGGTATTGGGGAGTGACCCATGATAGGTACTTCTCACCCTATTTCACAAGCTGTTGTGGTAATTGCCCAAGCATAAAGTGGGTTCTAGAGAATATCCCCTGTTGTTGTTGCTGGCACTGCAGCCCAACAGGGCTGGGGTGGAAGGTTTAGTTAGAGCCTGGCCACATATTACCCTTGCTATGAAAACCCCTATGCATCTATGCCATGTAAGAGATTTGCCTGTTGAGAATGGTAAAAGCTCTGAGAATATCAAGCAGAGAAACGTGGGCATGGAGCGGCGAAATTCTCGTTTCCATTTTCGGATATCGTTATTGTTTACGTAACAATAACGGTAACGGTAACGAGAATTACTCCGCTCCAGCTCGAACTCGACCCAATAAAAGATAAATTGGGTCTGATTTTTCGTTGTCGTTCATGGCATCGTGGCGATCGCGCGATGCCAAGCAGCACAGAAAAAAAGTTTTAAAAGTAAAAAAAAAAACCTGATTCCCGGACAAAAAAGCAGGCAAAAATATGCCTGCCTCAGTGAGGGTACCTACCAGAGAGGGGTGGTTTCTGGGGGGTCCCTGGCCTTCCTCCCCTCTCTTGTCCTGGGCTGCTGGTACCAGGCTGGGGGGCATCCTCGTCGTCTCCATTTGCCATGCGGTGGAGGGGGATCCAAAATGGCGACTACAATATTTATTTTTAAATCGTGGTCCAAAAACCCACCAAAGCACAACAGAAACTTTCGAAAATCAGGTATTTTAAATGCCTGATTTTTATAGTAGCAGCAGTGGGTTTTTCTTGCAATAAAACATCTCAATTGATTTTATTTTATTTTTATTTTTATTTTTATTTTTTTACACCAGTGCAATGATGGGCTGGGCATGGGATGGGGCCATGCAAATTTTTTGACCCATTCCACCAATGGCATGGTGAGGTTTTGACTGAGACTTCTGGATGTGCCAGAGGGCATAAAAAGCCCACTAACCCTAACCCTAACCCTAACCCTAACCCTAACCCTAACCCTAAC
>JAHTLZ010000348.1:24182821-24199738 GCA_023846285.1 Phrynocephalus versicolor
TGTGTGTGTGTGTGTGTGTGTGTGTGTACAGTACCCTTAGCAGTTTCCAGGTTCCATCTTTGGCATACGCCCTTCGAGTTTTGATCTTCTACATACGGCATTGTGCTTTGCTTCTATGTACAAGTTCTTGTAATTCCTCCTGCTGTCTCCCATCAAATGCTTTACGTATCACAGGAAATTCCTGAGAAGAGAGACTTCACACTTCTTTGGCCCTTACTTCATGAGGCGCGGCGCTCCGCAGCGATATTGCCTTCGATTTGAATTCGGAGGCGGTCATGTGGCGGTCACGTGTTCTCGCTTCGCTCCCGCCCCTGTTTCTCAGTACTCACGAGCTGCAGTTTTAGGACCAATTCGAGCACAACCTCACCTGCTCCCTTCGCATTTGCATGCCACTTTTCAACGTTCGTTATTTCCCATCCGTCCTTTAAAAAAATTCCTACCAACGGCGTATTGATGCATCAATACTGGACTGTCAGTTGCAATGGCTCTACTGATTTCAACTGTTTCCTGGCATCATTGGCAGCCCCCCCCCACCGCCGCCGCCGCCGCCGCTACTCGGGGGGAGCCCCGCATGGCACAGCTGCCCGCCCTCCGCCGCTTGCACGCTGCCTGCCCCGGGTGCCCTGCTCTGGCCGGGCGAGGCGGCAGCGGCTCCTCCTGCTCCCGCCGCTGCCACCGCCGCTGCTACTCGAGCGAGGAAGTAACAGCGCAAAGCGATGAAACGATATAGTGATGCATTGATAACCCTGTTTGAATATTTTTTTAAAAAAACTTGAAATAAAAGCCAAAAACCGAGACCACACGCCACGTTGGGAGTGAAGCGAGATGCGAAGCGAAAAGATTCCCGGCCCCTGGCAAGGGAACCACTCACCCCAGTTGGAGCACGGTTAAGGGGGCGTGGTCGGGGTGGCATCACAGCCAAAAAGGAGGAGCGTGCGGACTGAAACGATCGATTCGCACAGAAATGAGGGCTTGCCGCGAAGCGAGTGGTTCGTGAAGTAACGACCTTTGTCTCCAAACTCCTGAGCGTCCTTCAGCAAGGAAAATGGAGTCACCATGCTGGCTCTGTGGTTACTTTTTAATGACCGACTGGCTTTTTCCAGCGTCGAGAGTTGTTGGTCATTAGAACCAGTCCTGCTTTTCTCTTGTCCTTATAATTCTTGCACTTCCACTGTTATAAGCAGCTGGAAGCTAGAGCTTTTACAGCAGCTGTGACTCTAAATTAAACATACACAACTGCGATACCACACAGGTTCCTGTTGTACTCCATCTTGCAATAAACGCCCCATAGTAGGATTACGAGGCTTATTGTTGATGTTCTCTGCAAGGAGTCTTCATTTAATGTACAATTCAGAAGAGGAACATATTCCTTATGGGTTAAAAGACATATTTGTGGGAGTTTGTGGTAATAAACTTCAGATCAAATGAAGCTGTTTGTTTCCTTGATTTTTGCCGCAACTTTGTGGGTATTAACATTTTGCAGTAAGATGGCAGTAGGTTAAAACAGATGTTTTGAATAAATTGACTGAAAGGACAAGTTATATATCTATTAACTTCAATGGGAAGCCTTGTTAAAGAAGGGAAATAGCTTCCATGCAGACACTTTGAGCAGTGAATCTTATGCCAGGTTACATATTTAAAGACAATATTTTCGTGGAAATTGCCTGTTGTGGTTCTGTCACTTGGAAAATGTTGCCTTTTATGCTAGGATCCAGAC
This sequence comes from Phrynocephalus versicolor, assembly GCA_023846285.1. NCBI lineage: Eukaryota > Metazoa > Chordata > Lepidosauria > Squamata > Agamidae > Phrynocephalus > Phrynocephalus versicolor. The sequence continues at coordinate 24,184,539 of JAHTLZ010000348.1, forward strand.
GACATTCCTTTCTTTGTAAAAACAAAGATATCTATATTTGTTTTGTTTATCTTGGGGGCTTTAATGAATAAAATAATAGTAATTAGCAGCCACGGTGTCAATGCAAGACCTGAGCCTTCCACCATATTCTTTAGTTTTTAAAGGAAAAATATGAAATCACTGCTAATATGTAACAGCTGGTGAAACATAACCTGCCGGTGATATGACATTCTTTCAACAAGTTTGTAAAACTATAAAAAGTTTATGGCAGAAGTTGGACATGCAGCCTGAGTGTGAGAACTCAGCAGCAACTGATTGAGAAGTTCCAGAACCATGATGCAGCGAGGGCTGTTTTGGGATGACAAATGCACTGGAAAAATGACACACCACCTTGTTCTTCTGATAATTGTTATTTACAGTGAGTTAGGAGAAGGGATTTAGAGAGACAGAATCGGAAAGGTTGGCCCGTGTAGCAATGGCCGTTTAGAACATCCCCCAGTTCTCCAAAGCAATCCATAGGCCCCTGTTTCTTATGCTGACTAATTGGCAGCTTCACAAACTGCTCTTTGTCCTCGGAGCACAAAGCTTCACCCCTGGTAAGCTGCTGTGCCTTTCATGGTAGGCTTCTTCAACCATCCCTTTCCGGAGGGACAACCACATTAAGCAATGGGTTTGCTGGTGGTTTAAAAGACTGACAAATTGAATACATACACACGGTAGAGGAATATGAAATCAAAGGGGACTGAAAGGCTGTCTGGAATTACTGAAAGGCAGCACACATATGGTTCTTGAGGTCTGAGTGGTGTCTGTATGAAAGGTGATGGCTATTGCGAAGCTTGGACCAATGGTAGGCACCAAGGTTTTCGGCTTTGTTGCTTGCATTTCTCTTCTATTGTTTGGTCCAAAAAGGTCTGAAAAGTAGTTTTCCCAAGATAGCAGAGCACTGGGATTGCTTTGGCTCCCTCCAATACATGGCACTGGCCCTTCTCTCAAAAATACAGGTCCATTCACCATCACTGTCTAAGGACAGAGGGAAGAAGAGCCAACAGCTGGGAACTCACATGCTTTGAAGATGGTCTCCTACATTTTCATCTTTGTGTGGATTTGTCATGGTTTAGACATTGCTTCAGATCCTCTAGACCACTGGTTCTCAACCTGTGGGTCCCCAGATGTTTCTGGACTGCAACTCCCAGAAGCCTCCACCACTCGCTGTGCTGGAAGGGATTCTGGGAGTTGCAGTCCAGGAACATCTGGGGTAGAGATGGGCACGACTTAGCGGAATTCCCGTTTCCATTTCCGTTACTCGTTTCCATTACAGAACGGAAACAGTAACGGGAATTACTCCACCAGAACTCGAACTCGAACCGACTAAAGAATAATTGGGTCTGATTTGTCGTTGTCGTTCCTGGCACTGCGGCGATCCCGCGATCCCAAGCGGCACAGAAAAAAAGTTTTTAAAAGTTAAAAAACCCCCCGATTCCCGGTCAAAAAGCAGGCGAAAATATGCCTGCCTGACTGAGGGCTCAGGGCACCTACCAGAGGGGTGGTTTCTGGAGGGGGGTCCCCAGCCTCCCCCCTCTCCTCCTGTCCTTCCTCCTGGCCCTGGGCTGCGCTGGGGGCGGGCATCCTCGTCGTTCCGCCAAAGTCGCCGCCGGCCGCCGGCTGCATTTCAACCGGAAGCGGCACAGAAAAAAAGTTTTAAAACTCCCCCCCCATTCCCGGGCCAAAAAGCAGACGAAAATATGCCTGCAGACTCAGAGTGCAGAGTGCACCTACCAGAGGGGTGGTTTCTGGAGGGGGGTCCCCAGCCTCCCCCCTCTCCTCCTGTCCCTCCTCCTGGCCCTGGGCTGCGCTGGGGGCGGGCATCCTCGTCGTTCCGCCAAAGTCGCCGCCGGCCGCCGGCTGCATTTCAACCAGAAGCGGCACAGAAAAAAAGTTTTAAAACTCCCCCCCCCCCATTCCCGGGCCAAAAAGCAGGCGAAAATATGCCTGCAGACTCAGAGTGCAGAGTGCACCTACCAGAGGGGTGGTTTCTGGGGGGGGGAGTCCCAGCCTCCCCCCCTCTCCTGTCCTGGGCAGCCGGACTCGAGTCGCCATGCCATGCGGTGCGGGCGGGGGATCCAAAATGGGACGGCGACCGCAATAGTTTTTTTGAAATCGTGGTCCAAAAACACACAAGCACCACAGAAACATGCAAAATTTGCTAATTGCTATGCTAAAACTGCCAGAATTTTTACAGTAGCAGTAGGTTTTTCTTGCAACAAAATGTCTCCTCTCCTGTCCTCTCTCCATTGATTTTATTTATTTTATTTTTTTTACACCTGCGCAATGATGGGCTGGCCGAGTGGCCATGTGGGAGTGGACCATGCAAATTTTTGGAGCCATCCCACCAATCGCATGGCCTCTTGGCCACTGAGACTTATGGGATGTGCCAAAAAGCCCACTAAACCCTGCCCTAGCCCCCTAACCCTAACCCTAATCCTTGATTCCTTACCCATATGCCACAGTACACTGTCCTCTTAGTGGGTCAGAGGCACCCAGAGGTGCACCCCACTACCCCACCCTAACCTCACCAGTAACTAGCCTAACCCTAGCCCTTGCGCTATGCTGCTGTCCCCTAAGCCAGATCTACTTGCATTGCACTGTACGCAAGTATGATTCCCTTCTTTGTGAGACACAGCAGGTGCGAGAGCCTTAGGCATCACCCTATGGCTCTGGGTTCTGCCAGTGCACACTGACTGGTCTCATAGTCTGCAACTGGTATGCATATCCATATGGCTATGCATGCCCTTTTGCAGCAGCAGGTGAGGAGAGGAGACCCCCATGCCATGAGGGGTCTCCAGGAGCCTGCTTTCCCTTCCTAGTGGGTGAGGATAGGAGGCACCCACGGGTGCCTCCAGGAGCCCGCTTCCCTTTATAGCGGGCCAGCGGAGGCACCCACCCCCCAAAAAAGAGGTGCCTCCAGGAGCCCGCTACCCCCCCTAAACCAGTATAACGACAGACGAAAAACCGAAAAACGAAATGACAAATTTTTGCGAAGTTTCGCGAAAAACGGAAACGAGCCGACACGGGCCACCTACCACACACGACAACTCGAAAACATCATTTTCCCTAGTCGTGCCCATCTCTAATCTGGTGACCCATAGGTTGAGAACAACTGCATTTTTCTGCTGTTTAATCCATAACAGGGATGGGCTGGTTTGTCCTCCTGCTGGCAATCAGATGACATTATTGATAAAGTGAACCAGCCCAACCCTAGAATGTTCCTACCTGAATCTTCTTGGGTCCCTTTCAGGGGCTACTTCATGAAACTTTGATGGCTTGGGTTGCTGACTATGGAGTGTCCCTTCAGCAGGATTCATGTGTTAATGGCCCTCAGTGTTGCTGGAAACTAGTATTTAAAGTGAAGAAAGGCCATTAACCAAGATGGGCACTAATATAAAAACAAAACCAGGAAGTTCATCCAAACAAAAAAATAACTGGTTTGTTGATCTGGGTATGAACTTCCCTGAACTTCCCTGCAAGGTTCATTCCCCCAATAGCCTGCCCTACTTCACACTGCCCCTGTTGCCTTCCCTACATTGTTCTGATTAGAGATGGGCATGAAATGATTTTTTTTTGGATTTTATTTTTAATTTTTCATTTCGTTTCCGAATGAAATGAAAAATGAAATGATTTTTTAAAGAAAAACAAAATGAAACGAACTGGAAATTTTCAATTCACCCCATTTTGTTTTTCATTAGGTGTCCCATAGGAATACAATGAGCAATGCATTCCTATGGACAACCACTTTAAACAACCCATGCTCTCCCCCCCCCCCCCCCCCCAATTGGGTGCATGGGTGGAGAAAGGCATGAGTTGTTTAAAATCGCTTGGAGCCACCGAGGCTGCCCCAGTGGTACAAGACATTTAATAAAACCCCACACCTTTTCCCTCCCTGATTGGGCATGTTGGGAGAGAAAGGCATGGATAGTTTAAAGATGTCCTGGGCAGCCGGACTCGAGTCGCCATGCCATGCGGTGCGGGCGGGGGATCCAAAATGGGACGGCGACCGCAATATTTTTTTTGAAATCGTGGTCCAAAAACACACAAGCACCACAGAAACATGCGAAATTTGCTAATTGCTATGCTAAAATTGCCAGAATTTTTACAGTAGCAGTGGGTTTTTCTTGCAACAAAATGTCTCCTCCCCTGTCCTCTCTCCATTGATTTTATTTTATTTTATTTTATTTACACCTGCGCAATGATGGGCTGGCCAAGTGGCCATGTGGGAGTGGACCATGCAAATTTTTGGAGCCATCCGTCTTGGAGCCACCGAGGTAAGTGCTTGCCTTGCTGGCTAAATACATTTTTTAAAAATCTGCACTTCCCTACAATGTGCCTGATTGAGGGAGAAAAGCATGGGCTTTTAAACTTTTTTTAAGCCCCTGAAGCAAGCAGTGCTGGCCACAGCTGCCACTTGCTTTGGTGGCCAAAAAAATGTTTAAAACTCCTCCACGTTCTCCCCAATGCGCCTGTTTTGGCCGGGAAGTGTGGGGTTTAAATTTTTTTAAGCGCTTTGGGGGCTAAAAAAAAAAGCTTTAAAAACCCCACAGCGTTCCCCCAATGTGCCCCAAAACGGTAAACGCATAAAACGCATAAAACTACAAAACGAAAAATGAAATAAAATGAAAAAATGAAATGTTTTTTTTAAAAAAAACAATTCGTTTAAAAAAATGAAAAAAGAAAAGAAAAACAAAACAAAACAAAACAAAACAAAACAAAACACTATTTTAGCATTTCATGCCCATCTCTAGTTCTGATACTGCTGCTGCCAAAAGGTTTAGCAGCCATGTCTCAGAGGGCTACGAGAGAGAGAGAGAGAGAGAGAATTCTTTTTAAAGCCGGTGATTAAGTTATCTTAAAAATAAGCAAACAAACCAATCCATGATTTATTTATTTATTTATTTATTTATTTATACCACATTATATTCCAGAGGAACCCCTAGCCCATCTTGTTTTTTCCTGAGTTTGGGCTCTTTCTTTCTTTCTTTCTTTCTTTCTTTCTTTCTTTCTTTCTTTCTTTCTTTCTTTCTTTCTTTCTTTCTTTCTTTCTTTCTTTCTTTCTTTCTAGTTTACAGAAAAATGTGGAGAAATCTTTCCCATTGAACCCTCCCTCAAAAAAAAAAGGGGGGGGAGAAAAAAAAGAAAAAAAGAAAAAAAACCTCAGGATGGATGCTTTTTGCTTAAAGGAAACACAAACCTTTCCCTTACTGTACACATGTGTGTTCTTTCCTTTTATATCACGCACTGCCACACCTTTGTCTTTGGGGGATCAGAAAAAAAAAACGGTGATAAGAAAGACTGATGGAAAAGGAATAACAGGAAGCAAGGGGCAGTCTCAAGGACTCCAAGGGGGGTGGGACAATCTCTACACTTATGTTCATCAGAGGTAAAATGTGAGAAATAAAAGCAGAGAAGGTGTGCTTCCCTCTGACATCCAGTGTGAAAGAAGAGGCACGTGAGGTGAAATCAACTCCTCTGAACGCATGCATGTGTGGTGTTTTCTCCCCACATCAGCAAAAAGACGTCTTCTGAATCTTATTCAAACAGAGTGCCATGTGCTCTTCAGAGTGCCCGAAGCATTGCGATGGAGGCAGTCAAGACTGCGAGCTACCAGCAACGAAGCAGAACATGAATAACATTATGGACCAAAAAAAAAAAAAATAGCTTGAGGCTTTAAAATGATCAGATCTCATTTGAAGCCTATCGGTGTATTCCACACGGTAAAAATCAATGCAGGATTTGCCACTCTAATTCTGCAGCAGCCCCCTCTATCCTCACCAGCCCCCCCTCTCTCTTTTTCTCATGTATGAGATTATGAGGCTATATAAAAAAAGCTGGAGTCTTCAGCTATTTTTATCCAAGGTGGGCAGAATGTGCTGCTGCTTCTGTTTTTAAGGAAATGTCATGCTCTGAGATATGCGGTCCGGGCTCACAGCACATCTACAAGGTGTCATTTGGAACAATAAGTGTGCTTGCTTACTTCAGATCATAGAGATGGACTCACTCTTTATGGGGACAAATATTTCACTGGCAGGGAAGAAGACAACAACTCATTATCATCATCATTAGCAAAGCTTTTCTTTACACCTTAGCTGGAAAAGAGGGGCTCACGTGGCAAGGTGCCTCTGAGTGACAGCATAAGTTATGAGTTCTGACAGCTGCTTCAGCCACAAAGATGCTGTATAGCAGCGTGTTCAATTGTCCACCGTACCTGCCCAATGTGTAGACCACCACCCCCTTGGGATTCCACCTCATGGCCCCTAAGGGCTGCAAAGGAACCCAACAATGCAGTCACTTTGGGCCTTTTCACATGGCCCCTAAGATCCGCTGGCCACTTGAATTCAGACCAGAGATCTTGGGGGTTCGTTGCTCTTCCTGCGTCCCCACCCCTCCGCACTTCCTTGCTCCTGTCTGCGTGAGGGGAGGGAGAAAAAAAGAGAGGAAGAAATGCAGGCTCACCTCCGAAGCTGCCGAAGCCGCCCGTCGTCGTCCTGATTCCTTCTCTTAAAGGGGCGGGAGGCAAAAAAACAAACAAACCCAGAAGCGAGGAGAGCCCGGCACTCACCAGATTACATCCAGATCTGGGGATTTTCACCCTCCGAGAGCAGGTACATGAAAGTGCGCTGGGATGCACTTAGGTGGGTGTGGTTGGACTTAATTTCCTGCAAACTCCGGAGCTGGTGGGGAAACAATTGTAAGCTCCGGAGCTGGCAGCCATTTGCGGCGGAGTTTAGGGGTCGTGTGCAAATACCCTTTGTTTTTTGTCTTATCTGCTCTTGTTAAAAAGGGAGGGGAGAAAACATCAGCCAGACACTTCCTTACAGTACCTGCTCGTAGGTGAATGAACGGATGGCTCATCAGTGGTGAGGGAAGAAAGGAAGAGAGTTGATGGCTGCGTGGCTGTCACACATTTCACAATGGAGTGCTGCTTCTGAAAGCCAGGGGTTTTGAGACTCCTACATGGACTGGGTCTTATATAATCAGGAGAAATAGCAGTGTCCCTACTCTCAGCCTGGACTCAAGCAGAGAGCATACAGACTAGGGATGACCCACTCTGTAGTCTTGAGGAGATATAACAACCTGGCACATCCCTGGATCAGTGACATTCACTGTATTTTTTTTCTGTATCTATATCTATATCTATCTGTCTCTTTATCTATCTATATATGACAAATGAAGGGAAACCACAAACAAAGTGGGCGGGAGGGCTATGTAGCCGCCTATTCTCACAAAGCCCATATACTAATCATCCTCCCATAATCACACACACGGACATGTGTACACACAGTCCAATTAGTATAATAATGTTTCAGTCAAGTTTAGTAAATTAAACTGAGGACAATGGAAAAGAAGAAAACCTCAGAGAGAAAAAATACAAAATTGCTGGCAGAGCGACTGCAAGGGCATCTCTCTCTCTACCACTCAGACCTAGCACCTCTAAATTTTGGAGTGTCCATGAGAGATATTGGGGAGGGAGATATTTCAGCTCCTGCTCATCTGCCACTAGGGTAGTGACTGAACATTTTATTGTGATTTTTTTTTCAATTCCCTCTTTCCTTAAATCAAATGGCTGACCATCTTTTTTGTCCCCATGGAAGGCCAAATGGGATAGATATGAAGGATCTGTGGTGGTAATCCCCCATCCTGAGTGTGAACAAGGACCCCTTGCTCTACCCTGGGAAAAAACCACACAAATGCTCTTGCTTCAGTTTATCTTGGCACATTACTTTGAAGAACACCCTTTTCACTCCGAAAAAACAAGGTCCTTCCACACACTCCCCACACGCATATTAAGAAGGATATGATAGGAAATGTATCAGAAAGGGCAGAAAATGCTAAACCAGATGTGAAGAGTTTTTAGTAGGGAAAGAAATTTAATCATTGCAATGACTAAGCAGGTATTTTGGCTTAGATTTTGAGTACTTGAAACAATTTTGGGCTGCTTTTCTTTGAGGGCATTTTCAGAACGTACTGTCCTAAACATGAAGCATGAGATTTAAATAAGCATATGGGGATGAGAGAAGGAGGCACATTGTGCACAGGATGTATGTTCGAGAAATGTCATCCAATACAGAATTTCTTATGGTTTTTAATTCAGGCTTTTGGCCACAATTTCATCATGTTAGATATTGACATCTACTTTAATATCCATCACATCTCAAGACATACTGAATATTTCATAATAACAACTTGTTAGAATTCAACTGGGCTGGAAACATGGGGATCTTGGAAATGTGTGTCTAATTAACAAGGCACTTAAAATGAGGCCAATTATAGCTTGCTTATCTAAAGGCAATGTATATCTATTACTTTATTGGAACTGAAGGTAGGACCCTCTGATTATCAGATATAATGACTAGAGATGGACATGAAATGAAAGGATAGCATTTCATTTCATTTTTCATTTCATTTCATTTTACTATTAATTAATATTTAAAAGAATTTTCAGAATGAAATGAAAAAAATATGAAATGATTTGTGTGCAATAAAATGGTTCTTCTGGGTCCCAGAGGCACTAAATTTGGGGGGTAGCTTCCTTGGACTCTCTCCTGTAGCCCTCCAAATTTGGCGAGGTTTGGTTTTCAGGGGGCTGAGTTATTAAACTCTGAAGTGGGTCCCCCATTCTAAAAGAGGAAGAGGAAAATGTCACTTTAAACTCAAGCCTCTCTGTGTTGTGAAATGTGAAGGAGGGAGTTGATCCCATTCTGTTCTATTTTATGCTTTTTATTTCTGTTCTAAATGCTTTTTAAGAATGATCAAAGAGGTAGGTATGTAATTTATATAAAGTACTAGGAAGACAGAATCTCTTGGCAGTTTTTTTTAACATCGAAATATAAAAAAGTGAAAATGCCAAAAGTGGCTCATTAATGAGGTGACAGACATGTGTTTGGTTGTGTCCTGACTGTGTGTTCAGTATGCAATCAGATATAGACAAACCTGCTTATTTGGCTTAAACTATAGGGTTAATTAACCATAAGCTTCTGCATCTTCCCTAACAATTTTTCCTAACACAGGGAGTAAAAACCAGTGCAACTCCTGTGAAATGTTGGTTCATCCCAAAGAGCAGGACTGTGAGTAAAAGATTTGAATCAGAAAGAGTGGTAAAATTGAAGAGGCCACTTAGTGCTATCACCACTTAGACTACTGAGGCCCTTGCCAACATGGTCTAAATGTAATTCCTATATGTTTGTGCTGGATGGGGTGAATCCACAAATTAAGCTCATGAGTTGCATACAACTGAAATGATATTTTATTTTAGGGTTTTGAAGATTCTACATGTGCATTGGATTCTCCTGGGCACAGAAACATGCTTGTAAACCAAAACACTCTTACATCAAAGCAAATTTCCCCATAAGAAATAACAGAAACCCAGATGATTCATCCTGGGATCCCATAGACCACATACCGTACACACAAAATGCCAAAACACACAACATGCCAGGTACCAAAACCATGATGTTAACATGGACTTCTTGCCAAGATGTTGGCAAGAAGTCCATGTTGACATCATGGTTTAGGTACCTGGCTGTGGAATCTGATTTGCTTGAGAGTAAATATAAAATATAAAGGAAAAAAAGAAACAAACCCTTAATCTGCACTCTCCTCTGTGGTGGGTGTTAGGGAGATGACTGTTCCTCTCTCCTCCCTCTGCTTTGGAGGCTGCCTGAGATGGAATGTTCCAGACAACGACCCACAATCCAGAAGAGGAAGGGAGGGGGAGAGAGCCACCATTGGCTCACTTGTGATAGGGTGCCATGCTCCGGTACTTGTATATCAAAATATTGCTTGTTGATCAAGGCAAAAATTAGAAGAAATGTTTGATTGTCCTGCAAGGCACTGTTATCCAAGTTACTCTTAAAACAAGGTAAGGCTGTGTATAACTGTGAATAAGAAAGAAGTCATTTTGTGAAATCACGTTTATTTTTAAAATAAGCAAATGTTTGCAAGGTTCATGAAAAAAAGGTAAAGAAATAGCTAAGATGGGCAGAAAATGAAAAACAAAATGCTGTTTCATCATTTTGTTACTTAACGAGATGGAATGAAACAAAATGAAATGGTCATTTTTGCATTATTGTTTTATTCCATCGTTTTCAGAGAGCTTCTGCTGGGCTGCCAATGTCTCGTCCTCTTTAAACCTCCTGGTGCCATCTGTGCAGTTTTAATAGGTTCCAGACGATAACAGATCAGCAGGAGCCCTTTAAAAACGGCTCCTGGGCACCAAATCTCCAGGGTCTCTAGGACCCAGGGGAGCCATTTCATTTCGTTTCATTTCGTTTCGTTTCATATGATTTTTTTTTAAAAAAATAAGAAACTAAACAAAACGAAACAGGATGAGCATGAAATGAAACGAAATGAAACCTTATTTTTCTGTTTTGTGTCCATCCCTAGAAATAGCTCCAAATGACACCCACATAATTATGGTCTTCATAACAATCAAATTAAATAGAAAATTGTCTATATCCTAATTATATCCATTCTGTATATAATTGACACGTACCTCCATTACATCATTTTAGACAAAGGTCCTGTTAATTCTAGAGATGTGGATGTAGAAGATACAAATATATATATCCTATCTTGGAGGAAATTGGAAACAAGATGAGTTTTGCTTTGTCATCTGATCCATTAAGAGTGCTGCTTTACTATGCAAAAGGTCTTGTAAAATGACTGTGGCATCTATGTCTTTGGAACACATTTATCTGAAAGATAACTAGGCAGGACATTCTGTCAGATTGTGCTCAATTGCTGTAATTCTAAAGGCATAATTTGAACATCTTGCTCTTTCGGTGTCATTGTTCTTTCTTGGAATACAAAAGGATGAGGACTCAGTCAGTAGAATGCAAGAAGCATTTGACTCCACAAGTAGGGCCCACAAGTGTTTGTTTAAAATGTACGTGCTTACCTGAGAGCATGTTCCATTGACCCCCCTCCCCCGTTGTTACTTCTGAGCAAACACGCGAAATACAGTGGTACCTCAGATAGCGACTGCCCCGGATAACAAATAATTCAGATAACGTTTCGTAATTTTTATGTCCCCCCACAGCCCACAGCCCCAGCCTCCCTCCACATTTGTCTTTAACTGACCTGTGGGGGGAGGCAACATGCAGAGGTGGGGCCTGGGGGGGGGAGAACCGGGGCAGTCTCTCTCTTGCGCCGCCCAAATGCCCGGCAGTGGTGGTGGCGGCAGTGGCGGAGGAGGAGGAGGAAAGGTGGGTTTGGGGGGAGGTGGGGGGAAGCACCAGCTGCCGCTCGGCCTGAATGCCCAGGGGCAGTGGCAGCAGCAGCAACGGCGGCAACGGTGGAGGAGGAGGAGGAGGAAAGGTGGGTTTTGGGGTGGGGGTTGGGGGAACCGCCAGCCACCGCTCGGCCCGAATGTCCGGTGGCAGTGGTGGCGGTGGTGGTGGCGGTGGCGGAGGAGGGGGAGGAGGAGGGGGAAAGGGGGGTTTCGGGGGGGGGGGGGGAAGCACCAGCCACCACTTGGCCCGAACGCTTGGCGGCGGTGGCAGCAGCGGAGGAGCAGGAGGAGCAGGAGGAGCAGGAGGAGCAGGAGGAGCAGGAGGAAAGGTGGGTTTTGGGGGGAAGCGCCAGCTGCTGCTCAGCCTGAACACCCAGTGGTGGTGGCAGCGGTGGCGGCAGCAGACGAGGATGAGGAGGAGGAGGAGGAGGAGGAGGAGGAGGAAAGGTGGGGTGGGGTGGGGGAAGCACTGGTGACAGTGCTGGGCGAGGAGGGGGAGGAGTGCACTTTGAAAGTGCACTTTAAAGAGGTCTAGGGGGAAAAGGCTCTCTCTTTTTTTGGCCTTTTTCCGGACCTCTGGAACGGATTAAAATGATTTCCCATTCATTTCAATGGGAAACCATGCTTTGGATAATGAGAAACTTTGGATAACGAGAAACTTCAGAGAACGAATTACCGTCGTTATCTGAGGTACCACTGTATGGTCTTAATATATTTTTAACCCTATTTCTCTGAGCACTGCTAATTCTTGTAGCTGCTTTGAGGAGCTACTAATATGGAATTTATGTAAGAATTAATATTAAGAGCCCCAAACCATCAAAAATGCAGAACAGTTAAGGGAAAGGGATTGGAAAGGAGGAGGGGAAAACACCCATCTCTGGAAGTATGTGGTGGGGTTGGCTCTGGTAAGGAGGGAAGTAGCTTCCCGAGATCCTCTAGCCATTGCATCAGGCCAGATGTGTCTTGCTACGGAGGTCTGCACTCCCAGTGCAAAGACAACATTCTGGCATGACAAGAATGTAAGTGAATAAATTTAAGATATTTTTACATTCAGTTCTAACTTCCCTGTAAATCTCTATGTTCAGTTTAGGGTTTAGGACCTTGATATTTGATGGAATGTCATGCTCACACAAAATAACTACCTCAGAATTGCAGTAGCTAAGGAGGCCAAAAAAGCCAGCACCAAGTATCGAGCTTTTGTCATCACAGTCTCTTCACTTTGGAATAATCGTGCTACAGAGGTTCTCCAGGCACTATGCTTTCTGTTTATAGGACGCTAATTAAGGCTAAATTATATAAAGCTGACTGCTGCTACTAGATTGAATATTGTCCTGAGATGTTCAAAGAGGTTTTGATTTTGTCTGTGATTTTATTCAAAGGTAGCTTTAGCTAGAAACAGTGTTGATTGCATTTTATTTTATGTTTAAATTTGTTATATGGTATTACTAATGTACGTTGGTGAACCACGCAGAAATTGACAACTAGAGATGGGCACGAGCTGGTTCGTCCCTGTTCATGCGTGTTTGTTAAGGCTGGAAAACCCAACACCTGCTTCTTTAGCTGACCCACCATCATCAGGCCAAACTTGCTTGCTTTTTCTAGCTTCTTCAACAACACAAACTTCTCTGCCCTGCCCTTTTATTTAAGTAGGAGATCTGCTAAGAGGGTGGGGCAGAGATGCCTTAGATGTAGTAGGGACTGGAAGATCATTTGAAGAGGTACAGGAAGTTAGTACACTGGACCTGGAAAGTGGCTGGTTGAGTCACAGAAGGTTAGGTGGTGGTAGGGCAACATCACCCAGCATGAACTGGGATAAACCAGTTCATGCCAACCTCTAGTGACAACACTAAGGGAGTGCTATAGAAATGGAACAAACTTTCCTTCTGTGCAAAATATCGTGCTTTTCAAAATCCTTACTGAATTTCCTGCAAAAACTGCAATTTAGTGCCTCATATAAACTACTCACCTCCCCCAGAACTGATCTTATATATTATATGCAATTGGCCCTTACTAAGCGTGCAATTATTTATATATTTATCACTTTTGTTCTCCTTTGACACCCATTGTGTTGCAGCACTCAGGCATTTCAAAAAAAGGATGCTGTTGCCAAGTGTTATTGCCAAGTGTTCGGTAGCAAAGAACGGAAAAGGTGGCAACCATACAGTTATGACTGAGCATATTTTATGTTTGACTACCCTGAAGTGGGTTTTTTTTCATTTTGTATAGAAACAGCCAGCATCTGGCTGCCTGCCTGTGCACATTGGCCTGCCTCTTCAATAAGAGGCAGGTGCATGCACAGTTGCAGAGACAGCAGACTCAGTTCCTGAAATGGAAGCCGGGTGACTGTCTCTCTAGATGGTGGTGGTGGCAGAACAAGGTCCACACACACAGCTTTTTAGTAGCCATCTAGTCAGGTAGAAAACAAAATATTTTTTTTGCAGCACCAGTGGAAGCAGAACAAGGCAGGGGATCAACAGGTGATGTGGGGGGGCAGGCTGTGGGGATGGGGGGAGATGAGCCATCGAGATTGTTAAATTGGGGGAAAGTTCATTGGTTCAGGAAAGTTTAGGTCCTCAGGTTAGGACCAACCCAAATCAACAGACGAGTGAGTGCTGACAAATTTCATGGTTCCTTTTTATATTGGTGCCCATCTCTAGTACAGATGTGCCCCACTCCAGCCTGTACAAAACAACAAGATTTCGCATGGAATGAGAAATACAGTGGACCCTTGCATAACAAAGGGCTTGCATAACATAAAATCTGTACAACAATTAAAAAAATCCAGAGATAGGGGAAATTTGCTTAACAGAATCGTCTATGGGGTGAATCTGTAGAAGATAAAAATGGTCGCAATTAGGGATTACTCCGTTTTCAATGCATTCCTATGGGAAATTTGTATAAAGGAAAATTTGCTTAACATAATTTCATTTGGAACAAATTAATTCCTTTATACAAGGTACCACTGTACATCATCAGGAATTCATCACTTTAAAAAAAAGATACTGCTGAGAAATTGAGATCTCTAAAAACCATTGGCAAGTGAGTGACCACAGGATAAACAGAATATAAGGCTGAGCTGGGGATTGGGGAGGGGAAGGAGAGAGGGCTTTCTTATTTACTTATACATAAAAGCATGAAATTCATTCTCCAGTGAAACCAAAGAGGCCTGGACCTTCAGAAAACTTAGATAATCATTGTGGTTGCACACCCATAGCTCTTTCAGATGGCCTCTTTCATATGGATAGCCATTATGACTATGAGATAGCGCTAGCTGTACTGGTTTGGCAATGCTAATTTCTAGCAGAAGGCTCAAAGCAGTTATAACTCTTATCTTTGATGAACTCTCTGTGAAAGGGTAACAGCAACAGAGCCACAGAGTTCTCTTGATATGAGCCCCTCAAGAGTTATTGCTGATGTCTCTATTACACCCCGGGGAGAGGATTCAAGAGGCAGCAACAATTTGGTTAAAATATCACCCTGTGTTTACATGATATCAGTGATAAGCCTTGTTCTTGACTGCCTCTTCCTGCACATAGTCTCATCAGAATTGTTTCTTCTTATCCAATTTAACAACAAATGGGTTCCTATGATAGGTCACAGAGGTCTCCTGTTTAACATTGCAGAGACCACTGTTGACCTCTGGCCTGGCTCTCAATATTATTTTAAAAACATAGTCCCTAAAGAAATGGCTCCCAATGCTGGAAAAACTACATAGGCATCAGAACTGAACTGACACCTCAAATGTATCTGGGATTTGCCATATCCTTTGGAAACTGCAATTAATAGCAGGGATATTACACCCATTATTTAGGTGTCTGATATTCACACTGAAATTACTGGTGGGCTGGGAACTTTTTAAAAAGGCTTTTTCCTAATCATTAAAAGATGCTGAGCAAAGCTGTGACTATAACTAAATCCAAAAATACCAGTGCTTTAATTT
>JAHTLZ010000348.1:24199748-24213535 GCA_023846285.1 Phrynocephalus versicolor
AATAAATAAATAAATAAATAAATAAATAAATAAATAAATAAATAAATTGGTGGTAATCTGGTAACAATATGGGCTGCAGTTACAAATTATGTACCTCTCAATTCCTGTTAAGCAAGTGATGGAGTACAGGTTTCATGTTTTCTGAAAACCTTACTACAGTAGGACCCTCGTACCCGCTGATTCATTATCCACTGATTCAGTTATCCACGGTTGGCAGAGGAAAAATATATAAATAATTCAGCAGCTGCAAAGCAAGCTACTGTCACAAAGAGCAACTGTAAAGCAAGCTACTGTCATAAAACAGCAGCCTTAAAACAAGCTACCATCACAAACAGCAGCTGTAAATCAAGCTACTGTTGCAAAGCAGCAGCTGTAAAGCAAGCTACTGTTGCAAAACAGCAGCTGTAAAGCAAGTTACTATAACAAAACAGCAGTTTTGGGGGACCTTTTGGTGTTCTGTCTTATTCACAGTTTTCATTATCCACGGGAAGGCTTGGAACCAATCCCCAGTGGATACTGGGGTCCTACTGTATATTCATGCCACCCAGTATTTCTATTGCCTGAAAAAGAGTTCCTTATTTGAACAACAGCTGCTAGAATGCTCACACCAGTGTCCATCGTGGGTGAGAGAATGTGGAGACAGGAGTTCAAAAAGTAAATTTTTGATGCTATAGAAATGTGAAACAAAGCTTTGATTTTTTTTTCAGGTGGTGCACAGGCTCTCACTGCTGAAATAAAATCTGCAAAAGGTCTCTGAGTAATAAAGTGCCTGTTATATTTATATATATATCTTTTAGTCTTCTCAAGAGCAGCACTCCTAAATCTTTTATACTGACATGCTTTTGAAAAGTTCATTTTGTCAGGAGGGGAATAGAATTGTCTCTGTTGTGTGTCTGTGTATGTATAAGTGTGATGGCCATAAAAAGCCTCCCATTTATGGGCCAGAGCTGTATTACATTTCATGGTGACCAAGGGCTTGGAACAGATGTTGTATTCACCAGAAGAGATAAAGGCTTTCCCCAAAACAAATTTATCTCATTTCTGAGTGATCTTGCCCAAATATAATCATTTATTTACAGAGATTACTACCTCAAAAGAATACTGGTTGAATAGTTCTGTCAGTTAAGCTGAGCCAGAAAATTGGAGACTGATTCCCAATTTTGCCTTATAGGTCAACAAGTACTCTGTGTTGCTCCAGGTAAGTTGCTCAGCCCCTTGGAAACCCTCTAGAAGAAGGCAATGGTAAACTACTTTCCAGTACTCTATCTGAAATCCTTGGAAGGTTTGTCATAAGTTAAAACTGACTTGACAGTGCATAACAATAAGTGCTATTCCTCTAAGGGCAAAACACAATGTTATTGTTATAGGATGTGAATCACACAGGGTAACTGTGATGAACAGGGGTGGTTATTTATGAATATTTACGTGAGTGTTTAGGATGACTTGTGGGTGTGGCTAAAGACTATAAATGCATAGAACCTTGTAGTAAGGAAGAGAGAAGCCAGAGAGTCAAAACAGTTAGGGTATAAGATAAGCCTCTATCACACACACACGCTAAGTGCGCATGTTGATTTGATGCATAATTTCTCCAAGACTGGCCACGTGACATTTGATGTGTATTTTCTGTCCCCACAGTAGCATTTTAAAACTCTATTCACGCATCCCCATGGGCCAAAAGTGCATCAAATATATATATATGCCAGTTTTCTAGTTTTACTGCTGGAGGACATGACAAACTTTGTTTTTCTGTACCAGTAATTCACTTTTTTATTTTAAAGAGCAAATAAATTTAAGAAAATATCAATAAATTGAGCAGAATAACAAAATTGTGCACTAACAACGCCCCCACTTACTTTTGATGTGCACTTGAATTATCCAAAAATGCAGATCAAAAAATTACTACTGGAGGGGTAAGGATCAGGAAAATGCAGTGGGTTGTGCTTCAGGAGGCGTGGCAGAGGCATGCATTTTTTTGAAGCACATCACGGTGGGGACCAGAACTCCAGATGCGAATTTAGAAAATAAAAAATGCTCTTTTTAAGTGCAGTGTGATAGAGGCTATAGTCTTTTTACAGTCAGTCAGGAGTGAAATCTTGAGGCAGGTTAATGTCTGGTATAAAGATTGATATATAAACATAAACAAAAGTAACTATCTGAATAAATAAGAAGTATTGTGAACTATGTTGTACTAAAGCATACAAGTTAATCAGTCAGAGCTATATACATAATATTGAAGATCCAATTGTAAATCAATAAACTTTTCAAGTTTTACTTTGAAAACATACAGCTTGGTGTCAGACTCTCTCATTGAAATAAATAAAGTGATCCAGGAAACTGGTGATGGCAGTAGAAATGGTAAAAGTGTGGGTGTGTACATTATAGTAACCATTAGTCAGAGGGGCAGTATAAAAATAAAATAAATAAGACAATATAGTTTGCTTTTACAGCAATCATGTGAGGTAAATTGGACTGTGATTTGGTCAAAGTGAAAACAGGAAGACATTTGGTGAAAATGGTGACAAAGACTAATTCCATGCTAGGCAACCATCAAAAAGGGGAATGAAAATAAAACAGCCAACATTGTAATGCCATTGCACAATAGGAAGCTACCAGGGCAACCCCACTCCCTGCTGGAGGACTCTGGCTGGGACCCCTTCCTTGTTGGGCTGGACCTCATGGAGGCCACCATGCCTGCCCTGACATGCTGATACCTGAGCAGACAGAACTAGGGATGCCCAGGCAAATCTGGGTCTCCATTTTAGAAGTCACACAGAGAAAAGAAGAACAAAACCCTTTTGATGATTACATTAATTTTATCTCATGAAGCTCCGTCCCCACTCCTATGGGAAATATTGCTCAGAATCTGGCAATCTAAGGGCGAATTCATATTCTTAAATTATTATTTATTTTAAGTGCACATTAAATTAATTCTTTAAGCATTTATTGTGACTATCAGTTTGACATGTCCAAGCTGCTGGTTTGTGGAATTAGTCTGGTGAAGGTCCAACACATGTTGATTGCACCCTAGAAACAATTCCCAAATAGAAATCAAATCAGTGGATTGAAGGCCTAGTCACATAAGCCTTTGAGACCATAGCAGCTGTGTTTTTTCATCAGCTTCTCTGACATTTAGATGCTCTGCCATGGTCTGAGTCACCATAAATGTTATATGCTACTGAGAATGCTGTAAGATTCTCCTTCTCAGAGTTGGAACTCAGTGTGGGCTGATAAAGGAACATGGCCTCTCCAGGAGATATAAATAGTCATGAGATGCAATTGTGGCAAATGTTATGGATCCGTGAGTTGCAGTTTAAGACGTGTCCTAAAACTAGCTTATCCGTGCAATATTTATTATTTGTTTCTGAGATTGAGACATCACCCTATTAGTGGCTTTTGGTGCACGCACAAAAGCCAAACAGCACAACATAATGAAATCAAACATCATGAAAACCAAAGAACAAACAAAAAACATACAAGGCATTAAGCTCAGATGAAGCAGTGAAATCGAGCAGCAATACAGTGGACATGTCCAGAGATGGCTGCCACCGAAATCTTCTCAGAAGAGGTCAATGTTCAGCAGCCTCTTGAAGTTCAGGAGGAAGGGGGCTTGGGGTAGTTCCAGTGGAAGTTGGTACCAAATAATTGGTGTCATCACTGAGAAGGCCCAGCATCTTGGTAAAGATTTTCTGGTCTTATTACATCTTCTATGAAGAGCATGGAAAGTGATGTATTTAAAAGTAATTAGTTACAACTAGAGATGGGCACGACTTAGCGGTATTTTCGTTTTCGTTTTCGTTTTTCGTTTTCGTTACGGAAACGAAATGAAAACGAAAATCGGCACCAACCTGGACCGAAAACGGAAACGAAACGACTAATTTCGAGCCAATTTTCGTTTTTCGTTACTGGAAAAGCACTCAATTGAGCTAAATGGGGAGAAACGAAAAAATTTTCGTTTTCGTTTTCGTTTTTTCGTTTTCATTACGTAACGAAACGAAAACGAAAAATTTTGAAATTAGCCCACGAAAACGGAAACGAAACGACTCAGACCCTAGCCGAAACCGAAAACGAAAACGAAACTTTTTTTCTGAGTCGTGCCCATCTCTAGTTACAACGGTACTACCAAGATCCAAAATGTAAATTATTACTAAAAACGTTACAATACAATAGTAATTATTTACTTTCTTATATCTCAAATAACTAAGGCAGACATTTAGTTACTTTTAAATGAGTCTGGGTGCTACAGGATAGTCACCTGTAATACAAAATACGCTATCCTGTATTTACACTGGAGCACAAGGCAGGAAAAACTGATTCACATATTATTCATCCTCCATCACTGAGGTCAGTAAATCATACCTATAGGAGTAAATAAAATATAAAGGAATAGTATGCCTTAGTAAGGAACTGATAACAAATAACTACCTATAAATAGCAAGTTACAAGTTTGGTTTATATGATCAGTAACTCAGATGCTTCTGTTTCACAAACCTTCCTCTTACATTCTAAGAATTAGCACATATGAGTAATTCTTGAAAAAAGAATGAATACAGTATAGTTGTATACCTTATATTGACAAATAAATCAACCCAATAACATTAATGAAAGTTCAAAATATGGTATTTCTAGAACGACCCATTATCTTATAAATAAGAAAAAATATTTTATCCTAATAGATTGTTTCATAGTATTTCCTTAGCTTGTTGACTATTTTGCTCCTTCTGTAACATAAACATAAGAAGCAGGAGCCATATGCCAACATTATGAGTACATGTTTGCTCATTAGCAAGGAGTAGAAACCAAAGACATTTCTTCCAACTATTTATAGACAATTCTTTGTCTTTAAATAGTCTTTGACTTTGGCAGACCGAGGGGACAACCAAAACAGTGCTGGATGAACACCCTTGACAATAACATGAAGTTGTCTGAGGTTCACCCGGACCTGGCTCATGACTGCGTCAATATCGCATCCCACCACCTAGTGGAACAAGCACTAAGAAAAAGAAGATTTAAAGACAATTCTTTACTATCTTTCCATTTTCCAGCCAACTCTTGTCTTGCTGCTATGAGTGACATAAAGTTTTGTCTGTTTGTTTGTTTGCTTGTTTGTTTTGGTGTAAAACAGCTTAGTATTAGAGAAATAGCAATGGATCAGAAGGCATTTGTCAGCTCATATTGGTGCTCCAAAAGTAGCTGCTAGTGAGAAAATTCCTTGTGGACCCATTGCTATTAGAGATAGGCACGAATCGAAAAAATGATGTTTCAGTTTTTCATTTTTCATTGCGGGTCCGTTTGAGTTCATTTTCATTTTTCGTGAATTTTTTGAAAAAAGATGTTTCTTATTTTCATTTTTCGTTTTTTGTTTTTCATTTTTACCTGCTTTTTGCACAACTTAAAGCATTTCTGCACGCGGATGTCCCCCAATGCCACAGACCAGAGTGAAAACACTAAAAAAATGATGCTGACAGAGACACAGTATAGACTAGGTATACAAGGAGGCTGCAAAGGCAGCAGCGGGCATTGCCCAGGGCATAAGGCAGCCACAGAGTGACTGCACTGCGGGGCAGGGGAAGGTATTCACCAAGAGGTATGCACGCACACAGGGAGGCTGCAAGAGAACTCTTCTTTCTCTCCCCTAAGAGCCAGGCTGCAGCCAGCAGGAACACAGAGACACACACCTGCCTGGCTGGCCTGAAGTAATGAGTCACAGAGACAGCAATCCCACCCTAACTCCCACTGCAGACTGCAAGGAGGACGGGGGCTGCCAAAGCTTTTTATGCCCTCTGTGGCTGCCGCACCTACCCAGTCTGCAACCTGGGCATGCTATTGGTTGAAATTGTCCAATAATTTATATGATCCCATCACATGGCTTGCATCCATCTTGTGGCTGGGATCCATTTTGTGTCATCCTTAAAGGAAAAAAAAATACATCGTGATGGGAGAAAGACAAAAATGAACTTTTTAAGGACCACAACCCTCTGGTAGGTAATAATTTCAAATAATTTTCTCTGTGTTTTTATGGATGTCCAGGGCATTTTAATACCCAAGAAATCAATATTAGGCATCTGGGAGCCATTTTGGGTCGATGTCCCCTAACTCCCCCTAAAGGAAAAAAAATACAGTGATCTGAGAAAAGACATAAATGCACATTTTAAGGACCCCCCCCCCCCTGGAAGGTATTATCAGGCAGAATAAATAATTATCACTGGGTTTTTACAGATATTCAGGACATTTTTTAACATTTAAAAACAGCTCATTTCATTGCGCATCACCATTAACGAAAACAAAACGTAACAAACCTAATTTTCGTGGTTCTGTTCAGTTTGTTCCAATTTCATCACAATTTTCATTATTTGTTTCATCACATAATGAAACAAATAATGAATAACGGAACATTTTTTTTTCATTTCGTGCCCATCTCTAGTTGCTATGTAGTGAGCCTACAGAGTATCTGTACCATCTAGTATGGCATGCCCATGTAACGTATTCAGGCACTATATTTTTTTTAATAGATTTTTATTGAGTTTTTAAGGGGGGAACAAGGAAAAAGAGTATGGGCGGGGAAGGGAAGAAGGGGTACAATTTTTAAAATTTTCATTGAGTATATCAAGCAAAATAGAGATAGTAATTTAACATATTACTAAAATTGCCAAATATTATAACAATACTAACAAATTTGTTACTTCTTGCCATCTTTCCCGAAAAATCTCGTCGTAATCTCCCTTTAGATAGCCAGAGAGTTTATCAATTTTGATACATTCTCTTATCTTTCCGTGGAAATCCTTCTCTGTTGGCGTGTTTGGTTGTTTCCAAAATTTCGCATATAGTATTCTTGCAGCAACAATTACATGGTGAAGTACATATCTCTGGTCATAGGAAATGTTTACATCTACTATATTTAACAAGAATAGTTCTGGTCTAGACTCTATCTTAATTTTCAAAAATCTTTCAAAGTTTTACCATATTCCAATACGCCTTTGCTTATTTACAAGTCCACCACATATGATAAAAGGTTCCACAGTCATAGTTACATTTCCAACATTTAGGTGAACAGTTATACATCTTGGATAAACGGTGAGGTGCAAAGTGCCATCTATAAAACATTTTGTAACAATTTTCCTTAAACGAAATAGATTTAAAGATTTTAACTGTATTCCACAAGGAGTCCCATTTATTTAAATGAATAGTATAACCAAAGTTTTCAGCCCATCTAATCATAGAATCTTTAACCAATGTATCAATCATTTTTTCATTTAACAGTATATTATAAAATTTGCTAATAAGCTTTGAGTCACCAGAGGATAGTATTTTATCGAGTGGGGTATCAGTAGTCATAAAGCCACCCTCTTTGGAAAGCTCTTTGAAATGTGAATATATTTGTTGATATTTCCACCAATCCAGATTATGACCTTCTGATACTAGTTTCCCTAATGGTTTCAATGAGAGGTCAGCATTCAGAAGGTGTCTGTAAGTTACAACTTTTGAGATTTCACTTGCCTGGGAGCTATAAATTGCTCCCAGTGGGGATAACCACATAGGTGCTTTGAGATAAAATTGTTTTTGAATCAATGACCATATTTTAATTAAAGCATTCCTTATCCAGTGCTTTTTAAAGAGGGTAGGTAGATTTCCCTTATACCACATATAGTGATGCCAACCCTTATCAAGGCCATAACTCTCAAGCTGTAGTATTCTTTTATTTGTCATCAGGATCCAGTCTTTAATCCAAGTCATGGCGGCAGCCTTGTAGTATAGTGCCAAATTGGGAAGGGCAAAGCCTCCAAATTTGGTTCTATCCTGCAAATAAATATTTTTAATCCTTGCTTTTTTCTTTTGCCATATAAATATACGTATACTTTTTTCCAAATCTGAAATGATCTTAAAGTTTGGTAAGATAGGCAGAGATTGAAATAAGAAAAGCATTTTAGGTAAGACATTCATTTTGACTGCAGCAATTCTGCCCATTAAGGATAGCTGAAGTCTTGACCAAGTTTCAAGATCAGCTTTGATTGTTTTGATAACATTAACATAATTATCTTTAAGTAGAGAGTTGCATCGGTTAGATACAGTAATACCCAAGTATTTTACCTTATTAGAATGTTGAAAACCAGATTGATATACCAGTTTTTCGATCATGGGTGGGGTCATATTTTTAGTTAAAACCAATGTTTTTTCTCTATTCACCTTTAATCCAGAGATTTTTGAGTATGCCTCCAGGGTCTTTAGAAGTTCTACAGAGGAACTCTGGGGGTTCTCCATGATAACCATCAGGTCATCTGCAAAGGCTTGTACCTTGTAAACTTCTCCCTTATTTTGTAAGCCTTGAATGTCTGGGTTTTCCCTTATTACATGAAGAAGAATTTCCAGGGTGGATATAAACAGAAGAGGAGAGAGGGGGCATCCTTGCCTGGTACCTTTGTGTATATTAACTTTATCTGTGAGGTGACCATTCACTACAATCCTGGTATTTTGGGTAGAATAAATTTGTTCAATTGCTCGCAACATTCTGTGGCCACACTGAAGGTAATCTAATTGAGTTTTGAGTAAAGACCAGGATACATTATCAAAGGCTTTCTCGGCATCAATGAATGCAAAAGCTACTTGCTTCTCGGGGTGGGATTCATAATATTCCAACACGTTGAGAAAAGTTCTGATATTGGATTGGAGGTGCCTTTTCGGGAGGAAGCCCGTCTGGTCGTGTGATATCAAAGAAGGTAAAATCATTCGCCATCTATTGGCCAGGATGGTTGCAAAAATTTTGTAATCCACGTTTAGGAGGGCGATTGGCCTGTAGTTCTGTATCAAATTTTTGGATTTCCCTTCTTTGGGAATCAGTGTCGTGTGTGATGATTTCCAGGAATCTGGTATATTTTCACCTTCAAATATAGATGTAAAGAGGTTTTTCATAATTCCAGAAATTGTCTCTGAGAATTTTTTATAAAATATAGCAGGTATTTGGTCGGGTCCAGGCGCTTTATTCAGTTTTTGATGATTAATAGCCTCTGTTATTTCCATCATTGTGATAGGGGCATTCGTCTGGGCTCTCTGTTGCTCAGTAAGTTTTGGAAAGTTGGCTTGTTCAAGGTAATGGAAGATAGCATCATTGTCAATCATCTCCGGCTTGAATAATCTTTGGTAATATTCCTCTATGATTTTTTGGATTTGTAGTTGCTCTGTCTGAGTTTCCCCAGCTTTGTCTTTGAGTGAGAATATGAGTTTTTGTGATTGTACCTTTTTTAACCTATACGCTAACCATCTACCTGGTTTGTTCGCATTTTCCACAAAGTTCAGTTTGGCCAACTTGATTTTGTGAGCTATATCTGCAGTCAGGATCAAATTGAGTTCATGCCTACAAGAGGCCAGGTCTTTGTTCAGCTTATCGTTACGGGGGTCTTGTGTTAAGTCCGTTTCAAGCTTTTTCATCATTTTAAGAGTTGATTCATATTTCTTTTTCCTCTCTTTATTCCGTCTTGCCATAAATTGGATAACGAATCCTCTAAAGTATGGCTTGAAGGCATCCCATACCGTTTTGAGTGGTGTGCCCTTATTCAGATTAGTTTCAAAATACAAATTCAAATCTCTAGCAGACTCTGAGATGAATTCTTTATCAGTCCAAAGAGTTGGGTTAATTTTCCAATGCCTAGGCATACCTGAAGATTTCAGTGTCCATAAGATGGCATTGTGGTCAGATAACACTCGAGGTAAAGTTTCAATATCCCTTGTATTTAGTAGAAGATCAGATGTAGCCCAACACATATCTATACGGGAGAAGGAAGCATATTGTCTTGAATAGAAGGTGTAACCATCTTTTAGTGGATTTTTCCTTCTCCAGATGTCATGAAGTTCTAGGATGTCGGACATATCCAAGAACGATTTTGGGCAGTGTGGAAGACGAGGTCTTGAATTTTTTCCCTTTTGGTGTTTTCCTGTCTACTGAGGGAATGTGTACAGCATTGAAATCTCCCAATATTATAAGCTGGTGATTCCCATATTGCAACAGTTTCTGGGCCAGTTGTTCAAAGAATACTTGTCTTCCATGATTATCGTTAGGAGCATATATACCAGCAATAATTGTGTCTTTAGATTGAATTTTTGCTTGGACAAGAATCCATCTGCCTGATTCATCTTTTTCCAAGAGAATTGGGGAAAGTTCTGGTTTAATATACAGTGCCACCCCATTTTGCTTCTTTTCTTTATTTGATGTGGAAAATAGATTTCCCAATTTGTTTTATATTAAATATGCTATTGGTTGAAATTGTCCAATAATTTATATGATCCCATCACATGGCTTGCATCCATCTTGTGGCTGGGATCCATTTTGTGTTACATTTTGCCCATGTAACGTATTCAGGCACTATAGGTAGAATAAAAGTAGGTATTAAATTATTTCCCACATGCAAGGTTTATGATATAGTACATCTTTTTAAAACGTTTGAGGTGTTATGGAGGAGTGGATACGGGCAGAAAGCTCTAGCTTTAGCAATAAATGACTATGCAAAACAAAAGGTGGATGATACTGGCCAGAGTCCTGTAGGTGCTTGTGCAAGGTCTGTGTAACTTGCTGCATCTTCAGAATAATCTCATTTGAATCGTAAAATGAGGATGAGATGTAATGCGACAAACCATTTTGATATTTAAATTAAGGCCAGGAATCATCTCCAATTAGCTGCACTGTGTCAGTCATCTCCAGTTAGCTGCAATTAGCTGCAGGAAGTTGCACAAAATATATGCAGACACCAATAGGGCACCGAAGTTTAGCTGTAGAGAAACCTGTTAACAATCACTTTGACCTTTACCTTTGCCTCACATTACATGAACTCAGCTGCACTTCTTTGATATCATGCACCTATGTTATTTCTAAAATAACTAGATGGCAATATTTCTTCATTTCCTTCTTGGAAAAAGGATTGCAAAATAGGAGATTAAAGATAGTGAGCAAAAGATTTATGTATAAATAAATTGTCAGTGTTTCCTAGTGAAATTCTGTATAATGCTTGCACTCCACTAAGCACTTAATCCTACACATGAAAATTGAACGATGCATCATCTGAAAAATGATGCCTTTCCTCTTTTGTTTTCTGAGATTAATTCTAGCGAACTGATGTGAATTTAAGCATGATCCCCATTAAATAAAGCTGATTTGGGAAGAATGTTTATAACTCAAGTCTTCATGCTAAACCTCAGAAAGCAACTACATAAATATTGTCTGACAGTGACCTAATTAGAATCATTTGCATGCTAATGAGACTTTGAAAGAGATAAGTAATATCATAATAGATAATTAATTTGTTTTTTCAAAATAAGTTAAAGCTATTTAGTCACAATTCACAAAACAAGTTGATTTTTTTTTTAAAAAATTGGGCAAGTTGCTTCATAAGAATGATGGCTTACAGTTTTGATACCATTTATTCTCGTTCAAAAACAAACAAAATAAAAATGTTTCTTCAAATGTTGATCCTTAAATCAAGTAGGATTGGACAAAGTTGTTGCAGAATTAAAAACAAATTGTCACTTACATATGTGAAGACTTCAAAGTACATGATGACGGAAAGACTAATTTATGTAATCATTGCTTTCAGACTTATTTTCAATTTAAGGCGAAGCATGCAATCACACAAATTCAAGCCACCTATGGGTAGACAGAAGCAATGTAGAAACAGAAATGTGACAAAAGCTGCAGCATCTGGCATTACACCATGTATAGGCACTGGGATCCCTACTGTCATGCTATGGTTGTCAGACCAGCAGCACTTTAATACCTATGTAGTGGCAATGTATGGGCCCCATGTTTAACCATTATCATCACTTGGGACAAAGATGAGCAGGTTCCCATTCAAAAGACTGCCTCTGAGTTCAGAGGTTTAGAAAGACTTGGATTGTCACTAACCTGTCTAAAATATTAATAGCTAAACCCCCAGAGACACTGGCAGTTACACGGGAAGTACTTAAGATAAAAAAAGCTCACACATCCTGGGCAAAACCCTTCTGAACAGCAGGGTTAAGGTAGGATCAACAGCTGTGTTATGAGCCATAATAGTGCATAAGCTATCAAAGACAACATGCCTCTGAACAAGAGCTTGGAAAACTCTAGAAGCTGGGAGTATCTGGGAATTGTGGTCCAAAGAGTAACTGCTCAAAAATGTTCTCTGAACGCCAGTTGCTTAGAATGCATTAGGATGTTCAGGGTTTGTTTGTAGGTTCCTTACTGAGTGATGACTCAACACTGTAGAAAAAGAAAGTAGGCACAGAATTAAACATTACCTATCCAGCAGATGTCTGCCTATGTCCCACCCATGAAGATGATAGGAGATGCTAAAATTTCTCCCTCTGCTTGTCAGAAATCCACACCTTAAGATGACTAATCTTGAACTTTGGAGGATTTAATTCTGTGGTAAAATTTGGCAACCTTACTAATTTGAACTACCTTTCCCAGAAGCCTCACACCACCATGACCACAAGCTTTGTTTCAGGACAGGACTGGAGAAATAAAAATAAAAATGATTGTATAAAAGACAGAGAAGTTAATATTTCACTGGCATTTAATATTTCACCTCAGCCTTCAGTTAATATTTCACCTAAGCCTTCAGTCATTTGCAGCCAAATGTCTGACAGGGTCAGAACAGATCCTGCCAAGGTTCTACTCTTCCATGTAAAGCCAGGCTTTTTGAAAATTTTTCATGTGGCATTTGCCTCCCTGCCCATTGTTTATCTCCTTTCCTCCCTCTTTATCTGCCATTGCTCAGTCTTTACTATTTCTCATAGTGGCCTTTCATGTTTGCCTTCCCCTCTGGGTCTCTATTAGAAAAGAAGAGGGGATGAAATGAAATGGTTGCATCCTCTTAAAGATACCTGATAAAAACCTAAGCCAAGAACACAACATTTAGTTATCAAAAGTCTTGGGAAAAGAGCTCTTTGCAGATAAGTCTTGATAAAATCCTGGAAGAGAGAAACATCCCAGTTCCCCTGTTAGTTTAGATAATTTTCCACGTCTTCATAAATATACTAAGTGAGCCACCTTCCTCCATTTTTATTACTCTGCATGGGCACTTCTCTTACCTCGTTCTTGTGGCCATTTATCCTCTCTGTCCTTGCCAGCTGCCAGCTCGTGATTTTTCTTGCAAATATCACAGTAGCTCATGTGGAAATCTCAGCTTTCATGTGGAAGAAAAAAAAGTTAATGTTGAACTCTCACATTTGTGGAGGAAAGCTTGAAAATATTAGACACTGTAGTCTAAAAGCCAAAAGTCAAATGAAATAGACTCTAAATTTATATCTAAGTAACTTTTGAGGTTTCCAAGCCCACCTCATAGCTTTAGGATTCTGTGTAACTTGGACCTGGCATCATTCATGCTATAGAAACATGAGTAGAGTTGATTCACAAGGATCCAATCAGTCTTTTGGATTTAATTCACCTCTTTACAGAGCTTGAAGACTTATTTAAGTAAATCCAAAACTACTTCTGCTACCACAACCCAAACCGCTGGATTTTACCTCATTTCACATTAAAATAACATGAAACCACAAGTGTTCAGTGGAAAACCATATGATGGCCAAGACTGACTGATTTTGAGTCAAGATGTTAAAAAAAAATACCCTGTGCCAACCGCTTTAGCAAAATTCGGCTCTTTTTAGATTATACCCAAATCCAAAACAAGAAAAGTTCATGTGAGTCAAGTATGTATGTTTTGGCTCCATCACTTCACAGTCACCCTATAAAAACAGTTTGGTCTACCATACTAACAATTCACTATATTATTACAATGAGTGTGTTCATTTCAACATTTTAAACA
>JAHTLZ010000348.1:24213545-24226741 GCA_023846285.1 Phrynocephalus versicolor
CTATTATCTACTTGTCTTGTCTTCTGCCAAAATGTTTACTCAGCCTGCCCATCAAATACTTTATCCACATTGTAGGCAGAAGCCCAGCATTAGAAGATACCTCATCAATGAGCAGTTGTCATAAAATTTGGGACATATTATCTTAGAAAGAAGAGAAGTAAGGAGAGACAGGATTGTGGTGTAAAATGACAAGATTTTTGTTAAGAAGGGAGTACTACAAACCTACACAAACTTACACAAATGCACACATATGCACATCTTGGCATATACATACTGTTCCCTGGAGGTGAAAAAACTTGGTCCCTGGGATACAAAGATAAACGGATTCAGTACCCAAAGAACAGACATCTCTAAGAACACATACAGCTTGTACTTTTCTAGCTATAACTCCACAGCTGAAACGCTATTGCTCACTTACGCAAACAGTGTAATTTTTAGACACAAATTCCCGATGTTAAGAAAATTCCACACACATTATTGGTTGCACCCTGAATTACATGACTCCATGTGCAACAGATAATTTTTACAGGAGTTTCTTAAATTAAGAAAGTGTGGTGTCTTAAAATGACACTCTTTGGGTCATTTTGCAAAATTTGTGTAGTTGGCTATTAATGCAAGCAAGGGAGCCTGAAAAGGAAGAATGTTAAAGGAATGGCACTCAATAGCCTGAAGTACATGATCAGACCTCCAGTTTTCCAGGGTGGACACTTAATTCTCAAAGTTCACATTGCACATTTTTGTGAGGCCTAGAGCGATTATTTTGGGCACTGTGCTGTTCTGCATTGGGGAATGGGAATGTGTAAACCCCATCTTTTTTTTCTGTACTGAAATTGTTTGGATTGGGAACAGCCATAATTCAGCAGTAGAGGGCATATGCCATAGAAAAAAAGAAAGAGAGACCAAAATACACTTCCAACCATCTCTGGAGAAAAGCAAAATATACACAGTGTTAAACTTTTTTATCTATCATAATGAAGCTGCTGAAGCACTGAGTGAATATTCAATAACCCACCCCAACTGGCTGAAAGACAACTGAGGGCTTATGATGATTTATTGAAAGTCTTATGCTAAAATGTCTTCCTCTTCAAGACCATTAATCTCTCTTTCATAGAAAGGTGAAACTGTGCTTTGGTTTATTTTCCTGAAGTTAAGTCACTCTACAGTACAACTGTGCTGGTAACAATTACAATATGCCTGGGGGAAAAAAATTATGTCCTGGAGACATAATTGTGGCATGCAATTCAAACAAGTAAAAGGCCACCTAGACAGGCTGCTCCACACTTTTATTTATCTTCAAGGTAACTTAAAAGGTCAACACTGAATGCTGACATTAAATAGGCCTTTGCAGAAATGAGCTGTCTGGACTCTTACCCACGGCTGTATGCCTGCGTTTAAAACTGTAATATGTCCTGGACATGCATAATAGGGTAGGTCAGAAGAACATTACATGACCCTTCCTGGGTCCCTGATGGTTCCTTACAATGTTTCAAACACAATTCAAGGTGCCAGGTTTAACCTGGAAAGTTTTTAATGGCTTGGGTTGCCTACAGACATTCACAGTTGATTTCTGTTTTGAGAAGCAAGAGGATCTCAACTAAACAGGCTCTTGGAAGCATTGTGTTCTGTGCTGTCAAGTAAGAGCTGATTCATAAAACTTAATAGGGCTTTCAATATAAGATATTTAAGGAGTGTTTTTGCCAGTTCCACATCTCCAGTGACTTTCCCTGGCTGATCTGGGCATTGAACACTGTTCTCCAGAGTCCTAGTCTGTTACTGTATCCACTGCATCACAAGGATAAAAGCATGCAAAGTGTATTCTCAATGGTAGAAGAGTTGCACCAGGCTATAGTGGTTTGAGTGTTAGATAATATAATAATATTCAGGGATGGAGACTTGAGTCTTGAGACTCACTGTCAAGTTGGGCTTAAATCACACTGGCTACATGACTGCAAATGATCTGGACTCAATTTATGACTCACAGCTCATCCTCATCCTCTTTATTCTGGGGGGGAAACATATTTTTAATAGACACTCAGACTTGGGGCTCAGGACTTGGGGCTCAAAGACTTGAACTTGGTCTTAAGACTCAGACAAACAAACTTGCCAACATCCATTCGCACTTATGGTGACCTCTTGCTGGGTTTTCAAGGTGCATTCTTCTCGTAGAGGCATTATGTGATTGTGTGCCCTAGCTATTCTTTCAGGTGACACCATGGGGAAGCAAATTCCCAGTCTTTCACTCTATAGCTAGATATCTAACTTAGATGGATAATCCACATTGTAGCCTCCACTGAGTGATCATACTCATACTATGGCCTTGGGACAACCACAATCTTTCAATCTATCTCCTAGGACACCTGAAGTTCAAGTGGGGAGAAATTTCTTCATAAAAATAAGAAGCTTCGAGATTCACATAGCCACATACCCAGAATGAATTGTGTATGGGTATATGTAAGGGGATTCTCACATAAAGGTCATGGTAAAGGCTCCTCCTGGCCATTAAGTCCAGTCATTTCCACCTGTAGTGGCCAGTGCTCATCTCCGTTTGTGTGGATTCAAACTGCCAACTTTTTTTTGAGCCCATCAACTCAACAGTTTAACCCACTGTACTGCCCTCATCCCCCAACCTCCTATAATGGGACTGTAAACAGGACTGAGAAGCAGAGGAGGAGGAGAACATGGACAAAATGGTGGCTAAATGTCCTCTTTTAAGGTCTTCCATTTCAAGGGTTGCACCAGGACAATCCTTCCTTTCCAAGTGCACTTCCTTTTAAGGGCTGTCCAGTAACAATCTGAGTTAAGGCTGATCAGATACCTAGATGTTTCCCATGCAGGATGAGCTTCTGGAAGCAGACTCAATGTGCATGTAGGTTACTTGGCTACCTCTTCCACATTCAGGTGAAAAGTGCCATAACATGGTTTAACTTATAAAAATCATTTTAAATTTTGCTTCTCTACATATAAATATACAGTGGCCTCACTGCCAGATGGGGTGCATACAAATCTAATAAATAAATAAATAAATAAATAAATAAATAAATAAATAGGGAACCGGGTGGCCGTGCAATAAAATTCTCGATCAACATGAATGGCCCAACAGGCCATTAATAAGAAGTTGGCCAAAAGTGGCAAGGCATGCACGGCGCCCTGGAGTAACAGTCCCAAAATAGAATATTCGAGTGCCATGCTGTACAAAGGGCATGCTCATACAGAGACACATGACATCATAAAATATAGAAAATCGTGGTAAAGCTAACTTGCACTACGGGAGGCCCATCATAATCATAATCATAATTAAATAATTATGTTACCGTTAAATAAAGTTTAGAGAGTTATTTAATAAGTTATTAATAAAGTTGTGGCCCAGTTTTAAACCCATATGGTGATGTGTCGACTCTTTATTTCGGGGTTTGGGGGGGGACAAAGGTGGACGTGATGTAGGAGAATTAAGTTATATCAGATTCAAGTTAAACTACAGTTGGTACCTGCTACCCTTGTTCCACTAGCTTGCTACTTTTGAAGAATTCCATAGATAAAACTGAGCTGCCAAGTTGAAAAGAACCTTTTAGCACCTCTTCACTGCCAAGACGTCATCTCAGCCTCATCCTACAGTAATTTCTTCCCTATTCCTACTTCCCAGGGATTTTGATTCCTCTAGAAGCATCATATAACACATGTCCTTTTAGAAACACAAATTTTGATTTTCAAAGCCCTCCACGGCTTGGGACCAGAGTATCTGGCGGAGCGCATCTCCCAAAGATCAACTGGGACCAGACCCTGGAGATTAGCGCAGGCGCACTCGCTGAGGGTGGCCACACCCAGAGAGGCGCGGAAATCGCGTATGCGGGACCGCGCCTTCTCTGTGGTGGGCCCCTCACTCTGGAACCACCTCCCCAGTGAGCTGCGCCTGTTGGAGTCCCTGCCGGCCTTCAAGAAGGCCTTGAAGACCCTCTTTTTTAGAGAGGCCTTTGGCGACCTTGTTACTTAGTTTGTTTTGTTTTTTTTTTGTTTTGTTTTGGGTTTTTTTCCCCTCGCCTTGGCCCACCGCCATCTTGCTTTTTGCTTCTTCTGCTGTTTTATGTTCTGTTTTTTTGGTTTTATTGGTTCCTGGTTTTATCAGTGTTAGCCGCCCAGAGTTCCCTTTGGGAAGATGGGCGGGATACAAGTCCAACAAATAAATAAATAAATAATAAATATAAATAATATTTGTGGAGATAAAAAAATATTATTCACCTTCGTAGCATGAATGTGGATGCAATAAATTTCCAGGGAGTCCTCTGAAGAAAAAAGGTAGAAAAAGTAGATAATACATTTGCATCATGATTCAAGGGAAAGAAAGTAAGAGAGGAAGTCATGTGGCAAACTGAAGGACTAAAGATCCCATAATCCCTACCTAGTATCAAGAGTCATGAGGAATGATGGGAGTACAGCCCATCAACAAATGGGAAATGAAGGCGAAGAATAGCTATTCTATAGCCAAGCAGAGGTGACATCAGTCAGGCACTATCATACTATTTGAAGACCCTCTACTGATGCACTGAACATGTCTCTATTACAGCATCTATTGGGGTCCTCTTTTGTCTTGTGTGCGCATGATCCAAGAACATGATGCATAGAATGGAAGTCACAAAGCTCCCGTAAGAACTTAAGAACATAAGAAGAGCCATGCAGAATCAGGCCAAGGGCCACCTAGTCCAGTTTCCTGTATCTCACAGTGGCCCTCCCAAATGCCTCTGGGAGCACATGAGACTACATATCTGTCTCCTGGTACCACTATCCTGCATCTGGCTTTTGAAGCACCCTGTTTTTAAGCCTGGAGATTACAAATCCCCATTATGGCTTGGAACCTATAATGGACTTTTCCCTTCAGGAATCTGTTCAATCCCATTTTGAAGGCATCCAGGCCAGATGCCATCACCACATCCTGTGGCAGGGAGTTCCACAGACAAATAACATACTGGATAAATATGTATCATCTTTTGTATGTTCTCACTCTCCCAACTCTCGATTTGAGTGGATGTCCCATAGATCTGGTATTTTGTGAGAGGGAGAAGAGCGTCCCTCTATCCATTTTATTCATGCCCTGCATAATTTTGTACATCTCAATCATATCCCCCTCAGGTGCATTTTTTCCAGACTAAAGAGCCCTAAATGCTGTAGCCTTTCCTCATAAGATAGGTGCTCCAGCCCAGTAATCATTTTAGTCACTGTCTTCTGCATCTTATCAAGGTCAACAAATTACAGAAATTGAATTTATGAATTTTTTTACCTGATGAATCCATGAATCTATTCTTTTTTATATTTAACCCTATAAATGCCCCCCAGCTCCTATATTTGCAGGGACGGTCCCCCTGCTTCTCCTTTACAAGCCCCGCAAGTATGGTGAAGATTAGATTCCAGATGGATGAGTTATGCACCCCTAAAGAGGCGCTCACAAAAAGTGCCCCCCCACCCAGAACCCAGAATCACCAAATTTTCAGGGATGCTTCCCATGACTCTCCTCTACAATTCCTTCAAGTTTGGTGGGTTCAAATACAGTTGACCCTTGTATAACAAACAGCTTGTATAACATAAAATTTGTACAACATAAAAATTCCGAAGATAGGGGAAATTTGCTTAACATATTCGCCTATGGGGAGAATCCGTACAACATAAATTACTGCATTTTCAATGCATTCCTATGGGAATTTGTATAAAGGAAAATTTGCTTAACATAATTTCATTTGGAACTAATTAATTCCTTTATACAAGGTACCACTGTATATGAATTATATACCCATAAAGTGCCTCCTGCAGAAAGTGCCCTTTAGCAACTAAGGAAACCCATTCTTCCCCAAGCATGGAGGGATTGTAGAGGTATCTCTAGATGCCTGGGGGGGGGCATTTCATAGCCCAACAAAGCAAAACTCATTAACAATTCGTGAATTCATATTTGTTGGGGGTATTGATGTGTACAAATATTAATTGACAAATTAGCATTTTTTGAATGAATGCAGCAATCAATTTTTCAGTTCACACCCATCTCTAGGTGCAATGCCATCATAGCATCAGGGCAGGCACCCAGTAGATCAGACATATTATGAGTGCAGAATATGGCATTTGGGCCTCAGATGATGAATTTACGGTAAGTTCAATTATGATTTTCATGCAGTTTCACCAACAATTCATCATGATGGCACATGCAGCCAGTGCTAAAGAGAGAGAATAAGAATACTCTTTTCTTATACCGGAAATGTCTGATCATGCTTAGATTTAGTTGTAGTGCAATGAAGGCAAGGCTCTTGGTATCAGAGCGGAAGAAACAGGCAGGCAGAAAAGCAGCACAAATGAGAACCTGTTTGGGAAGACAGTGTGTCCTCACACAGATGGCAGAACCTGTTAGGGGCAGACGTCAACAGAACACACCCATTAAAATATCGAGATAGAGTGCAGTTGGAAACCAGCCACCCCATACCTGCAACAAATAGTTCATGACACCACTTACATTAGGCAAAAAGTGGTGTAAAAAAGTAGGTCATTTTTGAAACAGAGGGGTACATTGTGTATTCAGCAATAAAATATTTTTTTAAAAAAATAAAAGCAGCTCCCATGAAATATTTTGCAAAGCTAAAGTGTAACTCCTCTTATCTGCTTTCCCCATCTGCAAGCTCTCCTTCATAGACACTTTCTTCCTGGGAAACACAATTATTTTTTTTCTGGATATGGAAACAATGGAGTATGCCTATGATTAGGAAAATGCATTTACTTTAATTACAGTTACCGGTGTCATAATTACTGCTCGATCCATTCGCACAATTATAGAAGCACAATAATTCTCATATAATTCCACAGCTCAATCATGTTTATCCT
Source organism: Phrynocephalus versicolor (assembly GCA_023846285.1). Lineage (NCBI taxonomy): Eukaryota > Metazoa > Chordata > Lepidosauria > Squamata > Agamidae > Phrynocephalus > Phrynocephalus versicolor. The sequence goes on from JAHTLZ010000348.1 coordinate 24,220,395, forward strand.
TGAGTGATCATGCTTATTCTCTGTAAGTGGAGAAGTCTTTTGGTAACGGACGGTGTTTTTTTTATGGTTAACAACGTCCTGTGTGTGATTGGAAACTAGCATGGCCTTTGGATTCTTTCTCTGAAATATATGTTGTGGAATTAACAATAGCCTGGAACAAAAATAGGCTATCTAGTGTGAATAAAGGCTACAGGGGAATAAGCTGGTCAAATTACATGAGGTGAAAAATAGGAGCCAGCTCCAGGTCTCTCAAGTGTGAGCATTACATGGATGACCCTTGAGGTACAGTGGTTAAACTGCAGTACTGCAGTCAAAGATGCTGCTCATGACATGGTTTGATCCCGACGGGCTCAGGTGGCTGGTTTAAGGTTCACTCAGCCTTCCATCTTCCCAAAGTCAGTAAAGTGAATACCCACTCTGCTAAGGGAGGCAATGTGTAGCCTGCATAATTAAAATTGTAAACCACCGAGAGAGTGCTTTAAACACTTTGGGGATATATAAGCAGCCCATTTTGCTTTTATATAACATTTTCTTTTATTTTCTTTTAAAAATAACATAGGAGGCCATCTACCATTTCATTTTATGACTTGAAGTATTGCTTGACGAATAGGATTGCATTGACTATGCTATATAAATTCTGCATTTTGACAATTAGCCAAAATATACAGGGTTTACTTTTGTACAGATACACCACTTGGGATTTCTACAAAAGGTCAGCAAACCTCATTCATTTATTTTCATTATTACTGTCATGTAATTTTGCCAGCAGAGGAAACTAGCTAGATTGTACATGAAAAGCAATAATGAACCATAATGAATATCAATAGTACACATTACAGCCCAACATAATGTGCTGTAGTGTGTCCCCATGACATTGAGGGCTACATTATTTTGAAAGGAGAGAAAAAATAGATGGATGACGTGATAAGACATTTGTTCGAAAAGCAGAAGTAGGCATTAATTGGTTCATTGTTTCTCCTCCAAATGAAAAGTTTGGCCAGGACAGGATTTCAGTAATATGTTCAGAAGACTGAAAATGGAGTGTCAGGAAACATTGTTTGAAACTGGTTTATTGAGGTCTGTAAATAGACAGATACTGGGTAAGACCGAGAAAACATTTGGAAAAAGACCTCTGTGAGTTGTTCTTCAAGGTTAAGCTCAATGTCCTAGATTAGATGAACTGTGCTGGTATTAGCTCTGAGTTAATATAACAGAGCAGCTAGAGCCTTGTAGCTGGATATGGGAAATGCACACTTAAATCCCTATTCATATGGCATTTGCTCTGTCTGGTGCAAGAAAGGCTGTAAGAAAACCTAGCACATGATTATGAGATTGTTGCCTGACAAAGGTTTTGATTTGAGAGATATTTTTATGTTTGACAAGTTGTACTGGCAACAAAACAGCAGCAGCAAAAATTGAAATTGGGTGACAGAGGACAGAGATATGAACGAGGACATAAGAGACAGGAAAAGAAATATGACAAGGTTGTACACTCATAGCACTCCAAAAACACAATTAGAGTAGCACTTACTGATTTAAATGATAATGTCATTGTCAGTGGACGGGAGAGGTTATTGCCAACATCTGATATGCATTTGGTACAAATACAACTGGGTGATAACTTTGCTTCCGTAGATTTCAATCCATTACTTTAAACACATCAGCGTGTTTTGAGAACTGGACTGTAATGTATGAAAAGCCATACTAATGTACAGTAAATGTGTTAGTCTCAAAGTTGTGCAATAGTTTTCTCTCTCTCCTTCCCTTTCTCTGTCTCTGTATGTTGTTGTTGTTGTTGTTGTTCTTGTGAAAAGATAGAAACACAACTACCTCTCTGAAAAATGAAAGTTTGGGAATGATGTTGCTTGACAAACATTAGTACCTTGGAACCTGGTTGACTGAACAATCGTATCACAGCTATGCAATGAATGCCAAAACATAGACGGCCTGGAGCAGTTTCTCTGAGGTGAAGAATCAGATATGCAACAAATATTTCAAGTTGGTGCTGTGAATGTGCATTGTACATTGCTATGTACTGTATTCTCAGTCCAGGGGTATGTCATTAGGATCAGAGGATGCTACGGAAAAGATCTGAAGTGTAGATTTATTGCAGGGGAAGAATTTCTTGGGTTGACAAGCCAACCAACAAAGAAGTTCTAAGGCAAATAGAAACAGAACATGAAAACATACAACAAATAAAACGCAGAAAGCTAGAATATCTCAGTCACATCAGGAGAAATGAAAAGTATATGTTGTTACACCTGATCATTCAAAGAAAAATGAATCAGAGGGAAAAACTGGAATGGTGCTTCTTGGCTGAGAAAACTTTAAACTGGATTAGAGCTCCTACATCTGAAGTCAGAAAAGCTGGGATGACATCCAGCCTCCAGCAAAGAGATAAGTGTGAGAAAATGCTCATAATCCTAGAGATGGTAATTTTAGTGGTGTTCAGATTCACAAGGAAGGTATGCCTTTCACATTCTCCTTGATTCTTTATGTGACAAGGGATGCCCCTCTCAAATAAATTTTCAATTTTACAAAGTCCACGGTCTATTTAGAAGAATAAAAATAAAAATAAAAATACCTTTTAGCCACTTGAAAAAGACACAAGAGAATTATTCGAAAATTATCAGTAGAGAAAATGCCAGTGGGGAAAATGTTGGTGGGGAGAATGTATACAAAATATGGACTTTGGGGGTGGGAGATGCCTAAGGAAGAATCCAAACTGGTTTCCACTTGCAGAAGAGAGCTGCTCTTGCAACCTGATAAGACTAATCGGAAGGAACTGTGCCAGGCTGAAGGACCACAAGTGTCTTTACATCTCTATACCAACTTGCTCATGGAAAGCTGGGTCCTAGATGATTGGCTGGATCCTAGATTTTTTTTTTTTAAAAAAAGAACACTCAAAACCTAGAACAGGTACTGACATTCTGACACCGAGAGGTACCCTGCGAGAAATGCTTGCCCACACTCCTCCATTTTGGGTCTAAAATATATATTTGCAATGGGCTACATTGAGAGATTTTTTTAGCTTTGTCCACAGTTTTTGGAATCACACCATGCTAAGACTTATCATTGATCCCTGTCTTGCCCTCTCCTCCTCCTCCTCCTCCTCCTCCTTGCACTTGCCTTTTAACACAAAAAACTACAGCAGGGCCCTGGTATCTGCTAGGAATTGGTTCCAGGCCTTCCTGTGGATAACGAAAACCATGGATAATAGAGAACACCAACCAACCCCCCCCCAAAAAAAACCTGATGTTTTGACTGTAGCTTGATTTACAGCTCCTGTTCTGCAACAGTAGCTTGTTTATGGCTGCTGGTTTACAAAAATAGCTTGTTTTACATATGTTGTTTGCAACAGTAGCTTGCTTTATGACTGCTGAATTATTTATTTAATTTTTTTTCCTCTGCCAACCATGGATAACTGAATCAGTGGTTAATGAATCAGTGGATACGGAGGTCCTACTGTACCACATTTTTCACAGCTCCATGTCATTCCAGGGGAATTGTGCACAGGAGGGATGTCGGTATGCACACAAATTGTAATGTTTATATCTGATGAGATATAGCTCCTCATTCATCTATGCCAGAGGTTCCCAAACTTTTTCACCCCATAGATCACTTGCCAATCTTTTTTATATTCTGTGGACCCCCCTGCCTGCCTAATATTGAATGTTCCTAAACTTATTAAGTTCAAATGTGTTTTTGACAGCTAACACAGTGCTACTCACTTTGATAGGGGCTTTTGTAGCATGGACAATTGTAAAAAAAGAAAAGCATGTACAATTTTTATTCATACCTTTATTGAAAAGACACAAAATGCAAGTAAACCTAGTAATTTTTTTACATAAAATTAATACACAAATAATGCTGTTAATGGGAGGGATGAGCCTGATGCTCTGATAGCAATTGTGCAATATTTGGCTTCAAATTACTGAGATATAGTATTAACTGATTCCTGCCTAGACTGCATGCAATATTTTAAAAACATTTTAAATCATTTTGGTACCATTGGAAATATTTTTAAAATATTTCTAAAAGTGTTGAAAGGTCTACAAAAAGAGCTTTCAGATATATTCCTGAAAAATATTTTGAAATATTTTGTGCTGTTTGGGTGGAGCAAATCCTTATTTAACTCTTGAGTTAGGTAGATATAGACAGGAATCAGGATAAAGAAAATGTTGCTTTTGTAGTGGTACTGTGTAAGCATTGGTGGTGCAATTTCAAAGGGTTCAGACTGAGATGACCGGGTCCCTGGTTCAATCCTGGCCATGCCATGCACCAATGAATCTTTTCTATTTAATTACATTAATACTGATTGCTATAACAGTGAAGGGAATCCCATTAGGGAAAACACGTGTACAGTAGTACCTTGGTTAGAGCATAATCCATTCCAGAAGCATGCTTGAAACCAAAATGCTTGTATTTTGGTAAAAAGCAAATTTTCCCATAGGAAATAATGGAAACTCAGATTATTAATTCCACAGCCCAAAAATATTTGATTACAGTACTGTAATATAATACAAGGTACTACATAAAATACAAAATACAGTACAGTACAAAGAACAATAAGCTGCATTTGAAAACCTTTGTGGCAGGTGCAGAGGAAGGGGGAAGCCTCTATGGAGGTGTCTGTTTTTAAAAATGGGACAATCGAAGGAATCCCATCTAGAGCAAAGGATGTGGGAAGCCTCCAAGGAGGGGGCTGTTTGAAAAAAAAAGGAACAATGGGAGGAATCCCAACTATAGCAGCGGAAGGGAGAAAAACCTCCATGGAGGGAGCTGTTTGAAAATTGGAGCAATGTGGGGAACCCCAGCTAGAACAGAGGAGGGGGGAAGCCTCCATGAAGGGGGCTGTTTTAAAAAATGGGGTGATGGGGGTGTTTCCTGGTTGTAGTGGTAGTGGCAGGAATGGTGCGGAGAGGCCCCACAGAGGAGTGGCCTCTTTGCGTACAGGGGCTGATCGGGGTTGCAACTGTTCATACTTTTACTAAACCTTTCAACCTTCCTTAAACTCTTCTGCTGCTGCCTGAAACAGAAACTGAAACAGACAATCACACACTTCCAGCAGGAGGGGGCAGAAAGGGAGAGGTGCCATTGGCTTAGAGCACTTTTGATTATGTGACACACATGAGAGTGCTAGTATATCAAGACACTGCTCATTAATAAGGCAAAAATGTTCAGAATCTTTTGCTCGTTAATCAAAATGCTCATAAACCAAATTACTTGTTAACCAAGGTATGTCTGTAATTATAGTTGATTTGAATTTCAAACAACCATGGTTAGAGTGCAAATATCTGTCATGTGGCTGCAAAACACGAGTCCCCAACTTTTGCAAAATGGACTTTAAAACATGCACATGGCGAGGATCAAGTTCTGAAAAATGATGCAATACCCCCACCCCCCACACACAATGCAAAATGGCCTGCACACTGTAATTAAAAAAAAATTGTAAACTGCCCAGAGACCACTTGTAGTGGTATGGGGCGGTATATAAGCAGAACACTTTGCTTTTTTTGCTTTAAAGGTATGCACGCCACAAGGATCGGGTCCCTACCTTTGCACCACTTGAGATGTATACCCAAAAGTTTAAAAATTTCCAAAAATTGCTGCAAAAACTTTCAAAAATGGTGCCCAAACAATTTGTGTTAGCTGTAAGACATTTATAGAATGCCTAAATGTTGATGATGATCTGCCTAAATTATTTGAAGATTTGATCACTGTCAAATACTACAGACGGCAGACCCGCCCCCCCTCTCTCTCTCACACACACACACACGCACACATGCACACACACTCTCTCTCTCTCTCTCTCTCTCTCTCACACACACACACACACACACACACACACACTGATAGAAAACAAAGAATCGATATAAATAAGCTTTGTCCAGATTTGTGGAGCACAGTAAAGGAGAAATGATCACAAATATGATATTTTGTATATGATGTGGAAGAAGTAAACAATGAGGTCAAATAATAGTAGAAAATACAGAAAAATAGAGCAACATTTTCACTCATGCACTGTATTATTAATGCTTGTATATGCATATGTGAGGGTGTGGTGTGGGTGTATGTGCATTAGTTAGAGATATATGGATCTAGTGAATTATACAAATTAGTTAGTTAGAGAGATATGAACCTAGTGATTTAGATACTGAATTAATAACAACACTCTTTCAAAAAGGAATCTTAATGTGATTCTCTTGTAAAAAATGCCTCCATGGGTCAGACATTTCATGATGAAAAAATGACACTAATAGCTTCATATCCTTTACAATTCACCCTACTGAATAACTGAAGTCAGGAGTAGATAGCAAAGTGCTTGTTTCGTTTTTTTTTTTTTT
>JAHTLZ010000348.1:24229521-24264473 GCA_023846285.1 Phrynocephalus versicolor
TAGATAGATAGATAGATAGATAGATAGATAGATAGATAGATAGATAGATAGATAGATAGATAGATAGATAGATAGATAGATAGATAGATAGATAGATAGATTATTTTGCTGTTAGTTGTAATAAAGTGCATTGTCATAAACAAATATAGTTAAATAACTCTTAATAGACTTTTTTCAACTGCTTTACCCCATGAGGACATTCTTACTGAAATTTTGCAAGAATCTCATAGTTCCTTGTTATCATAATTATAGAACAGCATTGGTTTTTTTAACCTTTCCACACAGAATTCTGGAATAAAATTTATATGAAATTGTTTGAGCCTATAAACCAGCTTTGAACAACTCTTCCATCAAGCATGACGTGTCAAGACAATGCATAGTTAACGCAAGAAAGACGTGCCACAAAAGACAGTCACACAATGCTTAACCATTAACTCAAGTACTGAAACAATGGAACCTGCATTAATTATCCACACAAGATTCCTGTTGAAGTGCTAAGAGACAAAGAAAAAGAGAAGCAAAGGGGAAAAGTCTTGTTAGCAGTATGAGAAGAAAGTAGTTTAGTATCACCCTTGTGTCCATGAATAATTTATGGAACATTATGTATGTCTAGAGATGGCAGAGAGCACATTGGAAGCAAGCTCAAGACATGGGAATGAAAGTCAAGGGCACAATATGCTGTCACATTAGCTTTCATAGAGGCTTCCTTCTTCTCCCTCTCTGTGTTCCTTCACCACATGTAACACTCCCCACATCAGCATTGTATGCAGCTGTCAAAAGAAGCATCTATGTTCTCTTGACACAATAGGACAGGCCTGCCCAACAGGTAGACCATGGGCTACCGGTAGCTCTTGAAGGGTACAAAAGTAGCCCGCCGGCCATCAATAAAACAAGTGACGGGATAAGTTCTCCACCGCTCGCTCCTCCATCCCAAGGACCACCACTGCCCCAGCAAAGTTCTGGGTCTGCCAGCCCACTGTCTCAGCCGAATGGGGCAGTTCAAGGGCCATGATGCATTGAAATCTGTTCCCTCCAGACCGGATTAATTGGTTTTCAATGCATTCCTATGGGAAACGGTTGCTGTACTCACAAACGTTTTTACATATGAGCATGTGCTTAGAACGGATAAAATTCGTAAGTAGAGGTTTTAGTGTGGTAGCTCTCAGACACTTTGGGCTGGAAAAAGTAGATCTTGGCCTGTTCAAAGTTGAACAGCCCTGCAATAGGAGAATGATCCTTAAATATTGTGAGTGCATGTCCTCTTCCCCCTCCCCTGCCCAGTGTTTCTTCCAGCAGAACAGTAGAATAGTTATGAAGAGGATCTTTATTTCAGGGATGGAGGACCAATTCCAAATGAGATCCACTCAAATGGAGAGTCATTGTCCTTAAATGAGCCTTAGGATGGCCGCATGTCCTTCTTTAGGGACGAGAGTCCTCCATCAGTGGAGCTGTCTTCCTTTTTAGTGACAATTGTCTTCCTTTCTGGTAACTTCTAAGTGACTACCCTACCCCCAGCTGCTCATCCTAGAAATTTCCCTTGCTAAGCAGGAAAAGCACAGGCTGTGATTAGTTAATATAAAATGTGGGGGGGGGAGGTTTAAGGGGGGAGGTTTTTGATGAGAAAAAAAATACAAACCATACAAGCTCATGGTGGATGGCAGTAGGAATATGGCATGTCATGTCAGTTCTTCATGGACTTCAGATGTGAGGTCAGTCCCTGGTGTGGTCATTCTGAAATAAGTGTTCCAACTGTTGCTCTGAAAAAAATCAACTGTTGCCAGGCTAAATATTTTAACAAAGCTACAAGGACCTCTGCTTATTTTCTCACTTTCCTTCCATTCAAAAAATTGTCAAATAGTCTTCTTTATTCATTTGTTTGATTTATATTCCTTCTTTCTCCCAATGCTGCATCCTAGTCACAATCTTAATAATAACAACTATGTGCCACCCTTCCAGTTCTGACTTATGGTGACACTTTTTAGGGTTCTTCTAGGTAGAGAGTACCCAAAAGTAGTGTACCATCAAGTATTATTTAACCTCACTGGTTACTTCTTCCATGTGATACATACATACAGTATATTAGTTTAAATTAACATAGGCAAATTTAATATTAAAATATCCTTTTTGTGAAGAAAGTATTCCTTTGTGGTTTTCCTTGTTCTGCATGGCCTTCTTTTTGGCCTCATTAATGGAGATACTCTTGTGAGGAGATATTGAGCTAAGCATCAGGATTTGAGCCAGTGTAAAGAAGGCCTGAGAAGTATTCCCCACCTCCATTTTGTGCAGACTCACTCCCACAATGGAGTTAAGTTTAATAATGTGTTTCAGAAACTGAAACAGATGTTGATCTTGAGCAGAATAAGATCAACATTTCCAAACTGGTGGGGTTGTTGTGAGGGTTGGGGAATTCGTTTCTGAGCCACCTCTTCAGTTTTAAAGCTAGGTACTTTCTCTAATATTAGTATCAATCTCCAATATGTGTGAATATGGAATATGAATCATTTGTGCCAACATGTAACAATAAGCTTTGTTAACTGTTGCAATTATTGGGGTTTGTGTGCTGGCAAACAAACTGCAGCACGAAAAATCATCAGATAAAGAAGAAATGAAAGATTTTTTTTTAAATAGCCAATTTCTGGATTTCATTTTCTGTCTGGTAGATCAGTAGTACATGGTTTATCTTATTCATTCTGTCAGTTATGACAGCACGTACAGTCCCACTTTTGAAGATAAGTAAGCACCAGCTTTTAAATGCTCGCATTATGGTTTAAGTATATGCTGCATAAAACTTCCACTTTTCTTCTTTCCTAAGGAGAGGAGTCTTCAATATAATTATTCTTAGATACCTGATTTTGATCAATTTTCAAGACTATAAGTGGCATCTAGTCTCTCAGCTTTACAACATATTTTTGTTCTCTATCACAGCATTGCTCCTGAGGTGGTGGATGTGAGGAGAAGGTTTGCAAGAGTGCATTTAAAAAACCTTCCATGGATTGTGCTCCAGTTTTCTTGTAGATTGATTGAGTTGATAACGTTGTGCTATTTCCTCTGAATAATAGCACAAGTGTTCTAAATGTGTGCAGAAATGGGCAATGGAAAACCCAATTTTTGAATAGTTCTCCATCAGTTCTTGTGTTAGGACATGATATGTTATGTGTGCAGAACATAGAGGTGTAGAAGTAGCATGAAAAAAGAGTCTTCAAAATTAAGACTTGAACAATAGTTGACTATAGCTATTGCTTGTGCTCTAGTTTAGTCTACTAGATACCATATTTTTCACTCCATAAGACACACTGGATCATAAGACACACCTGATTTTAGAGGTATGTGTGTGTGAAAAAAAATATTCACACAAACATATTGTGGTCCTGGTACATCTCCAGTTCAGTTTACTCTCCAGCCATGCTTGTCTTGGGAGGCCCAGAGTGGCATGGCTGGAAAGTAAAATGTGAAGACAAGCTGGCTCCCTACCCGGGTCCTCATGCTGGGAAACCTCTGGCCATTGCAGAGGTCCCAGCCCCAGTGGAGGCTTCCCAACATGGCTGTTAAAAGAAAACGACCTTGCATGATTGGTTTGTTTCAAAGAATAGAAGATGCAGAGTATACAGCCCTACCAGAGACCATAGAGATGAGAAACAGGCAAGAGTAACCACCCACCATGATGACTATAGAGCCGTTCTTCAAGACAGGCTGAATGGGAGAGCTCCCTTCCCTGGATTCACATTCTACATGTCTTGAAGAGTGGCTCTATGGTAATCATGGTGGGTGGTTACTCTCTAGCCTATTTCTCATCTCTATGGTCTCTGGTAGGGCTATTTGCTCTCCGTCTTCTATTCTATGGAAAAAGTCAATTATGAAAAGTAATTTTTTTAACAACTGGGTTGGGAAGCCTCCTCTGGGGATGCGGCTGGGGCTGGGACCTACACCAGGTCCAGAGGTTTCCACAGCAGCCACTCTGGAGGCTCCCTGCGTGGGTTTCCTCACCCTATAAGATGCACAGACATTTCTCCTTACTGTTGAGGGGGGGAGTGCATCTAATAGAACAAAAATATGGTACATAGTAGAGATGGGTATGAAGTGAATTTTTAATTCATTTCATTATTCGTTATTTGTTTCATTAGAGAATGAAATGAATTACAAACAGACCCATCAAAGAAAAATGAAATTGCTTTGTTTTTTTGTTTCCCCATAGAAATGCATTGAAGCAATACATTCCTACGGGGAAAAGCTGGCGGTTCCCCCCCAACACAGGGGAAACCACAGGCTTTTCCCCCCTCCAAAGCCACTGCCGATCAGCTGTAGCACGGGGCATCGGCAGGAAACAAGTTTTAAAAGCCCACCCTTTCCCCCACCCAAGCGGGTGCAATCGGGTGGAGGATAAAAAATAAAGTGCCAACCTGGCCCATGGGCCAGCTGGTTGGCGCAACAAGAAAAATAAAATTTAAAAAACCCATGCCAACCCAACACGCACGTCCAGCTGGTTGGCACGATAAGAAAATAAAAATTAAATTTAAAAAAATTAAAAACACACTGACCTGGCCAGCGGGCCAGCTGGTCAGCTCAATAAGAAAAATAATAAGAAAAAACTTGTGCCAACCTGGCCCGCAGGCCAGCTGTTCAACACAATAAGAAAAAAGAAACCCACACTGACCCGGCCCATGGGCCAGCTGGTTGGCACAATAAAAATATTTTAAAAATTAAAAACATTTAAAAAGTGCCAACCTGGCCTGTGGGCCAGCTGGTCAGTGCGATTAGAATTTATTTTTATTTTATTTTTAAATCTGTGCCGACCTGACCTGTGGGCCAGCTGTCTGGTGAGATAATTTTAAAAAAAAAAAACATGCTGACCTGGGACATAGGCCAGCTGGTCAGTGCGAAAAGGAAAAAAATGTTTTTAAACTGTGCCGACCCAGCCCGCAGGCCGCCTGGTTGTTTTGATAAGAAAATAAAATAAATAAAAAATAAAAAACCTGCAGGCCAGCTGGTTGGTGCGATAGGAAAAAATATATAAAACAAATTTAAAAACCACGCCAAGCCAGCCTGTGGGCCAGCTGGTCAGCATGATAAGAATAAATAAATAAATAAACACACCGACCCAGCCCGCAGGCTGGCTGGTCAGTGCAATAAGGTTTTTCTTTTAAAGTGCGGACCCGGTTGGCACAAGTTTTAAAAAATGAAAAATGAAAAAAATGAAAATGAATTTTTTTAAAAAAAATCTTTTTTTAATGAACCCCAAAACAATTTAAAAAAGAAGAACAAAATGAAGTGCCATTTTGGTGTTTCGTGCCCATCTCTAGTACATAGTCTATTGAGCCATGCTCATAGTTGTGACTTAATTGACATGCCTATTATGTGGGGCTGTTGTTGTTTAGTTCTAACAAAAGGCTCTAACAAAAACTCTGGAACACAATGATGCAATAAATGTGATCAGAGAAATATAAGATGCCCACAGACAAATGTCCATCATAATATCTACTTAGGCCCTCTGTTTTGTTGTACCTATATGTGATAAATTATGGCTGTCCTAAAAATAAGGTGTTGCTCCTCTGTTACTTGAGTAAGAAGCAGAACTGGATGTCAGAAAACCAAACCCCCCTTCAATACTCTCAAATGACTGACAATAACATAACAAGAACTATGGGAAAATAAGAGCAACAGTCTAGAAAGCTATTTTTGCTGATACATTTTTTCCTTCTGGTGCTGGAATGTTGTCAGTTTAATTGCATTCTTATGTCTAGCCTTTTAAAATTTTCTTTCTGCTATTATTAGATGACAAATGTGATAAAAGTCCCACACAACTGCATAAAAGGTTGAGTAATTTTCACACAGTAATTTCACCATTATATTAAATAAAAATCTGCTGCTATTCTTGCTTTTACCCCAAACGTAGTGGATTTGCTCTTAAAATAATGTATTTTAATGCACATATGTTTGATGTCCCTCGCTATGTAATGTGGGTAACACAGCACAAAATAATTGTGTTTACAGAATAATTCCAGACACAATCTCCCCCATAACTAAGTACTATTAATTTGAACAGGATGGTTATATAGCCAGACAATCATCAAGAGTAGGGTGGGAGTTGAAATGTTGAAATGCATAGTGGGAACAAATACAAAGGACAAATAAACAGATCAGTGTAATATTTATGTCAGATCTGTTCATTAGTATGCAAGAAAATTTCACAATATTGTGAATTAAACTTCATGCAACAAATGGGGTTGTTTAATTCTGTCACAAAACCCATATACTAAAAGGTCTATACTATACTACTATAAGATAGAAACCTGCGTAGAGTGCTCAGCCAAGAACTTGAAGAATATATCTGAGCTGTTTTACTATGCACAGAAAGCCGTTCTCCATCCTATGGGACACCTCTATTGTCCAGAGGAAAAAGAGATGAAACCTACTACTATAACAACAGGCCACAACTGCAATTTTACACTATTGTACTTGCACTGACATTTCTTATGAACAGGCTTCTCGCCACAGAGTGAGAAAGCTAAACGGGATACCTAGGGGTCATCATGTTCATACCCTCCCATCTGTAGCTCAAGCATAGCTGCAGCTGGCTCTCCAACCCATGTTTAAAAACATCCAATAAAGGAGACTCTATCATTTCCAAGATGGTTCAGTCAGTACAGATGACTGTCACTTGTTGTCCCTTCCTTTTATAATCTTGCCTCCTCTCTGCTACTAGGAGGTTTTTGGTCCCTTCTGATTCTTTTTCTGTACCTATCTTGAAAAAAATATTAGTTTTTCCTTTCTGCTCCTTCCTACGCTTGTTCCTCCTCCTCTTCCTCCTCTTCTTGGATCAATTAAAACTTTTAAAAAGAATGGAGTTTCACCAAGTTGGGTTTTGCATACAACTACATAGAACCCAAACAACTGTTAATGGCGCTCAGTGTAACTCCCCTTGTAACCCCTTTTCATTCTTTACTCATGATACGATGTTTGTTTAAGCATACCTTATTTGCTTCTCTGTCACAGAATTGCAGTCACAGCAATTTCATTAGATTGTTCCAGCGCTGATTATTTCAATTATTTCAAACACACAGCATGATTGGCCTGAGAACCTGAGGCCATTAAAATATTTTTGGAACAGTCTTTCCTTCCTCAGAATGTATTAATCAAGAGAAAAATGAATTGTCAGCAGCATATTGAAAGAAGTAAAGAGCAAGAATGAAGCCTAATAATTTTATCCCGATCAGGGTAGGGTGATATGAAGTTGAAATGCATTCCTAGATTATGGGTTCCACTCAACTCCCATGAAGGATCCCATGAGTTATTCCCTCACACACTGAGGCACAAACTGAGAACAAAATTCTCCTTGATGTAAGGCAGCACGATATTTGTGAGTCTCAAGATAGCACAACAGAATACAATAAAATACAGTTGTGCTTGGTGTCTTTCTCTCATGCTAGAGGCAAGATTTCTTGCTGGGCCATAACAGTCCTTGACAGGATTTCTCATCCATGCAAAAGTACCCATCTAGACCATGAATGAGATTTTTGAAATTTGTTCACATACATAATTTTTTAAAAAGGGGACCTCTGCTTTTCAGAAAGAATGAACTCATGTGTTTTAAGGTACTAATGTTGACATATAAAGCCTTGAATGGTTTGGACCTTATTACCTAATGGAACACCTCTCTCTAAGACCAACTTCCTATGATATTCATACCTTTCAAGCTTTCATGTTATGAGTGGCCATTCTGAGGGAATCTAGGAAATCTTCAGCTAGGAGCTGGGCCTTCTCTGTGGTGGCCATTTCCTTGTGGAATGCTTTGCCTGTGGAGAGGGATCAGACCCCTTCCCTTGTGACATTCAGAAAGCATGTTAATACAGTGGATCCTTGTATAACAAACAATTTGTAGAACATAAAATCTGTACAACACAAAAAATCAGGAGATAGGGGAAACTTGCTTAATGGAATTGCCTATGGGGCGAATCCATACAACATAAAAACGGTCTTACTCTGTTTTCAATGCATTCCTATGGGAAATTTGTATAAAGGAAAATTTGCTTAACAGAATTTCATTTGGAATGAATTAATTCCTTTATACAAGATACCACTGTACATTGCTTTCAGGGAGGCATTTCAGGCTATCCTTCTTTTATAAGTATTTGTTAGTCTGTCTTAGTTTGTGTTATAGTTATCAGTTTGTGTCTTGTCCAATGCAACCATCTTGAGCGCTTAACTACATGCTACGTATATCTTTATATATGGTGATTCAGTGTAGTGTGGTCATATTCTTCATGTTTATTTCACTGTTGGAAACTGCCCAGGTTAGTGACAATGCACTAGATGGGAATATTTTGAAATATCAACCAACCAACCAACCAACCAAATATTAGTGTTGAGCTTTTTTTAATCCATGCACCAGAATGAGATTATATTTATGAGGTAACAAAGCAGATTATTTTGGAGTCTGTTGGTGCTATTAGTGACATGGGTATCTGCCAGTGTTGTATATTTCTCTGCAAATAACAGCAAAATAATATATCAAACAAAAAGGATGTAGCTACTTCCTCCACTACTAGTTTTCTTTATGCACAAACATGCTTATTTTTTAAGTGAAGGAACAACTGAAAATTGTCTTCTTCCTTTGAAGTTTGTTATGGTACCATCCATTTGACCAGCACATTTTGTATCTTGTGGAAACCAGGCTTTATTCCACAAGTATCAGGTGGAATGTATTAGGCTTGTGCTTCCATGAATAAGACTAATGGTTTTCAGAGAGATTTCTTTATATCCATTAATAGACTGTGGCTCAGGAGCTGGCGGGTCTGAATTCCAAATTGTGGCCAGGCTATCTCCATGAATTTTTGATTAGTCATGGAAGTTAGCATTGGAACAACCATGGAGGCCCAGGAAGCTATGTATAAGTTCATATTCAGTGCCTAAGGAGACCGCACTATTAGGCAATATATATAGATTTATTATGAACAGAATTTATTAAGCAATTCATTTCTAATTATTTATCTGGATGGTTTTTTGTTTTTCCCCCGCTCTGCGATTTATATGTGAGCGGATGGCAACTCCCACAAATGTTTACTCTGAATTTTCTAATTTTAGCTACAGTTTGCTCACCTCTTCATGTCTTCTGTATTTGGTCATGCATTTGTTCAACAAAACCTCTTAATGCACCTAAATTAAAACACATTTCCACACCTTCATTGTATTCATCCTCAGATATAAAATAGGAGTCCAGAGGGAGGGCGGGAGGGCGGGAGAGGGAGTGGAACAAAGAGAGAGAGAGAAAATTATTTTTCCTGTAGAGATTATTGGCAGATGGTTCACAACAACATTAAATATTTCTTATAAGCACGCACACACACACACACGCGTGTGCGCGCGCGCGCGCGCACACACACACACACGGAAAAATGAGGTTTGTAAAAATGCTGCATTAATAGAATGTCTGTGGCACTTTCCTTTCCAAAACTCTTTTTATCATATAAGTACCACTGACAGGAAGGATTTCAAGATCACAGCATCATTCATATTTTTTTCTGTAAAGGCAGGAACAGATCTAGTGAATGGCATCCAGCAATTGTAAGACTGAGATGGGGAAGTGATGGGTTTCCCAAAGTGAAAGCCAAGCAAACCTAACAGAGGGACTAATGGAATACTGGGGAATTGTCCTTGAACGGGCTATAGGTTCTGCTTGAACTATCTCTATTTCCAAGGGACAAAGATTATTTTCCTATATCTGTCCCAGTAAACCTCTGCTCCCCATATTTGTCTTAAAATATGCTGCAGTTTTCATTTTTCCAAATGTTTATTGCACAAACAGGCATATGTACATATCTCTGTGAGTGCATTCGATTCACTCACTCTCCACAATAGTCAGGGATGTTGGCGAGTTTTTGTGCCTCGGTCTCAAGTCCGAGTCGGAGTCTTTAGTTCCAAGTCTGAAGTCCAACTCTGGGTTTTTGGTACCACGGTCTGAGTCCCAAGCCCCAAATTTGAATCCTGTGTAAAACAAACTCTTATTCCCATTAAAAAAAGAGAGAGAATTGCAGGCAAAAATCAAAGAAAAACAAAACAAATCAAGAGACACAAAACATATTGCACCTTAAAGACTAACTTTCATATTTTAATGTAATCTTTCATGGACACATCCACATCCCGTGATATTACTGTAACCAAGATGGCGGGTGGCAGCAGCTTTCGCGCTTTGTTGCGCTTCTGTGCTTTTCTATATTTTCCTAAAGCGCTGCCTTGTTTTTTGTTTTATCTTTAATTTTTATGGGCTCTACCAGGGCGGCAGAGGGGGCTTTAGAGGGGGGGGGGTTCTAAAGGGGCTCACCCGAGTCTTGTAGCGGGTCTTGAAACAGGAATACAAGAAGATCGAACTCACCTCCACGCTGAGACACAGAGATACCAAGACACCTAGATGCGGTACCAGATTTGAGCGTCCCTTCCCCCTCCTATCCTTCCCATCTTTGCCATCTGCTCCCCGAGCGGGGGTCCTACCTGGGCTGCTTTGTGGGCATCCATCTCTGGCTGCTGTGCTGCGCGGAGGCTCCCGACAGCGACTTGGATTATCTCAGAGGCCATGGAGACCTCCGCCGCCATCTTCAGCCTCCCCCCCCCAGGCTTGGAGTTTGGAGCCTGGGCGGAGGACCGCCCACCGGTGTCTCCTCTCCCCCCGTATGGGGGTTCCATCTAATCATGGGGGTTCCATCTAACCATGGCCGACATTGGCCTTTTCCCAGCGGGCTAGTCCGCATGCCTTGGGCTCAGGAGTTCGGGCGGCATTCCGGCTGTCGGTCCCCTCCCCCCCTCTTGCTGGGTGTGGGAGCTCCATCAGGCCGCTGCTCTCGGCGGCTCCTTTCCCAGCATTTGTGTGTGGCCTGTTGCGGCCCCGGCGGTTTCTCGGCCATGTTTTACCACCTGGATCGACCTGCCTGGAGCTCTGGGGGCCGCTGTTGCTTGCCACCGTCTGCTCCCTTGATGGACCGCTGCCTGTTGCTGCCTGGTTTGGCCCGCCGGAGGTCGCCGCCGCTTGCCCCCACTTGTGTCTCCGGCGGCTTGCTGTTTCACCGCTGAGTTCGGCCCACTGGGAGGGCTTGCTGCTTGCCTCCACTGCTGTCCTCGGCGCCCTGCCGCCCGCTGCCGCTTCAGTGGACCCGCTGCGGGGGCTGCCGCTGGTTGCCGCCATTGTCTCTCGGGCGGTTTGTTGTCCGTCATCACCCAGACTGGCCCACCTGGAGGGATCATCGCCGCTTGCTGCCGTGTGCTCCTGGCGGCCTGCTGCCCTCTGCCAGCTCGATGGGACCCGCTCTGGAGCCCTTGCCATTGTGGCCGCTTGCCCCCCCTTGCAGGCCACCATCCACCATCACTTTGACAAACTTACAGACTCTGTCACTGCACCTTCGTTATGTCCCATTTGCCATTGGGGGACGCTGGTGTGGTCGAACTGTGGCCATGGCCTGGCGGAAGACTTGGCCGCAGGTTCCTTGCTCCATTTCATCACCCCTCTCTTGCCCCGCACTGCTGCCGTCAGGCGCGTTCGTTCCTGCTGTGCCCCTTCATTGAGGCTATCGCCATCTGCAGCCGACCGACTGTGGCCTGCCATCTACTGGCTTTGCTCTAGCCGGAGGTGGAGGTCGCCCCACCTATGAAGGACCTGAGGGGCTTGGGGCTGTGGGGTTTTTCCATCTTCCCCCCTCCCCTCGCCCTCCTTTCCATTGTTGCCACCTTTACTGTGGGAGCCTCCTACAGTGCTCCACCTCTTGCCCTTCGGCTTATTGCGACTTCAAGAGGTTGCCTGTTGCTCCTCAGTATGGGCCCAATTGGGCCATGAGGGCGTTGTTGGCCCTGCCTGGAGGAACTGGCCTGACTCTGCTACACCTGACGCTCTCTATGGTATAATTTGTCCTCCATTAGTGTTGACCATGAACTAACCATCTGGCTGCATGAACATTTATTCTGTACTCCGTGTATTTTGTCATCTCCCCCCTTCTCCCCCTCCCCCTGTTTTTCCATCTATAGCCCTGGTTTTGTGCCCTACTCTGTTGTATTTTGTTTACTCATTATTATTGTTATTATTGTTGTTGTTATTTTAATTGTTGGTTGTATTTTGCACTCTGCTGCTGTTTATTGTGTATTTTATTTTTGGCTTTTTACCATGCCCCCCCCCCGCCGGTTTCACCATGCCTGCAGGGACTACCATACCAGTCGTGTTGGACCGTGGGTGTTAAGCTAGGAGTTGGGGGGTTAGGCAACTCATGCCTGTCCCCTGTTCTGACCTCTCAACTCACTGCCACATAGCTTGGAGCCATCCAGCCAGCGCCTCTGATCTGTCCTGCCTCCTGATGAATGGCAGGGCAGTCCACAAGAAGATCCCCATCATCTATGACACCATCCAAGATGGGAAGGCCGACCTGGTGTGCATTACCGAGACCTGGGTGGGAGTGGAGGGGGAAGCTTCGCTCACCCAGCTGTGCCCCCCTGGGTTCTTGGTTCAGGGCGTAGGCAGGTCGGAGGGCCGTAAGGGGGGTGGGGTGGCCATTGTTTACAGAGACACTATTCATGTCAGCAGGGCCTCAACATTGGTTAGTCCGGGGTTGGAATGTCTTCATCTATTGGTGGGACAGCAGGACAGGCTTGGCATTGTGCTCGGTTATCATGCTCCCCGCAACCCAGCACAATCCCTACCAGAGCTCACCGAGTTCATTGCGGCTGCACTTTTTTGATCCCCCCCACCTTCTGGTGGTTGGGGGCCTCAATGTGCATGTCAGCAATGGACTGTCGGGTGCGGCTCTGGAGTTCATGGAGTCCATGACCTCCATGAACCTGACCCAGCATGTTTCATGCCCCACTCATAGATCTGGACATACCCTGGACCTGGTATTTACCTCCACGTCGGGGGATTCTTCTCTGAGGGTGCAGGACCCTGTACCCACTCCTGTGTCATGATCAGATCATCTCCTGCTGTTGTTCTCTCTGTCAGTCGCTGCCCCGCCCCATGAGGACCCCCAGCCATCTATTTGGGCCCACCCCTGGAGACTCCTGGTGCCTGATCGGTTCCGGGAGGCCTTCGGGGAGCTTCCTGGAAGCCTGGCTGATGATCCGGTCGATGCCACGGTGGACCATTGGTTCGCTGAAGCTTCCCGGGCTGTCGACCGGATCGCCCCTAGGCACCTCCTCCAGTGCTGAGCTTGTCCTTCACCGTGGTATATGGCGGAGTTGCGAGTGATGAAGCAAGAATGGAAGAGGCTGGAACACAGCTGGAGGAAGAACCGGACGGTGATAAATAAGGCTGCAGTTGTTATCCAGACCAGACGCTATAATCGGGCGATCAGGGAGGCTAAAACATCTTTCTACTCCCTGAGAATTAGTGAGGCCTCGAACCATCAAGCGGAATTGTTCTGCGTGGTTCGCGACCTCACTAATCCTGGTCTGGAAAGGCCTCCTCCTACTGATTTCAGTAGTGAGACTTTTGCAGCCTTTTTAAGATCCAAAATGGAGGCCATCCGGACCAGTTTCGATTCTGGTTGCTCTAGTGTACTCTTGGCATCCCCTGCTGCTGCACTCCCTCAGTCTCCCCAATTGGTTGAGTTTGGGCCTGTTTCCTCACTTGAGGCCTCCAGGGCCCTTGCCCATTGCCGGCCTGCATCCACCCCCTTCGACCCTTGCCCTTCCTGGCTTATAAAAGCTGCTGGTGGGAGCATGCCGGAATGGGCTTCTGTTATTTCCAATGCCTCCTTCAGGGAAGGGATTTTTCCCTCTCACCTGAAGGAGATGGTGGTGAAGCCCATTCTGAAAAAAACTGGCATGGCATCGGGCGAATTGGCCAACTATCGCCCGATTGCCAATGTTCCCTTTATGGGCAAGGTAATCGAGAGGGTGGCTGCAGTCTGGCTTCAATCATTCTTGGAGGGTGAATGGGTCCTTGATCCATCCCAGTCCGGGTTCAGACCCGGCCGGGGGACCGAGACAGTCTTGGTCACTCTGCAAGATAACCTCCTCCGGGGGGCGACAGGGGTAACTCTACCCTGTTCGTCCTTCTGGACTTGTCAGTCGCCTTTGATAGCATTGATCACGGTATCCTGCTGGGTTGGCTCTCCGGGATTGGGATCGGAGGCACTGTTCTCAGTTGGTTCCGGTCCTTCCTGGAGGGCCGTCCCCAGCGGGTTCAGCATGGAGGGGAGTTGTCGGCCCTGTGGATACTCCCTTGTGGGGTTCCGCAGGGGTCGTCTCTCTCCTCCATGCTGTTCAACATCTATATGAGGCCTCTGGCAGAGGTCATAAGGGGATATGGAGTCTGCTGTCATCAATATGCCAATGACATGCAGCTATATTTATCCTTTTCCACTTCTGCAGGTGAGGCTGTCCGGACCCTCAACCAGTGCCTGGATGAGGTTATGGAGTGGACCAGGGCCAACAGGCTCAGGCTCAACCCTAAGAAGACCGAGGTTATGTTCTTTGGGACTTCCCCATCTGGCTACGGAGGCCCGTTTCCAACTTTGGAGGGTGTTTCTTTCCGGCCAGCAGACAGTGTCCGGAATCTGGGCGTAGTCCTGGACCCAGCACTCTCTATGGAGGCCCAGGTGGCGGCTGTGTGCAGGACTGCCTTTTTCCATCTTCGAAAGATAGCCCAGATTCATCTCTATCTAGATGGGGACTCCCTCAGGACAGTGGTGCAAGTGCTGGTGATCTCAAGACTAGACTATTGCAACACATTCTACATGGGGTTGCCCTTGACTCTCTTTCGGCAGCTGCAGTGGGTACAGAATGCGGCGGCCAGACTGGTGGCGGGTGTACGCCGGTTTGACCATATCACCCCAGTCTTGTCCCGCCTGCATTGGTTGCCCATTGCGTCCCGAATCAGATCCAAGGTCTTGGTTTTAATTTATAAAATCCTCCATGGCCTGGGACCTGACTACCTGGTAGAGCAGATCGCCCAGCGGTCAACATCGGCTCGACCGACTCGGTTGTCACAGGCGCACATGCTGCATGTGGCCACACCCAGGGAGGCCTGGAAAACATCTACCCGCTCCCGGGCATTCTCTGTGGCTGGCCCTGTTCTCTGGAATCACCTCCCCAGCGATGTGCGCTTTACACAGTCCGTGCAAGCCTTCCGTAAAGCTTTAAAAACCTGGTTTTACCAAGAGGCATTTGGTGGCTGATTTTTTTTTCTCCCGCTATCTGCTCTTTGCTGATTGTTTGGTTCTATGGTTGCTTAATTGTTTTTATACTGATTTACCATTGTTTATTGTTGTACTCTGTGCTGTGAACCGCCCAGAGTTCCTTCGGGAAGACGGGCGGTATACAAGTCTAATAAATAAATAAATAAATAAATCTTCAGACATGGCTATATGGCAACCATTGGCCCTCCAGATGTTTTGGATTGCAACTAGAGATGGGCATGTGTTTCGTTTAATTCCATTTCACTCTTCATTTTGTTTTGTTTGGTTAATAATGGATTTTTTAAAAGAATTTTTGTCATGAAACAAAATGATTCATGAGGTTATAAATAATGGGGAGCTTTCCTTTTATTAATTTAAGAGGTAGCCCACTACCCTAAATCAAAGACCCTCCTTAAATCTTTCAAAGAACCCTCTGTAAACAAGCAGGAAACTAAGGGCAAGCTGCTGCATGGAGAGATAAGAGAAATAAGCTCAACAGCTGACCAGTGGGAGGAAGGAAATATATATAAAAAATAACCTCTATGGTCCGAATTAATCAGGAAAGGAAAACAAAACAATCACTTCAAATCAGCTTGCAGACAGACAGCAAAGGGAAGAGTTCAGCTCCTGGCTAGCTGCACCAGGCAGATCAAGATTGGAGGAGATAAGCTATCTCAACAGTTGAGGTGCGGCAAGACAGGAAAATAAATCAATCTGTTTTAAAATAAACCTCCTGTTCTCAAGATGACTGGAACCAGAGGCCAGGATGAATCATTTCATTTTCAAAAAAAAAAAAAGGTGTTTCGTTTCATTGGTTGATGACACACAGTTTGCTGTTTTGTTTCATTTTGTAAGTTTTTGTAAGCTTCCAAAACAACAAAACATCAAGCTGTTTTTCAAAAGGTGCCCATCCCTAATTGCAACTCCCAGAATTACATGTCTTTATTGCCGAGGACTGTGAGAGTTGAGTATTGACTTATTTACATTAGGAGTGGAAGAAGATTGAACATTGATTATATCAAGCAGCTGCACAGGACCTCTTAGTGGAAGAAGACTCTCCCTTTTTGATTTCAGCAGAGAATTCCACCAGGAGATTTCAAACCCACCAAATATGGTAGATTTCTCCAGTCTCCCTTTCCAGACAAAATGGAACCATTTGAGCTAAAGTGCCTGGATAAAAAAATGAAGTGGAGACAACATGTTCTCTATAACCACATGTGTTTTACTCTCATGAGACCAGGAAGACAAGGCAAATACGAGTTTAAAGTGATGATCCAGTACTTATGACTGTTTCTTATGTGGCCGTGAGTTCACCAAGCACTTGGCCAATACACTGACCTGAGTCATTAACTTCCTCTTTCAGAGGACATAATCTGATCATATCTTCACTGCAAGTAATTCTTGGATTCAATCCTGATTTATGGCACCCAATGATAAGGATGTAGGGGGTGCTAGTGCCACCTGCTGGCCAAGGGGGCTGAACTACACTTTTAAATTAAAAACCAGCTTTGGACGTGTGCGAACTCCTGTCCCACTTATTCAATCATGTGATGGGACAAAGAGGAAAAGCCGGACCTTCAGAAGATCAGGATCAAAACCCAGGTGAGATAGCAACCTTAGTTATAAACATTTTGTCATTTCATTTGCTCAAGGGTTGTCATATGTTCCATGGAAGCAGCCCTCTCTTACTTTGCTGCAGGACTTCTTGTGTCGGAACAGAGTGAGATGGTTTCTACTTTGTTCATGTACCTCCTGAAAAATCCTTTCACCCTCTGTAATGCTGGCCTTTCTTGGCAATGGTTAGGTGTTTCCTGTGTCCATCAATGGTTGTGCTTTAGCTTTTACGAACATTGCTGTCACCTGCCAACACCTGAGAGAAACTTCTCTTTGCCTTTGTGCTCCACGTGGTGAGCCATTGGGTAAGCAGGAAGTGCCAACTTGCCCTCATTCTTTGGTCTGAACCATCTCTAAGCAATGTAAACACAACTGCAAAGTTGAAACGAATTGCCGCTAAGAGCTAGCCAAATGCCTCCTATTAAACATAATGGCTCCGGGAGTTCACACTGAAGATCTTTTCAGAATTCTGAAATGTCCTACCTGTGTGGGAGAGAAACAACAGAAAACCCAAAGGAAAGTGATGTCAATGAGAACACTTAGTATGCTGGAAGCACATTATCCTCTGGCAGAAAATAACAGTTCCTGGTCCATTGAAACAGGAGTCCCACTGGGCTTTCAATATCACATTCTTTTTTTTATGTAAGCAATTTAATGGTTTTGGCAGCTTAATAAAATCCATTTCTCTCTGAATCTCCAAACCGTTTCATCTATCTGCAGTCCAAGCTGTAGCACGCCCATTTTTTTCAAACAGAGGGCACTTTATCCCTCTGAATTGCTGTTCCACAGGCCACTTGCCTCGGCCATTCCCTAGACAGTCGAAACTAGGCAGAGCCCAAAAATATTAGAATGCCATTTGTCTCCATTGCCAATGAAGGCCAGCACATATTAATTTGTCATTTGTGGCATATTTATCCACCAGATTGTAGACTATTGCCAGACTGAGACTGTTAACAGCCTTCATTAAAATAGATGCCTCAATCTAATACATTTCCCAGCAAGCAGGCTATTATGAAATGGGATACATATGTAAATGTATTTTAATATTGAGTCCACTGGGGATGTTTCTCAGAGACAGTCGGTACCAAGAGATGAATGAAAACACTAAGCATATAGTGAACGAAGGAGAAAATTAGATTCCTTTTGTCAAGATGCATTTTATTTCGGTCTGCCAGCCCAGAGATATTTGCCCTAAGACTGTCTCTCTCATGGAACTGCTACAATTTCAGCAGGAAGTTACCATGGCAATTTTAATTTTGAAAGTTTTTTTTAAAAATCCTGTAACCCTCATGCAACATTACAACATTAGATGGAAACTTGTGCAAAGTCAGAATGTTTATGCACCTAACAAATATTTGCATATACCCTTTTAGGGAAAATGAATATAGAAACATGCATGTTATAATCCTTTATTTGTGAGTGCTTATGAACATTATGGTTGACTAAGAACAGATTGAAACAACCTCATTTTCCCCTCCACAGTTGACGTTTGCAATTATTTCTCTGATGTAGAACCGCGCTGGCTCCATTTTTGTATATAAGCTAATGCAAGGGTGATGTATCTTAAGCTATGTTCACAAATTCAAAAAGGCTCTCCACTTTATCACATTTTCTGTTTTGTTGAAGGTTGTGTGATTGTGGCATGTGACTGATACTGATATCGTGTGGCAAGCATTCAGAGCTCTATGTGCAGTCTCATATTATTTAACATGAAATGAAATGAAAGGGTGGTGGAGTCTCCTTCTTTGGAGGTTTTTAAGCAGAGGCTCGATGGCCATCTGTCGGAAATATTGTGATGGGGTTCCTGCATGGCAGGGGGTTGGACTAGATGGCCCTTGAGGGCTCTTCCAACTCTATGATTCTATAATTCTATGATCTACAATTGTTCATTCACACAACCACTGTATGCCATTCTGATTTCACAATTAACATTCCTGCCCTCCCCCTTTTTTTAAAAAAAGGAGATGTTGATTTGTTGATGAAATGTCAATACTGTCCAAACACAGATTTTAGGAGCCAGTGTTGATGTCAATGGGAAGGAGCCAACAAGCCACTACAATGTCCATCATGATGCACAACTGGTGGGGATGGGGAACCATGTGTTTCAAGCTGCTCTTCTCTTTTTTCTCTAGTGTAGTTAGTGGACACCAATGGGCTTGATAGTTTCTTGGAGGTTTGCAAGAATCCCCCATAAACATCCTAAGAAATTAAGAGGATCACTTCTCGATTTCACAAATCCACTTTTTACTTTGTTCCTTTTTGCACCACTGAAGATGCCAAAGGATCCATGATTTCTCTGGTGTGGTCTGTGGACATCAACAGGGTTGATAATTTGTTGGTGGCTTTGCACAAATTCCCCATAAAAATCCTATGAAATCAAAAGGACCCTTTCTTGATTCCGTAGATCCACCATTTACGGTACTTTTTCCCATTCTTCCCACTACACCCTCAAAGAAAGACCTAACACCAGTCGCCCACTGACATAAGGAGGAATTGACACATTGTTCATTGGCATAAGGAGACTTTCTCAATGTCGTGCTATCCCAGATATTTTGCAATGAAGCTCCCATGAATCTTAGCAGCACAGACTGATACTCAGCAAGGCTAAATTAATCAAATGCACCAGACTGAAAAACACTGTGGTACAATATGGCATCCTAAATCTTTCAGTAAGGCATACTTATGGCCAATCCTTAGTAGATTGGGTTTCTTACAGAGTTTATAAACTGACTCAGACTTTACACAAAGTGGGAGCTGAGTATATGTGTATTTTTCTGTTTCATCTTTTGCATTGGTTTTTTTCTTCTTCAGAAAAGCTTGCTGTCCTTTAAAATGGTTGCTCTGTTTATACCACTTACCAAGGCAAATAATTGAAAAAATTGCCAAGGCACAACTATCTTGAACTAATTATCATGAAGTATAACATTATTGACAGGTGATATAGTTTGCATAACATTCTGTGAATGTACAGAAAAACTAGAGTAAGCTGCTTGTTTCATAAATTTTATATTATTTTTTTCCATTTAAAAACAGAGAGACCGAAAATAGTTTTAATTTTTTTTAGAAAACTTCTGCTACAATTATTTGTTTTCTAGACATCTAATATAATTACTCATCTAACTCCAGTTGAGAAATTTTTTGTAAGACATTATTCTCAAATATTCAACCATGCAAATAGTTATATATAATACCTTTTTCTCTTAAGCTTAATTCCTTCTTTGAAGTCATTGCTTGCTGTGAATGATTTATAAGCTAAATCTTCTCAGTTGCTTTTTGAATGATTGCTTTCACTAAGCGTTAAAAGAAATGTAGGAGAAAGTAATGTACTATTGAGTTTAACAGGGCTGCACCTGTGTAAATGGTCAGTGAATCTGTCTAGTGAATTGTCTCTGTCTTTTGTACCAAATCATAAGGTACTAATTTTGAAGGTACTTGCATAAGAGTTAGAATATAAATAATACTAGCTAAATATTTTGCTCTCAATTATTTAGACCAGTGATGATGAACCTTTCAGAGACCGAGTACCCAAACTGTGATTCAAAGCTCACTTAATCGCAGACCAAGTACACAAATTGCAATTCAAAGCATACTTATTGCCTGCTTCCAGAAAGACAGCAGAGATGGGGCAGTCCTGGCCTCCAGCAGGTGGGAGTTCCAAAGTCTGGGAGCAGGAACAGAGAAGGCCCTTTCATGTATTCTTCTGAGCTGCACCTGTGAAGTTGGCAGGATGGAGAGAAAGGCTTCTCCTGATGACCTTAGCACCTGATCCGGTTCATAATGTGAGATTCGATCTTTGAGGTAGCTTGGACCCAGGCCATTTTGTGCTTTGTAGGTTAAGGTCAGCACCTTGAATTATTTATTTAGTTATATTTATTTTTGTACTTGTTAACCACCTGATTTCCCCTTGGGAACTCTGGGCAGTGTGCAACAAATAGCAAACATATCAAACCCAACTTAAACCCCCATCATAAACAAAGCAAATATAAAACTAAAAACAATAAAAAATTCTACAGCAACAAAGAATTCAGCAAGAAGGAGGGCAGGGACAAAATGATACAACCAACAACAACTCACAATTGTGTGATCAGTGATCACCAAAGATTTCCTCAAAAAGTCAGGTCTTTAAAGCTTCCCTAAAGGCTGGGAGAGACTCTGCCAGCCTAATCTCTGAGGGCAACTTATTCCAAAGTCCCAGGGTGACCACCAAGAAGGCCCAGTTACAAGTGGAAACCCTGTGGCCACCCAAAGTGAAAGGGCAAGCGAAACTCTGGTCGGACGGGACGAAGCTGGCCTCTGGGAGAATTGGTAGGTGCCCAGTCGGTGACTGGCAGCCAGTGGAGCTGCTTTAGTATGGGTGCAATATGATCTCTGTAACCCACCCCAGTTAGCAATCTGGTCGCTGTGTTTTGGACTCGTTGAAGTTTTCTGAGACTTTCCATTAGTAGCCCCATGTAGAGTGCATTACAGTAGTCCAGCCGGGAGGACACTAGGGATTGTGTCACCTGTGCCCAGAGCAGACTTCTCAAGAAATGGGCATAACTGGTATACGAGTTTTCATTTTGCAAATGCACTCCTGGTCACAGCTGTAACCAAAGATGAGTCCAGGAGCAGCCCCAAGCTATGCACCTCTTTTTTCAATTTATCCTGTCACTGCTTGCTGCTCTAATTCACTATCAAGGATCTTTGGATCCTGAAATGCTACTTTTCCCAGTCAACCATGTCTTCAGGGCATGGGCCAATGATTTTCATGTCCCGCCACCTCTGTTTTGGTTGCCCATGTGCCTGCCACCCATGGATTTTCAAGTGGCTAGCAGTTTTGACAGGGGTGGAAATTGCTGCTATGAAGACACGTCCATCCATACCAGCAAAGCTGGCTTTCTCTCATCTTCTCTGCAGCTGATATATTCAAGCTAAAATATAACGATGCAATAGCCCTTCAGTGGTGGTTAGGTCCTTCAGGAACAAGTGCATTTCAGAAGGTAAGAAACAGGGCAAGATGGAGGCCGTTGACTTCATGAAATTTCCTACAATTTTTTTCTTCTACTCCTGCCCCTACAGGTCTGCTTGAGAAGAGGCCCAGTTCTGGATTGTAGAGAAGGTAAGGGCAGGGAGGAGAGCAGGTTTCATGCCAATGGCGTGTTACAGAGGAGAGCTTAAGCAAAGGGTAGCTTGTGAAAAAGAAGGGACCATCAGGTTAATGTGACTGCAGCATCGTATATAATTCTGCTCTAAGATTTATGATGATATAGTAATGCAACGACTGTGCAGTCATGGCATTCTCGTTGCTAGCATCCTTCCCAAACACCTATAAATTTGACAGAATGGTCCATGTGTGGTGTATTAATATGGATTTATTTTCCAGGATCTGAAGGTAGCAATTTTTTGAAGTTAAAAATAAAGAAGGAAAGAAAGGAATGATATGCTTGTCCTCTATGCCATCTGGATTGAATGCCATAATAGTGGAGTAACGCCATTTGATTTACAGAGATCTGCTCTCCGAAGTTCTTCTTAGGACCCACTGATTCCTTTTCGCAGCTACTGCCTTATGAGCAAAAATCATTACGCATAACACTGTGTGCTCCAACTTTGATACTTGACTGTCTCGTGCTTCTCCCACTGCTACCAAGGAGCCCTCTGAATATTACATTAAACAAAGGCATATGGAACTACTTAACATGGTTTCACACTAAATTTGTACAGTGCTTGAACTTACCACTATATAATGGCACTTTTTTGTCGCCAACACATTCATGGCTTACAGCTGACTGCTTTTATAGCGTTTAATTAAAGTCTGAAGTGGAAAGAGACTATTAATCAGTGTGTGAAGCCAGTCATAAGGAAGGAGTTGTGCAAACCCAGCTTAAGACGGATAGCAGTTACATCACTTCTCCCACCTTTTGTCTTTTGCAATCGAGAGAACCTCATTCAAATTAATTATATCTCAGTGGGAGGTCTGGAAGGCAGTGCCTATTTTGACAAGTGTGCCGGGTTATTAGGGACTTGGAAATATAATTGCAAACCTGGGTTTTTTAATGGCGTATTTCTTTTGGATTTTTCAATATTTTTAGAACTGTAGTGGCTACAAAACGCACATAGGTTTTTTATATATTTAATCATTTTCTAATTAGAACAGAGGCTAATCATGCACCATGTTGCCAAAAGCGAACCGGCCCTTCTTCCTAAAACACTTATGCACACAGTGCTCTGGATCTCACGCCAATGACAGGAGTGTGGTCTGGCAGACAGTTCTGGAGAATGAGAAACATGTCAAGTAGGGATTCTCATAAATTTCACAGACCAATATCTGTCAGCAAGTCTATAAAATGTCCCAATCTTTGTAGAACACTTATTCAGATTTCGAGGAGGAAATAAGAAACCGCTTGATGCACTTTCTTTTTGCACTTTATGTATTCAATATCATTCATCTGATTTCTGGGGGAGAAAAAAGAAATTGGCTTTGTATTCCTTTCCTCCTCAAAGGCAAGATGATGGGGAACTGTGAAAGATCCCGGCCTGTATATCCTGCAAAACACTATTCTGTTTTAACCATCTCCAACTGCAGCTGGGATTAATCCCCACTTTTCCAAAATAGTAATCAGTAGTATAGTGCAGCCATGGATTGCAGGATTCAAGCTCGGTGACTTTTTGAATTTCAAGGACTACGGTGTCATCTACCTTGTGTCTGAAATTAAATGCAATCTTAGATATATATTTTTTCAGGAACAGTATATTGTGGATTCCTATGGTGGTTGTTATACCTCGTCTGGTGTAATGGATCGAGTAATGGATTGGAACTCAGAGACAGAGATGGCCACAAACCAGGGAAATGGAAGTTCTTCCTTGTTTGTGGTTCTTGAAGTCCACCAACCACCAACCACCAACCATTTCCCTGATGGCTCCCAAAGCATGGCCCCACCCCCACCAAAGCAGGCCGCCCTTTCTGTTATGCAAGACTCAAATTGTTAGCATATGCTGGAAGCTACTGAACAAACCAGGATGAGTAAATTTTTAGCCAGTAACCCGGAGGCTAAGTACTTCCTTCCGTGTTGACTGTAAAGATTCTCAGTCATCTAGGTGAGGTTATCTGGAAGTTGAGTCACGGCAACTGGATTTCTTTTTTTGAGAGATCAAAATGTTTCACTACTCATCCAAGCTACTCATCTGACTGACATAGCTGCTTGGAGAGTACTGTAGCAAAATGTTTCGATCTCTAAAGAAAATATGTCCAACTGCCACGACATCTTCCAGATTCCTTCCATGTTGTTTTATCCAATATCTGTTTTCTACTTTGCAAGTCCTGCTGCAAGTGCTGAAATGTATGGATTTTGGAGTGTGAGGTCCAGACTCAGTTCTGGAAGGTGCAAACTGTGTAATCTCTTCAGAATGGAACCCACTAGATTCATTAAATGAATGACAGTATTTCTCTATGTAGCCTATTGCCCACTACCCTGGCAGGCAGCAAATTTCAGGCAAATGCTTTCCCATTAGAGATGGGAGCAATTTTTTAAAAAAAATCATTCAAAAACCACTATTTTGTTCATTAGTATTTATACAGCTACAACTTGTACTCCTACAGATTGATACCCCTAACAAATATGAATTGATGAATTGTTAAGGATTTTTCATTTGTTGGGCTATAAAGTGACTCCCAAAGCACCTAAATACACCACATGCTTAGAGAAGCTTTTCTGACACTTCTCTACAGTTCCTCCATTAGACATGGGCACGACTTGACGAAATTCTTGTTTCCGTTTCCGTTACTCGTTTCTGTTACGGAACGGAAAAGGAAATGACAATTACTCCACCAGAACTCGAACTCGAACCGACTAAAGAAAAATTGGGTCTGATTTGTCGTTGTCGTTCCTGGCATTGCGGCGATCCCGCGATGCCAAGCGGCACAGAAAAAAAGTTTTTAAAAGTTAAAAAAAAACCCCGATTCCCGGCCAAAAAGCAGGCGAAAAAAATGCCTGCCTGAGTGAGGGCTCAGGGCACCTACCAGAGGGGTGGTTGACCCACCCTCTCCTGTCCTGGGCTGCTGTGGTGGGGGGTAAATCCTCGTTGTAGTCGCTCGCAACAAGCCGGACTCGCCGCCGACCGCCGCAATTCAAGCGGCACAGAAAAAAAGTTTTAAAACCCCTGATTCCTGGCCCAAAAAGCAGGGGAAAATATGCCTGCCTGAGTGAGGGCTCAGGGCAGGGCACCTATCAGAGGGGTGGTTTCTGGGGGGGGTGTCCCTGGCCTCCCCCCCTCTCCTGTCCTGCGCTGCTCTGGTGGGGGAAATCCTCGTCGTCTCACAGTCACTCGCAAGTCGCAACAAGCACCGGACTTGCTGCTGGCCGCCGCAATTCAAGCGGCACAGAAAAAAAGTTTTAAAACCCCCGCCCCGATTCCCGGCCCAAAAAGCAGGCGGAAATATGCCTGCCTGAGTGAGGGCACCTACCAGAGGAGGGGTGGTTTCTGGGTGGTGTGTCCCCGGCCTCCCCCCTCTCCTGTCTTCCTGGGCTGCTCTCGTCTCGCCATGCCATGCGGTGTGGGCAGGGGATCGAAAATGGGGCGGCGACCGCAATATTTTTTTTGAAATCGTGGTCCAAAAAACAAA
The DNA here is from genome assembly GCA_023846285.1 of Phrynocephalus versicolor. NCBI lineage: Eukaryota > Metazoa > Chordata > Lepidosauria > Squamata > Agamidae > Phrynocephalus > Phrynocephalus versicolor. The sequence continues at coordinate 24,254,878 of JAHTLZ010000348.1, forward strand.
AACACACAAGCCAACACAAGCACCACAGAAACATGCGGAAATTGCTATTTTAAAACTGCCAGAATTTTTACAGTAGCAGTGGGTTTTTCTTGCAACAAAATGTCTCCTCTGTCCTCTCTCCATTGATTTTATTTTATTTTATTTTATTTTATTTTATTTTATTTTATTTTATTTACACCTGCGCAATGATGGGCTGGCCATGGGAGTGACCATGCAATTTTTTGGAGCCATTCCACCAATCGCATGGCCACTTGGCCAGGTTGACCACAGAGACGTCTGGGATGTGCCAATCGGGCATAAAAAGCCCACTAACAGTAGCCCGAACCCGAACCCGAAGCCTAAGCCTAACCCATACGCCAGTACACTGTCCTTCTAAGTGGGTCAGAGAGGCACCCAGAGGTGCACCCCAATACTCACCCTAACCTCACCCGTAACTAGCCTAACCCTAGCCCTTGCGCTAACCCGTCTTATCCCTAAGCCAGATCTACTTGCATTGCACTACACGCAAGTACCTTTCCCTTCTTAGTGAGACGCAGCGGGTGCAGAGAGTCCGCCAGTCTGGCTCTGGGTGACTCCTGCAGGCTCGGCTCAGCAGCATGTGTGACATGCAAACCATGCCCCCGAGGCCTGACTGATGCAGGGAAGGCACCTCAAAAAGAGGGGTGCCTCTGCCAGTCTGCTGCGTCTGCAACTTGGTATGCATATCCATATGGCTATACATGCCCTTTTGCAGCGGGTGAGGATAGGAGGCACCCACGGGTGCCTCCAGGAGCCCGCTTTCCCTTTATAGCGGGCCAGAGGAGGTACCCTCCCCACAGTGGTGCCTCCAGGAGCCCGCTACCCCCCCAAACCAGTATAACGACAGACGAAAAAACGACACCACAAAATGACAAATTTTTGCGAAGTTTCATGGAAAACGGAAACAAGCCAAAACGGACCCATCCCGAAAAACGATAACTCGAAAGAAAAAAATTTCCTGGTCGTGCCCATCTCTATCCTCCATGTCTGGTGAAGGTTCAGGTTTTTAATGTAAAAAAAAATGAATTTTTGAATCAATCCATTGATTTGCCGGGGCGGAATTAAATCCCCCCCCCCGATTTGTTGACCTTGACACATCATGAATCAAAGAAAATCACACTTGTTTGATTCATGCTCATTTCTACTTCCCATTTTCTGCTTCTGGGTCCATTTAGATGGAGACACTGAGAATTTTCTTCAAGGAACACAACACATGCCCTAATATTGAATGGTACTCAGTCCCAAACCAGTGCAGCACAACAGGTAAATGTGAAAAACGTTTCTGTAAACAATACAATTAAAACAACAACAATAGCTCTATGAGATATACACTACAATGTCCCAGATATATGTCCGGGGGGTGGGGGGTGGGAAATCATCAGTCTAATGGGTCATATGGATTTGCATGAGATGGCTGTAAATGCGAATGAGCAGTCAAACTGAATGTGAACTTTTTCTTTTGAAGGGTTTGCTCCCAATCTTGAAGAAATCCACCTAACCTTTGTGAAGGGGGAAAGAAAAAAGCTTTTGGACCTGTATAGCCTGTGAGGTTTCTCCATACTGGAGAAGCAGAATGTGTAAAAATCTATTGTTTAACCTACTTAATGAGGTTGGGCACAATTTTTTTTTCAACTTGTGGTTATTGAGTAGATGTTTATGTCAAATATGTACTTGCCGATATGTTTCCGCTGGAGCAGTGAACCAAACTGTAATCAGATTGGCCTCGATTCTCCACTTGACTCTTACTGCTCTTATAGTATTTTATACTGCAATGGAGTTTTCATTGATTGGGACTGCTGAAGTTTGTGAAATCATGATCCAATGTGCTGTCCTAAGAGTCTCCTGCTCTTTCCTTTGCAATCACATCACAATTATCTTAAAGTCTAAAATAAACCAATTCACTGGGGAAATAATTCAAGGCAGTTTTTACCTTATCTTTTTTCAAGGGGTAGGGTGGGGAGATATTTGAAAGATTTTTTTTTTTAAAAAAAGACAACATTTCAAGTTCAACCCATTTCCATGTGTCTATCTCTCTGCCTGTTATTCTTAACTAAAACAACTGGTTGTCTATTTGCCACTGAGGGCAGAAGTAAAGCAAAGCAAAGCAAAGTGGTCTGCTTATATACCGCCCCATACCACTTCAAGTAGTCTCTGGGCGGTTTACAGTTTTAATTACAGTATGCAGGCTACACATTGCCGCCCCCACAAGCTGGGTACTCATTTTACTGACCTTGGAAGGATGGAATGCTGAGTCAACCATGAACCTGCTACCTGGGATTGAACCCCAGGTTGTGAGCACAGTAGGCAACTCGCTGAACCCATAATGTAGAGGGAGCATCCCGAGTGGACAATGAAATCAAAATATAAAAGCAAGCAATTTCCCTGAGCTAGGGAGATGTGAGCTTGATCACTGGAATGTAAGTACCATCTTCCTTTGGAGTTCTGTTGGCTAAGGCATGAATCATAGATGCATGAAAATGTCCTCAAGAGCAAGACATACCATTTTCTCTGCACATCTCTTTTTATTCCCAGTTTCATCTCATGTGACATTCCTGCTGTAGGGAATTTTGAGAGAAGCAGAAACATTTTTTTTTACTTCTTGCAAAACCTCCACGCAAAACATCACGAGGCCACTAACTTTCTCAAGTAAGAACGTTTCTAGAAACCTTCTCAATGCAGGCTTTGAAGATGTGTCAAGCAGTGCAAAAAATGCTTCAGTAAGAGAATTTTTTTTTACCTGCATGTTCTGAGCAGGTTCAGCTTGAGGCCTTTGATATCAACTCATTGACCAGGAAAGAAGCAGAAGAAAATCAGGCTTGGTCCCCTGTGCTGCTTTGGGCCCTGTTAACAAGCTGATATCAAAAGAGATCATAGAATCAACTGCTTCTACACCTTTTTACCCCCTCGGCTATTACATAATCACCATGTATCATTATAAAACCATTTATATCAATATCAACCAGGTTAAAACGCAGTGCACTGAAAATATCAGCTCAATCCACCATGCTAAGAAGCGCTTGCAGTGGCAGAAACTGGCATTTCAAATAAAGGAACATGCTACTGAGCAGCTAAAAGCTGTCAGTGTTTTCAGGGAAGATGACAGAAAGCACAACTGTTTTGCTAGTGGGCCTGTATAATTTATGATTTACCACAAAGAAGGCAGATTTAGGGCGGTCTGCCTAAAAGCTTGGTCAAGTTCTTTATTTTGTTGTTTACCCAGGCCAGGACTACTGGCAGAGAAGATTTAGAGTTTATTGCCTTGCATTGACTGATTTTGTTCCTTTTCTGGTGCTGGTGAGCATGGGGGCTCTGCTGAGAGAATTGTGTGTTTGTGCATGTACCTTCACCATGAAAGTCCCCGTAAGATCCCTGCCCAGTAGAAAGTTTAAAAATCGGCACCAGGAAGACGTTCAGCATTTAAAGGACTTCCTCCTCCGATTCTCTTGCTTCCATGGCCTCCCAATGATGAAGAGGATATTAAAGGTGAGCTTCTGAGATTGCAGAATTTAAAAAAAAAACTTTAATGAAAACACACACCCATCATCCTTAACTCAAATTATATGAACAGGATTTCAGCCATGGACATGTAAAATGTACCTCCAGTATTCATTTGTTGTCCTGACGCCTATGGCTTTTCTCTTTGGGGAGTGGGATACGGTAGCTCAGGGCAGGAGCTGAAAAACAGCCCCCCCCCCAAGCAGGCTGCATTTGGAGAGACAGAATAAGATGGAAAGTGCTGAGCTGTGAGATTGGACTCGTCTTTTTGAAGGACTTGAATGGAGCTTGTGCTTCCATGTTTGCGTCTCCATCTGTCCCTCCATCTGTCTGTCTGTCTGTCTGTCTTTCACTCACACGTACTCATGTACAAATTCCAATGACGTGGTTGATTTAGAGCAGCGGTGTCCAAACTTTTTGCAAGGAGGGCCAGAATTGGTCAGGTGAAAATGTGTGGGGGCCAACCATTCAGCTGCATTTGGCCCCGCGCCAGACTTTGGACAAGTCTCTATAACATTCAAGGAGGCAGGGAGGATGCTGCACAATGGAGCTGGGGGTGGGTAGGCTGGGCAGGTGGAATGGACAGAGGCAGGGAGGGCAGGCAAACCGTAAAACTGCAAGCTAACACCTCCATCCAGTATGGGGAGGGGCCAGTTGGTGGGGATGCGTGACAGGCTGAGCTGGTGGGGAGAAGCCAAAGGCCACTCAGAATTTGAAAATAGGCTGCATTCGGCCCCTGGGCCTGACTTTGGACATGCCTGATTTAGAGTATCTCGGCATGTTGGGAAAATTAAACAGGGAAAGTAACGTGGTGGTGGGGGGGAGAGAAGGCAAAAATAAAATAAAATGAGATACCGTCAAGTTTTACAGATTTATATCTGTGTTGGCTGAAACCACGTTCTAATCCCATGGGCAATCAGTGGATTTTGTCCCATGAGGATCACACTGAACCTGTGCAGCTCATGGCCATTTGTTCTGTCAAGTATCCTGTTAGTCTAACCTGTTAATCTTTGAGGAATCACAGCATTTCCCCACCCCCTTTCCCCACACCAGTGTTGCCAATATATCTGACCATACAATCACATCGGAAAATATTTTATGTGAAAGTCATTGACAGTATTGAAGGTATCTAAGGCCGCTATCTCACCTGGGGGAAGATCTAGATATTGTGAAAGTCTGGCTTTTCTTCTTTCTTGGTAATGTGACTGAAGATGTGGGATCTCAGTTCCCACATACACGGATTTTTTTTAAAGCACAGACCAGCCCCAGGGCCAGTAGGTGGTGCTAGGAAAAAAAAAACAGCACTGACAGCCCCATGACAAGCTGGTTGGGGCTATGGGGGGGTGGAAAGCAGAACACCGGATCATATGTGAGCTCCCATGGACTTCTGGCTCACAGTTTTTACTGGAGCAAAAAAATCCCAACTTCTACAGTAGGTCTTGGTAAACTCGCTAAAGGGGACTTACAGCCCGGTGGCCGTGGGGACAAGATTTTTGGAAATGCTTTATCTTGAAATTTATTCAGCATTTTAAAGGATGTGTAATACAACCCCTCATGTATCTAATCCCATGTGCTGGAAGATGCACTTTTTAAAATTAAAAAAGCACCTTTCTCCCTGATGCAATCACATGACCTAAACAGCACTATAGAAGTCCTCACATCTGCTGTACGCCGGTGCTCTTTTCCATGGACGTGGCCTGGTTTATTGGGGTTGGAGAGGTGCCACTGACTCCCAGAAGGGGGTGGGGCAAAGAGTGAGAGAGAGGGAAAGGGAGGAAGGAAGAAGGAAAGAAGAGAAAGGCAGGATGTCTTTAGGGGGCATGGGTGGGTCCCTCCCCAAAATAGGGTGGCTCTTCATGGGAACAGGCTTTTAGGAGCTGGTTCATCCTGAATTTAGAAGTGTATTGTATTTTGACAGTCATAGTTTCCTTTTTATTGCTTTATTTTCCCAAATGTACCCTGCTCATCCCTTCATTATTATTATTTTTAAAAGCGGGGGGGGGAGTTTTTTCTAGGCACTACTATAAACAATATTAATGGCTACAAGATATTTCATTAATTGTTTGCAGATAAATCATTTTAACAACTCTGCTATATTTTACTTCAAATTTCTTTTGTCTTGGTAGAGAGTATCTGATGCATTAATTTCCATATCTGTACTTATACCACAATGATATGTAGCACTCATAATATTGCAGTGTAAAAATGTCAACATTAGACATGGGCACGACTTGGTGAAATTCTCGTTTCCGTTCCCGTTCCTCGTTTCTGTTACGTAACGGAAACGGTAACGACAATTACTCCGCCAGAACTCGAACTCGAACCGATTAAAGAAAAATTGGGTCTGATTTGTCGTTGTCGTTCCTGGCATCGCAGCGATCGCGCGATGCCAAGCGGCACAGAAAAAAAGTTTTAAAAATTAAAAAAAAACCTGATTCCTGGCCAAAAAAGCAGGCGAAACTATGCCTGTCTGAGTGAGTGCACCTACCAGAGGGGTGGTTTCTGGGGGGGGGGTCCCCGGCCTCCCCCCTCTCCTGTCCTGGGCTGCTCTGGTGGGGGGCATCCTTGTCATCTCACCAACTCGCCAAGCGGCGGCACAGAAAAAAAGTTTTAAAAATAAAAAAGCCTGGTTCCCGGCCAAAAAAGCAGGCGAAAATATGCCTGTCTGAGTGCACCTACCAGAGGGGTGGTTTCTGGGGTGGGGGTCCCCGGCCTCCCCCCTCTCCTGTCCCGGGCTGCTCTGGTGCCAGGCTGGGGGGCATTCTCGTCATCTCCATTTGCCATGTGGTGCGGGGGGATCCAAAATGGCAACCACAATTTTTTTTTGAAATCGTGGTCCAAAAACCCACCAAAGCACCACAGAAACATGCGAAAATTAGGTATTTTAAATGCTTGAATTTTTACAGTAGCAGCAGTGGGTTTTTCTTGCAATAAAACGTCTCCATTGATTTTATTTTATTTTATTTTATTTTATTTTTTTTTACACCTGCGCATGCGCAATGATGGGCTGGCCATGGGATGGGACCATGCAAATTTTTGGAGCCATTCCACCAATCGCATGGTCAGGTTTTGCTGAGACTTCTGGATGTGCCAGAGAGGGCATTAAAAGCCCACCAAGCCTAAGCCTAAGCCTAACCCTAAGCCTAACCCTAACCCATACGCCAGTACACTGTGTTCTTAGTAGGCCAGAGGCACCCAGAGGTGCAGCCCACTAACCCACCCTAACCTTAACCGTTACCCTAAGCCTAGCCCTTACCCCCTAACCCCATGCTCCGGGAAGTCAAGTCGCTCTAAATCGCGATGAAATGACAAACGACAAACGACACGACAAAATGACAAATTTTTGAAAAATTTCGCGACAAACGGAAACGACCCGAAACGGACCCGTCCCGACAAACGACAACTCGAAAAATATTTTTTTTCTGGTCGTGCCCATCTCTAGTCAATATAAACGGATGAGGTTATTCTATTCCTTCATGTCCTCCCTGCCTCAGATCTTCCTTCAACTCAATCAAGCTCAAATCAGTGATAAGTGTATACTTCTTGCAGATTAAAAAGGCCTCATTAAAATACAGCATAGTTTCTTTGTACAGATGGGGAAAAGGCAGTTTAGTCATTGCATTCAATTTTCTCCTTAGAATGAGATGACTCAAGAATGTCTGCTCAAGTAAATGGTCCAAGTTCTACATATATATGATTCAGCAATCAAGTCTGGCTGCCTACTAAAGTCTCCATAAACCTCCTGTACCTGCAAGGTGTGGAGACAAGGGGTCAATATTAGATGTTGCCTATTGTTGATACCTGGCAAAGACCCAAACCATAGCAGATTCCTACTCTCCTTCCATCCAAAAGTTACTTCTTTGAAAGAAAACCCCCAATGGATAAGCTGGCTGGGCAGGGGGGTTCTATTATTCACTAACTATTCCAAGTTTTATGGGCATTGTACGGTGTGCACATTTTCTTTGAACTGATTTTTAAACTATAGCAAGTGATGCCGAAGATTTAAGGACTAACTACTGCTCCAAAGCTTTGACTTTTTGTTAAATTCCTCTACCTGCACAGGAGAGGTAAAGGGGCTTACTGAGCAGAATAGCTTAAATTTTCCCAGAATAGTCCACTCCATGTTCACATTAACTGGCATTTACAACCTCCATAACTATCTCTGAGACAATAGTAGTAGAAAGAACCTTTTTTTTTGTTTAGTTACAGACCAACAGCAAATTGACAAACATAACTGCTTTCAGCAACAGACATCAAAGAGAGGAAGAAATGACACAGAGCAGAGAGGTGGGCTTTTCTTTAAATTCACAGGCAGGAAAGGAATGATTGTTTAGTGCTGGATAGATTGACAGTCCACCCACCTCAGAGAGGTCCCTCCAAGTCAAGCCTACTAAAGGCAGTATAAAACGTTGCAAAGACTCTATCAGCTATGGTAGCCTTTACATTTTAAACAGGGCTTAATAAATGTAGAGTGTAACCTGCTTAAGCTCTGGTCATGACATCTGAGTGTTAGCTATCCATTTTAAGAATCTCAAGGCCGTCTCTAAGTCCCAAATTACTACCTTTGATTTTTCCAACCAGCAGTTTCCAGCAGGAGTATTTTAAAGCACCCTTAGGGCTTTATCCCACATCCACTTTGTTGCTGTAGAAATTCCGCTCAGTATCGCTTCAAAAAATCATTCTCCCATGTCTGTTGTGCTTTCAAAAGGACGCAGATCATTGCAGAATGGAAGTGCAACAAGAATTCCTGAATAGAATGGGGGAAAGGGGGTGGCAGCATCTCCCTAGCAGTGCTTCCAGCAGCTCTTGCTCACTCTACTCTGTGCCTAAAGAATCAATGGAGACCCCCGTCCTCTGGTGTTGTTGCATTTCTTCTGTATACGGATAGGAATTCCTTCCTGTTCCTAACAAAAAGCAACAAATAGCCTTTTGCAATAGGCAGAACAGGTAGTCGTGTCCGTCATGCTTTCACGAGGATGCAGCTAATTGCAGAAAGGTGGCTCCACACCAACTTGTTTGGGGGCGGAGTCCCCTTTGCCACCTGACTGAAGGAGGCCAAAGGAGGCGCTCCTGGTGACGTTCGATGGGGGGCGATGGAGAGCACCCATATATGACCCAGCGTGCTCCCTACCCTACCCAGCCAGACCCGATGACCGTCCCGCCTGCCCGCCCGCCCCACATCAAGGATGGAGATGCTTAGCTGGTTGCTACGGGGCCAGATGGGAATTTTTGGTGGTCCCTTAAATTGGCACTGAGTGACCGTGAGTTTTCGCCCATCCCTTCATCCTCAGTGAGGCATGGGCACTTCCACATAACATGGCATCGGTCACAATTGGCGGGTAGCACAAGTGATTGCTCAAGCCTAGGGTGTCCCTCCCGATTAGCACACCTTTGGGGCACTTGGCTGTCCTCAGTTATAATTAGTAAACGTAACAACCAGCAATAACCCCACCTAAACAACTGGCCTAGTTAGCAATGGGGGCTTCCAACTCTTAAAGAAATTCAGCTGGGTAAGGATGCTTAACTACAGGCATGACACCTTACCCAGCAGCATATGATCCCCTGATGAAATGGGAGGGACCGATACGTTTAACACCTGTTACAGCTCACACTTGCGCCATGGCACAGGCCCTCTTTAGTTCCCAGTTAATATAGTTAAATAGAGTGTTTACTGTTATCAATAAATTGTGGCCCTTATTAAACCCCAAACTTTGTGTCACCTCTTTATTTCGGTCTGGGTTGACAAAGGAAGTGTGACAAGAGTTCAACCACCTGGAGTCCAGGTACAAGAAAAGTTGCACTTAGTCTCGTTTCTGGGGGCATGGTCGCACTTTATCTTTGTGAAAGCATGACGGATGTGGGATTTTATTATTCTGTAGCAGAACAAATCTGATGTGGAGTAGCGGCCTTACATCACAGTCCAAACTCAAAGGTACACTGCCTTTGTTTTACACAATGTGCAAGGACAGCTAGATTTACCACACTCTCTGAGATTATTTAGCAGAAGAGTCAAAGAAAGAAAGAAAGAAAGAAAGAAAGAAAGAAAGAAAGAAAGAAAGAAAGAAAGAAAGAAAGAAAGAAAG
>JAHTLZ010000348.1:24275493-24290638 GCA_023846285.1 Phrynocephalus versicolor
TGCATGATGTAATAAAGGTCGTTATTATAAGCTAAACATTTCAGCAGATATGTGAAAAGAATTATCTTTTTTTGAAAGTTGGTATAACAGAATGACATTCTTTCTTCAGCTTGTCTATTTTATAATGGTTTATTGCTATAGCTTCTGGTTCATTCTCTAGATCTGTTTTCAGGATCACAGTGTCAGCAGTTCCAGTACCATTTAGAGGATATGTTACTTACTCATGGTTTTGTTTTATTTTTTAAGAGATCTACAGGGGCTGCTTCACTTTGATGGAAAAAATGAAATCCATGTGGTTTAATACTTTAAGAATTCTTTCTTTGAATGACAATCTCACTTGGAGAATAAATAGCAGCTGTAACTGCTTTATCGCCATTTGTTGGCTATCATTGCCCTCAGAAGGGCTTTTAGCTTTCTAGACCAATTGCTAGCTGTCTTATAACCAAGGTTGTTTTATAACTTTACATTGTTTTAGAAGTTATATCAGTAATTGCAAACAGAGCTAATAATATTTTCCTATGGAGAAATCACTGGCAGCCTTTTATTCATTTACCAAAGGGTTTATGTAGCAATAGCCTGCCTCTAGAGCTCAGAAGGCTGCACGTACATGGTCGCATCTCTTACGGCAGCACTTGTGAAGTAGGCCTGCATTGTCATCTCAGTACTGTACTGGATTTGCACAAGTAAAGGCAACCCCTCTTCTTGTGGTCAGACCCTTAAGATGGCGGAGCAAGTGATAATTTGCATTGTTCTTTTAACAAGTTCCGTCATTTGTTTCCTTCTCCATACCAATTGTTGTCTTTAGCTAGGAGCCCTGGAAACCATGAGCCAGGAACCATGTGAGTTCTTGATCCCTTTTGGCTCTGTGCTGGCTGTGTCATTCTTTTGTGTGATAAGACCTTGGTCTTGATGATCTTTGGACACAGATGCTGGACAGGATTTCTCTCAGTTTGAGTATCATTCATTTATGACTCAGAAACAGCAGGTCCTGGACAGATATTATACAGCATATAAATAGAATCGGTCTATTACAAGTACCCACTTGCTCTTTATTTCCTTATTTTGTGTCTTGTATTTTCAATGATGTTAGAGGGGAAATCATGAAATGAAAACTGGGAGGTCTGAGAGGTATTTTTCATAGTGCAAAAAGAGTGGGAATGCTAGGCAGACCAGCCCAAGCCTTGATTGTGGGCAGATATGACATGTTGGGGCTATGCATCTATTCTGATTTAGTCCATCAGAGGATGACACAAGAAACCACAGTGAACAGTCTGTTCCTATTATATCATCATAGTCTCTCTCCAATTCAGTGCAGCTAGAAATCCAATTGAACATCCATAAGAAGGGAAACAACTTAAAGGGACAGATGGAGATAATCTAGAAACCAATAGGACTGATAGAAGTGAAAAAGCATCTGCAGAGTATTACACTAATTGAGAAGAATTCTCTCATTCATCGAAAGTGAATTACATTCTCCTTGTCGAAAACCATAAAAATTACTTCATTCTAAAACATTTGTTGGACTACATGATCATTCGTTATTATGATCATTTAATTTAGGTAATACTTGACTCCTAAGAAGTATTCTGATGGCTGTTTGGATATTTTCCTTAATTAAGTGTGTTGAAAAATAAAAATAAATGATGAGTAGTAATTAGAAACGAGTTCCAGTATACAGAGAAGGCTAAGGAGGAATCATAGACCGTTTAGAGAAGGGGAAACCTCATGAAACCACTATCATGAAAGGATAAGATTGTGTTGTGTAAGGAATTTGTATTTTGAAGGATATATGTATAGTGTCTTAAAAGAAGGCTCATGCATGTTTTTTTTAAAAGAGTATGTGAATATTGAAAGGGTTTGAGGAATTGATGGTGTTAAAACAGTTGATGATTTCTTGTTCAATTCTTAACTTTAGTCAAATTCCATCATGGGTTTCCTAATGTTATTTTATTTATTTATTTTGAATATTTTTGCCCTACCTTTCTCCTTGGAAAATTATTAGCGGCTCACAATAATGAGGTACAATATACAGCCCAGAATATTTAAGACATATTCAAGTTATGAAGAGGGAATTAGAAGAGGCATCTTACAACATTAAAAAGTAATAGTAAAGCTACAAAAAGCACACAAAAAGAAGAAAAAATCCATTTTGAGGAATGGAAACTAACATGGAAAACACTGGTGTTCTTATGAAATCAGTCAATGCAATCATGCATGGTAATCCATCTAAAAGTTACATAATAGGTAGTCCATCATTCAGGGAAAGCTTGCCTGAAGAGGAAGGTCTTTGCCTGCTTCCAGGAAGGCACCAGAGATGAGGCAGTCCTGGCCTCCAGCGGGAGGGAGTTCTCAAGTCTGGAAACTGAAACAGAGAAGGCCCTTTCATGTGTTCTTATGAAATGCACCTGTGGAGGTGGCAGGATTAATGCATTATTTAGGGATCCATTCAAATTAAAGCATTCACTGCAAGTGACATCCAATTTTTTTTAATTCAAATCACATGAATTATAGTTATCTTGTTATAATTACTATTGGTCACTTTGAGACTTGCTTAGTTTCCACACACACACACCTACACACACCTTGGTTGCATTGCAATTCAATACAATTCAGAGGGGCTGGGTGTTACAATAAGTACTCATAAAATTTAATTAGCACATAACAAGAAGGAAACTGAAAGTAGTCTGAAACTGAGCTAAATTAAAATATGCTATATCCTAAGATTGGACTATTTGCATGTGAAATTCTTATAAAATGACCTATATGAACTCTGGATTTTTGATTTTGTTTGCTTCACCAAGGACTTATATTTGCCCACATATTGAAGCAGTAATAACTTGTGCGAGAGTTTTCCACCCAAGACGTATGAAGGCTGTAACAACAACTGGAAAGACTGAGATATCAATTAACCTGGTTAGTGAATGAACTTCATGGATTTTTAATGAGTGTTATTTTTGCCACTGTATTGAAGAAAAACAGGGCAATAATGGCTGAGGGAATTTCTGTGACTGTCTACAGGTGGTGAGGAAGTCTTAGAGGTTCTGTGACTAAGAAAAACATCATATGACTTTCTATGAAGCTGAGACATTGAACATTCTAAAGAAAACAGTCATAAATAAGCAGAGAAAGCCTGATGGTTCTGAGGTACCTAGCAGGTTTTTGTTTGTTTGTTTGTTTGTTTCCTTTTGTTAACCAAATGTTGATGACTACAACAAGGAATCCATGGCTGATAGGGAAGCAGCTGGTGGATCTAGGAAATAATACTTATTGCCTATGTTTGTTTTGTATTCACAAATGACTGTTGCTTCCATTCCCTTGTAATACTATTGAAGATATGACTGATGTTTTATTTGCTGAATTTGCCAGAGTAATCGAGTCTAATTTCATATTACAAAGTGGAAGAACCAAATGGCCAAAAGCATTCCTCTGAAGAAGTGTTAAAAACAATTCACATGAGTGTTTGTTCCACAATTATTTGATGAAAAAGACATAGATGAAGAAAATGAGGAGCACTGGATCAGTTATTTTTAGGATTTAAATCAGTTTCAATAAATGTTGGCCTGTTTAGAAGTCATACAACACAGGTTGCCAATATGTATGTGAGCCTTTGTAGATTATGGACTATAAGTTTTATGGATCATAAGTTTTATTTTTCCAAATAGCTAAATCTTTTCCTCGGAACTGCTATTTTTTAAAAAAATTATACTCTATTGTTCCTAAAGCATAAAACACAAAATATTGCCAACTTTAGGAATAAAAGGATAGATTAGGGTAGGAATGAAATGAAGAGTACATAGAGTATATAAAGAAGACTAGAAATTGGGAACAATTTAAAAATTGACATGATTTGACATGATTCGTGATTCATCAATGCTGACGAATAGACAAATAAACAAATTTCTAATGACAATTCAATGAATTGATTAATCTCTAATTTGAAATGTGATATAATGACTCCCAAGTCACCTAGAGGCACCACATTTGCACAGATGCTTCTGCCATTTTTCGTCTACGATTCCTCCAAGTTTGTTGAAGATTGGATTTCAGACATCTGAGTTATATACCCACAAAGTGTGGTTTCTTAGAAAAGTGACGTAGCAACTGGGTTGAGGAAGCCCAATCTTCACTAAACATGGAGGGAAAGTAGAGGAGAACAAGAAGCAGTTTCTTTAAATGTTTAGAATCCCTAGGTATCTGGGGAGAACTTTCCTTGTAAAGCCTAACTTGGGGTGCATAACCCATACATCAAAGATCCAATCTCTACCAAACTTGGAGGGATTGTGGAGGAGAGTCTGAGGAAGCTTCCTTCAATTTTGGTGTCCCTGGATTGATGTCCCAATGAACAGATGATTCAAAATTTGCTAAAATTCACCAATTCATATTCATTGGGGAATTTCATTTGTGACAAAAATGAATTTACAAATATTGATGAACCGGTCAAATTCATCAGAAAATTGTGGGAATATGCCAGGTAAAGCTAGGACAAAGATTGCGCTGGATATGCCAAGCAACAAGCTTGAGTCAGGAGGTGTTGCAACAGCTTGCCTATAAAACCGGCACCTGACCTCTGCCACGCTGGCAAAATTCCTGAGCCCCCAACATTCCTGACCTGTAAGCATTTCTGAATGTCTAAGAGTCAACAAGTTAACCATTCCCTTGTTATTCTGGAAATTGTAACTTGTAACCATATAGGTAAATAAAAGGCAGCAGGCGGAGAGGGGGAAAACTTATTCTTCTCTTTCTTCCCGCTATTCCGGACAGTGGTGTGTGTGTTTTTTTCTTCCAGGTGCTTCCCTTATTCCCTCAAGCTATCCCATCAGAAAATGTGATTCCTTTCTCAATTCCTCCCCATCTCTAGAGAAGACTAAAGAGAAATCATTGGAGATGGAATCCTGCAAGTTCAATAAAGACTTAACATCCTTGTTGATTCTCTTGACAGAGTATATCAGTTCTCTACAAACAGCAAGGAGGAGGGATTGTTAGAAAATAAAGTTCATTAACCATATTAATGAAGAAATATATTAATGAAGGGCAGATAGGACTTAAGTTTGATCTCTCTTATAATGTTAACACTTCTGAGCAAGTCGCTGTCTAGAAACTGTTGCGGCATTCTTTAAATTAGTCACATAAAACTGACCACTCCAACAGATATTAAAAAGAGGACCCAAACAACAAAATTTATTGTTTTAATTTAGATACATCACAATTTAGAATTGGTAATGTGTATACAAAATGATTTCAGTGATGGACATATGTCCTGACAGATGTGTAGAAATCCGTGATTTGAGGTGAGTGGTGTCTTTGCCCACACTGGTCTTGAGGGGCAATTCCATGATTCCTGTCTTAAATAAACAAGCCTGTTTTGGAGAACAACCATGGTTGGGGTTTAGTATAATTTATTAGTTGAGAGATTAATATTTATCTGACAGTACCAGCATGTTGGTGTTTTTTCTGTGTCAAAGGTAAGAACAGCTTTAGAAGACTTTGCCCTGAATGCATTTAGTGTTCCCCAACAGATTAGACTCATTAAATCAGTGAGCTTTTCATAAGTGTTGGCTCACGATTAAGCAATTGATTCAATGGCTAGACTCTATTTGAAAATTTGATTTAGGCCTTTTTTCAGCTAGGAGAGTGGGGTTAAATGCCTTAAATAAAAATGAACAGAGTTGAACAGCTAATTATCCTTCTTGGGAAGGCTACCAAAATACTGCAGTGTTGTTTTTCCAATTCATTACCACTTTTAGTCAAAAAATCTTAGAATTGAAAGAAAAATGTACCAATTCCATCCATCTTCCTTCATGGGCTATATATCTTTGCGTGTGTGTGTGTGTGTGTGTGTGTGTGTGTGTGAGAGAGAGAGAGAGAGAGAGAGAGAGAGAGAGAGAAAGAGAGAGCTACTAACTCATATATGTGTCATGACAAAGCAAATATGTTGTGATGAGAGCCCCTGTCTTGCTGGTTGGAAGTGCCTTCAGTTGATTCAGCTAGGCTGAGAAGTCAAGAAAGTGCTCCAAAGGAGAGAGGGCATGGGAGAAGGTCACACATATATCATCTAAACTCCTCCTATTTTGAAGCGATTCTTACTTTGAATGTTCAACATTACATCAAGTCAAGAGTTAGTGTTGACTAACCACCCCCACCCTTGTTAAGGCAAAACTTGTAATGAGATGCCGCTTTCCCCACCCTACCAGCACTTGGCATGCACATTGGCTTGACAGTATAATTATTCAGCCAGTCAGAGTGCATTGCATTACCAACAGCATATAAACCTCACACAGGTAGATCGTAGCTCATATGAAGGTTGTGATGGATAATGTTATCTCCCTCTGATTCCATGCCAGGTATACTTCAGCACAAGCAGTTTGCACTTTGCACCCATGAAAGCACTGGCATGGTGGGCAAGAACTCACTCATTCTTCTAGCCCTGCACACGAACCACTGCACCCACACACCCTTGGTGTTCATTCTAGCTAGGACACCACCCGACAATACCGAAATGAGTGCAGTCACATTAGCAGAGGAAATGACTCCCTAATTTTCAGTATATTATTTTCCTTGCTTGAGGTCCAAGCAAGACTGGGTCGCTAGATGCAATGGACACCTCAAATGCACTATAATCACTCTCATTTTGAGAATGACTCTGTGTAGCAACTGGTTACATCACAATTATCCACAGGCCAATGAAAACCCCATTAGAACTAATACATCCAGTCCTTAAAAGAAGAATTGAATAATGTTTATGCACAATGATTTGATGAAGTTCACACTGCAGTATGGTGTATTTTTTGTATTTAAAAATGTCAAATTTCTGAATTAAAGAGAGCAGAAGGTGAACTGTAACTCTTAGGTTGGAAAATAATCATTTGTATCTAGAAACATCCTGTGGTCTATATTTATCCTCCAGAAAAATGGAATTCTTCCTTTCTATACTAAATTTCCTTTTTAGCAGAATTTGATATAGAATACCTATGTGTGATCATACTATTTAGATTCAAGAGTACTGAATAGATTTTTGTGAATCACCCTGAGATGATTTGTTGTTTCCATCTCAGCTCATTGGGTTCGTCCTGGATTTCTGCAAGTCAATAAATAGATTTACTTCATTGACACAACAAACAAATAATGCTAAGGCAAAGATAACCATACAGTGAGATTCAATTGGGTAAACAATTGAACATTTTGAAAATGTAGCCTCTCACTCCCTCTTTTTGCTTGGTAATAATCTCTCAAAATCTGTAAAACATTCATCTATTTGAATTTCAGTCAAGCAGTGCCTAAGGATTCCCTATGACCTTTGGTTACCAGAGTCAAGCAATCCACCTCCCAGAGAAGATCCTGAAGTGCATAAATCTCTTCCCACACCTTGAAATGTTTCCTTCAGATCTCCTTTATGGGATTCCCACTGATCATCCAATTATCTCAAAATACACTCTTCCCCAATATTTGCATAAAGCATCCCTTGGTGTTCCCAAGGGAGGTTGCTGAGCCAGTCAACAACTTGCTTGAAATCAAATCCTTTTAGGTCTGAAGCAGCATTTCATATACACACATGAATTTGTGCACCATAGCTAAATGTAGCAAAGAAGGGTAACAATGGGCATGAAGCTACCAGTGCCTACAGCTGGCAACTAGGTATTCTCCTGCTGGGGCTGAGTGGCACCCCATAGAACAAGGAAAGGAGATCTAGTACAGATAGTTGTGCTTTCTGAGAAGACTCCTCATGATGGAAGCCAAGTTGTTTCTTTTGCGGTCCTAAAGATCCTGGAGATGACAGGCATGTTCCTAAGGCCACAAGGGCATCTGGAAGATCTACGCTGCCCAGTAGGTGATTGCCACTAACCAGTCAGCATTATTACTCCTTCTTCTTGCCCACCAGTTGAACATATTCAATTGGTATGTGAATGCCGTTCATCAAGGTACATTTACTGCATCTCATCTTCCAGAAATACTTTGTTCAGCAGGAAGTTACTGCCTTAGACTTGGCAATTAGAGATGGGCATGAAACAAATTTTTATTTGTTTCATTATTCATTATTCATTTCATTATGTAACAAAACAAATAACAAACCTAGGAGTAAAATCTAAATGAAATGAAACAAATCAGACAAAATTGGTTTGTTACATTTTGTTTCATTAATGGCAGTGTGTGAAGAAATGAGCTGTTTTTAAATGCTTTAAAGAGATGAGAAACACTTCAAAAATATTGGAATTTTTTAAATGCCTGATTATAGCTATTAGGTTGATGCCAGTGATTTAAAACATCTAAAAATGTGTTTTTAAAGAGATCGTTTTTAAAAAGTGACAAAATGGCTGCTGCATACTTTTGTTAATGGCAGCGAATCTGTGCAGAATGGCATTTTTAAGGTATGAAAAAATCCTGTATATACTTAAAAACCCAGCAAAAATATTTTTTCGGCCTGATAGTACCTAGCGGGGGGGGGGTGAGGAGTGCTTAAAACATCCATTTATGTGTTTTCTCAGATCACTTTTTAAAAAATGTTTTCTGTCTGGTCTGGGGCATAGGGACACCCGTGCGTGGTCAAATGCATTAAATCACGCAAAGCGGGTAAAAACGAATAACGAATTAATGAACCAACAAAATGAATTTTTTTGAAAAATTTCATTAAAAATGAAACGAAATGAAACGAAGCCTTAAATGAAATGAAATGAATTGAATCACCATTTTTTTAGTTTGTGCCCATCTCTATTGGCAATAAGGATGGGTATGGAAAAACCTATCACAGCTCCTTTGTTGTCAAAAATCTGCACCTGGGCAAGAGGTGCCCAATTTCATGCCTGTCCCTGACCATTTGTTGACTACGACATGGAGGTCAACAATGATTGATGAACAATCACTGAGGGGCAGAATTTGAATCATGGGTGGACGCACGTCAGTTTAGATATAAAAATTGTTTGCTCTAGTGCCTCCTTTTGGATTGGGGTGATCCAGAGAGGAGCTTATGGTCATTGTTTCTTCTCTCGCCTGTCTCCCCCAGACCCTGAGGGAAGGCCCATCCTGTTTGGAGACACAGTGACTGGATGTGCAGAAGTTTCTTAGTCCTCGTTTTCAGCTTCCTTCTGGTTAATAATGGAAGCATGTCTGGATCAGATATGTGAGCTGAAGTGTAAGAGATAAGAGATATTACCTCCTGGCTCTTGGTCAGGGACTACAGCTGCTAGACACAGTTGGAGCAACAAGGTACTTTCGGGAAGAATGCCTGAAAGAAAAGACTGATGACTCCCACCAAATCTGCAGCTGCAACAGATTGATAGCCACTGCTAAGGATAAAACATGATCCACAATTCTTCCTTGAGTCTTCATCTTCAACAACAGGGGAACAGAGGAAGTGACATCAGCACAGGGGGTGAAAATTTGCATCAAGCCACCTGCTTTCCCTACTGTTATTCTGGTGTACAATTTCTTCCTGGAGGGCCATTTCCATAAGGTGATTTTATTCAATACCATTGGCAGTGCCTCACAATCTTCATCATTTTGTTCATCATGTTTTTGACATCTGTAAGGAGAGCACTTCTTTTAAATCTGGGGATGCTGCACCATCAATCATTTCATTTCATCTTCATTTACAAAAGATCTATCCTGCTACTGACCTCATTGGCAATTTGGGGTGCTCTTGGACCCAGACTTTGATTTTCAGGCTTCCACTGTGGCCAACAGCATCTTTGCACAAATGAAGATAAAGATCAACTTACAGCTGGTGGAACATGCTGTCTGAGAACGGAGCCCCCTTCCCTTCCTGCATTTGGGAAGCTGGGACCTCTTTTACTACAACTGAAGGTTGTTTGCTTTCTATTTTTGCATATTTATTCTTTTAAAAATCATTATTACCTTGCATACAACTATTTTACAATAAACATTTTAGGACCGTTTTTTGTCCCAGAAATAAGATGCAGGACTGCAACAAATACCAACTTAATAATAATAATAATAATAATAATAATAATAATAATAATAATAATAATAATAATAATAATAATAATAATAATAATAATAATAATAATAATAATAATAATAATAATAATAATAATAAAAGGGTGTGCTATCAAGTCAATTTTTACTTATGGCAACCATTTTCAGGTTTTCTAAGGTAGTGAGTATTCAAAAGTGGGTTACTCTTCCTTTCTTCTGGGCATGCCCTGGGATTGTGCTTGCCTTTGCCCGCCCAGCCCAGAAGAAATATTTTGTATTTCCAATTTTTTTTCTTATTTCCTTTCTTTGTGTTGTTTGTTGTATTGTTTTATTGGGTTTGTTTTGCCCCTCTGTTAACCACCCAGAGACGGGCAGTATAAAACAAACAAACAAACAAACAAACAAACAAACAAACAAACAAATAAATAAATAAATAAATAAATAAATAAATAAATAAATAAATAAATAAATCGTATCTCCATTTCTTGCCCTTTAAATTCCCCTTTTAAATGCCATTTTTTTCCTTCCCCCACACAGCTCTCACCAATACAACTTGAACAAATTTATTTATTTTATTTATTCTAGAGTATTTTTATCACATCTTTCTCTTTGGAAAATGGACCCAAGGTGGCTTACAGAATTAGGGATAATATACAGTCCAGTACAATTAAGACATGTACAAGTATTGAGAAAAGGGAATTGAGGGACATTTTACAGCATTAATAAGCATTACATTAAAGCTACAAGAGAATACGAGCAGTTAAAGGAGATTAAATTCCATGTAAAGTTATGAGTGATGGAAACTAACATTGAAAACATAGTATCAATATAAACCCATAAGGTTAAACACAAAGTCTATGTGATCCTGTAGATTCATATAAAAGACACAGAGTAGATAGGCCAGGGGCCCTCAACCTAAGACCCCGGGGCCGGATGCGGCCCCCCAAGGTCCTGAATCCGCCCCCTGGGACCAATTGCAACACCCCACCTACCCCCTGTTTTGTGAGCAAGCCAGCCTCCGCAGCTAGTTTTGGACTGTGATCCGGCCCCCAGTGGTGTCTGGGTGGTGGTGGACTGGCCCGCTGTTTGAAAACGTTGAGGACCCCTGAGATAGACCATCATTCAGGGAAAGCTTGCCTGAAGAGAAAGGACCACATAAATGAGGCAGTCCTGGCCACAAGACATATCTCTGATGGTGGTGGGATGGAGAGAAGGACCTCTCCTGATGACCTTAACACCCGAGTCGGTTCATACTGCACCAACAGCTCTGGAGAAAAAGGGGTTCTAACATCCCTGCTTTGTATTCTCTTTTGACCACTCCTCAATAATCTTTTGAATCCTAAATGCACAAGTGGGGAGCTCAAACCCCTGTGCCTTGGCATAATATTTCAGAGCTGAGATTTTTCCCTGAATGGTCTGAGGAGCCAGCCCCTTAAAACACAAATGAACCGCAAGCTGCATTAGCTGATGGGCTGTTGCTGGCCACAGCTTATCAAACCCTTCTTCCAAACAGAATTTTGCAAACTCTGAACAAGTAGCTGAATAGATCTGTCTGGTCCTGGGAGCCAAGGCCAGACTCATGGCCCTGTTTGCTTCAATGCACCAAGTCTCCATACCTCCTTGGGCAGGACATCTGGATGCACTCGCACCTTAGAAGCCAATGACCTGAATCTCTCCATCTGCAGACATGACAGAGCATCAACTGCTTTCTTCCTTAGCCCCAGAACAAAATGTGCCAAAAAAAGCTATGTTCCACTGCAAACATTTCAAAGTGAACACCCTAACCAAACTCGTAATGCTCTGTGACTTTGATGTTCATATGTTGACAATCTGCACCACAGCTTGATTGTCACACCAAAAGACCACGGCTGAATTAGCCCAAATCTAGCCCATAACCATAATGCCCCAACTATGAGAAACCACACCATCATAGATAAAACAATGGCAGGACCATTAAAGCACACTCTCCCTGCTGTTTATAAGCCGACCTCAAGAAATTTGAATTTAATTGATTTTGATAATTATAGCTATACCTACCCCTGTCCTAACAACTCCAAACCCTCCAAATCCAAATCCCCAATGCCTACCCTCTGCCCACTCCCAAACAGTAACACTACACAACTGAAACACCATGCTTGCCCTCCCAACACTACCCTCACCTCTTACTCCCCTGCTAATAACCACTCGCTTACTGCCCCAGACACTCCATTAATCCAACCAACCACCCATGCTCTACCAGCAATCAACCACCACCCCAAAAAACTCCACAGAAAAACTCTGCCACTGCTGCAAACACAGCCCAAACCTGGGAGCCCAGCTGAAGCACGGCCTAATTCCTCCTGTGCAGTTCGGCTGCGAAAATGAAAGCAACTTCATGCACCGACTGCACTCTCAGAAGCTGCTTACTGGGAGTTGGAGCAGGGAAGCCCCTTAAATAGGCTTCCCCTTCGCATCCCCACCCCTCCCGAAAGGTGGGCTTTCTCCCACCAAAACTCCATCTGGGCAGGCAAAACAGCCCCGCTCAGGGAACAAGTACCCATGGAACTCTGATGTCTGCAACAGGAATCCAGAGGTAAACCCCATTGTCTTTGATGGGGCATGCTCCTACGTAAGTAAGAATAGGATTGCAGTCTGAAAGTAATAAACCAGAGGTATGAGTGGTCGTTGGAGCTCCATTTGCTAGAAATGTTAGGAGATCCACAACATTGTGGGGAACCTGCATTTCCCACCCAGCCAGCATAATTACAAAGTTGGCTTGGGAAAGAGTAAGCTTCCTCCTACATTGGAAGAATGTTCACCATGGCCTCTTCATTCATAAGTACAGTGGAACCTTGTATAAAGGAATTAATTCATTCCAAATGAAATTATGTTAAGCAAATTTTCCTTTATACAAATTTCCATAGGAATGCATTGAAGGCAGAGTAATCCCATTTTTATGTTGTATGAATTCTCCCCATAGACAATTATGTTAAGCAAATTTCCCCTATCTCTGGAATGTTTTATGTTGTACAGATTTTATGTTATACAAGCTGTTTGTTATACAAGATTCCACTGTATATTCTTTCTTCCCTCGGGTCTTAACTTTGTTGTACTGTGTTTTCATCTCCAATATGGCTGGCTTACAGCACTGTTTCTGTTGCTTATAAAGTTATCAAAAACTCAGAAGGCAGAATTATTCCTTGGGAAAAAAATAGCTGTTCACTACTTTGTATTCTTCGGATGCCACCTTAGGTCTAATTGCTTTTGCAAGGAACTGCAAGGTGGTCTACAGATAGGAGTGCCACTGCTTTCCTCAGGATGTGTATTAGTCTGATTAAATATTTGGAATGAAGATTAAATGATTCTCTGTTTCAGCTTGATGATGCTCACTAACTGAGCCAAATAGGTGTATGCGTTGTGGGGGTGGGGAGGCCCTTCAGAACAAAACGACAATCATCCACCACTTGTGATTTTAGAATCTGAAGTGGCATGACTTCATGATTAAAACAGTTTTATTTGCATTTCCTGGAATAATGAAGGAAATGAATATTAAGGTTGAAATCCAGCTTACTCCAAGGGCGCCTGAAACTTCTCAGAATACATTTGCCAATTTGGTATCAGAGAAGATTTGTTTGATTGCGCTTTGAAAGAGCTAATTTAGAAGCTCCCCAGTTGGCAAGCTTTAGAAAAAAAAAGATTCAGTTTTATATTCCTGAAATACATTGCTTTTGTTTCCACATATGCTCTACAGTGGTGGCACACTTTCACCATTCCAGATGTTTTGGACCACAACACCCAGAGCCCTTTGTTATTGGCAATCTCATCTTGGAATTCTGGGAGTTGAGGTCCAAAACATCTGGAGTGCCAAAGGTTTGTCACCACTTCCTTAGACCCTGCATATTATCAGTTTGTTGGTTCATGGGTGGGGGAGTCATGGTTCATAGCAGTTGGCAGTTATTCCCTATCTCTATTAAGGACCTCAATATCTCGCAAAATGTCTTTCCCAAAAATCGCTACTTATCCCTGCGGTCCTTGATGTTAAACATTGGCCAAATTGGGTATAGATCAGAAGATTTGTTTGTGGGTAAGGAATTTTCTGACTGATAGGCCACAGTCAGTAAGGATGGGATCCCACCATTCTTCTACTCTTGTATTAAGTACAGGAGCTCCTCAGGGTTGTGTGCTAAGCCCCTTCCTCTACTCCTTGTACACACATGATTGCACCCCACTGTATAACTCCAACACAATCATCAAATTTGCAGATGATACAACAGTGGTGGGGCTCATTAGTAAGAACGATGAGTCTGCTTATAGGAAAGAAGTACAAGGGTTGACTCAGTGGTGTAAAGAAAACAATCTTGTACTTAACACCAAAAAAACTAAAGAACTTATAATTGATTTCAGGAGGAAGAAAGATGTACATTTACCATTGTACATAAATGGTGAGGAGGTGGAGAGGGTTGGTAGCTTTAAATATCTGGGCACTTACATCTCAGAGGACCTCTCATGGACTGTAAACACCAATATGGTTGTGAAGAAGGCACAGAAGAGGCTGTATTTCCTGAGAATGCTCAGGAAGATGAACTTATCTCAGCATCTACTTCTGTCTTACTATCACAGCACCATTGAGAGTGTCCTAACTTATGGTATGCTATCATGGTATGGGAGCAGCTCTGTAGCGGACAAAAAAGCTCTACAGAGAATAATTAAAATTGCCCAGAATGTTACTGGGCTCCAGCTACCAACCCTGGATGACATCTTCACATCTCGCTGTTTGAGGAAGTCACACAACATTCTGAGGGACTCTACTCATCCTGCTCACAATTTCTTTGAACTGTTGCCTTCTGGCAGAAGATATAGAACAATTAAAACTCGGACCACACGTCTTCTGAACAGTTTTTATCCCAGAGCTATAATTGCACTTAATAATGAACTCAAGAACCACCAGTAGTGAGCACTTGGACAGGATTACCTAGCCTGTTGTGTAGATGTTTGTGTTTTTAAGGGTGGGGTGGTGGGTGGGGGAATGTTCAGGGATTTTATGTGTGTGTGTTGAAGGGTTTTTTATTTTTATTTTTTTTAATGTGTGTGAGAGTGTTTGGAGATTTGTGTGTGTGCGTGTTGAATCTGGTCTCTGGGTGTCTGAATTTCGTTGTATGTGTATACTGTGTATATACACACAATGACAATAAATTATTATTATTATTATTATTATTATTATTATTATTATTATTATTAT
>JAHTLZ010000348.1:24290648-24301333 GCA_023846285.1 Phrynocephalus versicolor
ATTATTATTATTATTATTATTATTATTATTATTATTATTATTATTATTATTATTATTATTGTAACATCTAAGGAAGGGGGGATCAACATAAGAAACTGTGGTTTCTTGGTTGTGGCCCTTTCCCTCTGGAACAAGCTTCCTACTGAGGTTTGCCAAGCACACCATCTATCTTTTTAGGAAGCTAATTATGATCCAATTATATAGAGCGACCTTCTACCAATTGTAAGTATTGTCCTGAAATCTTCAAATGGGTTTATTTGCGTATTTTTATTTAAAGGCAATTTTTAGCTAGCAAAAGGTTTTTTGTGTTTTTGTATTCATTATATGTCAGTCAAGACCTTTATTGGCATCACACAAAAGCATACAGTACAATAAGCAGCAATACTCACATAGATATGGAGTATGTGCCCCATTAAAACTGCATGGGTGCTAAAAATGCAGAACAAAACATGGTGTGGCAAACCATAAAATAGCATTATATGGTGCTTTTATGATTTTACTGTATGTTGTGAATTAGGGTGGCAACACTAATGGGGATGGTATAGAAATGGAAATTAAATAAATAAATAAACAAGCAAGCCAAGCTTGGTCATGTAACATGACATTGAAAATGGAACGTGGCCTCTTTGAAACAGAAGATTGACTGCCTAATCTTATTTATTTCCTGCAATTTTGCTTCTATTAAGTTACTATGTCTATGTTCTGCCATTATATAACAGAATTCCACTCCAACCTCTTGAACATGAAATTGAAATGAATATTTCCATGCATAAATTTATAATGTCCTGAGGAGTGAAAAACAGCAACAGGAACCAAAAGAAAGCTGGTCCCCGGAGCTAAACAGGCAGTTTGTCAGTAGTTCTGCCAGTTATCTATGAAAATTGGCTGCTGATTCAGTACTCGTTCTTCAGTTTGTTTGACACAATGTCACAAAACTTAATGATGGGAGCAAATAAGCAGATTGCTTCAGTGGACCCATGACTTTTTGCTCAGAAGGATTTTGTAAATATACATAAATTCTGTTGCAAATTAGAATGAATGGAAGCAGATGAATGGGGTGCTCCTTAAAAATGAGCCTAAGATTAATGATTGTAGGGCTAGCTAAAATGCAATAGAGATACAGAAAATTGGGATACAATTTTTGCACATTTAACATGATTACCCCCAGGGACAGATCATCATAAATCTGCAGTGTAATATCATTATAAGAATCCTTTTAAAACCAATGGCCAAACAAAGTTCAAGACATTGCTCATGCTGACTCATCTAATTAGTGCTCCACCACCACTAGAGAGAAAGAATCAAACTTGCCAAAATAATATTTTAGCATGAACGGTGTCCATGTGCTGAGGATCCCGTATGATTGTGGTCAACTTAATTGAAAGATCATAGACATTTGCTGCTGTTTGTACTGTGGTTTAGTGGCATATAGCAGATCCTGACTAAGCTCGAGAGCTGCCACCTACTAGAGAAGGATGCACCACAGCTCTTAGAAATGAGGAAAGGGGGAGCCTGTGGGGAAAGGGAGGAGCATATGTGCAGCGTACATATACACCAAAGTGGATCGATCATCAATCCTCACAAAATTTGTAAGATCTTTCACAGCCATATTCCATATCTCCCTATGTTGTGAAATCTTTGAGGGGGGAACCCATGAAACCAAGTCCACAACACTTTAAAACAGTATTTTCTCACTTCACATAATTGCACAGTATATGATCTGTTTTGTCTACAGAACATCTACTGCTACCTCCAATGTTCCCATATGGAAATTGTTATGGTACAAAGTGTGATGGCCAGGCAATTATTTGAAAATGGCCCCTTAATGGGACTATTAGAAGAGAACTGCTGGAAGGCTCAGTGGTATGGGCATCTGGTTGCGGAGCCAGCGATTGGGAGTTTTATTCCCCATTGTGCCTCCTTGCCATAAGCTGGATAACCCATAGGGCCCCTTGAAGCTTTGTAGGTCTAGGATGATTAGACTGCTGGATAACTAAGGGCATTTATACACGACCCCTAAGCTCCGCGGCAAAGGGCTGCAAGCTCTGGACCTTAAAAATGTTTCCCCACCAGGTCCGGAGTTTGCAGACAATTACGTGTGACCCCGCCCACCTAAGCGCGACCCAGCTGCACTTTTCTTGTACCTGCTCTTTGATGGTGAAAAATATTTAATGCGGATGTGCTGGGCTCTCCTCGCTTCTTTTTTTGTTTTTTGCCTCCCGCCCCTTTAAGAGCAACCAGGAAGTCACCGGCGGCTCGCCCGGCAGCTCCCACCAGCACCGGGGAGGTAAGGCTTTCTTCTTTTGTCCTTTTTCCCCCTCCCTCCCTCATGCAGCCAGCAGCCAAGGTGGAGATGCACAAAGAGCGACAAACCCCTAAGATCGCTGGTCCGAATTTAAGGGACCAGCGGATCTTAGGGGTCGTGTAAAAGCACCCTCAGTGGGTTAGACATCTGGTTGGGGAGCCACAGGTTGAGAGTTAATTTTCCACTTTGCCACCTTGGCATGGTCTGCGCTCAACAATCCATTGGGTCCCTGCCACTCGTGTATCATTTCTAAGACCTAAGACCTCCAAAACCTGGGGGGGGGGCAGGAAATGGTCTACCCATTTCCTCATTCTCTTAACCTTCTGCTACTCTACTCACACATTCAGAAAACATCCCTGATGGCTGAAGACTTCATCCATGCATTTGAATCCATATACAAATTAATAATTGCTTCTCTGGCATCTCCATTAATCATTTCATTTCCCAAGATCCCTATAAGAGTTGGAATCACACAAAACAATGACAGCAACAAAGCAATACTCAGATGTCTTTATTCCTATAATGGAAGCCAGCTTTCTCTTTTCTAATCAAATCACCCTTCTAAGACTTGCTGGTTGTCAATAATAACACAGGAATTAGATCATATAAATTTACTAACTTCTCAGGACATATGGCCCAAAATAAAAGCCAGGATAATGACTAGCAGATCAGTTTGTGAGTAAATCTGATGCATGAACTACATTAAGAAACAGGTGGAAGTTGGAAGCTACTTTTTTTTAAAAAAAACAGTAGCTCATTATAGAACTCTACTACTAACATCTTACTGTCAAGGTTAAAGTTGGGCACAAATTTATTTACAATCAAGCCGGAAATAATAGAAAACAGGAAAGGGTGGGTTGAGAAGAACTCAAGCTGAGTTTCAATTCCTCTCCAGCAAGGCTTGCTTTGCTTTTCAGCCTGGAAAAGGACTTCTTAAACCTACAAGCCTTTCCTGGCTGAAAAGACCCCACCGATTCTCAAAAATAAATAAATAAATAAATAAATAAATAAAAATAAAATAAAATAAAATAAAATAAAATAAAAATAATAAAAAAGTGTGGAAAGTAAACAAAGGCTGCCAAAAGAAAGGGAAACTGCAAGGCTTATTTCTTTGTATACAACCCCACTTTATTTCTGTGTATACAACCCTACTATTTTAGAAAAAAATAGTGCCGAATACTTGGAAAATCATGGTGGTTTCCAGAAAGATAGTCATGTTAGTCTTTTTCAACCTATTGGCAGTGTAATGGCATATGAGTTAGGGTTAGGGTTAGGGTTAGTGGACTTTTTATGCCCTCTGGCACATCCAGAAGTCTCAGTCAAAACCTGGCCATGCAATTGGTGGAATGGGTGAAAAAAATTGCATAGTCCCATCCCATGGCCAGCCCATCATTGCACAGGTGTAATAAAAATAAAAATAAAATAAAATAAAATAAATGGAAACGTTTTATTGCAAGAAAAACCCACTGCTGCTACTATAAAAAACCAGGCATTTAAAGTACCTAATTTTCAAATGTTTCTGTGGTGCTTTGGTGGGTTTTTGGACCACGATTTAAAAATAAATGTTGCGGTCGCCATTTTGGATCCCCCCACCGCATGGCTAATGGAGACGACGAGGATGCCCCCCCCCCAGCCTGGTACCAACAGCCCAGGACAGGAGAGGGGGGAAGGCTGGGGACCCCCCCAGAAACCACCCCTCTCTGGTAGGTGCCCTCACTGAGGCAGGCATATTTTAGCCTGCTTTTTGGCCCAGAATCAAGTTTTTTTTTTTTTAAAAAAAAACTTTTTTTCTGTGCTGCTTGGCATCGCGCTATCGCCGCAAACCGCGATGCCATGAACGACAATGAAAAATCAGACCCAATTTATCTTTATCAGGTCGGGTTTGAGCTGGAGCGGAGTAATTCTCGTTACCATTATTGTTACATAACGGAAACGACAAACGGTAACGGAAACGAGAATTTTGCCACTCCGTGCCCATGTCTAGTTGCTATTTATAAACGTACAAAGCTATCATTTTAAAATAATCTAATAACGGCAGAGTTGGAAAGGACCCTCTAGATTGAGTTCAGCTCCTATCAAGGAGGCACAGTGGGGAATCTTTAGTTCTGCAGCCAGATACCTAGAACACTTGAGTTATCTAGATGCTTACTTACTATACAATAGAACCCCCATATCCACTGATTCACCATCCATGGATTCACTTATCCATGGATGGCAAGGGGCAGGGCGCTCTAACTGGCTAGCACCACTTTGGCCCCTGGCAGGGTGCTCCTGCTAGGTCATGCTGCTTTGGCCCCCAGCAGGGCGATCGCATGGGTCACACTGCTTTGGCCGTCATCACGAGTGCCTTGCCAGTGTCCATGGCTGCACAACCGCCCTGCCTGTGGCATGAGCTGGTGGGAGTGCCATGTCGCCAGCCAAAGTGACGTGAGTTGGCAGGAACACTCTGCTGGTGGCCACACATCACCACTGCTGTTGCCCCCACCACTCCTGCCACCGACATAAGCACAACCGCCTCACCACTTTCACCCTCGGATAAGAGTGTTTGCTCTTATCTGTGGATTTTCATATCAGCGGGGTGGCCCAGAACCAATCCCCCTTGGATACTGGGGTCCTACTGTATTGTTCACTGATAGGGTCCCAGAGATACGAGAGGTTTGAGAAAGATAATCGTTATTTACTCCATTTATTATTTATTCATTTATCTGTCACTTTTACCTCCCACTAGTCCTGCAATGTGGGGCTATCTGAAGAAGATAGTGTCTGCTTTGTATGGAGGCTGCCTATGTGCTGGAGATCCTGGAACATCAGGTTCCCAATTGCATTTACAAGCACCTCATGAAACAAACTATCTTATATCTCCAGACTGTTCTTCTTTAGGTAGGGGTAGTGTCAGGAAAGGGTGGTGCTCTCCTTCTGAGTCTGCTTTCAAATTAATCCTTTTTTGGAATGCCTGAAAAGGTGCATGGAACACACAACTCTAGACCTCTCAAAGTGTTTTATATACAGTTTCAGTTTTCACATTTTGGCCCATATCTGTTCAAAGAAATATTTGTGAAGGATGCCTTAATGTTCATTTAAAAAAGAATCAGGTATGGACTCCCAGTAGGCACTAGAAATCACTGGGTTAAAAAATAGGATGGTGATTGCCTTCCCCATGATGATGATGATGATGATGATGATGATGATGATGATGATGATGATAGCTAATGGAAGAATGTATAAAGCAAGATGCTCCTCTTCATATTAAGAGGAGAAAATCAAAGTGCTTAAAAAATCTGAGGTTCCCAGACTAAACACTTTTTTTATACTCTTCCCCTCACTATTTTTAACAATAACTCCATCTTGAAGAGATTTAGTCACTAGAAGCACTGATCATGAATGAGCTTAAAATCCAGGATATTTCATTGTGGAAAAGATGTCACAAAGAGGTGCATTTCAAAAGCAAATTATACATATTCTTCCTTCTACAAAGGAGATGCTGGTACCGCTGAAACACCAAGGCTTTTAAAGTGGGATCTAAATTAATCTTTATTAATCCTTTTTTTTTTATCATGATTGCCTAATGTCTGGATTTGAATGTCTGATGTTAGACTCTTCATTTTCCTTCTCTTCTGGCAATCAGAAGTATGAAAATAAATCTTGCATAAAATATGTGTTTTCTTTTAAAAAAACTTGGGGGTTCTGAAAATCAATATAGATAGAATCATGGGTGCAGAGTTTTTTTTTTTAAAAGAGGAGGATATTTTTAACAAGAATGAATATACAGCACATCAAGATTTCAGATGTGCCTTTTTTGTTGACTGCATGCTCACTTGTTGCACTATTCGACTGCAGAGAAGAGCCAGCCTGCCTAGCCTTGGGAAAGCTTCACTGTCTTAAGGTACCCCAGAAGAAGGGAATGGTAAACCACTTCTGAATATTCTCTACCGGGAATACCCTCTACCTAAAGACAGATGACTCTGATAATTCTTTCTGCATGGAAGAGGCTAAGATTTGCTGTAATATAGATGGGAATGTGCAGCCCTCCAGGTGTTCTTGCTACGCACAAGATCACTTTCTAAGGATTATTGTCCAAGAGATGGCCAGATGGGTGGGGTAAATAATAATAATAATAATAATAATAATAATAATAATAATAATAATAAATAAATGTTCTCTGATCCTGCTGCTGTACAATGCTGGAAGAGTCAGCTGCTAAGGTTAACCAGTAGAGATGGGCACGACTCAGAAAAATTGTTCGCTTTCATTTTCGTTTTCGGCTAGGGGTCCGTTTCGGCTCGTTTCCATTTTCGTGAGCTAATTTCAAAATTTTTCGTTTTCGTTTAGTTATGTAACGAAAATGAAAAAACAAAAACGAAAAAGAAAAAGTTTTCGTTTCTTCCCATTTAGCTCCATTATGTGCTTTTCCAGTAACGAAAAATGAAAATTGGCTCGAAATTAGTCATTTCGTTTCCGTTTTCGTTCCAGTTCTGAGCCGTTTTTCGTTTTTTGTTTCGTTACGTAACGGAAACGAAAAACAAAAACAAAAACGAAAATACCGCTAAGTCGTGCCCATCTCTAACCAGTAGAAGCATCAGTGGAAGGCAACTACACCATGAAGGTTATCAATTGGGGGTGGGAGGGTGAGGACACACCACCTCCTCAATCCATTTGCTTTGCTTAACCATTCACTCAGCAGCAATATCACCCTGATACTTTGGAAATCTGACAAACGACATAACTGAGAAACAAGACTCAAATACTTTCATTTTCTGTTCTTTTCCTGACAATTAATCTAAAATAGCCTCAAGGCCTGCATCTGCAATTTGCTTTGCAGTAATGATTGATGCCTTATACCACAAGACTGAACTCTGAATTACAAAAGGTCACTGTATTGTTGACCACAGTGGGACTTGTGTTTGTTTGTGTGTTTTGTTGTCAGAGTGCTTTATGCGCTAAGCCCTTACACGCAAGGGCATTGATCTGTGCGGAAAGAACTCTAATCACATTTATCCTTATTTTTGAAGAAAGTGGGTAGGGATATGTGGATATATTGAAATTGTCACAATTCAGCGCAGAGTTAGGCATAATTTAGGCATAGTTGCAGTGTGTGTGTTCCTCGTCTAATTGATTACATACTACTTCTAGGTTCAGTGGTTGTATATGTGTCAGAGTATTGCTTGCTTGGGAATTACTGTGGAGAAGGTTTATTGACCTTACAAAGAATGTTGCTTTGGCCACGGCAGGAGACAAGATGGGAGACTGTCTACATCTTGGGACTGCTCATGTAGAATTGTTATTGTGTTTTTCAGCTACAGTGTATATTAATCCGATATTACATTGACAGTACGTAAACTACATACAACATGCAATTTAGCTAAATGAGCACAACACATGGTAATCTTAATTCTTCTAGCCGTGTCATGTCATACTTTTTAGGAGCTTAAGTTGGGGTGTAAGCTGCATGTTGGCAACTCAATTTCAACCTATAGCAAGTCTTTTCAGGTTTCTTTAGGCAGAAAATTCTTGTAAGAGGTTTGTGTGTGTGTGTTGTGTTGTTACAGTCATGACCAACTGGAGTTTTCTTGGCAGGAGTACTGGAGTGGCTTGCCAGTTCCTATCCAGGCGCCTACAGCACCTGGTATTCCCCGGAGGTCTCCCATCCAAGTACTAACCAGGGCTGACCATGCTTAGCTTCCGAAATCAAGCAAGATTGGATGTGCTTAAGGCATCTAGGCAGCTCTCTGTAAGAGGTTTACCATTCCCTTTTTCAGGTTTACTCTGGGACTGTATATTTTGCCCAAGGCTCCCTAAATGGGCTGTTCTCCCTGGTAGCACAGTGGGAAATTGAACCCCCAATTTCTGGCTCTGCAACCACATACCTCAACCAGCAAGCTATTCCCACCAGTCCGGGTTGGTATATTTCAGGGTGATTTTGTGCAATTCTCTTATGAATTATGTGAGGCAAGTTAAGTTGAAAGAAAGTGCCTGACTCAAGATCTTTCTTTACAGCTTTGTAAATATTAGAACCCAGTTCTCTTCAGTCCATTATGAATGCTCTACCCAATATTTGAAACCTAGAATTATCATCAGATTTCATGGTGGCAGCTGGAGTTTCAGATAATTTCGATGTTTCTTCAGTCTCAGCCAAAGTTACAAATCTTGGGCACAAGAGGGTTGGAGGTCAAAGATTTTGATGTGTATATGTTTCTGGGAGAGATGGGCATGAAACACCAAAATGGTGTTTTTTGTTTTGTTTTGTTTTGTTTTTTGTTTTTTGTTTTGTTTAAAAGAAAATGATTTTTTTAAAATTGCTTTTCATTTCATTTTGGGGTGGTTTTTTTTAAACTTGTGCCGACCTGCTGACCTGGGGGGCAGGTTGGCACATTTTTTATTTTTTTATTTTTTATTTTTTCACATGCTGATGACCTAGCCTGCAGGCCAGGTCAGTGCATTTTTAAATTTGTTTATTTCTTATAATTTTTTCACACACTGACCAGCTGGCCCACGGGCTGGTTCAGCGTGTTTTTAAATTTTTACTATTATTATTTTTTTTCATGTGTCAATCAGGTGGCCCATAGGCTGGGTCAGCATTTTTTTAATTTTTTTTTAATTTCCCACCTGATCGGGCAGGATTTTTAAACTTTTTCCCACGCCAAAATGTGCTACAGCTGATCAGCAGTGGCTTCAGCTGGGAAAAAAGGCTTCAATGCATTCCTATGAGAAAATGAAAAATGAAGCAAACAAAATGGAAATTTCTGTTTCGTTTTGTTTCATTTTTCTTTGATGGGTCTCTTCATTATTTGTTTCATTCCATAACAAAATGAATAACGAATATCAAAATGAATTAAAAATAATAAGAAATAAACAAATAAAAAAACCACACTGACCCGGCCTGCAGGCCAGCTGGTTGGCATGTGAAAAAAAAAAGTGCCAACCTGCCCCCCAGGCCATCTGGTCAGCGTAATGAATTAAAAATTGATTTTGTGCCCATCTCTAGTTTCTGGTTGTTTTAAAGCCTAGTTGGATGCACAGTTTTAAGTCACTTCCTTCCCAGCCCTTTACAAATACATCCCAGCCATTGTCTGCCCCACTACTCATAATCCCTGCAAAATCACCATGGCCGTCCCTGCAGGTTTTGGCCTGAAATCTCAGCAGGGATGTTGTGGTCCTCGCAATCTCAGTCACCTGCAATATCAACCCAATAAGACCTATATCTTATGTGGTACTTGTGCAGCCTAAACACACAAGGAAAGGAGAGCAAGGTAGCCTATCTCTTTTCATCATCCCTTTGATCTCACAAAGTAAGAGCTCTGAAGAACAACGATTCATCAAATATAAAGTAGATGAGAAAGAAAATGGAGACAATCCCTGTTCATTCTTTACTAATCCCATTGTTAGCAACATGCTAAGAGAAGAGCCACTAGACCTTCTCCTTCTGAACACTGGTTTCCCTTTATGTAGAGTGACATGCCAGAAGAAAACAGCAATCTCTACTCTACACGTGAGCCAAGAACCCATCTGTTCAATGATTCCTGCTCATATATGTAGCTTATAGAGATGGGCATGAAACGAACAATTTTTCATTTCCGTTTTCATTTTTTCGTTTCATTATGTAATGAAATGACAAACGAATTTTGTCTCTAAAATGAAATGAAATGAACAAAAACACCAGAAATTTTGCCGTGTGTTTCGTTTCCGTTACTGCAATATGAGTGGATTGCTTAAAATCCTAAAAAAAAATTACAAAAAATTGAAATAAATTTATTTATTTATTTATTTATTACAACTTATATGCCACCCACTACCCAAATGGTAACAAAATGGTAACGAAACAAACGAAAATGAAAATGATTTTTTTTGCAAAAATTCACGAAAAACGGAAACGAACCCAAACGGACCCTCCAAACGACAAACGACAAACGAAATGCCATTTTTTTTTATTCGTGCCCATCTCTAGTAGCTTATGTCACAGAAGGGATTTCTTCATTTCAGGAACACCACACTCCACATGGAGAAAGCATGGCAGCCAAGTACTTAATAGGCCTGTATCTGATAGCCAAGCATGGTAGCCAAGCACTTAACAGGCCTGTAGCTGGTAGCCAAACACTTAACAGACCTGTAGTCCAAGATGCATTAGAAGAAGATTTTAAAACTTTTCTACATAGCAGAATCGCTTTAAAAATCTATACCTATTTCCCATTGTGCATTCAATGACTAGTGTCAGCCTGTGTGGTGGCCTTGAACAGAATCCCTAGTCCCAGAGGTGGCCCAGAAGAAAGGAACTGGAAACTACTTCTGAGTATTTTCTACATGAAAAATGGGTTCCTGTAAATCAGAATTGGATTGTTTTCTTCTTCTTCTTCTTCTTCTTCTTCTTCTTCTTCTTCTTCTT
The DNA here is from genome assembly GCA_023846285.1 of Phrynocephalus versicolor. NCBI lineage: Eukaryota > Metazoa > Chordata > Lepidosauria > Squamata > Agamidae > Phrynocephalus > Phrynocephalus versicolor. The sequence continues at coordinate 24,301,331 of JAHTLZ010000348.1, forward strand.
CTT
>JAHTLZ010000348.1:24302370-24321736 GCA_023846285.1 Phrynocephalus versicolor
TGTGTGTGTGTGTGTGTGTGTGTGTGTGTGTGTGTGTGTGTGTGTGTTGTGTCATTACGGTCGTGACCTACTCTTCGTGACCCCATGTCCATGGAGTTTTCTTGGCAGGAATCCTGGAGTGGTTTGCCAGTTCCTCCACCAGGCACTTACAGCACCTGGTATTCCCTGGTGGTCTCCCATCCAAGTACTAACAAGGGCCAACCCTGCTTAGCTTACAAAATCAGGCCAGATTGGATGTGCTTAAGGCATCTAGGCAGCTCATGTAGCCCTCCAGATGTTAATCATCATCATCATCATCATCATCATCACCATCATCATCACCATCATCATCACCATCATCATCATCATCATCATCATCATCATCATCATCATCATCATCATCATCATCATCATCCTAGACCTGCATAACAGGGAGGGACCCTCTAGATCATCCAGTCCAGCCCTTGTCAAAGAGGCACAGGGAAGAAGTGAACTCCTAGTTTTGGAAATGTGAAAAGCCCCCAACTGATGAGATGATTATTAAGGGAATATTAGAATGTGCAGAAATGGATAGGTTGACATAGAGATTAAAGGGACAATAAGAATCAGTGTTCTATCTGACTCTTCTATAAGTGGTGGAAGACAAAAGCATTGTAGTTAAAAAAAAAAGGAAAACAATGATAATAGATTGATAATAGAATGTCAGTGATGGAAACTCACCAAACTGTGTTATTTGTTTTTATTCTTTTTCCTTTTAACCTTTTGTTTTTTCCCCTGCTCTTCTTTTTGATGACTATTTCTTTTATTCTTTTAATTATAATAAAAATAAATTTAAAAGAACTGACCTCCCATCCCCTGGCTCGGCAGCCAGAGACGTAAGCTGCAGAGCAAGGATTCCCTTGGAAGCATAGAGAGTGTTCAGATTTGATGAGTGTTGTATTCAAAAACACTCCCTATCCTTGCCCTAAGTTCTGATCTGCATTAAATCTAACAGTGGTGGCAATATTTTCTATGCAAATCCATATTCACAATATATACAAGCGGAGATCTTTCAGCTTTCAGGATGTGTTTTTCCTTCTCACTCACTCGGGCATGCCATGGCTGATTTTTCTTCCATTTGATCTGGGAGATATTTGCTCAGGTGTTTCCCATTTTTCAGGCAGCATCAATTAAGTCATTTTGCATTTGCCCCTGTTGCTCCCTGATTGTCTCCATTGTTCATTTGAAGCATTTCTGACCATTATGCCCCATTTTCTCTCTCTCCAGAACTGACCTTTGCAGGAGCGAGGTGACAATCAATGAATCCTGCCCTCTCTATTTGGTGTCTGTTCAGAAGAAATAAGTAAATTGCTAAAATGGCCTTATAATTTCTTGTGCAATCAGACGATGTAAGATTGCAGACTTAATCACAACAAGACAGGAGCAATGTCTTCCCATAATTTCTGCACAGTGTAGATGTGTTTTGTGTACTAGTGAAGTTCTCAAAAAGTGTTCGTTGGAACACAGTTGGAAATTACTTTAAAAAAAATTCACTACTTTTAATTCATTGCATGTTTAGTATAGCTCATTGGAATATCTAAAACAGTATTACGTGACGTCAGAGGGCATTACTCATTCATTTTCTATTATTTTCCCTTTTTTTAAAAAAAACAGCAACTTACTGTAGGACAAGTAACTTGAGATGGGCGCAAAATGAAAAATGAAACACTGTTTTGTCATTTTGTTATGTAACAAAATGTTTCCTTGCGAAACAAAACAGTAGAACGAAATGAAATGTTTTGTTACCAAATGAAATGAAATTCCATTTTTTCCCTCTAGGAACAAAATGATTCATCTTAGAGGAATCAATGGCAGGGGAGTTCAAGCTCTTCCCTGTAAGTCTCCAAAATTTGGAAAGGTTTGGCGGTCAGGGGGCTGAGCTATTCAACTCCAAAGGGGATCCCCCTAGGGGAAAAATCATTCTAATTAAATCAGGAAACTGCAATAGGCCCCCACCAGGTGAGCGATTAGAAGCTTCACCAGCTTGGCTTCCAAATCCCGATTCAATTAGAATGAATTTTTCCTAGGGGACTCCCCCTTTGAAGCTTAATAACTCACCCCCTTGAGCCCCAAACCTCTCCAAATTTCAGGGGCTTACATGGAAGAGCTTGAGGAAACTCCCCAGCAGTTTCGGTGCCAAAGATACATGGCTGCAATACATATTTATGTACATACTTATGTACTCCAAAATAGTGATCACAGCCATGTTTTCAATGTTTTAATGTAAATTATTAAACCTGTATTTAATAATGCAAGGTCATTCAATTTTAATCACACAACTACATTTTATTCTATTTTAATTGCTTGTGACGTTATGCTATTTTAATTTTCAATGATTTTAAACAATTCTGTAAGCTTACCTGGATTCCAGCTCTGGGAGAAAGACAGTACACTCAAATGGAATGGAATGATATAAATCAATTAAGAAAATACATTTCCTCAAAATTGAGACAAAATTAAGTGCCAATACTCTGGCCTGCTACAATACAAACAAGCAAATATCTGTCTCACACTACATTTGTGCATACATTGGAGTTTTTTGTTTGTTTGTTTTAGAAACAAGCTGAGGATCCAGAATAAATCCATCTCCTGTTAGTCCATATTTTCCAGGGAAACCTGCAGAAAAAATTATTGCTACTAATTTGCCATCTATTGTGGAATTGTATACCACATGAGCTAAAAAGAGGACAAGATATATACAGACAGATTCCACACATCCTGGATATAACCTGCTTCAATTGTTACCCTCAGGGTGACGTTTTAGGGCATTGCACACTAGGACAACTAGATATAAAGATAGATTTTTTTTCCAAGTGCTATCAAACTGTTGAATACTTAATTTTTTCTTCTTTTCTTCCTTTTTAAATAATAGGTTATATTTTGTTCTTGTACTGTGTTTTTATTGTTGAATATATGATTCTTATATTTCCTTCTTATATGTGGAAAGCATTTTTACCAAAACAAATTCTGGATGTGTCCAACCACACTTGGCCAATAAAAGGATTCTGATTCTGATTATGGTTTATGATTCATAATATTATTCCTGTAAAGTATGATTATACTAGAGAAGACATTTCCAAGATAGAAAATGTAATCTTCAATGTGATCTTGGTGCAGCCAGAAGTTTTGAATGAGCACAGATTTAACACTTGTCCCCCTGTAAACTCCTGAAGCTGTATAAAAGAGGGGAAACAATTCTGCACCATGTATATGATCTCCCAAGAATGTGATTTTCAAACATTACTCGTTAAACTGGGGAAATTGATTAAACTGAGGAAATCAAAAAAAAAAAAAAAGCTTGGGTGGGTGTTAATCATTCTTAAAGGTGTGCAATGCCTTGTTAGTTTGATTTTAAATTCACTGGAATGGAGACCCAGCTGCCTTTTTGAAATTTAAACAGGAAAGTGAGACCATGTATATGCCTTATTTGTTTAACATCCTTATTCAAGATAATACCTCTGCTGCATTGGGAAACCACATTTTCCCAGCACTCAGACTACAACATTTTACTGTTTGGAAAACTCCATCTCCATTCTGAGAGGAAAACATGTTTGTGGTGATAGTGAAAGCTCTGTATAATGTGAAAACATGAGGGATAAGAAGAAATCTTGTTTATTCTTGATACTGGCTCTCAGCCTGTTGAATATTCTCCAGCTGCTGCGGGAGCTTTCAGTCTCAGCGTAAGACCTAGACGTCGAGTACATACTTGCCCTGTCATGGTTTGTGTACTTTGGGCACAATGCCTCTAGGCTGCATCTTTCCCTTTTTTGAAGCACTGGATGGACACATACAGCAAGCAAAAAATAGGATGTGCCCCCAAACTGGAAAGCCATTTAATGCTTCTGTTTGTTTACCCAGGTGGTGGGGATACAGGAGTCTTCCAGTCATTTCATATTCTGAAAGGAGAGGCTGATTCTAGCTGAAACACTCAACCCAGCTTCTTAGCATCATACCTTGCCTACAGAACTACCTGGGACATGGTCTTTACCCAGTCTATTTACTATAATTCACTAAGGCTGCTTTTACACGACCCCTAAAATCTGCTGGCAACTTGGCAGTAGTTCACCGTATGAAATATCTTCTCTGCTCTGTGGTCAATATTGGAAGATGTATTAAGAGAATATTGCATATCCATTCAAAATATGACACAGTTAGGGAGCTTTTACACGACCCCTAAGATCCGCTGGCCCCTTAAATTCGGACCAGATATCTTAGGGGTTTGTCGCTCTTCGTGCGTCTCCACCCCTCCGTACTTCCTGGCTGCTGGCTGCGTGAGGGGAGGGAGGAAAAAAAGGGACAAAAGAATAAAGCCTTACCTCCCGGTGCTGGTGGAAGCTGCCGGTCACTTCCTGGTTCCTCTTAAAGGGGCGGGAGGCAAAAAACAAAAACAAAAAAGAAGTGAGGAGAGCCCAGCACATCCCCATCAAATATTTTTCACCTCCCAAGAGCAGGTACAAGAAAAGTGCGCTGGGTCGCGCTTAGGTGGGCGGGGTCGCACTTAATTGTCTGCAAACTTCGGAGCTGGTGGGGAAACATTTTTAAGCTCCGGAGCTTGCAGCCATTTGCGGCGGAGTTTAGGGGTCGTGTATAAATGCCCTTAGTTATTTCCCTTTATTTAACATTTAATTAAAGGGCATTTGTCGCATCCAGACAGAGACAGACATATAGATTCAAGAGTACTGTGGATTCCTTCTTTACTGCCGCCAACATAAAGAACCACTTGACTTCCAACATGATTTCTGCATTAGTACAAATGTGCTGTAATTATCACTCATCCTATTTGTTAGAAAAGTGGTTCCCAGCCTTGAGTCTCCTTATTTTCTGGGACTCAAATTCCTGGAAGCTTTCACCATTAGCTCTGCTGTCCAGGATTTGTGGGAGTTGTAGTCCAAGAACATCTGGGGATGCAAGGTTGTGAACCACTGTGTTAGAGAATGTATCTTCAGTGCATAGTTATAGAAGTATACTACTAATTTAACTGTCTCTTATTTTCCATTGAACACAGTGAAAATAATCACACTGCAGATATCTTTAATCACTTACCAGGTTTCTCCCCTGTTTGTCATCCATGTTATGGCAGGGTACATAGCCAGGTGCATGATCACTGAGGCAACCATTAGATTCAGAGTAATCTCACAGAGAGCTGCTTGAAGAATTAGTATTGCTTGCCTAAACTGGGCTCAGGCAATCATGTTAAGCGGTAGGATTCTGGCTGATGGGAGTTATTTCTGGCCCTCTGAACTTGTGGGTCTTATTTCAGACCAAACATTCCCAGAACTGTGTTGTTACTCTTTGCCCTTTACATAAAACCAAGAAGCACGTTCTTTACAAATGAACAACAAGATTTCCGAAGTGAAGCCCTATTCAGAGATTAAATCGGGACTATGTAAAAGTGGGGTGTGGCCAGGGGCCAAAATTCTGTCAGGTCTTTGGCATGTTTAATGTCAAACTTTGCAATGGAGCCTGTAAGAATGCTGGGTTGAACACTTCTATGAGCTCTGATGTTATTTGCATTAAACACACGAAAATTGGCACTTTGTCTGGATAAAGTAAGAGTGGGAGTTGGCAGGCAGAGATTAAATGTAGTGGATTCCCAAACTCCAGACACTTGATTATTCTATGCTTTGATTCAAGCACAACCCCTGAAACACAACATATAGGGAACAGCTAAAAGGGTGTATATTAGGCAATTTTTTGCTGACAAACTATGGACTGAAATATAATCATATAGTAAGAACCTGACATTGCCTGCCCTAGTTTAATCCATGCAGTTTTTGGTTGCTATTATTAGTAGTTTAGTGCAAGGAATTGGTACAAAGGTTACATAGAGGGATGCATGCATGCATGCATGTGTGTGTGAGAGAGAGTGCGTGCGTGCATGCGCGTGCACATGCATGCATGCATGCATGCACACGTGTGTGCATGTAGATGTAATGATGCCTAAACTCTTAGTTAGGGGTTAAGGAATGGGTGTACCACAGAAGCTCCCATTTTTACCTTCCATTTTTATCCTTAAATTAATGGACTGGAAGAGTGGGAATAAACTGAAAGACAGAGGTGGTGAAAACCAGCACAAGGAATAAGGATGCACCCTGTACTAGATGGGGTAATACCACCACTTAGAAATAGAGATGGGCACAAATTGAAAGAATGATGTTTCATTTCGTTTTGTTTCATTGAGGGGCTCAGTTTGTTTTGTTTTTGTTTTTTGTGAATTTTCACAAAAAATCATTTCGTTGGTTCATTAATTCGTTATTTGTTTTTACCTGCTTTGCATGATTTTTAAAGCATTTCCACACATGGGCGTCCCCCAATGCCCCAGACCAGAGGGAAAACACTAAAAAAATGATGCTGGCAGAGACACAGTATAGACTAGGTACTCAGGGAGGCTGCAAGGCAGAGGTGGGCATTTGCCCAGGGCGCAAGACAGCCGCAGAGTGACTGTGGGGCAGGGGAGGGTACTCACCAAGCGTAGTACACACGCAGGAAGGCTGCAAGACTGAAGCTAGAGAGAAATCTCTTCTTTCTCTCCCCTAAGAGCCAGGCTGCAGCCAGCAGGAACACAGGGACACACGCCTGCCCGGCTGGCCTAAAGTGAAAATAACGAGTTGCAGAGACAGCATTCCCACACCAACCTAACTTCCACCACAGACTGCAAGGAGGACGGGGGCTGCCAGAGCTTTTTATGCCCTCTGTGGCTGCCAGACCTGCCCAGTCTGCAACATGGGCATGCTATTGGTTGAAGTTGTCCAAGAATTTACATGATCCCATCACATGGCTTGCATCCATTTTGTGGCTGGCATCCATTTTGTGTCATCCTTAAAGGGAAAAGAAAAATACATCACGATGGGAGAAAGACAAAAACAAACATTTTAAGGACCCCACCCCCCAGTAGGTGTTATCAGGCAGAATAATTAATTATCGCTGCATTTTTACAGAATTCCAGGGCGTTTTAATACCCAAGAAATCAATATTAGGCATCTGGCAGCCATTTTGGATCAATATCCCCTAACGCCTCTTAAAGGGAAAAAAAACCAGAGATCTGAGAAAAAGACATAAATGCACGTTTTAAGGACCCCCCACCGCCCTGGTAGTATAATCAGGCAGAATAAATAATTATCACTCGGTTTTTATGGATATTCAGGATGTTTTTTAACATTTAAAACTGCTCTTTTCATCACGTGTTGCCATTAACGAAAACAAAATGTAACAAACCTAATTTTCTTGGTTTGGTTTGGTTCATTCCAATTTCATCGCCAGGTTCGTTATTCTTTTTGTTACGTAACAAAACGAATAATGAATAACAGAACAAAAAATTCATTTTGTGCCCGTCTCTACTTGGTAACATCGGTGCGAAGCTTGGTAGTGTTCCTGGACCATTATAACATGCTCTACATGGGGCTGCCTCTGGAAAGTCCAGAAACTTCAGCAGGCCCAAAATGCGGCAACTAGATTGCTACCTGGGGCTGGTCACAGGGGTCAGATAAAGCCACTGTTATAGCAACTCCACTGGCTGTTGAGACATTTCCAGGCATGACTCAAAGTGCTGGTTCTAACCTATAAAACCCTAAATGGCTTTTGTCCAAGCTATCTCAAAATCCTTTTCTGAGTCTGCTCATGTGTTAACATCAGCAGGAGAGGCCTTTTGTTCTCACTACCCACACAGGTGTGTTTGGTTGGGTACACAGGAGAGGGCCTTCTCTGTTGCTGCTCCCAGATTTTGGAAGTCTTTCCTCCAGGAAGCCAGGTGGGCTCCATCTGTGCTGTTCTTCTGCAAGCAGGCACAGACCTATTTCTTCTTGCAAGCTCGCCCTTGATGATTGGCTACCTGAATGAGGTTATTAAATGGATTTCTGTGGCCTAGTTCTTGGTATGTCTTTTGGGTTGCTTTTGTTTACCATTTTTACCAGATGGGCACAGACTTGCACAACACTGACTCTTTGGCTTAGAAACAGAGATGAGTGCCGCTTCTAGAGTCAGACACAACTGGGAAGGAAACCTTTGCCTTTCAGTATTTGTAACTTGAAATGTTGCCTATTAATTATATAACCTGCCTTGGGTCCTTTTTAAGGAGAAAGGTGTTTTAAAAATATTTTAAACCAACTAACTATTGCCAAACTCTGTTTTGTAGGTTTTTTTAGCCAACCATTATGCCTGTTGCCACATTCATGAGAACCGTGACTCTGAAAGAACCTAACAAAGTCAATGAAATTAACGATCTCTAAAGAATGCTTATCTATGCAGACAATGCTCACCATTATGAAGTCTGTAAAGAGAAAGCAAATTTGCACATGAAACGGAAGAAGATGGAGGAAGCCCACAAGCTACTCCTGATCCTCTAACCATTATTAGAAGCCAGAGTATTTTAGGACAGTAATGGTTTTTTCTTTTCTTTTTGAACTGCATTACTATCAGTCAATAGAAAAGAAAGAAAAGAAAGTTCAAGGCATTAAAAAATCCATCCTACAGCAAACAATATTGACTTTTAATAGGTTTTTATGATGTTATTTCTCCCACTTTTTGCATTTCTTCAAACTTTTCTGAGGTAAACACCTGACATTTAGTGAAATGCCGCTCTTCCGTCCTAGTAGCGGTGAAGGAAGAATTATGGTGAATGTATTTCATTTTGATGTACAGCTCAAAAGGCACATCACTTGCTGACAGGGATAAAGCCTCTTGTCACAAAAATGTATTTCCTACTCTCTAAAAATTGATACATAACTAGTGAAAACAGTGAGAGGGCTTAAAATCTAAGATGTGTGATGTAACCGTTGACCTTTTTTGCCAGCCGAGGTAATACAGATATCATCGTGTTTACTGGATCTCAAAATAATAGCATGTGGCATTTTCACAGAGCACAAGATGCAACCTTGGTATAAAATAAATCTATTGTTGTTGACTTTCTCATCTGTTTAAACAGTGGATTTGGTCCATACAACACTCTCATGATGCTATGTTCTTTTGGCCTTTGAAGAGTTTTAGGGGAAGCTGTTAGCCTCTCAAGATGAGGCTTTCAAAACACTGCTTCAGGCAGACTGAAAATCGCATTTTCACTTAGTTCATAGATAAGACAGGCCCAAATTTAGTGAGACAGAAGTATTAAAAAGTATGACATCAAAATGTATCAGTCTACATAACCTTTTTATTATACTACAAGGACAAAGAATCATTACTGGAAAAGCAAGAAACTTATGATAAAAATGATCTTTCTGGCTTTTGATCTAGAAAGTTACTGAAGGCAAGGACTTCAGTTGCTTTCATCCTGCTAATCAGATTTGAACTCTTAAACATTTCTCTGAAAAATCCAAATACAGTACTTTGGACAAACTGAAGGCTAGTTCCCGGGCTCTATTATTTTTTAATCTAGCAAAGTCTCCTGAGAAATGAGAATGTAAAGAGCTACTTTAAATGGGTTTCAACAGTAACTAGGCTCTGCTGCACCATTAAAACCATGATTGTAGCTAATTTTTCTCAATAGTATATTTCCAAGATCTGCAGAAGACATTGTGATAAATGACTGTTGGGAAAGGGAGAGCCTCCTATACAATCGCCAAGACATGCCAAACAGAGCATTTCATTGGAATACTTTGAAATACAGTGGTACCTCTACTTTCAAGTGGCTCGACTTAAGAACAATTTGACTTAATAGAGAAAAACCGTTGGCATTTTAGCTGCTTCGCTGCAAAACTGAAGTGACTTCCAGTAAACCAGAAGTGACCTCCAGATCACTAGAAAGCACTTTTGGGGCCTCTGTGGGGACTGGAAAGCCCCTTGCAGGCCTGTTTGGGGGAGTGCCAGGCCTGGGGTAAGTACAAGAGCCCCAAGAGAGCCCGCCCAGTCCCGACCTGACCCAGCACACGCATATTGCAGATTTTCAATTATTGTGGGTCAAGTTGGGTCCCTAACCCCTGTGATAGGTGGGGGTTTACTGTATTACCAACCACAGACCAAACCGTGCTGCTCTTGATGGGGACCCTTCGCTGGCAGAGGAGCTTAACCTCTTCTTTGTCCGCTTTGAGATAGAGCCACCGGAGATGGCTGCATTACATTCACCAGCCCACAGTGGCCCCTAATTCACTTTGGAGGAGCATGAATTGAGGCATGTACTGAGGGCGGTGATTCCGAGGAAGGCTGCTGGACCTGATAGCATCATTGGATGGGTGTTGAGGGACTTTGCAGACCAGCTGGCAGGGGTCTTCACTAAGATCTTTAACCAGTCCTTACACCAGTATATCGTTCCACCTTTCCTGAAGTCCTTGACTATTGTCCCTCTGCCCAAAAAACCAACAATCAGCAGCCTTAACAACTACAGACCAGTTGCACTCACTCCAATCATTATGAACTAGAAGTGTTTTGAGAAACGGGTACATAGTCACATCATCTCCTGTCTTTCATTGACATTTGACAACTGCATACAGGGCAAACAGATCCACAGAGGATGCCATCACTACCATTCTCCATATTGCTCTGTCCCATCTGAAGCAGCCAGGGAAATATGTGAGTCTGTTGTTTGTGGATTTCAGATCTCTTGTAATACTATCCTCCACCACAGACTAAAAATAACTTTATTTTTATACCACCTTTCTCCCCAAAGGGACTGATGTCCAAACTAGAGGTGTTTGGGCTTTCTAATTCCATTTGCCTCTGGGTCTTGGACTTTCTGTCAGACTGCTTTCAGAGGGTTAGAGTAGGGTCCCACGTGTGCACAGCCCTTAGCCACAAGGCTGGCTTCCCACAGGATTGTGTGTTGAGTCCCCTGCTCTACACCCTCTATACATATGACTGCACCTCTACCCACCCCAGCAACACAATCATCTAATTTGCTGATGACACCACTGTGGTGGGGCTCATTTTCAGAGCGGATGAGTCCTCCTATCGGGATGAGGTGGAACTGCTCTGTGCCTGGTGTGGAGACAATAATCTGGTCCTTACCACCAACACCAAGGAACTGGTGGTGTATTACAGGAGAAAAAAGTGGACATTCAGCCCCTGTATATTGGTGGGGACTGTGTGGAGAGGGCGGATGAATTCAAGTTCCTGGGTGTTACCATTGGAAAGGGCCTGACCTGGAATGCTAACACCACTGCTCTGGTGAAGAAGGCCCAGCAGAGGATATACTTCCTCAGACTCTTAAAGAAAAACAATCTGAGCGGGAGACTGCTGGTGTCCTTCTACCGATGCTCCATTGAGAGCATTCTTACATACTGTGTCTGTGCTTGGTTTTCCAGCTGCACAGCCACTGAGAGGAAAGTGCTCCAGGGGGTCATACAGAGCCCAAAAGATCATCGGTCACCCTCTCCCATCTCTGGAAGAGCTATACAGTTCCCATTGCCTTAAAAAGGCAAATAACATCTTACAGGATTCATCTCATCCTGAAAATAGCCTGACTCTGTACTACTGCCTTTAGGCAAGGGATACAGAGTAACAAAAGCAAGAACAAACAGATTAAAAAAGAGTTTCTATGCAAGAGCCATAACCATCTTAAATGCTATGACCAAATAGTGTGACCTTGGGGAGTTCTGATGGTTGCGATAGATGCGTATGAGTACTTTTAATTCTATTTAACATTTAACTTTTTTTCCTTTTTAATTACACCAGGGATAGTATTCAATTTCATTTTAATATATACAATGACAATAAAGTATCTATCTAACAAAGCCAAGACACAGCAAATACAAAATAAATAAAAATAAACAAAAACAAAAACATAAGTTGGCCAATTAACATCACATAGACCTTCCCAAATACATTAAGATTATCAAAAGAACATTAAAACATTAGAAAGGGCCTTGATTTTAATAACCGTTTAAATGTTTCCAAAGGAAACCTTTGTGTAATCTCAGGCATGAACTCGTTCCAGTGTTTTGCAGCCTCCCTGCGTACCTAGTCTATACTGTGTCTCTGCCAGCATCATTTTTTTTAGTGTTTTCCCTCTGGTCTGGGGCGTTGGGGGAGGCCCGCACATGGAAATGCTTTAAATTGTGCAAAAAGCGGGTAAAAACAAAAAAATGAAAAATGAAAAAACGAAATGAATTTTTTTCAAAAAATTCATGAAAAATGAAAATGAACCAAAACAGGACCCATAACGAAAAATGAAAAACCGAAACAGCATTTTTTCGATTCGTGCCCATCTCTATTGTCTACCTAACAAGCCTATTCAGGCCATTGTTCATCTTATGAGCCTATTTCAGACCAGGGTGACAAGAGGTCAAAGCTGATTATAAGATGGAGGACTCACAACTAGCTTTCTTCTGACTGATGAAGCTGTTTGGATGAGCAGCAAAATGTTTCTATCTTTCTCAAAAAAAGAAATCCAGTAGCCATGACTCAACTTCCAGATTTCTGCTGCAGACTAACATAGCCTCACAAGGGGTTTGGGTGGGAGGAGTATCAATTAACATTTATTTATTTATTAGCACCCCTAATCTGTTGCTCATTTTACATATTGCCTGGCAAGCAGCGATGCCTGAGAAGGATGAGACTCAAAAGAGAGAGAGAGAGAGAGATGATAGGAGACTCTCTCCAGATGGCAGCTTGCCTAGGAACAGCACTAGAACAGGCAGGAGGGAAGGCATCAGAGGTAAGAAACGGAAATGGCAGGCTTTCTTTATGGCAGTGCTCCCCAACCTTTTTATTGCCGCGGACCGGTAAATGTTTGATAATTTTTCCGTGGCCCAAGACCCGCTCCCCCTCCTTGGGAAGACTGGAGGGGAAAAGGGGGGAGGGAGAGGAGATGGGGAAGCCGAAATCGAGGCCAGCGCCTCCCTTTTTCTCACTCGCTCTCTCTTTCTCGGTTCCACTCCTTCTTCCCCCTCCCCTCCGTGGCGTCGCCTTATCGCTATGGCCTCTTCTCTTCCCCTCCTTTTCCCTCTCCTGTGGGAGGGAGGGAGGGATGGGGGAGAGGCGGGCCTCGATCCGGGTCAGGCTCCTCGGAGGCAAACCCAACCCCAACCCCCAACTCCACCCCGTTACTAGAGTAGCAGCGGCTGCTGCCTTCGCCACCCCTCCCCCTCCCCCTCCCCCGCCTCCTCTCAGCCTCATGCGCTCCCCTCTGGGTGTGGGGGGAGAATTATTTATTTATTTATTAATTTCTTAATCTTGTATCCCGCCCATCTTCCCACCGGGAACTCTGGGCGGCTCACAACAATTAAAAACAATTTTTTTAAATTTTATTTTTACAAAGTTTCCCTGCATGTCAGCTCCTCACCCTCCCCACGGCACAAACTCAACCTGCACCACAAGCAGAAGTGCTGCACCCCTCCCGGGGCAAGGCAGTCTTTCCCCGCCCTCCCGACGCGTTCGCTTCGCCTCTCCTCTGCCCGCCCCGATCCCCGGGATGCTGCACGGATGGTCTCCGGAGAGAGGGACCCAGCCACCCCCTCCCTCATCCTGCCGCCGGAACGAGACAGGGGGTTAAGGAAGCAGCTCCCCGCCAGCGCCAGCCAAGAGGGGCGGCCCCCTCCCTGGCCCCTTTCCTTGTGCCTATCCACTCCCACCCCCCACCCCAAATAAAGAAAGAAAAGCCTCTGGTAAGAACGTACGGCAGGCTCAAGTCAGTGGAAGATGCTGGAGCCCCTCGGAGGCTTAGCATCCTCCACGGGGGCGTTCCAATGAAGGCCTGCTCTTTAATTAACGCGTTCATTAAATCGCCCCCACCCGCTCAGCGGAGGAGGGGGAGACAGAGGGAGCAGCTGAAAAGGGATTTATTTTTAAAGGAGGAGCGGCATCTTCTTAAGCCACTTAGGAAAACCCTCTGCGCCCCACGGAGCGGCCCTCTTAAAGCCCCCAAGGCGCCCTCCGCCTCCGGTCCGGTGAGGACCCAGGCAGCGCGGCGGGCCACCCGCCCGCCTCTCCACAAGCAGAACCCCTGGACTGACCCGGGGAAAAGCAGGGAGGTCACTTCTGCCCCTGTGGGGAGAGTGTGCCAAGCGCCTCCGCCAGCCCCCGTTTCCAGGCCCTCCGAGAAGGGCAGCAGGCACGCAGGGGAACCACCCAGCGCGAGCCCAGGGAGGGAGCGCCGCCGCGTCCTGGCGTGGCAGCCCGTGTGCCGAGGACCCTCCGTCCCCGCCTGGGTTTCTTCCCGGGAAGGCAGGTTGTGTCTGCCCGCCGAGGGAACGCCGAACCCGTGGAGCCGAGTGGCGTCCAGCCCTCACGGGGCGGGCGGCGGCGGCCCCCTATTCCCCCTTCCCGACCCCACCGGTGCCCCGCCGGAGCCACCAAGGCAAACAGCGCGGCTCGGGAGCCAAAGTTGGCCGCGGTGCTCCGCTCGGCTCCGTGATCCCCGCAACCTCCGGGCAGGCGCCGCCGCTTTCCCTCCGGCCGAAGACAAGTGCTTGATGCAACTGGGGGGGTACACAAATGAAAAGCGACGCTTCCGAGACCCCCACCGTGCCCAGAGGCACCACGAAGGCCGCTCCGGGAAAACTTTCCCGAGCTCCACGAGGCGCGGATCGGAACAAACACTCCTGACACCGGCCAGATCCAAGCCCCTCACCCGAACGGCGCCGCGCTCCTGACAGGCTTTGCAGCAGTCGGTGGGGAGGGTGTGGGGGGAAGACTACCACAGGCCGGCAGGCTTGGCAGCCGCGCCAGAAAGAAGGAAGTCATAAGGCTGGGCAGGAAACGGAGGGGCAGGCGGGGTAAGAAACTACGTTCTCCAGCATGCAAAGGGGCCTCCCGTTTCACCTCCTCTCCCCGCCCCGCCCCTCCTGGCGGCCCGGTGCCGATTGATCCACGGACCGGCACCGGTCCGCGGCCCCGGGGTTGGGGAACACTGCTTTATGGCATAGCTGCTGTCCCATCTATGCTCTCCTGGGAGGCCACCTTGGACTCACCGTGATCTGTAGAAGGATCAGTCCAATTTGCATGACTGCTGCAAGACACAGCCAACAGAGAAAACGGGTAAGTCCCCACCCCCACCCCATCCACATAGGAATGATTATGTTGTCAACTTCCTGCAGCACAGAATGAGAGAAATGGAGTTACAAGATGTTCAAGCAACCTCTGGACACAATCTTTTTTGTTGTTCTGTTTTTTTTAATGAAATGAGAAACTGCAGTAAATATTCAGCAACCTGTCCTTTACATGAAGCCCTTAACTGTACTTTTAGGGAAAATCCACATATTGTTTTCAATGCCAGACCCCCATCTCAATTTCTTTTTATCAACAATTCCATGACAAATCCCTTTCACATAAATGTGAGGCATAACTGTTTACCATCACAGTGTATTTACCATGTAATTTGCACTGAAATACAACGCAAACAAGAGGATATATTTCCAGAGCACCACATCTGCCTGTCTGCAATTTATATTAATAGAATTCATGCCACCACTTTTCTTGACCCTGTATCTGGAAAACTCCATGTGGTAAATACAGATCAGAGTGTGACAACAACACAATCAAGGCTTCAAAGCAAATGTAAAAGGCATCCCATCAGGGATATTGTGTGTGCTTTCACTTCATTGAATAGGTGACTCCAATTAAGCGGTGTTGCCCACACAATATGTGAACATTACAGCATTGTTGCCATCGAGGTTGTTTTCTTGTTGGATGGCTTTTTGTTTTGTCACTGGCTGGATAGCCTAGTGGTTTATGTGTCTGTAGTGGCATAGTATGAGTTGTCAGCCCCTGGGGGCAAGGCAAGTATTGCGCCCCATAACTCATGGACCATTAGCACTCCCTGAAACTTCCCTATCCCAGTAGCCTCTGCCTCTTTGCAAGCCCCCGATCAGCAGGGCGGTGGGTGAGTGGTGGAGGGAGCAGGCCCTTGGCTCCTGAAATGGAAGCCCAGCCTCCTGCCTCTGAAGATGGCCCCTGCTGCCCCCCAAGGAGAATGTAAGAACCCTTAGACCCCCTGTGACACCACTCCCCTATGTGACCACCCACCCCACAACTCTCTAGATCCTGCACAGACAGCAGGCCTGAAATGGAAGCTGAGCAGGCTCACTGTCTCTGGGGTTGTGCCAGCCTATCAGCTGACCAGTGTATACTTGGCCAACTGCAGCAAGTTGGCTCCAGATGGTGACAATGCATGTAGGGTAGACCTATAGGTATCTGACAATGTGACTTGGACGGATGGGTCCAAGTTGTGAATCAATCCCTATCCATCATGTGCACAATGGCTTCCTAGCAATGTCTCATTGCAGAGACATGGATTCCTTTGCATCCCCTAAAAAAATTGTGCCCAGGGCAAATGCCCGTATCCACCCTACTTGCTTCACCACTAGGTGTAATTTCTAGTATCCATTCTGTTCTTTATGTCCAGGACAAAGAGAACCAGAGGTTTATAAAACTTGGGCTACTGAGACTGAAATTGACACATTTTGCTAGGGTTAAATTGAATCCTGAAGTTGTTCACTTGAACAGAATTCTGAATTTTGTAATGAAAGAAAAAACACATGTATGTACAAAAGAAGCTCTTTCTCCACTTCTGTGCTCCTTTTTTGTGCCCTTAAAAAATCATGAGTTGACTTTCCAGCAGTAACACATATGCACATGACACTTCCCAGGTCAGGGGGAAGCAGACTGGTTTGCCTTCACTCCTAGGTAGTAGTGAAGTAAGCTTTTCCCACTGTCCAGATAACTGTACTTACACCTTATGATTAGAGGCAGGAGGGCAGCAGAACTACCCACTACCAGATGCAGTCTTTGAAAGAAAAAGCGGACAATCTAGAGATGCCACCTCTAGAGAAAATGCAGAGGAGCATCATCGGAGGATGACTTTGAAGAGGGACTAGACCTTTGGTACTGCAGATGCTTTGGACCACAACTCCCAGAATTCCAAGTCTAGATTGCTAATGACAAAGGACCGTGGGAGTTGTGGTCCAAAACATCTGGAGTGCTGAAGGTTCACCACCACTGGACTAGACCCAAGAGAGAAGGGGGAAAGAGCTCCCGTAGCACCTCTTTGTTTGTTCTCTGAAAGAGCCTTAGGCAGCAACCATAGTGGAGATTAAGTTCGGAGAGAAGAAAAGGAACATGGTGGAAGATTCCAATGTCAGCCCAGATCAGCCCAAGTTTTAGTGGAAGGGTTGAACTGGGTGAATTGGTTATCTATGATATGCTTTTCAGTGTAGGTCTTCCGTGTTCAGGCCACGCAAGAGCAGAATCAGGTGCTTTGGGGGGTGGGGTGGGGGTGTCTAAGGGGGCTATGCCAACCTAGAAGTGTGTGTTAGCCTGACTTACTGAGTTGCCTGCTTCTGTGCAGTGTCCCATCTGTCAGCTTCCCCCTTCTGTTGACTACTAGTGCCTCCTCTGTTCCAACATAGTACCCATCGCCAAGACATCAGTCAAATACTTTAAGTATTATATTTGGGTTCTATGACACTATTCATGATTGCATTTTATTGCCTTTGCGTGCTGCTTTTGAGTAATGAGGCTATGCCCATCTTATAAGAGTATCTTTGGTTTAACTACCTGTCTCTATTCACTCAACTGCCAGGGTTTTATTACTTGTTTTCCAGCCTTAGGGCTTAACATTCTTGTTTCCCCAGGGCAAAAGATGCAACATCTAGGCAATAATGTTGTAGTTCAGACAGAGCTGGAAAGTAGTTAAAAGCAAACAATTATTCACTTAAGCTTAGTTAACTCTTGGACATAAGGAAAGCATAAATACTGTATATTGTATGATTGGTGCACTTTAAGAGAGATAACTCGACTCATTTGTAATATAGCTGCAGCTTTTAAGTGACTTCACTAGTTATGTGGGTGTGATCTCATGAAACTGTAGAAGAGGGATTGTTGGAGTTCTTGCAGGCTCACATGCTGCCTTTGGTGGGTGTGGCTAGGAGGGATCTCTCTGGAGCGGGGTGACAGTCAATCTGTCTAGCACTAATCAATAATTTCTTCCCTGCCTCTGAATCCAAAGAGAGACACACCTGTCTGTCAAGAGCTTCCCCACCTCTCCTTTGCCTGTTCATGTCAATCACTCTATTAGAAGCAATCAGGTGAGGCCTATTCCTCAAAAGAGCCAGCCATGCACTTTGATTCTTCCTGCTGCTAATGTCTATAAAGCGAGCTACTGAGACCCTGAAGATAAAAGGATGCTGTATTTTGGGGAACTTGGGGCTATTCTGCTCTGCATGTAGCCTTGTACTTCTCCAGCACAGCTAGAGGAATTCAAAACTCAGCACAAGAAATATAGCATAGGTTGAGTGTTGGGCCATGCAATTTTTCACGTTGATGTTTTTGCCCTTCTTATGGTATCAAAACAAGAAGGGTAAATTCTATACTACAGATCAGCAGCTTGTAACATTCAGATACTTTGTTGAAAAATTAATTAAAACTGTTTTCACATTAATTAATGGGAAGAACATGGAAGGGAAAAAATCATTTTTAAATCACTATGACTCCATCATTAGAAGATGACCTGGATCTATAATTATGACTAATTGCTTTTTTAAAAGTACCTTTCCAAGCTCTGGAGCTGGAAGTCCACAGTTACTCTGAAAAAGGATTATTTTGACAATTAGATGAAA
Organism: Phrynocephalus versicolor; assembly: GCA_023846285.1. Taxonomy (NCBI): domain Eukaryota; kingdom Metazoa; phylum Chordata; class Lepidosauria; order Squamata; family Agamidae; genus Phrynocephalus; species Phrynocephalus versicolor. The sequence goes on from JAHTLZ010000348.1 coordinate 24,320,868, forward strand.
AACAGACTCTTCTTACAAAGCCCAGATGTTGAGTGCCAGGCCCCTTCTTTAAGAGGGATTTACATCATTCATCAGGATTGATGTTCTCTATGAAGCTTAGTCAGAATAACAATAAATAATGTTTGCGTCATTTAGGGCTTTTGTTAGTTAATTACTACATTGGCCAATACCACACTGTCACGGGGCCCTCTGGATATTACATATTGACCATGTTTCTCCGGCAAGAAAAAGATGCCTTTATGGATGTGTCAATGCATCTAGCATTGGACCATAATGTGCACAATTAATCTCTGAGCAAGTCTGAAGTGACTGTTCCCTTTGCTGGCATTTTTCATTTAAAAGTGGGGGAGAGAGCGATGAGGAGAAAGAACAAGAGGAAGGAGCTTGAAACACTTTATAACTATAAAAACACCCTCCCTTATGTGAGACATCCAAACAGTAGGATGGCTAGCAACTGCAGCGTTTCAGAGGGCTCTGCACTTGCAGGGTGACTGGATGCATTAAAGAAATTTCATCCTTCTGTTTACATTTATTTTAATGAAGGGGGGAGAGGAATAAATGACATCTGCAAATTTTTATTCGCTAATGCTCAAAGGCCATGAAGCCTCCTGGGTATCTTTTTCATTTCCTTAACAGATAGTTTAGTTTTAACATCCATATTTCCATTTGCCAAGTGAAAGAGATGAAAAGCCTTCTGTAAAATGGATTTGCCATGTACATTAAAGGGGGTTGTTTGTAAAAAGCAATGCTAACCAGGAACTCCTCTTCAAAATGTCTGTAAAATGACGACAATGATGATGATGATGACAAAGAAGAAGAAGAAATAATAATAATAATAATAATAATAATAATAATAATAATAATAATAA
>JAHTLZ010000348.1:24327118-24352595 GCA_023846285.1 Phrynocephalus versicolor
GGTAGATGGTATGTCCTAGGGAGCCGTCGGATTTTTTGTAGATTAGGACGTCCAGGAAGGGAAGTTGGTTGTTGGTTTCTATTTCCATAGTGAATTGTATTTTGGGGTGTAGGCTGTTGAGATGTGTGAGGAAGTTGTCCAGTTTGTCTTTCCCGTGTGGCCAAATAACAAAGGTGTCGTCAACATATCTAAGCCTACAATCGGCGAACCTACAATCAGCAACAGAGCAAGCAAACCACACCCCCCCACCAGTATTTATAGAAGGACTTCAACTGAGACCACACTTTGCTTCAAGAAGAAAGAAGCCAGAACACCAGCCTGAAGATGACGAGTGAGACCTCGTCGAAACGTCACCAAAGTAATAGATAGATAGATAGATAGATAGATAGATAGATAGATAGATAGATAGATAGATAGATAGATAGATAGATAGATAGATAGATAGATAGATAGATAGATAGATAGATATAGATATATAGATATAGATATAGATATAGATATATATATGACATAATAATGATGGGATCAGATATCCTTAAGCCGAGACACTAGACAAGGTTGCCCCTTCTCCCCAGTTCTATTTCGTCTGATTGAAATGTTTGCAGATACAATAAGAAATTATGATTTAATTAGTGCAATCGGAGTGGATAATAAAGGTTTATTTATTTTCAGATGATTCCTTGCCGACAATTAAAACTCCAGTAGAGAGCATGGATAGGAATAAATATCATTTAGAGAAATTTTTAATAACTGGATTATGTGTACGTAAATTGTCAAACATCACAGATAATGTTGTCTAATGACAACAAGGCAGAACAAAAAATGATTGCCCGTAATTATGGGTGTAAGATAAGTAAATCATTCAGGTATCTAGATATAGATTTAGTAAAGGATACACAGAAGTTAAAGGAATACAATTATAATAAACAAAAAAGCATAAAATATAAGAATATTCTAGCTTGAAACTTTCTTGGTTTGGAAAGATTCCATTGATGATGATGAAAATTTTACCAAAGCTTAATTTTTTTTTGTTCCTAATGCTTCCAGTACAGCTGACTACAGGTGATTTTAGATTTTGGCAAGGTCTGATTAATAACTATTGCAGTCATGATAAAAAAGCTACAATAAATAAATAATATTGGTACAGGGTTTAAAATAAAGGATGCATAGGTTTGCCAAATGTAAACAATAATTATTTGACAAATCAATTAAGGTTTATTGGGGAAATTATATATAATCCAGAAAGATTAATATGGTAGAAAATTGAATCATCAGAAATAAAAAATAATATTGAAAAATATTTATTTTCTCTATTAAAAATCAAAAATAAGTGAGATTAATAACCCTTTTCTTAGATCTATTTTAAGTGCTTTGTACATGCATCAAAATATTATGTACCCCTGAATTAACATTAAGATTAGTAACTGAAATAGAGAACTTGCCTATAAATCTGAAAGTTTTTTAAAAATTATTTAGGGAAAAACAAGTGATTAGACTGAGGGACTGGATGGGTGAAATGAGAGGGAAGGCACAAATGAAAGAAGTTCTTCAAAGTAGGGACATATCTTGGTTTAATTATGTACAAATAGAGAAATGGGCTAATGGTTGGATAAGGAAATATAATAAACGTAGAGAATATATAAAATATGAACAATTGTCAGCGTTGTATGAAGATATCGAGAAGGAGGATTCAGTGAAAGGCAGCATGAGTAAAATATATAAGAGACCTGGATTTAGAGGATAAAGGTAGTGAGGAAAAAGGATTGAAAGTTTGGGAGCAGGATGTTTAAAAGAAATAAAAGAGAAAGATTGGACTAGTACATGGAAAATGAAAATACTTAGATCTATGTTGGTTAGAATATTTTTTTTTTTTAAAAAAGTAGGTTTAAATGGTATTTGACACCAGTGAGTGTTCTGGCTCAGATGGGGTTGGTGTGGGGTTCAGTATGGGAAGCAAGGTGCCTTTAAGAATTGTAAAGCAATGCATTTTGGGTGTTGTAGTTTTTAAAACATGTGGTCTCTTTTTTCACCTCCTCATTGGTTAGCAAACTAGTGAAAAGGGGAGTGTTTGTTTGTGCTTTTAGAAAGAGCCACACCATTTGCCAACAGGCCAGGAAATCACTTTGTTCTTACAAAGTGTGACTAGGAGATTGTAAGTAAATTCTGATGTGTCTACTGTGCCGGATGTGAGTAGAATTCTAGAATAAACAATCTATCTTTTATTACCTAGTCTCCGATGTAAACTGTATTGCCAAAGCCAGCTTGCCGGCTCAAGCAAGAACAGTGAAATTGAATAAAATAAATGCTAATTATCCAAGGGTTTGTTGGAAATGCAATAAGGAAGTTGGCACATTTTATCATTTGAGGTGGGAATGTGAAAAAACACAAAAATTTGGAAATATATTTTTGAAGAATTAAGTGATATGCAGTATTAGAAAGGAATATAGAGCCCAATTCAGAAATTGCTTTGCTATCAATATTTGTTGATAAAGACTGTGATTTTAAAACTAGAGGGTTGATTACAAATTTACTGAGAGGGTTGATTACAAATTTACTGAGAGGTGCTTGATTAATGATAGCTTGTAATTGGAAGTCCAAACATAAATTACATATAGATGAATGGTATAATGAAACAGGGAATATTACTTTAAATGATAAATTGGCATGTAATTTGAAGATCAAGAAAGGAGAGTTAAAAAGAGATATCTTTTATGATATTTGGGGTAAATTTATTGAATATGTGCTTGTAAAGCTTCTGCACAACAACCAATCAATTTGGAGGAGAGGATAATGAAAGAAAATGAAGAAGATTGGTCCCACTGGTGGAGGGGTGCACCGCTGATTTGTATTTTGAACTTTGTATTTTTTATACCTTTTCTAATTGTATTAATAAAAATTTAATAAAAGCTTGTAGGGGAGTGTTAGGGGATGCCTCCCTCCATCTTTGGTATCACTAGTTGCCTCGGGGAGCATTTTATAGCATTTTAAAGTGGAGATTAGAGATGGGCATGAAACGAGCAATTTTTTGTTTTTGTTTTCATTTTTTCATTTCATTACGTAACAAAACGAAAAATGACTTTTGTCTCCAAAATGAAACAAAACGAAACGAAACACCAGAAATTTTGTTGTGCGTTTCGTTTTCGTTGCGGCAAATACATTGAACTGTAATGAATGCTAACGAAACAGCAATTTTTCATTTTCATTTTCGTTTTTTCATTTCGTTATGTAACGAAACAAAAACAATTTTTTTGCAAACATTCACAAAAAACGAAAATGAACCGAAACGGACCCCCTAAATGACAAACAACAAATGAAACACCATTTTTTTGAGTCGTGCCCATCTCTAGTGGAGATGAATCAATGAAATGATTCCTCGATTTCTCCCTGGAAATTTGTCAATTTGTCAATTCGTTAGCCCTGATGAATGACATGACAAATCATCATTTTTTGGATTTATCCCCATATGTAAGCACATGGTCAAGATCTCTGATCCTGACCATGTACTTGCACACTATCCTTATCACATGGTGGAAATGTTTATACCTGCTTTTGGTCACAGACCACCATCAATGGCTAAGGAATGACAATGAACATGTTTGACCAATTTCAATGATCAGAGCCCCCTAAAGTATCAGTACTTTGCTGTGCAGTTCCAATTTGGAAAACCATATACTCCTTATTAAAAGTCACCAATTCCTATTAAGATGCAAAATATATGTTTAGTGGATATATTTCAGCCTAACTAAGACATGACATATGGTGAGATTAGGAACTCTGGAAAACATTAAAACCAATTTAGGAATTCTCTTGTGGAGGACCGGAAATCATCTCCCACTGACTTTTGTTGATAGAGTAGAAAATTCTTTGAAACACACAGAAGGAGGGGATAAATTCCATTAGCTCTGCTTCTTCTAGGAGGCATACTTGAAAGTAGTAAAAGATTTGTTGTGAAAACAGAAGTGTGCTAATTGCAATAAATAAAAGCTACCAGTTGAAGAAGCATCACTTCCACGGTCAAAACAAAGGTGATTTTAGGATTGAAATGCTTTAAGTAGCTTGAATAAATTCTGTTCTGAATACAAACACCATTGAAGTTATGCAGATCTGCAAACATTTTAATTTAATACCCAACATCACCTAAACGATACGTCTTTTCCATTAACATGCACAGTATATGTGTCAATAGATGGAACTACCATTGGAACTTCTTGAAAGTTTTGCTGTTGTTTTGTTTTTCTGGAGGACATTCCAGGCTGGCTACCATTATTACAATCTCCAAATGGATGAGCATGTTCCCTTTTCAGGGTCCACCCGAAAAGGACAAAACAAGAAACACAGCACAACAAAGCAAGTGCATGGACTGAATGGCGTATTGCCTATGCTGGAATTGTTGGAATTGTTGGAAAGACAATAGGTTGCACAGAATTTGATAATGTCTTATGCAGCCTAGGTATCTTTCCCCACTCCGTTCCTTTTCCAATTCTCCCTCTCATTGAAAAAAGTCAGATGCATCGGTTAAAAATGAATTTTGATACACAAAATTATTAAAGACACTTCAGCCCACTGGGATTCTGGTATCTTGTCTCAAATATCTTCCTATCAGGCTCCATTCCCCATCTCAGATTCTCCAGTAAGTCTTACATGCAGCTTCTGATAATGAAGGAGATCCTATACTCACCATGACTGACACCCATGGGCATTTGCCATGGTGGCACTAATGAATGTGTTCATGCTATGGGGCCACTTTCTGACAGGTTGTAAATTCAGTTTTCTTCTTTGGCAGTCATCATTTCCTTCTTCCTTTCTTGGTGCCAGCATCTGGAAACATGTGGCCGCCCTACACTGCCACCCAACCCATTCCAGCTTCCACTTTTGTTTTGTGGATTGGGAATTCCAGAACAGAAGAGACATGTTTGTCAGACATTTGTAAAGTTAGTGTAAAAACAACCACCCCCTGGTGTTTTGGACTCTCAAAAATATGCCAGTGTGCTGTGCTGCAAAAGTTGACTTCATTTGACCAAAGGGTGTGTCTGGAAATGGGAGAGAAGGGGCTGCAGTTGTTTGCTGAAGGTTAGCCTCCCTCCTCAGTGGTGCTGCCCTGTTTGGCATTTTAGATGGAACTGTGGCTTGATTTTAATGCAAAAATGAGGTGAGTGGAATGTGCCCACAATGGAACAGCTGTTTTAAGAAGCCCCTGAGGAAAATAGGATCTTGTTGCTGTCATGGTGATTCTTGAAGGAGGAAGTGTTCAGCTCTGTGATCAATTTCCTTGAGAGCTTCCTATGCTAAGCAGTTCTGAAATTTTTTTCCCAGAATTTCAGAGAACTGAGCCCAGTATCCTTACCATGCCTTGAACCAAAATAAACAAACAACAACAGCCTTTTAGGTCAGACAGGTAGGATATAAATATGACAAACAAATGACCTTTGAACTGCAGCCTGGTAGAGACCCTATAGATCAACATGTCCAAGCTCTTGTCAAGGAGGCTCAGTGGGGAATCGAACTCCCGACCTCTGAGACTTAGGCTGTTACTTCACGTCCCTCTCATTGGTGTTCGCGGTCCCGCTTGAGACCAGTACGAGGAAATCTTACCACACGTCCATTGCATGATGACGGGAGTTCGTCCCGACCACGCCCCCTGAACTGAGATTAAAGTGTGATGAACCATACCCCTCCCTGCACTCAGGAATCTGCTTGTTTCAGTTCTCATTCCGAGATGAGTGCCCGTGAGGTGAGGTTCATCACGCAATGTGCCATTCTCCATCTGGTGGCAGGAGTGCAAAGTGCCATTCGCCAGTACATTCCCTATGGAGTCAGCAACGCAGTGCAGAGAGATTAAAAGACAAATGCCTCAAACTTAGCTCCGTAACGCATTGAAGGCAAAGTTGAGGAGATTCGAAGATCGAAAAACGGAAGGTTGAACAAAAAAAAAAACACCTGAGAACGAAGGCTGAAAAGTTCAGATGTTGTCATGAAACAAGGATGTGCAGTAACAGTCGTCACAGTACCATCTATCATGCCCGTGGGTACATGGGAACAGGGACAGTACCGGAACAAGACCACGTGACTGCGAGCGACGTGATCATGAAACAAATGTCAACTCGGAATGAGGAAGGATGTGAAGTAACCGTCTTAAACCACAGAGCTATCCAGTAATTCCTGTTCAGCACCTCTTGACTTTCCTACCCTCTTTGAGTTATATCAGGCATGTCTAAAGTCAGGTCCAGGGCCCAAATGTGGCCCGTTTTCAAGTTTCAAGTGGCCCACAGCCTCTTCTCCCTGCTGGCTCAGCCTGACATGCATCCCTGCCACCTGGCCCCTCCCCATACCGGATGGAGATGTCAGCTTGCAGTTTTACAGTTTGCCTGCCCTCCCTGCCTCCGTCCGCCCCCGCCCCCCAGCCACCTGCCCAGCCTACCTGCTCCTGGCTGAATTGCAGCAGCATCCTCCCCACCTCCATACATATCCTAGAGGCTCGTCCAAAGTCCGGCCTGGGGGCCAAATGTGGCTAAATGGTTGGCCCCTACACATTTTCACCTCACCAAATCTGGCCCTTCTTGCAAAAAGTTTGGACACCCCTGAGTTATATGAATGAAGGGCATTCTTAAATGCTCTGGTCAGCATTGGGACACTGTTGATCAAATGGAGCTTTGGGTTGGTCTTGTGACTGTGCAACATGAAACTCTCCTAAGCTGAAGAACTAGCTCAGAGAAACAGAGAACAGAGACAAGCAAAAACAAAATGTAATGCCTTTCAACAGGATAACAACTTTTTTTCACCATCCTCAATGCAACACAAGAGAAAACCTGTCACATGCTGAGAAAGCAGGAGCTGTTTGTGTGCATATGCAAAGCATCCAAGCAAATCCAATTAGTCATCAGTTAAAAACAAAGAAAAACGACAACAAAAACACCGATGCAGCTACAGAGTTTCTGGGTGGGGAAAGAAGTTTCTCCAGAGTACAGGGTACTTACATGCTATTTTCCCCTCCAGAAGCTAGTTTCGTGTGTTTTTCGTCTGCTCAGCCTAGCGTTAAATAAATACATCTCTGCAGGATACAGTTATGCCAGCAGAAATCTGGAAACAACTGTGCACACGATTATTCTTAATATAAAAGATACACATAAAAATGTTGAGGGAAAGGATCAAAGAGAAAGAGGGTCTAAATATGTGGAATTCTGCATGTTCTATGTTGGGTTCCTGTAGCCAGCTCTGATCTCAGAGGTTCTGCCATTCCACTCAGGCACGAAGGGGGGGGGATGTTGAAAATGCCATTGCACATTAAGTTAAGAAAAGGATGTGCTGGCAGGGTAATCCTATAGATGTCGATTCAGATGTTAGTCTCACTGAATTCACTAAAGTTTATTCCCAGGTCAGTGGGTATTGGATTGCATCTGTAGAAATCAAACACTGTGCCCAGTCAGAATATGCAGTTTCTATTGGAACCTGTGGGCAGTTCATCTGTGGTCTCTTTTGTGTTAGCTGTGTAAATTCACAACAATCCCCTGAGAGAGAGAGAGAGAGGAATGGCTTACAAAGATTATTGCTGTTGTTATTTTCATGCATGTTCTCCTTGCATTTGCAAGGATTCTCTCTCTCTCTCTCTCTCTCTCTCTCTCTCTCTCTCTCTCTCTCTCACTTACTTACTTACTTACTTACTTACTTACTTACTTACTTACTTACTTACTTACTTACTTACTTACTTACATTTTTATCCTGCCAAACTAATAGCTAGGCTACTACTCTTGGTGGCTAACAGAAGGACACAAAGTCATAAATGACAACAACAAAAACCCATCAATATAACAACAGCGAATATTAATGGCAGGATGGAAGCAGAAGGGTTCATAAGATTAACCCTTAAGACAGTGTTGGCGAACCTATGGCACGGGTGCCAAAGCTGGCACTCGGAACCCTTTCTGTGGGCACCTGACATTGTCCCTTCACAGCCACCTGTATTCAGGTTAAATTGTTGTATTGGCACTTGGCAAAAATTGGTGGCTTTTGAATTGCAGTTTGGGCACTCAGTCTCTAAAAGGTTCGCCATCACTGCCTTGAAATTACTTAATTGGGGACAAACTCTTGAAAGGCCTGGGGAAACAACCAACTGTTTAGTTGCCTCCTGAGACTCAGGAGGGATGGCACACCTCTGGTGGGAAGGAGTGCCAAAGTAAAGTGGCCCTGACATAGAAGGCCCCGTTTCAAGTGGCTGGTTTCCAGGCCTCCCTCAGGGCGGCTCCTTGGAGCCTCCCAATACGAGAGCTGTAAGTGGGATGGGTAGATGTTTGGAGGGAGAATGGCTCAGCCAGGCAACCAGGTTCTAAACCATTAGGTGCTTTAAAGGTTAGCGTAAGCACCTTGAACTTGGCACGGAAGCAAACAGGCAGCCAGTGTGGACGAGCCAGGGTCGGGGTTATAGAGTCATAATGAGATGTTCCAGAGACCAATCTAGCAGCAGTGTTCTGTGCTGGCTGCATCTTCTAAGGAGAGCATTGCAAATAGTCTGCATTTGCCGGGTGTTCCTTAGTTTACACAAATTAGAGGGCCTATAACAAACCAACAACAACACCCATCACTTGATCTTTCTGTGAGGGAATTTGAAGAACCTGCCAAGACTGGGTTGAGATGGTGTAAATCCCTGAGAACAAGGGGGTTACTTACCCTTTTCTCTGCCCCCGTTTGATGCAAGGACTTGCGCTGCATTGTCCTGTTCCTGCAAGTTCAAATCTGAAATGTAACAGCACTGCTTTGACTTCAGGCAACATTTATCTCATCAGTGAAACCTTTTAACTTAGCGAAAGTCTCTTATGTAAGTTGACCTGTGAAGTGTCAATCAACACCTGGCAATTATAAGTGGATCTCACTTGCTTCCCTGCCCAGCTCTCCAGGCACAGCTCTCTATTGCTTGTGGGACTGAGAGTCAATGATAGACTTTGCTATGCAGACAGGAAAATGATTTTTAAAGAAAAAAGAAAAAGAAAGAAAATGTAAAACTGTAAAACATATAGCTTTGACTTCTTCACTTTAGCTTATGATCTGGAGGTGTTGATAACCAAAATGGAAGTTTGGGAACAGTTGCCTTTGCCTGAAGGGTCTAGATTTGGCTTTCATCAGCAGTCACTTGCTTCAATTGCTGCAATCCAGATATCACTCCAAATTCTTCTCGGATATTCATTCATAAGAATTTGAAGCGTGATTTTTGGATACAGGCGGATGAATTCGGCATGGCAAATGGGCAACATTTACTGCAGTATATAGACATATAAAAAAATCAGACTTGTTGCTCATTTTCAACAGGATGTGATTCTTCTCCCAAACGGTTTCATTCAACACAGAGTTTTACACCATGTTTCTGGCCTCAAAAGGATAGCTTCAGCTAAGGACGTTCTTCTGTCCTGGGAACAAATGTCTTCCAGAGCCCAAGAAAAAGCAAAGAACTTTATTTGGGGGTTGATGGATTTGGAATTAAAATACAAGCAAAAGTGCAATTTCTTGTTGCAGATCCAAAGCAATTGTGTGGGTCTGTGGGTTAGTCCTCACGTTGTAGGTGTGTAATGTGTATTACAGTGTGAAGGAGGCAGCAGAGCTGCTGTGGCCTTTCAGCAAACATTTTCAGGATTCTGCTTAGGGGATTGGTTCCAAGCACCACCACCAACCATGGATGATGACAAACATGGAATATAGTAGTCCCCCGCCCAGGGCCGGCACTAGTTTTTTTTTTTGCGCCCTAGGCAACAGGCGGGGGTGGGGCAGGCGGCGGCAGGGGGCAGCCGATGGCATGGGACAGCGATGGGCGCGGGGGGACGGTGATGGGCACAGGGGATGGGCAGCAATGGGCACGGGGCGCGGTGGGCAGACAGCGACGGGCAGCGACGGGCAGATGGCAACGGGCGGCTGGTGGGCGGTGGGGGGACGGACGGCGGTGGCCAGCAGCAGGGGGGCGGCAGGGGGCAGCAGGCTGGCCAGCACCCTCTCTCAATTTTGGCACCCTAGGCAACTGCCTAGTTCACCTTAATGTAAGCACCGGTCCTGCCCCCGCCACAACACGGTTCATATATTATGGTCTTGGTAAATTGCAGTTTTTCTCTTGAGAGAAGCAGGCTTCCAAAGAGAGTTTTTTAACCCCCTCCTGACACCTCAGCAAACAGACCTTGACCTCCTGGCAGCAAGCTTTGCTGAGGTGTCAGGAGGGGGTTAAAAAACTCTCTTTGCAAGCGGAGCAGGAACAGCCCTTGCTGAGGTGTCTGCATTTTGCTTCCAAAGAGAGGTTTTTAACCCCCTCCTGACACGTCAGCAAACAGAGCTGGAGCTGCTCCTGCTGGCTACACTTGCAAAGAGAGGTTTTTAATCCCCTCTTGACACCTCAGCAAACTGACCTTGGGCTGCTCTGCCATTTCCAAAGAGAAGTTTTTAACCCGTTCCTGACACCTCAGCAAACAGACCTTGATCTTCTGGCAGCAAGGTTTTCTGAGGTGTCAGAAAGGGGTTAAAAACCCCTCTTTGGAGAGGCAGCTGGCAGGAGCAGCCCAAGGTCAGTTTACTGAGGTGTCTGCATTTTGCAGATTTTTCTTTATTGCAGGTGGATCAGGCACCTAACTCCCACAATAAACGAGGGAGTACTGTATACCAAGTGCTATTTTCATAGTGAACACTATACATTGCTTGGTTTCTTGCTTCCTCTAGTGCCCAGTTCTGGTAATGGTATTGTGGAAATATATTTATCTAGCATAGTCTTGGGCTCCCTCTAGTGGTCAATTCTGAGAACTTCATATTTGGAGATTATATTTCTAGGATTTTTCTTTTAATATTTATAATCTTTTCAGGAAGTGAAAAGCAGTGATAAGCAGATACTGATCTCATGGATATGTGAGTCCTCTGGTACTGCACAACCCCCAGCTAGATACATGCTTGTAATGGTCTAATTCTCATACTGGGGTTTATAAAGCAGGGTCACTGATCACAAGCTCAAATACTGCTAAATGCTAAACTCCAACGGATCCCAACCTTGGGTCCCCAAATTCTCTTGGACTCTTAACTTCCAGAAATCCTGGCCAGCACTGGATTACCGGTAATGAAGGCATCTGGGAGTTTTAGTCCAGGAACATCTGTGGACCTAGGGTTGCTTTACCTTCTATTTATTTGTTCCAAAACTACCAGTTCTCTAAGTCTTTCACAAACCTAGCAGGTATTTGTCCTTTTAGTTAAATATAAACTACAATCAATACTTCTCATGTGTGTAATTATCTACAATCAGCAATCAAGATTTGGGAATGTGGTTTAAGAACACCTACGTGTGGCTTGTTGGGCTGCACATTGTATGGTATCTCTACAGTACTTATTTGTGCCATGCCTTGGCACAGGGCTGGCCTAAGAGATGTTGCTGTCTAGGGCAGAACAAAAGTCACCACCCTCACCTGCCCAAGGGGTAGACTTACCTCAAACCCTACATTTCAGCAATGTAAACAGAACATCTCACAAGCACTTTTTCGTAAACTTGGATGGGGGGAAAGAAGCATACAGCAATCTGCTGCTGTTTCATGACAACCAAAACTTACTGCTTGAGGTAGCTGCCTCACCCTACTTCACAGTCAAGCCAGCCCTGCCTTACCATTATCAGCTGACTATGAGGCTCACTTACAGAGACTCTGGAAAGTGAACGTCGAAAAATTATGCCTCGTAGTTCATGCTCACAAACGTCTAACGACGAAGCTCCAAAATGTTAAAAATACAGTCTGTGACAGGTTCCCAAAATACTGTGTGTTGGGGTGTGATTCAAATATCAACGCTCAGCCCAGAAGTGCCATGCAATTCACAAATGCCATATTCTATATTCCACCTACAGGAAGGGACCAACATATGTTAATGAATGGTAGAGGAGAATAACTCATGTGCTTGATTATGCTGGGCTCTGCCTACAGTGTCCTTTTCAAAGGGTGTACTGTAATCAGGTGAGAATGTTCTGCTAGCAATTTATTAGCTGATAGATGTTGGTGGAGGCTGGGTTGAGCCATTTTGTGTGTGTCCAAAATATAGGGTTTGAAATGGGGAATTAATCTTTAAATACAAGTGGTACCTTGTATGAAAGAATTAATTCATTCCGAATGAAATCATGTTAAGCAAATTTCCCTTTATACAAATTTCCCATAGGAATGCTTTGAAAACAGATTAATCCCATTTTATGTTGTACAGATTTGCCCCATAGGTGATTATGTTAAGCAAATTTTCCTTTATACAAATTTCCCATAGGAATGCTTTGAAAACAGATTGATCCCATTTTATGTTGTACAGATTTGCCCCATAGGTGATTTTGTTAAGCAAATTTCCCCTATCTCTGGATTTTTTTTATCTTGTACAAATTTTATGTTATACAAACTGTTTGTTATACAAGGGTACACTGTAATTCTGATTGATCCACACTTACATTTTTAAAAAAGAGAGGAAAAAGGTATATGAAATCTGAGATTGGGCCACGGCCTGTAGAATGGAGCCAGGCCAAGTTTATTTTCCTGTTGAGGCCATTGTCCCCTTTATAAATAAAGGAAAAACCTGGCAAAACGAAAGTCATTTGTGGGCCTGTTCTGGTTTTGGCAGCATCGGAATAAGCTCCCTAGGGAATACTATGGTGGTGCTGGTAACTGGGAGGTGTCACCGGATGCAAACAGGAAAGAAAGCCCACAAATTCAGTTGCTGCCAAGGAAGTTAATCAAGCTGCCTGAGTTCACAAAAACAGTTCCTGTGAAGGCAGCCTGCCCTTTTCCCATATGACAATAAAGGAATAGCTTCCCATTCTTCTTTGGTATAATCTTAAGCAGGCAGGAGGCAAAGCTAATTCTGATGAAGGGCTTTCTTTTTGGTGTCTTCTCTCTGGGCCTTTTACCAAGTGCTTTTCTGTTTGCCTTCTATAGAATTTGAGCTAAATGCCTTCCCACCTTTATTTGCATGGTTCTGCTTCAAGTTTTCTAACCCATCAGTGCAATTCTTCCACCGTTTCTAAAGAGTCCTGGCTCTCCCTTGAATATCCCTGGATAGTACAATTCTTGAAAAATACTAATTTCAGGCTTAAATCCTATACACATTGAGCTGGGAGTGACTTCCATTGAAGCCAATGGAACTGGCTTCTGAACAGACAAATATAGCATCAGGACTAGACATGGGCACGAAATGCTAAAATGGCATTCATTTTGTTTTTTGTTTCATTGTTTTTCTTTTGTTTCATTTCATTGGAAACTATTTTTTTTATTTAGTTGTGTTTTTCATTTATTGCTGTTTTGTGTTTTAAAAAAACCCCCAGGCCATTTCCCCCAATGGCTAGATTGGAAGGGGGCAATCGCTCAGGTTTTTTAAACTTTTTTTAAGGCATGGAAGCAAGCAGCGATGGCTGTGGCTGCCACATGCTTGGGTGTCTAAAAAAAAGTTTTAAAACCCACACTCCCCCTGAGTTGGTTGTGTTGGGCAGGAATGGCATAGGTGTTTTAAACTTTTTTTTAAGGCATGGAAGCAAGTGGCAATGGCCGTGGCTATCGCTTGCTTCAGTGACTAAAAAAAAAAGTTTAAAAACCATGCACCATCCCCCCAATTGGCCATGTTGGGGGGAGAAGTGCAGGTCCTTTAAAATGCCTTTAGCCACCTAGGCAAGTGCTTGCCTCGGTGGCTAGAGACATTTTAAAGGACCCATGCTTCTCCCCCAATGCACCCAATTGGAGGGTGAAGTGGCAAGTCCTTTAAAATATCTTTAGCCACTGAGGCAAGCCCATGCCTTGGTGGTTAAAGACATTTTAAAGGACCCACGCTTCCCCCCAATGTGGCAAATTGTGGTAGAATGGTGTGGGGTTTTTAAAATGTCTTTGAGCCACCGTGGCAGCCTCGGTGGCTCAAAGACGTTTTAAAGGACCCTGTGCCTTTTCCCCAAAATGTGCCTGATTTGGGGGTGGGGTGGGGGTGGAGGCAGGGATTGTTTAAAGTGGTTTCCCATAGGAATGCATTGCTTTCAATGCATTTCTATAGGAAACCTTGTCATTAATGAAAAATGAAACAGAACAAATGGAAAATTTCCAGTTTGTTTCATTTCATTTTTCTTTAAAAATCACTTCATTTTCTATTTTTCATTTTGTTCTGAAATGTTCTGAAATGAAACAAAAAATGAAATTAAAAAAACAACAACATTTAGTGCCTATCTCTAATCATGTCCTAAGAGAAGCCGTACAGAAGCTGCTGTGATTGCATTAGAAAGGTTTTTTTTAAAAAACACACCAAGGACACTAGTTTTACTTGGCTGCCAACTCTTAGAAGCACATGAGAAATAAAACAAGATTTCTTTTTAATTGACTGAATGGAATTGGTTCATACAGATAGGAACTGTGATACTAAAATAACATTTTATTTTTGATTTTAACTATGCTTGATTTTACTAATATTATATATGGAATGGACTGTCTGGATAGCTCAATGAGTTAGGACCTAACTGCAGAGCCATGGGTCCGGATTCCAATCCCCACTGCGCGTCCAAGGAAAACCAGCCTGTGTGGCCTTGGGTAAGCTGCACACTCCCAAGATGCCCTCAAAAGAATGAAATGGCAAACAATTTCTGAGTATTCTTTAGCACGAAAATTCTGGAAAAGTCAAAACTCACTTGATGACAGATGATTATGTATTTATTTATAGATGAATTTAAAGTTGCCACCCTCCAAATCCTGTGAGATACTCTTCTGTTAGGCACTGGTTAAGTCTCATCTAAAGTACCTTATCCACTTCTGGACAGCACAATTTAGGAAGGATGCCAACAAAATGGAGCTCATTCAAAAAAGAACAAGAATGATTGGAAACCAAACAGAAAGAACTGGGAAAGTTCAGCTTTGATAGAAGAAAGCTGAGAGGAGATATGATAGCAGTTTTCAAGCACATGAAAGGTAGTCAGTCGTACAGAGGAGGGATCTGTTCTTGATCATCCTGCAGCACAGGACACATAGTAATGGGTTCAGGTTGCAGGATGCCAGATTTTGGCCAATACTAAGGTAACATTACCTTAACTATAAGACAATGGGAGGTGATGAGCACTCCAGCACTGGAGGCACTCAAGAGAAAACTGGACAGCCATCTAACAGATGTGCTTTGATTTGGACATCCTGCATTGAGCAAGGGGGTTGGTTGGCTTGATTCCCTTATAGGCCCCTTCCAACTCAGCTATTCTAAGATCCACTTTAAGGTGTATTCATTTTTTTTATCTGCAAATTCTTCTTACCTAGATATTGTTGAATGCATCTGTATGTTTGTCTATGCATTGTCCCAAATTCCAACAAATTTAGACTGTCAGGAAACAACTGGATATGTAGATGAAAAATGTCCAACTTTGGAAATGGCAGAATGTGTTTCATTTTGCTTTGTAACAAAACACAATTTCCCCTCTAGAATGAAATGATTCATCCTAGAGGAAATGGCAGTGGGGCTTCCTCAAGCTCTTCCCTGTAAGCCCCTGAAATTTGGAAAGGACTGGCGGTCACGTGTCTGAGTTATTAAGCTCCAAAGGGGGTGCCCCTAGGAAAAAAATCATTAATTGGAAGTACCATGGCTTGGCTTCTGAATCCTGATTCAATTAATTAGAAAGAGTTTTCCTAGGAACACTCCCTTTGGAGATTAATACCTCCTTAAGCCCCAAAGCTTTCCAAATTTGGGGGGCTTACAGGGAAGGGCTTGAGGAAGCTAACTCTGCCATTTCCATGCCAAAACATGGCAGTGATCGGTATTTTCGAGCACATAAACATAACAAAATACTATTTACTCAAAAATATGGATTGCAACCATGTTTTGGCATGGAAGTGGCGGGGTAGCTTCCTCAAGCAAATCTAGGTAAGCACCTGATATCTGGAAAGGTTTGGAGGTCAAGGGGCTGAATTATTAAGCTCCAGAGGGGGTTCTGGTAGTTAACTGAAAGAGTGTGTTGAGCGTGTACCAGCAATTTAGGGGTTATTAATGAGACCACACTATATCTTCCTATATTTCAAATAAGCCAGCTATATGTAAAATTAAAAAAGGGACTGGAAACATCACATGAAACAAAATCTAAAAGAGAGACGATGTTTTCAGAGATAGAACAAGAAGTTTTATTCACAAAAGGAACCCAGCATGTTTTAGTGATTCACTTATCATCTGGCCTTCCTCAAGATTTATTAGAAAAGAGGAGGCATTGTTCCCTTCTTTCTATTTTAAAGCCTCTTGAAGCTTTGCCCAGGTGTACACATCTGCTCCTGCCAACCTAGCAGTTCGAGAGCATGTAAATGCAAGCAGATAAATAGGTACTGCCATAAAAAGCAGGAAGGTAAACAGCGTTCTATGCACCGAAATGCATTTGGCCATGCCAGCCAAATGGCCACGGACTTGTACGACATTGGCTCTTTGGCCAGAACAAAATCAACCACTGACTTATCTTCCTTTGGGTCGTGCAGGGTGAAACTCCAATAAGGAAGCAGCCTCCATGTATCATATTTCCTTCTCCCTGGTGCTGGCAAATCAGAAAGGGAGGCGGGATGATGCATGTCCTTGCACAGCTCCTGATTCATTTGCTTATTACAGCTTCCTGACAGGCTTCCAAGGGAATGGCAGTTGTGGCCATTATTTGCTCAGCACACAGATTATCCTGTTTCTCTCTAATGGATGGGTTGACAGCCTTAGAGTGACAAAGCATCTGGGGTTCCCAGGACCCCAACTGAACTGGAATACCCTCTCCAGGTTATTAACAACTGCCAAGCTTTCCCACTGAAGGATGATGGTCTTGGTGGTACTTGGGATGGTGTATGAAGCTCCCCTCTTAAGTAGCAAGGTATCAACATTTGGAAAAAATAAGAAATGTAGAACAATCATAATCAATCAATCATTAGGAATCTCTCTCTCTCTCTCTCTCTCTCTCTCAGTCTCAACCTCTCACTCTTCCTCTTTTTTATGCAATGGATATTTTTAGTTTTAACAAACCCCTGCCGTGCTTTAAAGGTTTCTGCACAAGTGAGGAGACAGGAATAACTCACACCTTCCCCCACAGCTGCTGCCTTTTAAATTTCATTTCAGGGGTGGTGGTGGTGGTGGGACTGTTGCTGCATCAGCAACATTTTTAAGCAATCTGGGACGATAGCATTTCTATTTCTTGCTGCTCTGCAGGTGGGGAACCAGCCTTGCCTCCCTCCCTCCGTCTGCTTTCCCACAGAGGAAGAGAAGAGCTCCTGCCTCAGCAGTCCCTTGTCTGTGGACCTCAAGGCCTCCATTTCTGTTTCAATGCTCCTTAGCCAGGACCATCTCAATGGATTCAAGCAGATGCCTTCAGGGAGCACATGCATCATCTCTGGTGGCTGTAACTGATCCCATCGGTTTCAAATGCGAACAATTCTGGTTCAGGTTTGGCATTTAGTTGCCCATGTAGAGAATGTGCAGCTCCTCATGCATGGCCAATATTATTAATTATAAGGAATGATTAGCCTATTACATTTTTAGCATGCTTTTCATCTTAGCACCCTCTCCAAACCATTTGCGTGTTGTACATTAGGCTCTGCTTCAGCAATATATCATACTTAAAATTCTGCTTTTTTCTTATTTGCTTGGTATCTTGTGCATTATCAACATAGAATTTCTCTCTCTCTCTCTCTCTCTCTCTCTCCAAACAACACAGAAGCGACCACTGTGCAGTTAATAAACTATTCGTTTGAGGGTAGATCTTGCATACATATAATTTTTTAAGCAGATACATCTAATGCAAAAAGCAAATGTCTCCCTTTGATCTTGTATTATGCTGGGGAAAGTGTTAACATGAATGCATGCTGTTTATCTCCTTGGGCTACATTCTGATATGCATATGCAGCCCATTGATCTGCAGCAGGAGTTGTGTATAACATCCCCAAGGGCGGATAGAGAAGTTGGGCCAAAGCAATTATTAATGACATGCAGGCTTCCACAGTAATTCCCAGCCACCTGCCAAGATCAAAAGGAAGAGGATCAGTGACAAGGTGAACACTTAACTGCAGTAGGTAGCAGCCCCATGTCAGTTCGGTCTTGTTTGCAGAAGGAACACATACCAGACTTGCACTTAAAGTTCTTGAGATGGTCCAAAAAGGGATGTTTAAAAGAAAATTTTACCTTAAGGAAATCATTTCCAATCCAGTTTGTGGCAAGAATATACAGGGAGTAAAGTTTCTCCATGTTGCAAATTATTATGGGCTACTAGAGATGGGCATTTCACTTCAGAAGGGGACTGGTTCCGAAATGAAACATGCCAGCACAGCTGGTGCTCAGACGTCCCACCCTCCAGAACAAAATCAACCACTGTCTTACCTTGCTGTACTTTGCACTGGGTGACATTCCAACCAGGAAGCAGCCTCTGATGCATCATCTTTCTCTCTTGCTAGCACTGAGCAATCAGACAGGGAGGCGGGATGATGCATGTTCTTGCACAGCTCTTGATTGGCCAGCGCCAGGGAGAAGGAAAGATGATGCATCAGAGGCTGCTTCCTGGGTGGAATTTCACCCAGTGTGAACTACAGCAAGGTAAAGACAGTGGTTGATTTTCTTCCAGAGGGTGGGACTGGGTTCCGAGCACCAGCTGTGCTGGCATGTTTTGTTTCGGAACCTGTCCCCTTCTGAAACAAAACACCCATCTCTATGGGCTACTCAGCAGGCCTGTGGACTTCTTCACTGCACACAATAAATAGGGCAGGTCCTTCTCAGTGGTGGCCCCATTCTTCCCATGAATTTGTCCCTGGTACCTTTTGTGCAGATGATCAGACATTTCAATGGTGGAGGGCTGGGGAATGGAGAGGGGACAAAAAAGATGGCAGGCTTCCCATCACACCTGAAATCTTTAAACGCTTGGGCTTAGAATGGTTGCATATGCTGGAATATGTATGAGAAGGCCCTGTTCTGGGTGGCCACACTGGTGGCCTTCTTTCTGGCATCTTTGTGTGTGTGTGTGTGTGTGTGTGTGTGTGTGTGTGTGCGCGCGGGTGGGCGGGCGGGCAGGCAGGCGGGCAGGCGGGCGGGCACCTTACCTCCAGAGCAAGGTGAGGAAGAGGAGGGTGCCACCAGCTACCATGCTCCCTGCATGCCTGCCTGCCTGCCTGCTTGCTTCTGCTTGCCTGGTACATGACTGCGGAGGCGGTGGCCGAGGCAGAGGCGGCCCTGTTGCCAAGCCTTAGCTTGGGGATAGGAGAACTGCTGGTCAGAGGACACATGGCTTCCTCCTACTGCTCCCCCTCTAGGTGCCCTCAGATTTCTGCACCAGGGGCAAAAGCACCCTTCTGCCCCCTCCCCCAGATATGCCCTTGCAAGATTGTTGGTACTGGGGGACCTCAGCATCCATGCCAAGACAGACTCGAACAGGGTGGCTCAGGACTTCATGACCACCATGACAACCATGGGGCTGTCTCAATATGTCAATGGCCCAACACATGAGAAGGACCATAGTCTAGACCTGGAGGATGGTGGTTTGGATGTGGATGGGTTGGTTCTAACTCCATTGTCATGGTCAGACCACTTTCTGCTCAAGTTTAGGCTATTTGCTTCTTCTACCCTCTGCAAGGGTGGGGGATCTCTTAAGATCATCTGCCCTCAGAAACTAATGGATCTGGATGGTTTCCTGAAAGCTCTGGGAGATTATCCATCTGATACGGTCGGCGCTCCTGTTGAAGCTCAGGTTACCCTATGGAATAGGGAAATGTCCTGGGTGGTTGACAAGATTGCACCTAACTGCCCTCTCCCCTTACGCAGAGCCCAGACAGCTCTTTGGTAAACATCTGAGCTGTGGGTGATGAAGCAGGAGGGGAAATGGCTGGAGTGCAAATGGAGAAAATATTGCTGTGAGTCTGATCAAACACAGCTTAGAGTCCATTATTAGGCTTATTCTGTGGTAATACAGTTGGCAAAAGGGCAATATTTCACAAACCACATTGCTTCCTCAGAGAGCCATCCAGCAGAGCTGTTTCGGGTGGTCCAGGACCTTCTTCAACTGAGAAATACGGTGGAGGTTCTGGATCAATTGTGAGCCTGTTGTGATGAGTTTGCTGTTCAATTTGAGAGAAAATTTGCTCAGATTCGCAGTGAATTGGACTCCAGTATTGGTGCAGAATCAAGGGATGTGTCCAGTGTGCCGTACTTAGGTCCAGTGTTATTGGATGAGTTTCAATTATTGAAACCAGAGGATGTGGACAGGGTGCTTGGATCTGCCCATGCTACCACCACACCTCCTGACCCTTGCCCTTCTTATCAAAAGATCTGCCAGGGGGATTCACAACTGGGTCCAGGAGGTCATGAATTCCTGTTTGTAAGAGGGAGTAATCCCCACCACCTTGAAAGAGGTGGTGACTAGACCACTCCTCAAAAAAAACTAATCTGGACCCAGGACTGATAGTTAACTACCAACCAGTAGCAAACCTCCCTTATTTGTGGGAGGTGTTGGAGTGGGTGGTGTCCAGGCAACTCCACACACTTCTGGAACAGATTTTCTAGATCCATTTCAATTGGGTTTCAGGCTGGATTTTGGCATGGAGACTGCCTTGGTCACCCTGTATGATGACCTATGCTGGGAAAGGGACAGGGGGAGTGCAACCCTGTTGATACTCCTGGACCTCTCAGCGGCTTTCGACACCATCGACCATGGTGTCCTCCTGGATAGGCTGGCCAGGTTGGGGGTTGGAGGCACTACTTTGCTGTGGTTCCGCCCCTTCCTGGCTGACTGTGTCCAGAAGTTGGTGCTGGGGAACAGTTGCTCTGCCCTGTGGCATTTACATCACGGGGTTCCTCAGGGCTCGATACTGTTTCCCATGCTGTTCAATATTTACATGGAACCATTGGGAGAGCTCATTAGGAGGTTTGGGCTGAGGAATCAGCAATATACTAGTGATACTCAGCTCTACCTCTCGTTCTCCCCCAATCCAGATGAGGCAGTTTCTGTGCTGAACTTGTGTCTGGGCCAGATAATGGACTGGATGAGGGTTAATAAATTGAAACTCAATCCAGACAAGATGGAAGTGCTGTTAATGGGTGCTTCACCAGCAGGTTAAAGGGCCGTATTCCTGTCCTGGATGGGGTTGCACTCCCCATGGGACAGGGTTCGCAGCTTGGGGCTGCTCCTGGAACCCGGTCTAACTCTGGAAGCCCAGGTAGACTCGGTGGCCAGCGGTGCCTTCCTTCAGCTTTGGAAAATATACTAGCTATGCCCATACCTGGATGAACAGAGCCTCATGATAATTACACATGCACTGGTAACATCCAATATTCATTACTGCAATGTGCTCTACGTGGGGCAGCCTTTGAACACAGTTTGACGATTGCAACTGGTTCAGAATCATGCAGCAAGGCTGGTAAATAGTGGGGCCGCCAGGGACCACATCACACCAGTTCTGTGTAACCTACATTGGTTACCAGTTGTTGCCCTAGCCCAATTCAAAGTGCTTGTTTTGACATATAAAGCCCCAAACGGCTAAGGACCTAGATACCCGAAGGACCGCCTTCTTCCATTTGAACCTACCTGGCAATTAAGATGAAACCAGGGGGGGGCACTTGAAAGAGCCATCCCTCAAGGAGGTGAGAGGAGTGTCTTGTAGACATAGGGCCTTCTTGGCAGCTGCCCCCAAGCTATGGAATGCCCTCCCAGTGAGATCGGCCTGGCACCAACATTGATGACATTTCGGCACCAGGTAAAAACCTTCCTGTTCCAAAAGTTTTTTTAATTGATACAATATAGATTATGGGTCATATGATGGCCATTTTAGTGTAATGATTTTAGTGTAATGCTTTTATTATTTTTTAAAATTATTTATTGACATTTTATTTTTTAATTGTTTTAATTCTTTTGATTGTAAGGCGCCCAGAGACCTTTGGGTAGTAGGCAGCATATAAGTTGTAAAAATTAATTAATAAATAAAATAATCATTGGCCATAGTTTCATCTATTAGGCAGCAAGACACATGGCTCGGTCAGCCTGCGCCCCCCCCAAAGCTGGAATTCAGTTCCAAGGCTATACATCAGGGCTGTCCAACTTTGAACAGCCGGCGGCCTACCAGATGCTTTGGAGCGTCCACCACGGTCGACTCTTGGAGCGCGCGCGCACGCGCGCACAAGGACCCCCGGGAGGTCTTGCTTTCCACACCCGGGCTTGTTGCACACCAAATTCAAAAGGACCAAGGGAAGGCTTGGCCGTTTTAAATTTGGGGCCATGTGAGCACCCTCCGGCATTGCACCCGCCCCTCCCCCCCAAGGTTCCCGGCGGCAGCGGCGCTGCTTTTCCCGGGCGCTGGCCAGGATGGCCAAAGTTTTGAAATGCGCGAGCGCACATGCGCCTAACCCCACAAATATCCTTGGGCCGCTCCAGCAGCCCCTCCCTCACCCATTTTGGCTCTTCACCGGGGGGAGTGGAGGACCGAATATGCTGGGAGGGGGGGAAAAAGCCCCTCCACCTGCATTACCTCCGCATGGGCCAGCAGTCCTGGGGGCGGGGCTCGGTGGCGGGCGGGTGAGCGCTGCGAGGCTGAACTCGAGGCAGGGCAGCCCAGCTTCTGGACCGCCACTTTGCCACCCGCCCACTCGCGTCCAAGGGGTAGTGAGTGTGAGATGCCTGCTGCCGCCACCACCTGCCTTCCTCCTGTGTGTGTGTGTGTGTGCGCGCGTGCGTGCGTGCGTGCGTGTGTGTGCGTGTGTGTGTGTGTGTGTGTGTGTGTGTGTGTGTGTGTGAGAGAGAGAGAGAGAGAGAGAGAGAGAGAGAGAGAGAGAGAGAGAGAAGGCACGCTAGAATGCCTGCTTTTTTCCTGCAACTCTCTGGAAGCCATGCAGCCCCTGCAGAGTTGCCTGCGCTCCCGGGCACTCTCCCGGCTTCTGCACATGCTTCAGCCAGCCAGCCAGCCAGCGAGAAAAAGAAAACGACCCTGGGAACCGCCCCTTCCTCTTGTCCTGTCCTGACGACTCCCGGGGCAGCGGGGGGAGAAACCCAGCCGTGCTTTGTGCCACATTCTCCTCCTTCAGCGATCGGCCTGAGGAAGTCACCACCTCAGCTGGGCCCAATCCTTAGTACGTGTATTGGCAGGTGTGGGGGGGAATGGACGTGGACGGACCCTTGCTACCCTTGGGCGGGTCGTGCTGGCATTTCTCTGCGGTTTCTACTCCCCTCCCCACACTGCTCACATACATTGCCCCTCCCACCACTTTGAACCGCAGGAACACTACCGCCTCGCCTCCCCGCCCCACCCCTCCACCCCCCCCAAGGTCCATGGTGTGTGCTGCCGGTGGCATCAGCAGAGTCCCCCCGCTGCGTGCATGCTCTTTCCGCCTCTGTCTCGGCCCCCACCCACCAAGGTCCCCTGCGCTGGAGGCGAAGGCAGCGGAGCCTCAGCCACCCACCCACAAAGTCCTCTGAGGGGAAAAAAATCCCCCCGAAAAAATGGGGTCAGAGGTGGGCGGGGACCTAGTGGGCGACCTCTGAGGACCCCGCGGTCGACCGGTCGACCACGGTCGACCGGTTGGACAGCCCTGCTATACATGAATGGAGGCGAAGAAGGGGCATGCAGTGATTGGAGGTCCTGCTCACGGCTTTCCACCTGGTGGAAGGAATCCTGGATTTCTTGGTCTTGCACATGGAGGTCACCAGATGGGCAAGTTGTTGATAAAGGAAATCACCCATGACCTTGGCCTATGGAAGGCCAGATACCCAACGCCAAGCTGGTCTGGGTCAACAATCATCCCTAGGAGGACCTGGAATATTTGAGGAGTGGGCTGGAAGCTGAAACATGCAGCTTGTTGGGGGAACAAGGGTCATAGCAAGTTTGCCCATGTCCATGGCGGTAGTGTGGAATAAATTAACCATTCAGTGTCTGGAGAGAGGAGGGTTCAGGATCTTCCCCCCCCCACACACAAAATAGGACCGGCCATATGATGGCACCCTATCACCTGGGGAAAGACCACATAGCACCATCCAGCTGAGGGGGTGCCACCTGGGGAACGACAACCCCGAGGGGCCATGAAGTCACCCAAATACAGAATGTTTTTATTTATTTATTTATTTATTTGATTTATATACCGCAACCATCTAGCAAAAAAGCTACTCTGGGCGGTTTACAAACATATACAAAATATAAAAACAGATTAAACAACTTAAAATAGAAAATAAAAACTAATCAATCAAACCAAATAATCAAATCATAACAATAAAAGGAACAAATAAACAAATAAGCACAAATACAAAAAATCAAAAAGCTTTAACAATTCAAAATAACAAATGGAAAAAAATAACTAATAGAAAATTTTCATAAGGTGGGGGAAATGACAGGATCCTATTTATATAAGTTGGTTGAATCAGAATAGTCAGGGAAGGCCAACCTATAAAGCCAGGTTTTCAGCAGTTTGTTGAAGGCTTGTAGTGAGGGCACCAGGCAAATCTCTTGAGGAACCTCATTCCACAGATGAGGTGCGACCACCAAGAAGGCTCTTTTCCTTGTTGATGTTTTCCGGGGATTCCTTGGGGTCGGTACCTGCAGATAGCCCACTTGGCTTGACCAAGTAATTCTGGCAGTTCTTTTTGGGAGGAGCCGTTCTGTCAGATACTGATACTGTGTGTGTGTGGGGGGGGTCTGGGGTAGACCTCCTGGTCCCACTTGGTTTCCACACTATGGCAGCCCCCTCCTTGTGGTAATCTGCTTTCCTGTAAATAGCTAATAAACCGTGGCCCATTTGACATTTCAATGCAATAGTTTTGCATCTTTATTCCAGCCTTGGGGTGTGTGCGTGGCAAAGTCAAAGATCTTTTTAAAGAAGCAGGCCTTGGACAATTGATAGCCTGCTAAGGACAGGGGTTCTAATTGGAGGTGCTGTTGGACAATTGTTATTAGCATTTCCTCTGAGATTTCTTGGTATTTTGATTTTACCCTGTTTCAAAACTTTAACTGGTTTAAGTATATTTATATTTATCAGGTATTGGCTAGCAGCCTGAGAAGGTGTTAGCAGTATGAGACTAAAAACATGATTGCCAGAGGCAACTGCCACAGTTTGAGCCTCATGCATATACATGTACAGAAGATGGTACTAGCCATTCTATTTTAAGTGTATTGGTATTTTAATTATACAACTGTAATTTTACTGACTTATGACCTGTTCTCCCTCAGTGACCTGGGAACCACCTTTGGAATGTAATTCACACCAGAAAGGTACAGTGTATGCTTCCCTGTCAGCGCCTATGTTAAAAATCACATAGGTGGTTACTTCACGTCCTACCTTCTTCTATGATTGCATTTGTACTGTGACAGTGTTGTTTGCGGTCACGTGGTTTTGTCCCTGTTCAGTCCCTGTTTCCATTTACTCATGGTCATGATAACTGGTCTCGTGACAAGTGTTACTTCGCAGGCTTGTTTTGTGACAAGATCTGCTTTTTTGGGGGGGAAACACCATTAAAAAGGGTACACCCCACCCCCTGTGCTTCGTCTATTCGAAATGTCGATCCACAGCACTCAAAAGTATGAGA